>WNWU01000016.1:30740172-30766516 GCA_012654045.1 Ptyas mucosa | reverse complement strand
ATAGAATAGAATAGAATAGAATAGAATAGAATAGAATAGAATAGAATATTGGAATGGATAGGATAGGATAGGATAGGATAGGATAGGATAGGATAGGATAGGATAGAATAGAATAGAATAGAATAGAATAGAATAGAATAGAATAGAATAGAATAGAATAGAATAGAATAGCATCTAATATGCATGAGCAAAGCCATAAACATGCACACTTTACAGAACTGGAAGGGACCTTGGAGGTCTCCTTGTCCAACCCACTGCCCAGGCAGGAAACCCTATATCATTTCAGACAAATGGTTGTCCAATCTCTTCTTAAACATTTCCAGTGTTGGAACATCCACAACTTCTGCAGGCAAGTTGTTCCACTGATTAATTGCTATAACTGTCAGGAAATTTCTTCTTGCCTCTCTCCTTGATTAGTTTCCATCCATTGCTTCTTGTCCTGCTCTCAGGTGTTTTGGAGAATAGCTTGACTCCCTCTTCTTTGTGGCAACCTATGAGATATTGGAACACTGCTATCATGTCACCCCTAGTCCTTCTTTTCATTAAACTAGACATACCCAATTCCAGCAACTGTTCTTCATATGTTTTAGCCTCCAGTCCCCTAATCATCTTTTCTGCTCTCATTTTCCTTGGTTTGCTTTGTCTTGATGTAGGCACATATTACTTGCAATTCTTGGATTGTAAAAAGTGCTCATATTGGGATTGAAGTTTCTTTGCAGTCACTAATCTTTCAAGTGGCAGTCTCCCCATCATGTAATTTCATGCATCCTCTCAAGAACCAACCTGGGAAATGTCATGCAAAACCAGAAAGTTCTTGTGAGTTTGATGTAATTTCATGTGCAATGATGATAAAAGTTTTAATATATTTAATTTTGTGAATTAATTTGACAGCCAATAATTGAGAATAGTCACTGTCAATAAAACGAGCATAACTCCCTTTGTTGCCTATATTTTGTATAAGTCCATCTCTGTCTTTCCTAACCTTCTGCCAGAATAAAATTCTGTCCGTCCATCTATCCATTTTCTGATTCTGCCAATAGAAAACAACAATAAATGCTAAGCTAAGCATTACCAAATAGAATTCTAGGAATTTTTTGTAAGAAGCAAACATATGTTTCTGGATATGGTTTGGTGCAAATATACAACATGAGTTTGTTAAAATAGATTTTTATTTCAGTATATCATGAAGAAATGGATGAAATAATATTGATCCTCACTGATAGACTGTTATTTTTAGAAGGTTTTATCTATTTTTCCATAGATTGTGATTTAGTTTGGTAGATCTTATACAAGCAATCTCACATTAAAGTTTGCAGAGTTCTTTCCTTCTTTATAATCAGAGTCTGAATAACTCCTGAACAGCAATTTGCTCATGGGCTATGTAGTGATATCAACATATACTAATTTCACTCTTCAGAAAACCTATTGGGAAACAATTGCATTATTTATTACAACTGAATAGTGGATTGCAACAGAACAGTTCCTACAGCATGTTAAGGATAGCCTTTAGATATCTAAGAGAGATGGCATTTTGATCTGTTTAAATAATATAACAAAGCTTACCTAGTGTAGATGATGAAAGTAAAATGTTTTTATAATAGGTTAAAAAAACAAAGCTAAACTGGAAAGGATTATCTAACTATGGGAGAAAATGCACTTTCAAATAATATTGTTGCATAACACAGAAGAAAGAATATATTTTATCACATATGTATTATTTGAAGTGTATTCTATCCCAGTATTAAGCAAATTTACCAAAATAAACTATTTTGGGACTGATTTGTATCATCTAATACTATAGTTTACATTAACTTGAGATTTGTTAGTATGCACAGTGGTGTAAACCAGCACTATCTCAATCAAATTCATTTTGCAACCTTCATTGTTCCAGAGACTCCTTGACACTACAAACTGGAATATTAATAGTTGGAGTATCACCAAATCTCTTCTTTTCTGGGTGGCTTTTTAACTGTCTTGCCTGATTAACATATATTGGGAACTCAATATTTCCTAACTATCTTTTAAACCTTTAGCTAGCTTAACAAAGATATTCCCAGTCAATACCAATTTTCATAGGACCATTTCTACATGCATGGAGATTAGAATATTAGCCATGAAGGGGTTTTGATAGGTAATCTTTGATTAGGTTTGCCTAAGAAGGTAATGCCCAATTTTCTGCAGCTAAAATCTGCAAACAAAGAGCCATTCATGTGTGTCTGTTCTCATTTTCTCTTTCTGAAAAAAATGGAAACCAATATTTTGATTGAAATGAGCATTCTTGCATACTCTGAATTTCTTATAATTGAGAAGATACATTTAAGGACATTTAACTCATGAATTTTTAAAAGTAGCATTAATTTTATTCTAAGTTTTTATTATTTAGGGAAGGGCTATAGGTCTTCTGTACCTACTGTACACCTGAGTTTATGTACCCCCCTCTTGCAAGTCATGAGTTTATAACAATAATCTTCACTAACAATCTGTTTCTAGATTATCCATTTAATAATAGCACCACTTGAACACCATTCACACTGACAAAATCACCATAAATCAATTGAAAAAGGCAGTTTTACCGCTAACATCCTGCGGCATTACTTTTACTATTATTAAACAACATCTGGCTACGCCAGACGTTTTTGGGAAGAACTCAATAGGTGGACAAACAATACCAAATCCAGTTTAAATATCTCGCTGATTGGGTGACCAACCATAATAATGCTATGGAAAAAGAAATATGCTGTTAAACCAACTGAATTTATCAGACCTGAACATCCTAATTTTACCCCAAAAGCCACACCTTGCTTGAGATGCTCTATATATTTAGTCACTACCTTAATAATTTTTAGTCCTTGGTTAGGACTTCAATTATTAAGTTTTTAAAATCTTAGACTGGGAATCTAAATGTTTATTACTACTACTATTACTACAACAACTACGAATGATAATACTGAGAATAAAAAAAATGGAACTGCTTTCTTTTATTTATTTTATTTTTTGAACTCTGCAAACTATGACTTTATGGACAGACTGTGATCTACTTTCCAGCAGGCAATCCTCCATTTGAAGGTGCCTTTATTTGAAGGGGTGTTCAATTCAAGCCTGATTTTTTTCTTATAAAAAGACTACAAAAAGGCAAACTCTAGTCTAATCGTATCAGCATCAGTACCTGGATAAAAGAGCTGGTAAATGGAAGATATGCTAGCTGCAATTTCCCACCATAGTGAAATGTTCTGTATTTCTTGCTAAATTATAGTAATTATTTCTAAATCTGCACCTGCATCTATATATATAAAAATAACATATGCTGACCTTAGGCAACCTGGCATTCTGCTTTGTTCTCTTAAGTATTTTCCCCCCTTTTTTTCTGGGTGGTGATCATCCCTTAGTAACTGCTCTGGTTTACAGTGACAGTGGGTTTTGTGTGTATTGTAATTTGCTCTGTTTAGCTGGGAAGCAAGAGATGAAAAAGTCAGACAGTGAGGAAACATTACAATGACATCTCATTATGCTTTTAAAATCTTTAGGTGTGGCTTCAGAGAAATAAGGCTAAGACCAAGCAGATTGTTTTAGTCTGCTTTCATAGATTATTTCTCATCTCCATAATGTCTGCACCACTAGTCCCAAGGGCCAAGAAGATCTAAGCAAGTCATGAATGGCATCATGGATGAATACCTGCATCTTTTCCAGCTAACCCGGGCTATTAACATTTAAATTGAGAATGATGGGGGAGGGGGAAAGGCAGTCTAGACAGAATAAACAACCTCACTTCATAAAAGTTTAACACAAAAGGCAGGAGATGAAATAGAACCAGAGAAGTTTAAGAATTAAGCCATGTATTTCATGGTCCAACTGTTTTGGATCAAAACAGTTATTATTTTTTAAAAATATATTTATTTTAGGGAGAGTGCACACAGAATCACTTAATTGTAACCAAAATAAAGGTTGATACTTTTATAGCAGCCTAGATACTAAAAGCTAATTTTTAAATAGGTTTTGTAGCGTATTATCTAGGACAGTGATGGCTAACCTTTTCCTGCCTGAGTGCCCAAAGCATGCGTGTGCGCCCAAACCCCCAAAATGCAAGGCACGCGCGATCCCCTGCATGCACCCTGCCCCCCCACATCCCCCGCTCATGACTCTCGCCCTGCCATGCATACGCGCATGACCCCCCCGCATGAGCCCCGCCCCCGCACATTAAAATTAATAGTTCTATACTGTATACAGTGATAATCTCCCTCTCTCACTCCCTCTCTCTCTCATTAAAAATGTCTTTTAAATAAATGCCTATTTCATATGGATGCAAGTCGGAAGGAACACTTACAAAACAGACAGCTGGAAAATTACCTGCTTAGCTCTTGGTTTAAAATAGTTTGGTGCCAATTAAACTGTTCAACTATCCAAAGCTTGCATCACATTGGCATTTTTTCTACTGTAGAATTCACATAGAATTAGTTATCTTAATTTAAAACACCCTTACATTGCCTAAAGGAGATGCTCAGTGCAAAAAATGATGTTGGATCTTTTTAAGTTTGCTTCAAATGCACTTCACAGCGTGCCTTTAGGTATGGCTTATATGGTATGCTAAAAACAGTTCCTTAGCATCAGTAACTGGTTAACATTTCTTTCTTCGTTCTTGTTTAAGATTTGAAAAATAATCTTAGGCATGCTACAGATTGATAATAAAATATCTTGAATTTGTTTAGATAGGTTAAGTGTATCAGATTTCATCAGCCTGTATCTGATTGCCTTTCCCTCTTTTTCCTCCTTCAAGTAGAAAACTTTTGTATAATTACATATATTGATGAAGTTGCACTGTGTCAAAGTGATCATTATGTTTGCCTGGTCTTCTATCATGATTGCATTATATGGTAATAATATCTATCTATATCATCTATCTTATCATCTATCTAAACATTTAGAAGCTATCTGCTCTCCAAAGAAAAATAAGGAGTCAAATACCGGTATGTTTTAAACAAATGAACTTTGGAAGGAGAGTGGAGAAAATCAATATTGGCGCAGGGTGATAGTGCGACATTCCACCAATCTTCTGCAAAATATTTTTTTTCTTATTGCTACACATTGGGGAAAGGTATAGTTTTGATTTCAAAAGCATAGGTATGGAAAGATTAATTAAGCTCTCTACAAGCCAGCATACAAATAATTCAAAATATCCTATTTTTAAATAATTATGAAATTGATTATTTTAAAAAGAAGCTTTAAGGAAGCCTTAAAGAAGGAAAAATAGTATTAAGTCCTCTTATCATTCTGCATATTTAGGTATAATATGTAAGTAGATTCAGATACAGCAATATGTATCTGGATGTGTTAGAGTGATTTACTTTGATGTAGAATGTAAATGTGCTCTAAAGTGCAACTTGCCATATACTGTATATTAGCTTCCTACAAATTGGCCACCTTCCAATGTGTTTGGATTACAAGTCTCTAAATTCTGAGGACTGACCCATTGATTTCACTGAACAAATCTGTTGGTGTGTGTGTGTGTGTGAAGATGCTTGTGTGACTATTTCTTTTTCCATTGAAGATAAAAAAATGAAGTTGTTAAAATATGGCATGTGAAAGTTTGTGCAAACTGCTAGCTTTGTGGAATTATAGTCTTGGATTATTGGACCTGAAAGGATAGTTAACATCAGACTAATTACTGGGTAATGAATTGGCGTTCAGAATGCAGTTGAGGCTGGAGATGAGTTGTAGGTGTCTGTACCTGGCTCACTCTTTAGGCTATGATGTAAATTCTTCATGTATTAATATTTTGATTATATTTATATCCTGATTTCTTGCAAGATGTTCTTACCTCTGTTTGATTTTTCATGTCAATTTTGTTGTGAGGGCAGGTATTTGGTTACTACCTTATCAAAGTAAAAGCTGCTTGAGGTAGGCCATGTTAGGACATCGAAGAAATATTAGAACTTCATTGGTATGGGCTATAGTAGCAGAATTGTGAAAGCCTGACAGAATTTCTCCTTTCCTCCTCCTCATATCAAGGAGAGTCAAGGTGAGACAATCTTGACTTACTTTCTCATGCTTTCCTATTTCCAGGATTAAGTTATTTTCGGTAACCTAATGGTTGCTGCACATTTTCTTTCTCTGGGCTGCAATACACATTCTCATTCTGTTCTTCAGTTATTCTGAATAGGCATTGAACTAATGAGAGGCCAGTTCCATTTCAGTAATAAAATGATTCCAAATCTGTTTTGTTGTTTATTTGCTGACATTTGTTTATAGCTGGTAGAGTGCTAGGAAACTTATTTTGAAAATGCCCAGATTTGGCGGGTGGAGGCTAGAGCCAGGATAGAATCTGGGAGGTTTCTAGCTTATGAGAAGGGAGATTTTTTTTCCTGAAAAATACATAATAAGCTAGATGCTTTTTGACTCAATTAAGATTGTGGGTGTTAATTTATTTAAGCAGTCCTGAGAGAAAACGTTTAGCTAAAACACTGCAGAGAGAGGACTTGTTCAGTCAGACCTTGAATTGCTCGTGCTCTCTCCTCCTCTCAGCCCCTCCTCTCCATCATAAAAGGGAATCGAAATTGGTAGACCAGGATTTTCCTTTTTTAATGGCTTATTTTAAATCTTAGTTTAAAGTTGAGCCTAGTTGTAAAAGATAAAATGACCATTAATTTGGTGCAAGTGTTTTTACCTCTAAATTTGGTAGTGGTCTACCAAAGAAGCAGTTGGAGATATGTGTGATTTGCAGGTCACTTGTTGCTTTCCTCTGCCTTGCTTGAAGAGCTAATTCATACAAAGAAGTGTAACAGTCATTCCATTTATTGAAGCAGACTAGTAGAACTTCATATTTGTTCTTAATCCTCTCTGTTCATAGCCACAAGAAACAAAAATATTTTGGATTATTACAATTAAAACATTATGATAATTTTAATAACGCTGGTAATTAATACGCCATAATTAATAATGATAGAATATCCAGCTTTCCCCCTCTTTTTTGTATCCAATGCACTTTTTTTTTTCTTTTTACAATCCTGTAATCCCTTAATTCAGGATAGAGTCAGGGTTACTTGGTAGAGCTGAGCATTTACTGGCTGGAAGCCTTTCTTGATGCCTACATGGAGTTTGCAGTAGATATTTTTTCTTTGTGCCGTAGGAGGGAAACATGTGCCAGTACCTAGGTTTGAACTCTCAACCTTCTGAATAGGAGAGCATCTTCATCACTGGGCTACCAGGCCACACTTTGATATCTAAACAATGGAATGTTAACAACTTAAAGTATATTATATAAATATCATTGAAATAACAATGTATCAAGAATTATATTTACACAATAAAAAGACACCCCCCCACAATTATTGCCATTATTGACAACTGTAGATCCAGTGGCATCTTTTAATTACATCACTCTTCATTGTACCCTACTGTGTTAGCACATCAAAGACCATTGATGGTCATTCTCCTATCTAAAGTAACAGATATGAACCAGTGATGAGAAAAATATCTCTAGTGCTTTTCCCTTCATCCTGAAGAGCTCCATCCTTGTGTCTGCTTTGTGTTTTATTCCCATTGGTCTATTCTGACTAGGGATTCTGTGAATTGGAAATCAAAATGTCCAGAAGTCATCAGGTTGAAGAAGGCTGCCTAATGACCTTAGAGCAGTAGTTCTCAACCTGTGGGTCGGGACCCCTTTGGAGGTCGGACAACCCTTTCACAGGGGTCGCCTAAGACCATCCGAAAACACATATTTTCAATGGTTTTAGGAATAATTTTATGGTTGGGGGTCACCACAACATGAGGAACAGTATTAAAGGGTCGTGGCATTAGGAAGGTTGAGATCCACTGCCTTAGAGAGTATTGTAATGCTATTCCAAACTCCTCCTTTTTTAGATTATTAATTCCTATTTCTCATTTGCTGATTTATTGTTGTTTGGAGGATGTGACATGTCAGTTACATATAGATACAAGGTCTTTGGGGAGGGATAATTAACTTTCTATTTATAGTTTTGTGTAGGATTGATCTTCATACTGGGATGAATCATTTATTTGACAGTTTTATCTGCAGCTTTGTTTGCGAATGTTCCATGAATAGACAAATATGCCTGAGAAGATAGCTGCTTTCGGAAGGAAGGAAGGAAGGAAGGAAGGAAGGAAGGAAGGAAGGAAGACATCTTTCCACTTATTCTTTCAGAACATTGCTGCATATTCACTGAGTGAAAATTCCATCAATATATTTATGAAATGGGAAGTTATAATGACTCCTGTGATAAGTTTCTCCTTTGGATGTGGACATTAAATCAGATTTATATCAGTTATAGTTTGCAAAATGTATTTTTTCTGTGTAGGTACTTTGATTCTCTTTGCATATTGTAAGTTCAAGCTTCTCAACCATATCTTCCAACCACAGGATTATTTCTGCAATATAATATGCTACACCAATTTCCTCAGAAATAAGCATAGTAGCATCACACCTACATTTTGAAATCCATTATCAACATAAAAGTAATCTCAAATAGCACTTTTTTTGCCTGTTGATAGTCTGAACTCGGGTCCAATGATGATGATAAGGATAATACATTGCATGAGATGGATTGCAAGATGATTGCACTTTTGAAATATCTGAATATCACTTTTCCATGCTCTGAATCATGAGCAAAACCCAAACAAGCCAATTAAATAAAAAAAAAAAATTCAGGGGACCCAACAGTTTCAGAGTTGTAAGGAGAGAAGAGAGCAAGGACGAGGAAAGAGAGAGCAGGGACATTCCTATATTGCCAGTAATTAAGGGGAAGGGGCAAAAGGAAACAAAGGGAGAAACTACTTACCCAGTGCCATATAATTGCTGTTGTTTGCCAGCTTAACAATAAAATAAAATTAGAAGGCAAAGTGAGCACTCATGCTGTAGTAATATAGCTGGGAGCTTGTATCTTAGAAATGGTAAAATAAAAATAGTTTAAAACTCATTTCTTAAAGCCATGTATAGTGGCTAGGGATATATTTTACAGATGCAAGTAATACTGTGTGTACTTAGTTGGTGTAATCCATGGTATAAGCATTCAGCGGGTAAGTAACCCTTTCACTCAAGGACTTGCTTGATTGGCTGAAAAGAAATACTAGCAAACCATCCAAATCTGCTTTTGGATTCTGGATGTCATAGCCCCTTCCTCATGCTCAGAGGATGGGGAAGAGCAGGGAAGATCTTGGAGAACAAAATCTGTAAGTGGGTGGCCCAACAGGACTAGGCTGGAAGGTTTGACCTCCATTAACAAAATACTTGTGGGCCCAGTTCTGACTGGAACTCCTCAGAGCATCCTCCAAATCATCAACCCTAGGTGAGATGTCCGAGAGCTAAAATATTTATTTATTTAATGAGATTTAAAATAAATACAATAAATAAATAAAATATATCAGGAATGTGAGATTGGACAGTTCCTGTGCTCCTGGAATACACCGACATTCTGAGCTGAGTGAATGAAGTCCAGCATGATTAGAACAGAGATTTGAAATCTGGACCTAAAGTTTACCATCTGGATGTGAGTCAGAGATGGGTTCATCTTTGATGTGCTTCACTAAATAGCTGCCTGAAATACTGCTGACCTTGATCTATTTACTTTGCCTTGACTTAATGCCATTTTGGATTTGGAATTTTAGGTTGATTAGCTCAGTTCAAATATTGGGCTGTTTTTGGACTAAGCCTTAGCATAATTGCCTACCTATTGTAGTTTGTAAATTTGTTTGACCTCCCATCTTAGTTGTCTGTTTATGAGAGGTTAGATAGGAAAGGGAACACAGTAATCTCACTTTCTATGTGCAGTGCTCTTTAGTTTCTGAGTAACTGGCTAAGGAAGAAAAAGGGCTTTTGTGGCTAACTCTCCACTCCATATTAATAAAGACTGCCTTATAAATGGATAGATTAAAAGGCCTTTATTGTATTGTAAACTGATGCACTAGAAAGAAATTACTGTGCATGCTTCTAAAAAGGAGTCTCTGTTCTTAGGGTTGGCCTGGAGCAAATCTAAGCACAGCACCTGAGCACAGGTGTCCTCCAGCTAAGTGAAATGGTCAAATGCCATATAAACATATTAATCTTTCCTACGAACTCAGCTGTTTGGTTTAATTAGAATGTTTCTCCAGTGGGTTTACTCTGTTCCTAATGGAAACAATTTTTTCTTATCCCCTTTTGAGGTTGAGAAACCAGAAGTGCTTAGCTTTGAGTGATCTTTCTTGTTAATAACTGTTATAGTTCAAATTTAGCATTTCTCTAAGAGCCCTTTAATTAGCTGAGATGAAGAGATACGCTTTGGCTTGTGAAGTAGACCTTTTGTATCCCAGAGTGATGAGTTCATAAAAGTTTAGATTTTGAGCATGGGCTTTTTTTCAGGCATAGTTAATTGATTGCTAAATACTGATTGCAATTGAGTAATAGTTGTCTCTGGATATGAGCATTTAGATGTCAACTGCAGCTTCCAAGTAGTCTTCAAAAAGTAGCCCCAACTAAAGTACATGACAGTAGTTGACCGTAGAGGTGGTAATAGAATATGAAGTGGTGAGATTACAGTGCCTTGAACTAGCATGACCCAATAATTATTGTCACTACATTTAGGGATGGCCCAAATAATCACAGAAAATGCTGTTCAACAAAATACTGTAATTTAAGGCTGTGGTCTTAGGTCTCCACGTAAGACATGATGCACAAATTGAGGTCAGTGAGACTTAGTATAGAGTTGAAATATAGCTAGTTTCAGACACAAACATTTTAGCAAATGAAGGTAAATATATGTATCTCAGAATAATGTTGCAGGATCTAATCTGAGTCGGTCAAAAGTTGGGATCAAAAAGTTGTTCTTCCAAGCTTTCGGGCTGGAGCCCATCATCAGAGAATTTCTCTCTCTCTCTCCAGAATATGCACATATTCTGAAGAGAGAGAAGTTCCCTGATGATGGGCTGCAGCACAAGTCCAAAAACTTTGAGGAATAAACCTCTGGTCCTAGTGACAGACTCAGATTGGATCCTGCAACAAACCCTTTAATTTGGTTGTGTCCTGGTGATTTCCTTCTTTCTCACATGTTCCCCCTTTTTGGCAAATCATATCCTGTCATTTACACTTGAAACTTTTAAGTATTTTCAACTTCCTTGTAAATTAGTATTTCATTTAGGAAAAAAGAGTCACATGAAGGACAGAAGGAGACCTAAACCCACCCCTCTGTCACATAATGGCAAACTTTGATTTGTGGAATCATTGCATCCTGAGGGTTTGTCTTAGAGGAGCATGTGGAACAAATCTGTGCAATAATCTGGGGAAATAGTTAAGAGTATTCTGTTCCCAAATAATTTGGTTCAAAGTACGGTAACATGTACCAAATATTTTCTGTTATTATCCACATGTATATATCTATGAAATGTATGAATAATAATGTAAATACCCAAATCTAGGCGAACAACTTGCAAAGTGTTGTGAATCTAGCTTTGAAGATTGTTGGCAACTGGCATGCTAATGAAACTATTTAAATGGGAATGATCTGCCTATTTGTTAGACTTTAAGGAACAGGTGGTGTTTTCAGTGTAATAGGTAACAAAGATATCAAAATATCACACCTTCTCTTAATTTTTGGATAATTCTTTTTTAATGGGAACATTTTTTTTTACAAACGTAAATGTTGCCGTTAAAGTCAAAGTGTATGGGAAAATCTGATCATATGTACGTCTCATTCAGTTTCACCCTATACTGTTAGTCATTTTTTAAATTGTGCAATGAATTTCAGGGAAGCCAGTCAAACCTGTTTCTCCAAGTGCTGCCCTTTAAATTCAACTTGCAGGTTCTGAAATTCATATGAATGTAAAAGGCTTTTCAATGGGTTTCTTTCTTTTCTTATTGAGGGGGCTGTGTGAGAGTTGCTTCATCTAGCGATTTGTGGAAATAGCAAAGAAGGGCCATCTAATTAGAATCTTCATTTCTTCACTTCACATCTTTGCGTTTTACTCCTATTTAAACCTGGTGTCCTGGTGGCGCAGTGGACTAATTCACTGTTATTAAGATCAGCTGCTTGCAATTACTGCAAGTTCAAATCCCACCAGGCTCAAGGTTGACTCAGCCTTCCATCCTTTCTAAGGTAGGTGAAATGAGGACCCAGATTGTGGGGGCAATAAGCTGACTTTGTAGAAATATACAAAAGTATGAAGGCTATTGCTTAACGCACTGTAAGCCGCCCTGAGTCTCCGGAGAAGGGCGGCATATAAATCAAATTTAAAAACAACAACAACAAAAAAACAAAAACCAAGAGATACCATTTTAGGTTTGCTTTTGCATTTTTTAATGATAATTTCTATAAGTCAACCCTCCCCCCCATCTTTAGAATACAACAGAAAGGTTGTATTATGCACTGCAACATGGCTTTTATAACGTCAGCACATAAATTATAAGTGTAAATGATGAAAATGGGACTTTATACCCATTCTGGCTAAACTTCTGTTTTGCTTCTTTTTTCTTCCCCACCAGGATTTTGGCATATATTCACAGGCTCCTACAAGACAATAATGAAGCCTTTGAGTGGCAGGTGATGACATACATGCAGCTCCAGTAACTGCTCATTTTGTTAGAAATCTAAATTCCACATTTTTCCCTAAGAGAGTAGCGCAGTGCTTCAGGACTTGCTGGGTGAGGTATGTAGGTTCTGTGCATTTTTGTATGAGAGCTTTCTATCAGGAATGAAATTTTTGAGATCAGAACATATCTTATCATTATACCTGTTGACTTCCCATCCATTCACTGCTGATAGCACACGCACCCCCTTTCCCCACCAGGTTTGAATTGCTTACCAGCCAATTTTAGAATGCGTTGTGTCCTTTAATAGATAAACAGTGGATTATAAATGGCCACAGACCATTAAAACTGAAACATTTGCTGCCGTGGCATGCTAATAAAGATTAGTGTAGTCTGTTACAATTAAGCAAAATAAAAACACAAAGTTACAGTAATACGACTTCTGAAGGTTTTTCATTTTGTACAAAATAAGATTTGCTAGAAGATAAATTGAAAAAGTCACACACAGACACATCCTGTCACTACTCCCTTCACTTCACTTTGCCAGCCCATTTTTTGGAGCAGAAAGGGCAGTGAACACACTTCGAAAGAAAACATGGGGTTGCAGTCACTGACCTTTTCCATTTGGTAAGAGTACATAGAGGGTCCTATGCCAGAGCTCCAGAAGTGGTAGATGCTTTGCTTTGCAGCAGGCTAACTATCAAAGGAAAGAAGGGGCTACAGATATTAGACCAGGGCCCTGGATCCTTCAAAGACGGTATCCGCTAGCATTATTAGCCTTGGAAACCACCTTGTTTTTGTCTGTTAAAAGTAGTTGAGACAGACTTGGCTTTAAAATAATTAACCTGCTGCTGTCATATATAGTTTGAGCCAAGAATACATTTAGTTTAGGAGACAAAAGTTTTGTAGTGTTGAACCTTTCTTCCTGTTTTCACAGTCTTAAAACTTAGCTTGCAACAGAAAGTACAGATCTCATGGTAATAGCCTCCCACCAGAATCTAATTTAAGTTTGCAATCTGTTGTCTTGTAAGGTACTTCACATTTAATGTTGATGGTGTAAATTCAGGAGAGCTAGAACTTTGGAGATTTTAATTTAGTTTGTAATTTCGAGTAAAGTTAATAAAGAAAAAAAAAACCAATAACGAAATACTTAGTAATACGATTTGTTAGGAAGCAGGAGCTGGGGAAACCAATAGATATCATTTATAATTAATATACTGTATTAGTGTATTGTTCTGTAAAGATTTACCATATAAATAGCTGAGATGTCATAGCAATAAAATCAAGAAAGTGCCCAGTTCATTTTTATTAGTTTAATTATTACTATTAATTGATGTTGATTAGATTTACGTTCCATTTTCCCTTGAGGACTTCAGAGTTATCAACTGAACAATTGTATGGGAGAGGGAGAGATTTAGAACCACCCAGGAAGCTTCATCCTTAAACAGGAAATATTTGAAAGGATATATAGTATCTTCAAGAGGAGGCATCTTTTGTTTGTAGGAACAAACATAAGAAGTTGGTCTAGTATTTTCATTTTATTTCTTTTTATCGATTTATTTCACAGTATTGAAAGTCATACACCTGTAATGTGTTATAACAACTACCAAAACAAGATCAATATTCCTTATTACAGAAGAGTGGTCAAAGCTGAGAAAGGGTGGACTGTGTTAGTTTCTTGGTAAATTAATTGCAGAATTGAGATTCAAAAAGCAAATAATTATTCTTTTTTCCTTTATGAGTTTTGAATGTGAAAGCTCCAGGGAACTGTGCAGGCCAAAACACCATTCTTTTTTAAAAAAAATTACAAAAGGCCATTTTGTTTTAAGAGCCTATTATGCTAAACAGATTTTACTTCAATATTTTTTTAGGTACTACCTTTATTTACCCAACAGACATATCACAGCAATAAGCCTCCTTTCATTGAAAAGTTTCACCTTGGAAATGTTTTGGCCTAAGAAAGACTTTGAAATTTGGGGGGCGGTGGATGGGGTGCTTATTTTGCAGCACCACTTATTTTTCTTTTTCCATTGTTTTACCTCAGATACATAGCCAGAATGTAGCCTGACCAGTATTTTACCTCACTCTAAATAATTGAACAATGCAAAAACTGTAGTAGGATTAACATTTTCTTTGTCCCCATAACCTTTGCATACTGATGAGAAAATCTTTAAAAATTAAAGAATATTGTTTTGCTATTTGAACAGCATCCATGGCACATTACAGGCTCTGAGTCTATATCAGCTCTAATGTACTAGAGATACTTAGGTCAGAGTACTGTCCTATTACAATATGATATTGGTGGCTAAAGCATTTTCATTACTTCCTCTGTCTGTATTCCCAAACATAGTAGTACAGAGGGAACCATTATCTAAGATTCTTTGTGGTAGCAAATATATTTCTACTTGCATTAATGTGCTTTTCTCTTAGCTGTTTTTATTTTTCATTCAGCATAGATTACCCTAAGATTACTTTGTGGGTTGGGGGAATAGAGAACCTTTTTACATTTTGTACATTTATGTCCATTATTTATATTTTATGTATGGTTCATAGTAGGTCTTAACTGAACAGTACATTGTCTCCATTTGCCTTTCTGAGAGCAAGTTTTGACATGTCTAGGGATGGAGTTTCTGTATTCAATCAGTCTAGAATGAGTAACTTCTAAAACGTCTTCATGCTTTTTCTCACACAGTGATCTCATATTCTTGAGAGTGATCTCTCACAGAACAAATTTTTACAGCTTTAAAAAAACCAAGGTGAAATATGGTTGCTACTGAAAAAACAATGTCTGGTAGTTCTCAAATTTTATCTTTCTGTTTCTTCCCTAATTCAATATAGAAAATGAGTGAAGACTAATCCTCTAAACATACTAACCTTGGGATAATTGAACACTCTGGAATTTCTGAAAACGTGACCTAGGATTGCAGCTAATTGCAGCTAAGAGAGACACACTCACACACATCCTTTGATACAAATTAGCGATCATAAATCTTTAAAACTAAACTTTTGTGCTTCTGTTTAGGATTGTTAAATAGCAAAGCATATATTCTTTGTTTTTTAAACTTTGGAAATTGGGAAAGGGAATAATATTTTCACGAAAACATTTAAAAGTATGAAACGTGAAGGAACTATTCTCTGCATCATTCCTAAACTTTGTCAGAAAGAAGAACATGGGGCAGCTTTTCTCAGAAGTTTGCCATACTGACTGTAATTCATAAATTTGGAGGATACTAGATTGGGAAAACCTGGCATATAATTTTATCAGGGCTGGTGGAAAACGTCTTACTGTTTCAAGACAAGATGGTGCTTCTCAACTAACTGCAAACAATTTCAACTTTATGAATCAACAACTAGTTATCTGTCTGTGCCAAAAGGAGAAATATAGAAATGAGAAATCAGTCAAGCAGCATAGACTAGTGCCATGATGCTGAACCTATGGCATGTGTGCCACAAGTGGCACGAGGGCCATATTGGTGGACATGTGAGCTCACCTCCGGCGCGCATATGTGCGTCAGCCAGCTGATTTTTGGGCCTTCTGGGCCCACTGGAAGTTGGCAAATGGGCCATTTCCGGCCTCTGGAGGGCCTCCGAGGGGGTGGGGAAGGCTGTTTTTGTCCTCCTCAGGCTCCTAGAAAGACTCTAGAGCCTGGGGAGGGAGAAAAACGGGCCTACCGGGCCCACTGTGCTATCAAGTGCCAAAAGTGGGGGGAGTGTGTAAATCAGCAGCTGCATTTCCTGCATCGGATGAGGAGAGCACATCTTTCTCCTTCTGTCCTGGCCACTTTTTACAGAGGCACAATCGAGAGCATTTTAACAAACTGCATCACTGTTTGGTTTGGTGGTTGCAGTGCCTCAGAGAGAAAGTCCATTCAGAGAGTGGTAAGGATAGCCGAGAAGATTATAGCTAGCTTCCTGTCATTCAGGATACTGTTTATAAGCGCTATGTGCTTAGAGCTCAAAGCATTGTTAGAGACCCTACACACCCACTTCATGGTCTGTTCCTGTTGCTTCCTTCTCGGAGGAGATTTTGAAGTATTTCTAGCAGGACTACCCAATTCTTTAACAGCTTTGTTCCTCACGCCATCCGTCTGGTAAACTTGCAAGATTCGTTTATCTCACCGTGTACATGTATACATCCAAACTAGACTGTGTTGTTTCTCTGTGTCATATAATATATGTGGGTATATGCATATTTATTTATTTATTTATTTATTTATTTATTTAGTCGTGTTTATGTAGTGTATATTGGAGGTGGTGACCCTTTGAGAGCTGTATGCAATGAAATTTCATTTTAATGTATGCTGATGAGTGTACATTCAAAGTGACAATAAAGTTCTAAGTTTGGGTGACCTACTGGGTTACACAATTATCCAACCTGATCTTGGAAAGTTTGATAGGCCGAGCAACAGGACTAGTAATAGAGACAGGAGAGAGGAAGGACTACCGATTCTGCCAAGCATGGAGTGAGTAGAGAAAGTAGAGTAGGGAAGAAGCAAGTTGTGCTCACACACACTACCAAAATCTACTGTCTGAGGCCAAGGCCTCATTCAATATGATTAGTTTTGCCTTGTGACAGGGTGAGTTATCCTAACAGACTTTGGACTGTGTAATGCCTCACTTTTTTAGGTAGGATATATAGTCAAATTTTACTGCTTGAAAGATGCTTGCAGCTTGACCATAATATTTGGGTTGCTTCTAGTAAAGCTATTCTTTTTTATTATTTAAGATTTCCCCAACAATTGTGTTTATACCAAGCTTTTAAATGTAAAAAAATGGAACAAATATAAGCCTTAATTATGTTCAACCAAGCTAAATTTTGCAGCTTTTATTTATGGTGCAAATTAAATAACTGTTGATCATCTGCTAAAATATAATGTAAAATTGTCACATGTAACTCTAAAATTGTTTGAAATAAATAGGAATAATAAGAAAGTACATCATATGGAATCATACTTACATGCAAAAGGAAATTAAGTAATACTGTAGGAAAATGCATTATCCAAATGATTAATAATTACAATTGCTTTGATCAAAGTAATAATTACTTTCCAGGAAGAAAAGAAGAGCTTATAATTATATCAATGTAGACGAATATATGTAAATTACCTATTTGCTAGTGATATACAAGAACATATTCCAGACTTTAAAAAAAGGAAAAAGTAACATTTTAAAGTTTATAGAGCATAGATCAAGCACCATTGTATATTCAGTTTCTAACAATTACATTTTGCATTCTTGCAGGTATTAAAACAATGGGAAATGCAGAGAGCCAAAGTGTAGAACATCAATTTTACGGTGAGAAACATGCTAGTTTGAGCCGAAAGCATACATCACGTTCTCTCCGCCTTTCAAACAAAGCAGCACGCCGGACTAGACATGCATCCTCAGGAAAAATTATTCACAGAAACTCAGAAGTAAGCACAAGATCTAGCAGTACTCCCAGCATCCCTCAATCATTAGCAGACAATTGTCTGGAGTCTTTTACTCAAGAATCCAGTTTAGGGAATTTTGGAAGCCCAATCTGGGGGGACAGAATGGATATGGGCTTGAGGCCAGTTTCTTACCACACTGATTCTTCTGTCACTCCAAGCATGGATAGCAGTTCAGCCCTTATGGCAGCCTCGGTACAAAGCATGCCAGATTCAGAAGGTGGAAGACTCTACAGAGACGAGTCAACATATTTGACTGAAGTAGGTAGTAGGCAACATTCTTATTCAACAAACGGGACCACATTTTTGGAGCCTATGACTTTCAAGAAAAAACGTTCAAAGTCTGCAGATATCTGGCGGGAGGACAGTTTGGAATTTTCTCTGTCTGATCTTAGTCAAGAACATTTGACAAGCAATGAAGAGATCCTAGGATCTCCTGAAGAAAAGGATGGCGAGGAGACTCCAGGGAGAGAACCTAGTAATAGTCGTCAACCATTGGTCACATGCCAGCGTGCCAATTCCATGAGTGACTTGTATTCTCCTAAAAGTTCAACTGTTACAATAAATGGTGGACCACGTAACATGCTAGGAGGGTATTGCCGGAATATAGGGTCTCATATCCCAGATATGGAAAACCACAAAATATCACCAAACACAGTGGATAATGTGTCTTCTTATAGTACTTACAACACACTTCCCTGTCGGAAATCTCATTGCCTTTCTGAAGGAATCACTCACATCAAAATGAACCACAGCAACAGTATGCATGGCAGACGAGCAAAAACAACACAGGTAAGAATCCCATATATTCTTTCAACATAGATACCGGTAAATACCAGGTTGACTGATAACACTTTTACTTAGATAACTTCAGGTAAGTTATGTTTAGTTTCAGATCCTTTATAGGTAATAAAAGGGCAATATAGGTATTGACAGAACTGAAACAATTCCTGTGTTTAAAAGAGAACTTTGTTTTCCAACACTTCTTATCTTACATTAAAACTTTTCTGAGAATAAGACTCTCAAAACATTCCTGATGGTAATTGAACTTAAGCTGAATAGTAGAGAACAGCAATTCCCAAACTAGAATTTTTTAGATACGCTGCAATTAAGTCCCAAATTTCTCAGCTGGGTTAACCAAAGGTATGTCCCAACAAATGTAGAAGGCATTTAGGTTGGCTAGTTTAAAGGAAGTACATTTTCACTCCATGAAAAATTTATGAATAGTGAAAAAAATAACTGCTTAATTATCAATATATACATAGTCCATAATGTTTGTATTTTACTACTAATGTTGGAAGAAGAAAATTTTCCTCTTCTACTGAAAAAGAATTTCCTCTATTATACAGTAATTGTTCATGGAGTGAAATAGTGTTGCTACCCAGGCTTCCTGTTGTGTTTTTTAAGCATTTGTTTAAAAATAAATATGCTTGTTAGGGAATGAAACAATATAGGTCACACTCATCAAAGCTGATTATTACAAAAATCAAACAAATCTTGTTTTTTTTAATCAGATATATTATATGATTGCCTGATAAGATTTCCAGCAGCCACTTCCTGATGAACTTCTATTTCTCCTTGCAAACTATTAAGCTTTCAGTCAACTTACTTTTAAACTAAGAGTACACATCTATGTTTGATTAATGGAAGCACACTGAGAATTCATTCTTATTCTAGACATGAAATATGAATTAATAGCCAAACGAAAAAGTTTTTTGAAGCTTTTGTAAGCAATATTGATTGGCGAACCTAGAGAAGAAGAGAAACATAGAACTATCTTGCATTTTAAATAATTTTTATTAATTCCTTTTAGCTTGACAGTTTAACATTTTTAGAAATAGTCATTTCAAATATGCATTTGTGTTGTAAATTTTGCTTTGGATTAACATTTTTCAATGTTCTGGGCTGAAATGGTATTTGAACCAAGGGCTTAAAAAAAGTGAAAAAATGATATCCCATGCAATTTATGCTCAACCTGCAACTCTTCCAATTGGAATGTTTTCAGAAAATATCCTTTGCAGAGTACAAATTTAAGAAATAACTGCTATGATAATCTTAGTATAATGTTCTTCAGTAATATCTAATTGCTTTCCTTCAACATTTGATGTAGAATGTAGTCAGTGGAGTGAAACAGAATAGTCCAGGAAAACAACTTGAACAAATAGACCAAGGCTTGGTATAATTTCCTAGTATTCTGATTTTCTTATATTTCAATCTTGATATAGTAGGAAGGCTTCAATGGTCCTGTGAATAACAGTGAACTGATAGTACCCTGGTGGGGTCATCATACAAGCTTGGTCAAAAAGGAAAGATATGAAGTTAAAGGAATTAACAATGAGATGAGGGCAGGTAGGACTTTGCAGTGTGAGGGAAGCCAACAAACTTAGGAAATGGAGCTCCAGAATCAAACATGGAAGAAAGCAAACCACTTCTGTGTTGTTGCCAGGAGAATAGTATAGACATGGCTATAACATTACAAAAGTTTAGGTGCCAAAGGGATTCAGGCGTCAGTGTTCTTCTCCTCTGCTCCTCATTATTATTATTTACATGTATTATGTATAAATTTGTTACAGTCCACAGCCATAGACTCTGGGTAGCTTACAACTAAATATGCAAATAATAGAATGCATTAAAAACACACAACCCATTGGGGCCAAGACTAAAACAATCAAACAATAACAAACCAAACCAAACCAAACCAAACCAAGATCCTCACCAACATAACAACCCAGTCCCGAGACCAAAGCTAGGTCTTAAGTGCTTTTCATAACACTAGGAGAGAGGGCTCTGTCTGTATCTCTGGGGGAATAATGTTCCAGAGGGTGGGGTTTGTGACAGACCCATAAGGCATGCTTCCTTCCCATAAGATGACATCATTGATTAAAAGAGCCCTGGAGCGTCCCCATTCTGCTGGAATGTGCCAGATGAGCAGGAACAGTTGGTGATACTTACTGGGGAAGAACATTAAAATTTCATGAGCAGATTTAAAAATGATTCGGAACAGGGAAGGAAGTGAGACAAGGATGTGTTTTATGCTATATGTCTTTAATTTACACAACAAATATGAGTGGTGGAATCTGGAGAGATGCTTCCTGGAATCAAAATTAGACACCAAACCACCAACAATCGAGATCTGCAAATGTTGCCACTTTGTTAACTGAAAGCTTAGAAAGCTAGGAAATTCTCATTATTAAAGTAAAAACAAAGAGGAAAAATCTTGTTTAGTATTAAATATTAAGATAATGTTGATATTAACCAGCATAAACTATGGCTTCTATTTTGTTCGAAGTAAAGCCAATTTATTTAGTCTTGTTGTTCCTGTGGGCTTTGCCAATAGTGAATTCCTTAGTCTTTTAGTGTGGAAATTTATTGCTGAACCGGGCATGAAGTCTGACACTGAGTGAACTTACAATTTATAGGAAACAAGTGAAAGTGTAGAATTTTTTTATTCTGAACAATAGAACAATCTTGGAAAGTCAGTAGAAGATTATATAATGCTAGAGAGGAAGATAATCACAGCTTAGACAAGATCATGAAGGATAAGAATACTATTACAACAAAATTCAATATAGTTAAAGCAAAGTTTTAAGTCCAGTGATTATATGGTTGCAAAAGCTATATACTGAGAAAATTAGACAAAAGTGATATTTCAGTTATTCCAGTATGTAGGTAATTTGCTAAGAGTAGTAAGAGTTCCATGCCTAAAAGAAGAATCAATCGGAAGCAAAATAAATGCCAATTGTTTCTTGAGGCAACTATCAATAAGCAGAAATTCCCATAATTTGCTATGCATTTGGAAAATTATCTATGTTTGGTATAGGAGAGGGAAAGGGAAGACTGTGGATATATAGAATCATAGAGATGACTGAAATATTCTTAGAAGGGCCATGGATTATTACTGGAGACAAATTGAGATGACATTTGCCCATCAGTTATCAAGTCATTTGCCTCGGCTTGGTAGTACCAAACTAACCATATGTGACAGGGAATATAGACTGCATCTTATGACCCAGAAAAGGAGAAATTCTGATATAAAGATAAAATGGTGGTAGGATAGTGGGGTGAGAAATCTCTGGATTGGCGACCAGATTCCTTTGGCAAGGCAGCTCTCCTAAGTGCTATTCAGTTTAAGAGTTTTAAACATCCTGCAATGTGCTTGGAATCTGCAAAGAGAATGCATTAGATAGAGAAGCCCACTGAGTAATGAAAATAAGTCTAAACAAACAGCGAATTTGGACAGGAGGGAGGGAACACATGTCTCCATTGACACTGAGGCAGCTGGAGGTGGGTTTCTAGATTTGTTGCCTGTGCTTCATCTAAGAAGATGTGCTGTTTCTATATATAACTATGACATTTTGAAACAGATGCTGCTGTTTTCACAGCAGAAGTTCTATAGCTAAAAAAAAATATCATACCAACCTTTCTTTTCTTTTTGAGGTTATTTATCCAGGACAGATCAAAGGTCTTGTTAAAGATTGGAAACGAGCCGGGAAGTCCTTATAGATATCCACCTTGGTGTCTGCTCAGCTATCTTCCCCTTGGACTAATTTTTTAAAATACTTTTTACTTAAAATAGAAAGGAACATACTGCAAAACATGGTGCCAGTTTTTAACACTTAAAAAAAACCTGAATTGCCTTAAATCCACATATGCCCCATGGACATTTTTAAAAATAATAATAACGAACAACTGCAGCCTAGTGCTTTCTGTAGAGGTATATCTGTTTGGTCAGAAAAAAATAAGCTGGAGGATAGAGCGGAGCACACCAGTGAGTCTGGAGCAAAATCCTTCCTTTATGGCCATGGGCATGGCATTATAATGTAGATGAGGACAAGTGGCTTGTGTTACAATATCATGATGCTGCTTGCATCACTCTGGCTCCCTTTGTTCTCCTCCTGTTGTCATTGCTGCTCTAGAGAGGGTCAGGGAGCTGCATCTTTAGCAGTTTGCCTTCTGATAAATTTATCTTTTATGATAGGCCAGACTCAGTCAACGGAGTTTCCGCATAGCAACCATTTTGTTGGCATTGAAAGAACAATCTCAGAACTCCAAAAGCTTATTTCTGAAATAAATGCTTTTTACTACTATCACAAACGATGTCCAACATAGAACATAAAAATTAAAAAAAGAAGAAGCTTGTCTTGAAGCATATCTAATACAGTCTTTTTTAAACAAAGAACACAGAATAACATCTGAGTTTCATTTTGAATCTTGTAATGTTATCCATTGGGAATAATATGAAACAGTTCAAAGCAGATTTGTTTCTCTACATTGACTAAAATTATATATGTAGAAACGAAGTCTAATTTCAGTAGGTACTTATTCTGTGATGCGCTTTCAGTAGATCTTTATTTCTAGGCTTGTCTTTCAATTCTGGGCTGTTCTAATATGCTGTTCTGCCGATACTTTGCAGTGTATTCTAGAAAAAAAGAAAACAGAGCTACAAATCTGAATGCACTGACATTTCCCTTTGCTCTAAGCTACAGAAAGGTAATAAATAAAAGAATTATCATAGCTTTCCTCAGAATGATTAGATCTACATGTTATTTTCATATTTTCTTCAGATGTGGAGAAAACTGATCCATCATATACCGAATCTGTGAGGTAGATGATGCATGAGTCAAACTTGCTTCTAAAATAGAAATTCAGCTGAAATGCTGCAAATAACCTTTACAAATTATACAAACCTAGTTCTTAATTTCACTGAAAGTATATACAGGCATATGAAAAATCCTTGTGGCTAAAATAAAAAAAAGTATTTCGTTTTCTTTATTTAATTTAGAGGTTAAACATGAGTATAGATTTTGAGAACTGGAGTGCTTTTTGAGTGCTCCGAATGTGAATGGATGCAAGTGATTAACATCTAAAATATTGGGGTAAGGGTAACTACAAAGCACTTAAGAATTCAGCCTAACTGACAAAGATCCCCTGGAGAGTGGGAGGAAATATTGCTTAGATTTTGCAGCTTATGTTGGCATAAAAGCTCTGAAGGAAGCCAGCTTTTCGGTAGCATTCTTTTCTTTAACATAATGTTCCTTTTGGATAGCCAGGTTCTAAGCTTCTTTCTGATCCCTTCCTTTTCAAACAAAACTCTTATTATTCCAGAGTAATCTCTAGCCCTTTTGCCATCCTTTCATACTGCTTGAGAACTGCTCCCTATGCAAACTACCCCAGCTAGGACTAACCTTCAAGATGAGAGAGAAAGATTGGTTGACCTCAGTTGCCTTCCTTTGGGTCCAGAACCATTTTTTCTCATTAAAAAGGAAAGGAAAGCTAGAGGATTGTAGTGATAGAATGGAGTTAGTTGTTTTTCATTTTTAGCAGCATTACTAAGCTTGTTGGGTGTGTGCGTGTGTGCACAAAAACATGATAGTTATATGCACCTCCTGAAAAATATATATTTAGTAGATGATTGCATTCTTCTTTTTAACAATTACCATACATTGATTTTCAGCTAGCATTGCTGTTCTGCAATCAATTGCCCATTGTCGATGCTCATGAATTGTCTTTACGCAATAACTGCTTATAATAGGAGCAGATATTTAAGTTCTTGTTGTGATTGCAAGATAAATAGCTATATTTCAAAATAAAATTTTAAATTGTTACTGGGAGTAGGAGCAAATTGTCACATAACATAAATGAATGTTAAAAATATTTTAAGTACATACTGTTCACATTTCTGAATGAGATATCCACAGTCTTGGTTTTTCAGCTGTGTTGCTGTGAAAAGGGCAAAATGTAAATTGGATTTGTGAGATAGCCATCAGTTGTTGACAAATCTGCTTCTAACTTGGTAGACCCAATTCAAATTTTATTAAAAATAATAAAGATTAGAAGACTATAATATGAAATGTCCCTTGATGGGTTTTTGAACCTTCCTAACTAAAGATATAACCTACATTGAAAGGGGCTTTGTTTGTGCTTCTAGTGACTTGCCTGCATAAGAGATGTTGTACACTAATCCCTCTGGTTTTCAATAATGGTAATTAATGTGTATTTAGCAGCACTAATTATAGCTTGAACATTGAGATATAAATATTAGAGCATAAAGCCACATTGGGATTCAGATGGAATTCCAAGTGTACTTGATGAAAGTTAGATCCATTGAAATAATTTATTTCCAAATTAGGGTTAATTGAATGAGGTTGAAAGATTATATTTTAAACATACTTATTAGGCATTAAAGAGTGAACAGTTTTCTCTTTCTTTCTTTCTGATTTGATTTGATTTGATTTGTATGCTTGCCCATCATGTGAAACGTATCTCTGGTCAGTTAATAGCAATAATAACACAACAATAAAACAATCCAACCACAAACAAGCAAAACATGGCACTCACTCACTCAAAGACATCTATCCAGCTACACAGTCTCCTGAGATCCGACCTTGTTATCCTAACGCCTGATGGAAAAGCCAATTCTTAATGACTTTGTGAAAAGCTAAGCGGGGTGGGAGACTGCCAAACACAAGGGGAAGGGTATTCCACAGGATAGGGACTGCCATAGAAAAAGCATCCTTCCCAAGTCCCATTAGATGGCAACATTTGAGGGAAGGGAGCTGGAGCATGCCTACTTTATCTGACATAGTGGGATAAGCATATACCCTCAGAAGAGAGGTGGTCCTGCAGATAACCTATTCCTATGTCATAGGGCTTTAAAAATTATGACTGACACTTTGAATTATACCCAGAAAGAAACTCAGAGCCAGGGCATCTCACACAGCAATATTATAATATGCGTAAACAGAGAAGCACTCAGTGTGGTACAAGCTGTTGTATTCTAGAGCAGCTGTAATTCCCAGATGGTCTTTGAGGCTAACCTCATGTGGAATATGCTGCAGTAGTCCAACTGGAAAGTGACCAAAGTACAAGTGACTGCAAGGCTTCCCAGTTGAGGAATGAGAATAATTGGCATACAGGACATACTGTATCTGTGCAATGGTCCCCTAGCAATGCCTGTCAGTTGCACCATCTCTATTGCTGAGCCCTCCAAAGGTCATCCATAAGCATTAACAATGATGTTTCTGTATTATGTCCTGTGTTGTAATGGAATGTGTGGATGACTTTGGGGGTTGAGAGAAAGAGATACTGCAAATATGTCAGCAAAGGTGTTTACGGATAAACAAGGGAGGAGACATGGCTTGATGAGCTAAATCTACTTGATTGTATAGCTACATTAATAGTAATTTGCAAGTCGGATAGTACAAAATGTTCCACTTCTACTTTTAACTGTTTGATCCATTAAGGTGAGTCTTTTCTAAGTTTCTTTCTATGATTGTTAAATCACTGGGGGCTCCTACCTTTCCTGTCTGATTAAAGCCTATACAGCATCTCCTCCTGTCTTTCCCCAAGGTCATTCTCACATTTCATTATGCTAGGAAACACTCAGACAAAAGAAGTAGGAGCCCCAGTG
>WNWU01000016.1:30694491-30740162 GCA_012654045.1 Ptyas mucosa | reverse complement strand
ACTTTCTTTAAATTCAATATTAGAAAGGACAGACTCAAAATGTTGTCAAGATAATAGCTTTCCTCTTTGCAAGCATAGAAAGAAAGACCTACCTTTCCAAGTATTCCAGAATGATTTTCTGCATAGCTCAAAGATGAAAAATTAATCCTTCTTGTGTCTGGAGCTCTTAAATAGGATAGACCAATTTTCTGTTATCCATTTTGTTTGGTTCATTTGAATAACTGACTACATTATATTGCTTTAAAAACTACAGATCATATATCAATATCAGTATCAATAGTCAGAACATAAAATGAGATTAATAATTACAGTAGTTTCTATCCAACAAATTAAAAATCTCATGTTAATAGAAACCTAATACAATATAATTAGATGTAATACAAGTTCATATAGAGAGTTCCTCTCCAGAAATGGTTTCAGGTTGAAGTAAATTCTGTTTTGATTTACTTGTGAACTATAAAGTTATTCTGGACAGTAAGGCAATTTCCTCAGGTTCATTAGCCATTCTTCTGAGAAAGAATTTTGTGTACTTTTAAATAGCTATAAACCTTAATTGTTACATTACAAAAATTAAATTTTACCGAATTCCTTATTTGGTAAAAAATAAAAATACATAATTGTAGGCATATAGGGTTTGGTAAAATTGAATTTTTTTAAAAAAGCTGAAAAGCAAATTCAACAAATCATTTTCCAAAATTATTTAGCATTCCAACATTGCGACCAAGTTGGAAAAATCCTCAAATCTGTTCATTATATTTCAAATAATTGTTCTCATATTTAGAGAACTGCTCTTTTTAGTGATCTGACTGGATTATTATACCAGTGCTAAAACATATTACATCAGTTTTCTCTAATATTCAGTGTAAATATTTTTCTCCCATTGGAATTCCCATTGTTGCATATTAATTATTGTGTGTAAATTCTTCATTTAACCATATCTTTGCTTTGTTAGAATTTATAGACAAAGTAAAGAGCTTTGAAATTTGTTACAAAGTCTCAACTTCCATAACCTTTATGCTGTGCTGTTGCTGACTTTTTAGGATAGAGACTATGGAAACTGAAGTGCAATATATCTAGAAAAAAGACAGTTGTTTTTTTTTTTAAAAAATCAAGATACCTCAAATGGGCTAATTTAGAGAGAGTATGTCCAAAATTCACAATCCACAACTCCTCTGGAATTTAAATTTGGCAAATTTTATAAAAATTATCATGAAACCAGTGGTGGGTTGCTCCCGGCTTGCCCCGGTTCGCACAAACCAGTAGTGGCGGTGGCAGGAGGTTCTGCCCACCAATCCAGATGTCATCAAAAATGCTCTGCGCATGCACAGAAGCTTCTGCACATGTATAGAAGTGCCGCACACTCACAAAGTGAGCGTGTGCACCTGCGTGCTACCAATAGCAAACTGGTAGCGCCGGGATTTGAAACCCACTACCTCATGAAAGAATACAAAATGTCATAAAACATTTCCTGTGGTGATGTTTGTGCTACACAGATCAACGTGGACTATTTTTAAAGCAGATACATCTTTGAATGTATCCCCACATTTCTAGTGAAGCCAGCACATTAGAAGTTCTGTCATTGCTGAAGGCAATTGAAGAATCTGGTAAGGAAATGTCTTTGAAATGATGATCCAGCGAGGCATGGGTTGCCTAGTGGCTATTATAAACCATATATTTATCACTCTCTGCCATTTAATTTTTCTACGGCATCTAGCTAAGATACAGCAATATAAAATATTAAATATTACAACAGTAATACTATTTTCCTTCATTAACTTAACATGAAATTCCACTGTATTGTGCAAATCCTCAACTGAACTGAAAGTTCAAGGACTTATTTAAAAATACCTTTCCTCTGGCAATAAATATTATGTCAGAATGAATGTAAATTATGGCTAAAGTTAAAATGATGTGTAAATCATATATTGGCCAGGTAGGTAGTATACAGATTTACTAGGCAGCAGCGTTTCCTTTTTTTTTTTTAAAAAGTAATTTCCTGTGAAGATTCAGGAGGAATCTGCACTTTTGCTTACGGCTAACATAGAATAGATGTTAAAACTTTTCATCTGGGGAATATAAAAATATCATTGTTGCTGCTCTTCTGAAACAAATGGCAGGTTGCCTTTTTTCTCTCTCACACCAAAGAACTAAAGAGAAAAAGAGAGGATTCAAAGAACTGAGGAGAAAAAAGGAAGTGAAGAGAGGAGAGTTAGAAATTACTGCTCATGAACACCATTTAGTGGTATTAACAAACCTGAAAGCCTTTTCTGTTAGCTTAATAGTAGAATATTTTGAAATGATTGGAGTTTGAAAATGGATGTTTCATCGTGTTTTCTATTTCTAATGCTCAGGTGTGAGTGCCACTGCAAATGTAACAAAAATCAGTAGGTGGTAATCAGGGATGAAATGCTCCTGGATCGGACTGGATCACCTGGTCCGGTAGCGATCTTGGCCAGTGGTTCGGCAATCTGGTAGCGATGGTGGAGCAAAGCTCCGCCCAACCACCCAGGTTTTAACCAGAAAGTAATGTGTTTTTTACCTTCCGTGCATGCGCAGAAGTTTTTGCTCATGCTCAGATCTGCATGTGCATGTGATGTGCGTGCAAGCGAAGCGCATGTGGGGTGTGTGTGCTTCCGAACTGGTAAGGAAGGTAAGTAGATTTCACCTCTGGTGGTAATGGTTTAAAGTCTGCAAACATACAATAAACCAAGGGGACTTCCACACATAAGATAATGAGACCACTAGCTATTGTTTGTGATGTCTCAGTAGATGGTAGAACTATCTGAACTTGGCTGATCCCCTCCCTACAAAACTAATCAGGAGTGGCTCTCATTAGCACTTGGATAGGAGTTTATCAAGAAATCTAAAAGCTGTAGCTTCAAAACAGAAATATGTTGATAGAAAGCCATAGCAACCCACTTCCATGTCTGCAAAAAAGCTTTTCAAGGGCATATCCTTGCAATCGCCATCATTGAAGTTCAGTTTAAGAATCTTGATTTCCACCACCTGGGTTTTTTTTTTACGGAGGAACCTGCATATTCAGACCATTATGTTCTGGATGCTAATAGCAGAAACAAAATATGAGTGCCAGTACTGTTATTTTTCATGCGCTGTCCATTTTCTTGCAAGCAGGATGATTGACAGGGCTTCGAAACTCAGAAGCTGGAAACTGGAAGTTCAGAATAAGAATGATAGATGTCAGAGAACAAACCGGAGGAACAAACCACAATTACCATAAAAAAGACCAGGAATTTTATAGGCACAAAGAGCATGGGAAGATTATGTTGTCTGAGTGGAGTTCCACTGGGAAGCACTCTTATATTTCTTCCTTCTCAGAAGAAATTAGTGGCCAGTTTAAAAGCAGCTAATCCCAAAGGCTTTTTTTAACCAAGAGCTGTGGCTGTCAGCCTGGGCAGTGCTTCCATATTACTGGGATAGTCAAAAGAGCTTTGATTTTAAAGGCTTCATATTGTTATATAAAATAAATGATTTCAACTAGTACAATAAACATTTGTGATTCTTCCTCCTACCCTGGCACCTCACCATTACACGTGCTGTATATAGTCTAAATATAATGGCTTTAGATAATTACAATGATTTGGTTTGCTCTTTGTATTGAATGTACACATTTCAATTTTATGCACACAATTGAAGTTTTTGAGTTAAGGAAATCTCTTGATTATATATTATACATTTCAATGTATAAATTTCAATTGTGAAAATTTACAAATTTACAAAGAATTGCTGCAACTGATGAGAAACTATGTTCAATTAGATGAGTGTTGTTTGGAAAAGGTAACATTTCAATCTTTTTTTTTCCTGAATGATTTTTTTTTACATTTTTCTATGACTGGTTTGACATCTGGTGCATCATAACTAATTTCTGTCTCAATTCATTTATGAAATAGTTCAGACAAGCTGCTTGTATGCAACTAGTTTGCTGCTTCAGCATTTTTCTTGTTCTATCTTGCATACTTTGAAAATATATTTAAAGGTAAGTGCAAATAATCCTCATATTTTGCTGAAAGGCAAGACTGTTTGCTTCAACCTTAAAAGGAAGGTTTTATTTTTGTAAACATCATAAAATATGAAAACCATCTCTTCTAGCATGTTCTTGCAGTTAAGATAGCTTTCATATAGACCACCTTAACAGTTTCTTAGGGAAACAGGAAAATAACAAGTCCCACTAACATATTTCACTGAGATGAACTTGGACTTTTGTCATCAAACATTTAATCAAAAACAGCTGCAACCATTCATAACACTCTGGTAATCGTTCTATGTAGTGCATATGTTTACAAAGCTTGTGTGTCATATTCATATTTCACATTTTAAGATATATGCATAGACTCAGAAAGTATTAAATACACAATGGTCTGAATAGCTTCTTCATAGTTTGATAACATTGATTAGTTATTATTAACCATAGAGACAACTAGAAAATCCATTCTTGAGTTATGTGTTCAGTTATAACATGACTGTTACATGGAAGTGCCCCTAGGGTCTCCAAAATCTCCATAAGATTTCATATCTAAATCGATAACTCAGTATAAAAAAACCAATCCCATCCTGAATGCCCTTTGTATGTATTTGGAAAATTACACCAATGCATCAAGAGGACACCCAGTTGAGGAAGGCTAGCATAGTGGTAGTGGATTTTTTGAGTAGTTCAGAGAACTGGCAAATGCCACCTCTGGCTGGCCCCAGAGTGGGGTGGGAATGGAGATTTTTCAGTATCCTTCCCCTGGAGTGGGGTGGGAATGGAGATTTTGCCGTATCCTTCCCCTGCCACGCCCACCAAGCCACACCATGCCCACCAAGCCACGCCCACAGAACTGGTATTAAAAAAAATGGATTTCACCACTGCTTAAAACACGAGCTTACATGGAACTATAATATGTAGCAATTTAAGTATTTAACAAGCCAGGTCTTACTCTGTCAGTATTTTTCTGCTGAAATATCTGTAAAATTTCTGCATTAATATATAGGTTTATGGGTGTTGCTTCTGGGAGGAGGTTATCAGTTTTGCCTGTGGCAATATTGCTGAAATTTTACCGAGAAGCAGTAATGACTCAGTGTATCACCTGGATCAGTTTTTGACAAAGAGGGCGAAAAACTCATAATATGAATTCTGCTTATAATTACAACAACCCCCCCCCCCCCCCCCGTTTTGGCTGAGCACTAGAAGCCTCAAGGAGAACTGAACTATGTCTATAGTCTTTTAGAGGTTGCCCAGTGATGCAAGAAGTCTTGGAAAGATGGGGAGAAAAAATACTTTAGGAAAACACGAACTTGAGGATTATTGCTACTTTTCCTTGATTCTTGGCTCCAGAGGAAGAGCTGGCAATCATGGGGAAGAACTAAAGGATAGGCATTTGAGAACAGGGTGGAAAAACACTTCACCAAAAACTTCCATACAGTGATACACAGAATAATCAGATACCAACATTTTAGCTAGAACTGATAAAAAATTATTGCCAATTTGTGACTTTTGAAGCTTGCAGGGGATTTTGGGGGGTGGGAGATGAGGGAGGGTATTTGCATAAAATCTACATAGATGCTTATAGGCTTATATTTTGTATTAAAGCCTCTACTGACTATCATGCAATATCTTAGCTTTCCAAAAGGTGTTTCCAAATTAAAGTTTAGGCAGACAAAATATGATTTAATCCATTTACTTACAACGGAATTGGAAGTTTTCATGATTGAAAACCAGTCTAGAGCTTTTAGTACTGTATGCTGGAATAATGTAAATAACAAGTTTGAAATTGTAAGTAGTGAGGTCTGGTAATTATAAAGAAGCATAATAAAGGTTTCCCGTTCAATGGAACTGCCAGATTCAGGACAGATCATCCTGGAGAACATCTATGTGGTCATTCAGAGTCAACATTCACTTGATGGCATTTAGTCCAAATGATGCACTTGGAAGGAGAACACTAATTCTGATTTCAAGGGGAAGAAAAGCACGTGATGGGAAGTTTGCTACTTTTGGCTGACTGGATAAGTATGTCCAATCTGGCCAATATTTAATTAACCTTTCTTTTCTTATTAATGATTCTTACATAGACTGTATATAAGAATCATTTTTATTTCTGAGTTAACATTTCAAGTAAACCTGTGATTGAATTGTAGTTGTACTTGTGCTCCCTTGGCAGGTGGCGGGAGAGGGATGCTACGCTGGCTTGTTCTTGGTTGTGGGCTGGGGGGGGTGCTTCATTGACACTGTTCCAGTTTCCAGCGTGCGCACGTGCACCGGCCAGCTGGTCTTCATGCATGCATGCACGCCAGAAACCGACCAGATGGAGCATGTGCCGGGTGGCTGCTCTTCCAGTTTCCGGCATGCAAGTGCACGCTCCCATTTCAGCACTCAGTATCGAAAAGGTTCGCCACTGATCTAGAACCTTGATTCATTTTGTAAATATTTTTTTTAAACATTCCGTTTTTGCTACTGTTAAAGAAATGACTTGAGCAAGATAATCTTGCATTAACTTTCTATTTTAAAAATTCCTCTAGCACCTGTTAAATTTCACACAGGGCAGTAGAGATGGTATATTTATGGGGGTATGTTTGTTTAAAGGTCGTGGTTTGAAATTCCTTCCCCAAAATGATAAAATACCTGGTAACTTTTCCAAATTTGGCAAAGATTGAAATATGTGAGTTTAGTAAACACCTGCTTCCTTCCTGTATTTTTGATATTTACTACCAGTGAAGTAATGTACATCAGAGCAAAAATTAACTGTAGTAGCTAACATTGTCATTAAACACTTTATGACATAATACAAAATGTCATAAACATTTCCTGTGCTGACATTTGTGCTATACAGATCAACATGGACTATTTTAAGACAGGTACATCTTTAAATGTATCTCAGCTTTTCCAGTGAAGTTAGTACCTTAGAAGTTCTATCGTTGTTGAAAGCATTGAGAAATCTGGTAAGGAAATGTCTCATCTGAAATGATAATCCAAGGGATCAGAGGTTGTCTAGTAACTAATTCTGGCTTGTCTTAAATAGGTTTTAAAAGAGATTGGACAACCATTTGTCTGAAATGGTATAGGGCAGTGATGGCTAACCTTTTTGCCATTGCGTGCCAGGAGAGGGGGGGGCGGGGAAATGACGTTTTTTGCTGTTCCCAGCCTCTAGAACCTCTCTAGGAGTCTCTAGGAGCCTCTCTAGGAGTCTCTAGGAGCCTCTCTAGGAGTCATAGGTTCACCATCACGGGTATAGGGTTTTCTGCCTGAGCAGTGGGTTGGACTAGAAGATCTCCAAAGTCCCTTCCAACTCTGTTATTCTGTTATTCTTGTTTGCTTGGAATAAAGAACAAGCCACAGTTTCCTATTCATGCTTAATACTAATGAAATCTTGACTACAGCTGTCTAAATTTGTTAGCTAAGCCCACTGGTAATGGAAGCCAAATAGAATCAATCAACCACACATTAATGATCCCAGTTTGCTGTATTCTGCCTTACTGTTGAAGTGTTATATGTGAACATAGTATAGTTTATATGTGTCTTTCATAACTATTCTTCTGCCTTGCAGGCTGTCTGCTTTTATTTGAGACCTGCATCTTCTGCAGAATACACAGAATGAAGGAAAGTTAATGATCTGTAGCTTAGATAATTTTTTAATGCCAGCAGTCTAGAAAACCATTGAAAAACAATACGGTCTAAAAATCTTAACTGCTTATTTACTGATTAGTACATTTATATTACCTGTGTCGTCTTAACTGGAATTGAAAGTGGCATATATGGAGTTTCCATATGAAATCTCATCTTGTGACTGTCCAGACTCAACTCCATATTTGTTTGGCTAGCTTAGCAAAACATTAAGGCATATTTTTGAATATACCATATGCCAATAGTGAGCATAATTCTTGGGTGCTTACGTTATGAGCAGTACTGTCACTGTCCAAGGTGGAGATGTTAGAACAAAAAATTCCAAGACTTGTAGACGTACAGAAAATGGTTAGCAGGGGAGAAAAAGCTTTGGGAGAACTTGCAAAAGAAGCTATTACCATATATAGCTATCTAATTGCTGTAGAATATTCTGCTAAAGGAAGAAAGGATGGCAAATTCTGCATGGTAAAACTGAGGATAATTATTTATTTAGAACATTTATATAACCACTTATCTTATACCCCTAATAAAGAATTAAAACAACATAAAAACCATATTAAAACCATTAAAACCACAAAAACACCAGCAGTTCAGTGTATTATGAGCTGACTGCAGTCTGAACGTGAGCTCCCCTTTAGAACAGAGTTTGGGTGTACAGAATTCATCTAAATTCTTTTCTACGGCCCATTTTTATATGAAAACAATACTGATATGACTTATTTATTGATGTATATGTGATTCATGCATTTCCTTTGACATCAGCCAGTCTGCATTGCTTCTTGCTAATATGGTACATATGAAAGATCAGAATTGTGATAGTCAAATATTTGGTATCTGTCAAAAGGATGCCAGTATATGGCTTTTCTGTGCCAGGCCACACACACAAATTCCAGAATCTTATTTCTTAAATGCAGGTCAATCCCATGCAGAAGAAGACATATCACACAGTGTAATTTCCCTGCTTTATAAACACCGACAATAACAAATCAAACAAATATACAGTGAAATCTCTGTGGAACGTCATAATATAGCTTATAAAGAACTCTAAATTTAAGCTTACTTAGAAAACCACTCCCATTTGTTGGATGGAGTGATTTATTGGTCATAACAGCTGAGGCTGGGGGAGACTAACTCACCTGCTTGATAACTGAACTATACATATATTTTAAAGGATAATGCTTTATGTGACCTTCTAACGAACCCCTTTCAGTTCAGTGTAATTAATCATAACGTGTTGAAATGCCAGTTGAAATATGTAATCGTTTTCTTAGTTTTAATATAGTGTTTAAGCAATGTTATAGAGTACAGCATGACATCAAAGTTACTTGGTGCCTGAAGCTGTAATACCCTTTTTTGAGACCCATTTTTTTAAAAATGAGGCAACTCATGAAAATGAATAGAAAGAGAAGCAGTGATTGACAGCTTGCTTGAAGCATGTGAGTTGGAGTAAGATGCAGCTGAAACAGCATTTGATGTAGTGTTATCTACATCTGTTATTCAAACTGTGAAGGTATGAGTAAATTATGGCTTCACAGCTGAGGAGCAGGTTATAGATTCACATTTTTTAAGCATCTGTGTCCATTAATCAATGTCACATTTTTAAATGGGTCAAGTACATTTTCTGTAACTTACCCAGATCTCTAGACTAGTAGTTCCAACCTTTTCCTTTGAGTAGATTGCTACATTATCACTAAAAATTTGTTAAGGATTATTGCATAAACCAGAGACCGGCAACATAACGGCATGGATATCCTGGCACAAGTAGTTTCCATTAGATGCAAAAATTAAATAATATTTATTATTGATACTGAGCAATCTTGTGAGATTTTGGCTATTTTAAAAAAAATAATAAATCTGAATTTATTATGATAGCTGCACTGGAGACAGTCTGCCATAACTGTGTACTATGAGCTATACATCACAAATTTGGAAACACTGTGTTAGACCATTTTTCACACACATCGCCCCGGCCTCTGTTTTGCCTTTAAATGCCTTCCGGAAGGCATCTGAAGATGAAAATGGAGGCCGGGGCGATGTGTGTGAATGGCCGCAAGTGGCCGCAGAAGAAGTGCCTGCAGAAGAAGGCGAGGCAGGTGTCAGGGTGTGTGAGGCCTGGTAAGTAGGGCAGCTCCACCCACCCATCCCCACCCTAGCTTATTTTTTATCTGTGTAACTCCCCCCACCCACTGCACCCCAGAGTGGGTGGGGTCTTAATTAGGGCTAATTTTGTGGGTGGGGCTTAATTTGATCGTATGTGCTTAAAAATGTAATAGGGCTTCTTTTCAAGGTCTTTTTGGAGAAACACGGTAGAAAAAATAGGTAGTTCTTCAATGCCACACTTTTTGCAGTTTTAGGCCACACTGCCCAACTATCTCTTAAACTGATTACTTGCCATATGCTGGCTCACTCACTCACTTGCTCAATCAATCAAACAATCAAATCAATCAATCTGTCAACTCGCAAAGATCCCTGGCCTGCTGACACAATCAGGATTGCTTTTTCTATTATATACAAATGACAGTAATCTGAGAGTTTTCAGCATCACCCTTCCCCCTGCTAATTATTTGTTTGGAGATATTTCTCATTCTACTTTTTCAGTATAAAAACTTATTTCTAATACGGTTTCATCCAATATTAAATTATGTTTTGAATTCTGGAGGGAGAAACTAAGAACTGATGCAAACATGATTTTCATTTTGAATTGCCATTTCTATTATAAAATTAAATTTAAAATGTGTCTAGTTTATATTTTAAATATTTATATCCTAACTCTAGTTGCCTATTCTCTCATTAATATTCTGGATTATTAGAAAAATGACCAAAAAAATCAACACCTGAAAAACTGTTTATCAAAATAAGAAGAGAAATGTTATTTAAGTATCTATATCAGTGATGGTGAACCTAAGGCACATGTGCCAGAAGTGGCACGCAGAGCCATCTTTCCGGGCATGCCAGCCGTCGCCCATTGCTCTTCCGGGTTCCGGCGTGCACATGCACGCTGGCCAGCTGGTCTTCATGCATGCGGGAGCACTGGAAACTGAAAAAGCAGCTCCCTGGCATGGATCCATGCACTGGGAAGTTGAGCTTCTGGTTTCCAGTGCGCACATGCGCACTGGCCAGTTGGTGTTCACATGTGCATGCGCGCACTGGAAACCGGAAGCTCAGCTTCCTGGTGTGCGCATACGTGCCGGGGAGCAGCTCATCTGGTTTCCGGTGCTCCCACGCATGTGCGCTGGGGAGCTGCTCTTCCAGTTTGCGGCGATGTCCTGCATGCATTCTCCCATTTCGGCACTCAGTGCCGAAAAGGTTCGCCAACACTGATCTATACTTTGTTAAACCAGAAATGTTTAAATCATCCCAGTAAAGGTCATTTAATGATAGAATCATAAATTAATTACTTATAAAGTTGACCCAGTTTTCCTTATAACTAACCACAAGAAATATACAATCCTCAGAGAGATTCTCATTTTTAATCAAGTTTGACAGTTTGGCCTGAGCTTCAGGGTTTGTGTTGCTGTAAAGCTGACATAAACCCCACATTGAAATAAAGCTGATAGTATATTCATGGCTAATCACCAGCCACTTGTCCAGTCTCAGAACTGGAATCCTCTGATCCTGATACCACAAAATAGTTACAATAAATTCACCACCTCCTATTTGCCTCTTTTAAAAAAACTTTTGTTATCATTTCAACCTGTATCTGAAAGTGAACAATAATTTAAAATAATTTGTTTCCAGGAACTGAGAAATTGTTTTTATACAACTATAATTTTTGCTGTTTGATGACCAGAATTGAACAAAACAAAGCTCCAATTCTCCAAGTTCCTGTTTCTGTTTATATGGATGGAAAAGTATGACAATGCAGCAGTTTGCATTTCCAGATTTAGTCCCTAACAGTCTATTTGAAGGTCATTCAGACTGTCTGGGAACAGCTGATTGCTCTAATTTCACTGAATGTAACACAGTCCCACAGTTATCCACGGCTACTTATGGAAATCTGCCCTGAAAGTTCATGTTGCTGTTTCTGTGCCTCTTTGTGAGAATCATTTGTATGATATCTCAAGGGTCTGAGTTATTTTACTTATATCAGATTTCCAAAATGTTTTCAGGATATGCAAAGGGAGTATTTATTCTTAAATGTATTCCTAATCAGCCAGACACGATTCACAATTTTACAGGCATTCAGAAATGTCTTGGTTGCAATTTATGTGTTTATTCCTCACCACTTCAAATGGAATTCTGCCTAAGGATCAGTTCAAGCACTTGGTTTATTCACAGCATTCAGTCATATTGGGAAGAAATTAACTTTGATCCCCTAGCTGGGGAATTTGTCTCTTTATTTTTGAATTCAAGCACCCCATTATTATGGTTATGTTGTAAGAATATATAATTCACCAACAAAATTAGCCATATGAAAATGTATACTGCAGCTTTTTTACATGCGTTTACTTTGGAGAAAAATAATCACACGACAAACTGAAGAGATATAACATATGAACTTTAATATATAAGAATGTGTCTAAATAGTGTATCAGACATTACCAGGTAGACATCCTTACTATGTAAAGGTTGATTTCAATCCCACCTCAAAAAAAAGATCTTAAATTTTTGTGTTCTTATGAGGATGATTTCTAATTTAAAGAAGATTAGCAATATGTTACAGTTGTTGAATATTAATAAAATCCAAAATGTATTTGAAAATAAAATATTTTATCAGTTTTATATTCTAGTAATTTGTATTCATGAGATAAAGAACAAACATGTTCAGTGCAAAGTTCCTTAAGAAATGTTTAAAACTCTACACTTCTGGTTTAAACTTATAGCTGTGGATTGCTTTCTAAAGGTGGAAATTAGCAGGGATGGAGATTTAAGGCAGAAAAAGAATACTTCTCTGCTGAATCATTCTAAGAAGTTCATTCATACATACACTCATATGTCTATGTGTAAATCACTATCGTTATTATAATCCCAAATAAGCCCATTGCAGGATGAAAACCTATTAATTGAAAGTTGTAGACCATAATTTACCCCTCTAGCCCAATCAAGATTGGTAGATAGCCTTTTTTACTTCTCAGGCTAAAGCTGGGAGAAGCTAACTGGCTGAAAATCACCCAGCTGGCTTCTACACATAAGGGAGAACTACAACCTTTATTCCAGACCTTAACCACTACATACAGATGTCTATATGTGTATAGTGGGTGTATTGGTTTGGTTAATACATGCACATTAAGGCAACTATAATAGTTTTTGAATTTGCTGCATGGTACAGGAGGTCGAAAATAGATTACTGTACCAGAGGGACTGTTATTTAAGCAATATAACCATAAAAGCTGTATCAGATACCCAAAACCTGAAGGCAATCTTTGTCAATAGCAATGATTGATGGGATGAACCATCAAGTCCCTCTGGCGGAAAGATTCAGTCCACTTGAGCCAATTCCAGACTAAAAAAAAATCTGTCTCATTATTTGTTTTATTGTCCTTTATAGTTATCTCTGCAGGGGAAGATAAGATCTCTAAACAAGTTATTTGTACAGTATTTTGTCATATTATCATACAGTAGTGTCATATATATTCTAAAAGACATGATTTTCTTGTTATCATTTGTGTTACCCAGAATGTATAGATTCTTTTGCGGCTGTGACCTTAAATATATAGACCAACTAATGAACCTTAATCCCAATTAACTGTAAAGAATATTCTGCATTTAGAATTTAGATGCCTGCTTGGCTAAGGACCTTAAATCTTTAATGTATGTTATACATTCTTCCTTACATTCTTTCATTTCATATTTATAGCAATTTTGAATCTTGTATTTGATTGTATTGCATTTATTTTAATAACTTTCTTTTCTACAGCACTTTTACCTGATGACATAGGAAGAAACACCAATATATTTAAATAGATATGAAATATGATTTTGGAGTACTTAAATTTGATGAATTTGTCTATCCTTTAAAATGTTTTTAATTGTTTTAATGTTTTAATTTAGTACACAATTATTACTATTATTAAGGTAATGCCACCTATTGTAATTGTGTTTCACCAGCAACTGCAAGAAAACACCCATAAAATTCAGCATCAGTAAGGACTAGAAGAGGTTTTATTTTCATTTTCTGTATTTATATTACCATTTCAAATCAATATAAAATGCTGAATGAATAATTTAAAACTTAAGGCCAAGTGGTTAAATCTCTCCCTCTGAAATCTACAACAGTTAAAAATGTTAAACTTTTAAAATGCACTTGTTTCCAATAAATGTATTAAAGTATTTTATTTGTTAATTTATTTTATAAAAAAGTTTTAAAAAAATAATTAGCAAGTAAGATAAATATATTTTACATAGAACTATAAATGGTATGCTCCAGTTACGGGTTCCTCTTATCTTTGCTACCAGTTCGCAACTGGGAACGTGCTCGCTTGCACGCAGCACTTCTGCATATGCGCAGAGTGTCCGTGATGATGTCCAGGTGAGTGGGTGGAGCCTCCCACTGCCGCCACTACCGGTTCGCTCGAACTGGGGCAAACTGGTAGAAACCCACCACTGGTATGCTCTTTGATTTTTGAATGAAGGTTCCTTATTAGGTGGTCATAATGAGTGCTAAGTTAGATGAAACTGCTCTATGTAGACAATAAAGAATAGAATTTAACTGCAAAAATAAAGCTTTTTAGTAACTAGACTGAGTTGGAGCACTTTTTCATGCTGCTTTTATTTTATTTTTAAACAGGATGTTAATGCAGGAGATGGAAGTGAATTTGCTGACAGTGGAATTGAGGGTGCAACAACAGACACAGACCTCCTTTCTAGACGTTCAAATGCCACAAACTCCAGCTACTCACCAACAACTAGCCGAGCCTTTGCTGGTAGTGACAGTGGCAGTTCTTCAACTGGAGATGGGGCCCGTCAAGGAGTCTATGAAAACTTTCGGCGAGAGTTGGAGTTGAGCAGCACCAATGACAATTTGGATGAGGCTGGCTCTACCCTGAGTGATGAACAGAGCAGTGGGACTTTGAGTTCTCCAGGACAGTCAGATATTCTTCTTACAGCTGGGCAGGGAACAGTAAGGAAGGCTGGCGCTCTTGCAGTGAAAAACTTCCTTGTCCATAAAAAGAACAAGAAGGTGGAGTTAGCTACACGGAGGAAATGGAAACAGTATTGGGTTTCCCTGAAAGGTACAGTGAATATGTTTTGTTTACCTACACATTACAAAAAATATAGAAGCACCTAAAAATTATATAGTATTAATGAAGGCTTGCTTGGAAATTTAAGAATGTGTGTGTGTTTGTGAGAAACATTGTCTCATGTTATTTGAAAACAGATATCAAACCTATGTATACCTTTCGCAGGCTCATTTTGTGAAGTGATCAATATTCTTCTCTGAACATACTTATGTGTTGAAAGGTAATATGCTCTTAGCATGTCTGTTTTGAAGCTCTTCCCACCTTGATTGATGAGACGACAATTCCACTAGGATTGCAACTGAAGTGTAGAGGGCTTGGAGGAAGGCTTGGTCAAAGGCAGTATGACTAATTTGCCAAGCACCGTTAAGTATAATAAATACAAAAAAGAGTCTTTTGTTGTATGACTGGGTTTTTCTTCTTTTCTTAACATGTTTGGAAATAACATACTATGTTAGTAAGGTAGTCCTCAACTTATGTCCAGAATTAATGCCAGAATTACAGTTGTAAGTCATTGCAGTTGTAAATTAAGGCATCACATGGCCAGACCAATTTTTTCAACCTTTTTTTGTGGCAGTTGTTAAGCAAGCGCCATGGTTGTTAAGCAAATCCACTTTCTCCAATGAGTATCTTTTGTTGGAAAACTGAAAATAAATGCCACCAGCAAAATAGGTTGCAAATTGCAGTACAGTAACCATGGGCTGCTGCAAATGCCCATAAAAGTGAGCCAGTTGCTAAGTGCCCCAAATGCAATCATGTGACTGTGTGTGTGTTTGTGTGTGTTTGTGTGTGTTTGTGTGTGTGTGCATGAGTGTGTGAGCATTGCTATAATTTCAAAAACAGGTCATAAGTAACTTTAGGGAAAGGTCTGTCATAACTTTGAATATCATTTAGAGACTAATCATAAGTCTGCCAGTAGAAATTAATGTAAATGTAGACAATTAAGTATCAATGATTCTAATGATGGCCTCAATTGCTATGTTTTCACTCTATAAACACTGTTTCAAAATCATGAACACTTTAAATTCATTTATCAGTTAAAGCAAGTGTTACAAGCTGACACAGTGGTTATTTCCATCAAAAGTTTTAAAATATCTTTATCTGTGGATTAAAATATAATTTTGTATTGGAAAAAAACTCCTTTACTTAAGCAGAAACAGTGTCATGTAGTGACAAATGATAAATAGTGTGAATTAACATTACATCTCAATCCAAAGTACATTTATTTGGAAGTAATCTACTTATAATAAACCTGTGGTGATTGTTTCTGAACACATATGTTAGACTTGAATTTTTTCCCCTGATTTTCTTTGTGATTACAGTTGTTTTTTCCTCAGATTGCTGAATAAAACTGACTCTTACTGTTTTTCTCATATTTTAAGCAAGTGTAGTATATCTTGTTCCACTGCTTTTCCTTCCCAAGGGCACCTTTTCAACTGTAGCTTAAGATGAAACAGATAATAGAAACCACAAGAGCCTGAAAGAAACAGAATACAATCCACAGTTTTAAACCACGTGATTCTTATTATTTCCCTTAGAAAACTGAATAAACTCTAGGAGAAGCTCATATCAGAATAAGTCATCTTGGCCTAAATGAGAGGATTCCCATATGGTATTTATAATGCTGCCTATACAAGAATTAGGTGGTGGTTGTGGAGAGAGTATCAGAATGGAATATGGCTCAAGGCAGATCAAGGAATAAGGGACATGGCAGCTAATTTCTCTATGGAATTATTCTAAAAGGTCAACATTGAAATACTAGTTAATAGCTAGTTCCAAGGGATAGGTGGTGGATCCTGTGATTCCGTTATTTTATAGCAAGGACTGCCTAAAGCTCATAGAGGCTGAATGTATGTACAGATAGTCCTTGACTTACAATCATAATTGACCCCAAAATTTATGTTGCTAAGCAAGACAATTGTTGAGTGAGTTCTGTCCCGTTCTTGCCACAGTTGTTAAGTTAGTATTATGGTGGTTAAGTGAATTTGGTTTCTCTATTGACTTTGCTTGCTAGAAGGTTTCAAAGCGTGATCACATGTCCCTGGGATCCTGCAACAGTCGTAACTGTGCAAAACAGTCATAAAACATTTTTTCAGTGCCTTTGTAACTTTGAACTGTTGTATGTTGAGGACTATCTGTAATAGCTTTGCTTGCATTACAGCTTAGTCCAGAAAAACTGATCAGCTGTGGCTAGCTAAAGATTGGAGAGAGAGCAGTAATTAATTTAACCCAAGCAGTGTTCAGGAAGAATGTGATAGTGTAACACAAATAAACACAGCCATCTGGAGAGAAAGAGGGGAAAAGATGATTAGAAAAGAGTTATTACTTTAAAGTGTGACTCAGATTGGATTATTGAGGTTTAGTAAAAGTTAGTATTTAAGCTTTGAAATTAACAATTACTGTGTCTTGCTGACAATTGATTTCTGAAGTCTTGGGTTAACCTGGTAACTATAACTTGAAAGTAGAAAATAAATATTAAATTGAAAAATTCATCTGAAAATAATATAAACTTTAACTGCATCCTTCTAAGCTATATGAGTCTAGCCTAACTGAAAAATTGGGTTTTTAAAAAACCTGAAACTGATCATTAGCTAAAATATTATGTTAGATTTTATTCCCTTTCAGTGAAGCTAGATCAGGCCACAACTTTTTTTTCCAGAAAATTCTCATTGTTTACTTTAAGTCATCTTGGAAGATATCATGTTTCGGTGGTGTGTATCTTCTTTTGCATATCTAATTACCTCCAAATGATTTTGTTTTAGGAACTCTTGCTAACTCTGACCAAACGGGTTCTAGTCCCAAAAAATTAATGACAATCAAGAGGTGTATTAAAGAGATATAGTAATCATTCAGTATCATGCACACATGCTTTTCATCTATTTTCATTCTATCCAATCTGCCAGTGTAATGAAGATTTTTAAATTAGGATAACAAATCTGACTCGGATTCCTTTCCCCATACTTTGCTTAGTAGCGGCATCCCCTTTTATGCATTCCTTTGCAATTAGATACTCCTTTGAGGACCAGAACTGTATCAGCTTAATTTATTTCCAAAGAAAAAAGAACTCATGAGAAATCTTAAATAATTGCTTCATGGAAGACTTTTTGTTCTTTATATTTCTCATCTTCGTGGATTTCATCAACTCCATCCAACATGACTTTCTCAGTATTCCACTTCCTTTCCACCCATTTCCTTATTCCTCTTTCACATACTTCCTTTGCAGTTAAGTCCTCATTCATTCACTCTGTATGACCAAACCACTGTGCTTATTTCATACTGGTTACTCACTTTTATACAATCCACAATACTTTCATGTAATAAAGTGGACAAAGGTGCATAGTTAGCAAAGCCATCTTTTACTTTTCACAGACAGTCATTTCTCAACACATTGCTATCTTTTTATTAAATCTTAATTTTTTTAAAAAAAATCTATCTTAATAAACCTGCTGCAGTATTTTATGTGTGTCTTGAAATTTTTCACTCCATTTTCCCTGTTAGACAAAAACTATATTAATTTTCAGACCTATACTCCTGGTTGCATATAACATTTTTTGCAAATTATTTGGATCCTGAGCCAACAACATAGCATCATCTGCATACAAAAATGCAATACAGTCATAGCATTCTTTTTTTCATAAAATTTTTAAGTAATCAAGGAAGTTGTGCACATGACAATTGATTAAACTTAAATGCACAAAGGTTTCTTTAAGCAAATGTATTAATAGGTTGCATGTGTCTCAGGTTTTTGAGATGTACAGAACAATATATTGCTTGCAAGATTATCTCTAGATTAGAATTTAAGCTTGCATAAAATAATATTAGGAGGCTCGGTGTAAAATTGGGCTTTGGTTGAACATTTTCCTACACCCAAAATATGCCACAATTGACCATGATTATTTTCCTTACTATTCTGAGGGAATGCTACATATGGCCCAGATATTGAAACTGGTAATATAGATTCTATATTGTACTTCAAGAATCCCTGTATTACTAAGTGTTACATGAAATATTATATTACAGTGTACTCTGAAAAATCTGCGATACTGATCATTATGTTGCCAGACTGGCATTAGCTCTGAACAGAAGGTGGGGAATCAAGATATTAGTGATTGTTAAGTTTGTTAAAAATTCAAGTTTTTAGGAGAAACACTCTCAGTCCACAGAAGGTGCAGCATGCTTGGTGAACATGGAATTCTAATTGTTGAATGAATAGGAATGGCAAATACTGAATATATTTGTATAATGTATGAAATGGAACATACTGAAGGACATGGCTAAGTGAATGAAATAGTAGATATACACAATCCACAGCAGAACATACTTGCTTGCTTATTTATTTATTAGCACTTGTACAGGCTATTATTTTTATTGTTTCATCATTCTGAATGCTGGCATTGCATAATTCTGAAATGTTATATTCTGCTAATCGTATTATTATCTTGCCAGAAACATAGATTGCTAATAAATTGCTGTTTTTCTCAAGGTTGTACTTTATTCTTCTATGAAAGTGATGGCAGATCTGGGATAGACCACAACAGCATCCCAAAACATGCAGTCTGGGTGGAAAACAGCATAGTGCAAGCGGTACCTGAACATCCAAAGAAAGATTATGTTTTTTGCCTCAGCAATTCTCTTGGAGATGCATTTCTCTTTCAGGTTAGTTCCACCCATCCATGTTGCTGCTTCTGCTGTTGATTTCCTTCTTGATCATATCCTTCAGAGAAATCCCTGAATGATACTCCAAGATTTCAAGAGGGCACGTAATTATTGACCTGCTTAATTATTTATAACTGTATGAATTATAATCAATAATGATATTTAGGCGTTTTCCTTTATTCACTACCCAGAGTTTTATTACATAAAAAAGTGGTGTAGATAGCGTAGATAAATGTGGGCTCTTTTTATAAACTGAGCTCATCCAAAATACATAGTGACATGACATAAACAAATGCTGGGGAACTTTATGCAATTTAGAGCTAATAGGAATTTTATTTTTTTCTTGCAAGAATAGTCTACATCATATCATTCCTTGGCTATGCTGTAATATATTTGGGGCTCATGTCCTCCAAAATAATAATAATAATAGTAATGTTGGATCACAAAGAGAAGTGTAGAAAGCAGATATTTAATACCTACATTTAATATATGGGGAAACATAACATTAGAACTCATAAAATATTTTACTGCAGTTCTGTAAACACTATTTGAGATATTGGCTATGACTGCCCTGAACTCTGCTTTCAAGTATGCATATATCTTTTCCACCAAAGAAAACATTGCCTAAAGACATCATAAAATATTTTTCCTGTAAAGATTTATTTGCTTTAGGTGGAGAGATAGTCTTCTATTAAAGAATAGGTGTAAGATTGTTTTGCCATCCAGTGAACAATTTCAGTTTGTGCATCTGCCAAGAATCTCTGGATATTGCTGAAGATTCTGAATTATTGAGTTGGGGTACTAATTCATGTGGGTTTCAGCCAGTGGTGGGCTGCAACCAGTTTAACAACCACTTCGGTGAGTGCGTGCTTTGCACGCAGTGTTCAAAATACAGCAATTTGAAGCTCAGCTGTTTACCTTCTAAGGCAGCCCCAGTAAGTAGAACAGCGAAGGTGCGGAAATCAGCTGAGCCAGAAAGAAGGAAATATAGGACAGAATAGGGCAGGGCAGATGGGCAGGACCAGCTGATAGTCGGAACTACCGGTTTGCCCGACCTGGTCCGAACCAGCAGCAGCCCACCTGGTTTCAGCCTATTTGATTTTTACATAACCTGCATGAATTGAGAAGCACCCTAGAAGTGACATTCTTCATTTTCTGCATATCTATCCTTGTGCTCCTGGATGTCTTGGCAGTTTTCAGCTCTGCTGGCCAAGATGTCCTTCTGAGCTGGCTCCACAGGTTGGTGATTGCATGAACCATTTTATAATAGTTCTCGTCCTATCTCCGGGATCAGTTCCAGTCATGAGGGTGAAGGAGAGATTGCTCCCAAGGACCCTCCTTTGGGATGCTTCAGGTTCTGTTTTCTTTCTCTTCTTTTTCACTATCTGCATTAAATCACTGTATGAGGTCCTCTGCTGATTTGGGGTTTGGTATCATCAATATGCTGATGACACCAAATTATATCTTTTGACTCTGGGCCAACCAAGTGATACTGTCAAGATTCTTTTCCAGTGACTAAAGACTACGATGGGATGGAACCATCTCTGATTCACTCCTATCAAAACTGAGTGGCTGTGAGTGTTTGGGCTGCCCAGATTTAGGGATATTTCATCTCTAACCTTGCACTTCACTATTAAAGAATGGGATGCCATTTGAGAGTTTACCTGAACTCAGAGCTCTTGCTCAATGAACAGGTGGCAGCTGTAGCCAGGTAGAACTTTGCAAGACTTCATTTGGCATGCCAGTTGCACCCTTTCCTAGATAAAGGGAGCCTTCAGTCAGTTATGGCTTACTTACTAGAATGTGTTCTATATCGGGCTGCCCTTGAAGATCATCCAGAAGCTTCAACAGATCCATAAGGTAGCAGTGAGGGCAATGATGAGCATGTCTTGGGATGTTCATGTAACCCTTTGCTTTGCAAGCTGCACTAGTTACCAGCTAGGTTGCAGATATGATTTAAGGTGTGATTCAAGGTGCTTTGTGAGGCATAGGGCATGGTTACTTGAGAGACTACCTACCTTCTGTAATATCTGTCTGGCTGCTTCAATCTGGCAGAGTTGACGTCTTCAAGGTTCCTACTGGTTCCTTGAAGGGCCTTGGAAGCCTGATTGTTCACCCAGGCAAGGATGGGTAAAGTTCTCTTTGGATTGCATGGTTTTATTTTCTGTTTCTGTCTGCTTTTTTACCATCTTTACTTTTCTTTTACTGATATTGTCAGTCATGTGACATAAATATTTAACAGATTACAGTAATGATTATTGTTGTTGTTATGATATTGCTAGGGAAGATTAGTAGTGAAGGCCAAAGTATCCTTCAGTGAGTTTACCTCTTTTGTTTCAGTGAGTTTGCCTCATGTATCAGTCTTATTCCTAATAAGTCTCTAAAGCAGTGGTGAAATCCTGCCAGTTCTGTCTGACTTGCTTGAGCCGGTAGCGCCAGTGGTGCGTGGTTTTGTGAACCGGTAGCGGCGATAGCCCAGACATTGTTACTTCCTGGTTTTAACCCTCTGCACATGTGCAAAGTCTTCTGCGCATGTACAGAGGGTCAAAAATAGGACGTGATGATGGATCTGGCATGCACACTTCTGAACTGGTAGGGAAGGTAAGTAGATTTCACCCCTGCTCTAAAGATACAAAATGTTTTTAGAAAGAAGCTTAGGAAACAATGGGCCAGATAGTTGCTAAATAGACAGGGGCCCTCCTAGAGCTAAGCCAATTAAAGTGTTTTGTTTTAATTATAAAGTGATTTCTGTCAATGATGTATCTATTAAGCCTTCCTTCCTTCCCTCCCTTCCTCCTAAGATTTAGGAAAGAAATTATGGGTAGGAAGAAATATATAAATATAATGTATTATGATAGAATTAATCTCCATATTATTATACATCCCCAACTTTGATTTGTTGTGCAAAAATTTATAAAAATATGCATAATTTAAATGTAATAATCTACCTCTACCCACATAATTCATGAATATTTACAACAGCATATAAATGGAATCAAGTAGCTTATAAAGTTAATTTAAAGGTCTTATTCATGAGATGTTATTGTTTATAATTTCAGATATATAAGATCCTTGGCCATTTTCATCTCATTCAGGACTTCAATATATAGCAGAAACTACTGATGAAACTGAATGCAAAACAAAACTGCAAAAATATTGCACAGGCAAACAATAGATGTTATTGTGGGCTCAGAGATAACTTTGAAGAAGGCACCTAATAGTAGTTATGGAAAGAAAAGACAGGAGGAGGTGAGGAAGAGACTCAAGCTTGTCCTTCCTTGACTCTCTTAAGCATAAGAAGGAAGGAGAAAGAAACACTGTCAAGATTCTGTTGTTATACTACACAACAATAGCACTGATCTTGTCTAATTCTTCTGGTGTCTACTTCCTGACCTACCTCAAAGCACTGACACAATTTTTGCTGCCTTTTTTCAAATATGTCATATACTCCTGCTGATCTCCTCTCCAGACAGGCAGCTACTATGGATACCTCTGCGGATCCATTAAATTTGAAAGACATCTGGTGTTAATCAGATGCCTGTAACATCTTAAAGTGGCATGCTCATGTTTCAGGTACATACATTTCTTTATAAGGTTTTACATTTCTTTTGGAGGCAGAACAATAGAAAACCTAACTCTGCTTAGTTTGTAATAGCTCAGTCCTCCTACTTCACTTAATTCTGAGACAACTTAAATAATAGTTACCTTCCCTTTCTGTCACTGACCAGTCAAAACACTGACATAACCGATAACTGAATTCTTTGATGCAGTAAAGCATTATAATTTAAACTTCATTTACAGTTGTCTATATCTAATGCCAGCCAGAATTGTTCTGGCTTTTTCCAGCTAATGAAACTTGTTAGGTACTCCTTCCATAGTTATCCCATGTCAATTCACCTAAAACAGCTATTATTGTTATTATAGTAGGTCACACAGTCAGCCAGATGTTTAGACTGAATTTACATTTTTATCTACCTATTGAGTCTTTCCCAAAGACATAGTTTATCATATAGTTGTTATAATTTCTCCATTATTTAGTTTGTTTACTGAAGGTTAGTACGTATATTAGACATGAATAAAGAAGCTAGGAAACAGGCTGTGTTTCTAGAAATAGAAATGTTATTCAGTGAAACATTTTTAAAAATATAAAACAGGTGAAAGAAAAGTAATGAAAAGGTTAACAAATATTAGTAAGTAGTTAACAGATTTCTAGGTAGGACTTTGAATCTTAGATATTTGTAATATTCTCTGTGTATAGATCTTAAAAATGGATCCAGGAGTAGATCCTCTATTCTTTTTTTTACACACATGATCTAATTGCAAGTTTTCTCATGCATCTTCCAGTTAAGTCTGCACCCAAATTAATTATACATAAGGGTTACAAGAACTTACTCTTAACTAAAGATTTTAAAAGAGGATTCAGATCTTTTCATTTTTTTGGTAAATGACAGTGATATAATGCTGGAAAACAGAAGCCAGCAGATAATTTATAGAAATGTATTAACTAAGCAATTGGTTCTCCATTTTAACTGCAATTTATTTATTTATTTGTTTTATTTGCCGCCCACCTCACCTCGTGGGATTTATATAATAGATATACAGTATTCTGAGGAAAAAAAAACAAGCTCATTAGCTAGAAGTGGCTGTTCAGTCCTGAGTTATATTTTAAGGGCATTTAAAATAAAATTTTGTTCATTTTTCAACCTTCCCAGGAAATAAAACAGGTAAATCGTTTTATCTCTGTGTCAGGGACATAAGCATTTCTTTTCATAAATCTATTTTCTATTGTGCTTCTATTGCTTTCTTCTTCTTTTCCTGCTTCATATTTATTGCTAACTATCGTGGTAGCAATGCTGGAGATAAATGCATATTATATAATAAACTCATTTAGATCTAATAAAACTCTTCATGTCACTTATTCTTTGATATGGGTTATTCTGTCAATTAAGTTGTTTCATGTTTAATCACAAAGCTGATAGATATAATATAGAATAATTATTATGATCAGTTATTAAGTTGCTAAATGATACTAATATTAATGGAACTAGTTTTTATTATTAAAAGCAAATACTTATGCTATAAATATTTACATGCTGCCTCTAAAATGCTAGTTTAAATCACTGAATATTCCTTTGAGGATGTTCTAGGAAGTTTTCTTTAACACAATAATTCTTTAGTTTTAACGACACATTCTGCAGTTGTTAGTTCTGGTTTTAATGCTAAATAGAAGGTGATAAAACAACATATTCATGAATACCTACAAAGTTTACTGAAGTAGAATCTTTTAAAACAGCTTATATTAAACAAGATGCTTCTGGCCTCTCTATTTTATAGACTTCTAGCCAAACAGAATTAGAGAATTGGATCACAGCAGTTCATTCTGCTTGCGCAACAGCAGTAGCACGACAACATCACAAAGAAGATACTGTGAAACTGTTGAAAACTGAAATTAAAAAACTGGAGCAGAAGATTGATATGGATGAGAAGATGAAGAAAATGGGAGAAATGCATTTCCTCAGCTTGTCTTCAGTTAGAGACTCTAAGAAAAAGAAAACGATTCTTGATCAGGTAGTTAATGTACTGCATGTAATGCAGAATACTTTAATGTATTCAATATGCAACTCTAAAATAAATTCAGGTGACCTAAAGTGCTTCTTACGCAAAACTAAAAAGTTGTTATTGTCTTTTCTACTATGTTTCCCAAAATGTGTATGTCAGAATTTTTATTGAGAAACATTCTGGTTTCTGCTTTGAAACACAAATTTCCAACATGAAAGGGATCACTTTCAAACTGACTTTGCGAAGGATTAAAATCATATGTAAATTCATAGAGCACAATCTCTTTTTGAGTTCATCTAGGGATGCTAATTAATATGTATGTTTAAAATTGCAGTGTATGCCACATTGAACTCCTGAAGGAAACTCAACAAAAATAAATAAACAACAAAACTTGTATTCAGTAAACATATTTGACCTGTGCTGAGTTATCTAGGACTACTAAATGTGTACAGAATATTATCCAGAATATTATCTGTATCATACAGATAGTCCTCATTTAACACTTATTGGGATCAAATTCCATCATTAAGTGATATGGGCATAAGTTGGGGGGGGGGAAATCACATGACAGTGCTACTTAGTTATGGCAGTTTTGGCAGCCCTGATTGTTGTTGTTAAATTGAGGTCATTAAATGAGAACCTCATGTTACCATGACATGCAACTTTCTGCCAGCTTTCCAATTGACTTTGTCAGAAGTGCCAGGGGATTGCATGACTCTGCTGTTATATGAGGACCAATTGCAAGTTCTACTTGTTCAGCACCATCATAAATTTGAATGGTTGTTGAATGACCGGTCATTAAATGAGGAACACTTGCGTAATAGGGATTTCCAGCCAATTGGAAATATTTTCCATTAGCAAGGTGAAGAATACAAATGATGATACAACTGGTGAAATTTAATACTCCCCAGAGTATTTTATTTATTTTACATAAATAAACATTGGCTTTAAACTGATGATGTCAACATCATCTTCAGTCTTTTTCTATTGAAGTGGTATCTTCATATCCTTATGATATTGCATAAAAGGAGTTTCTAAGTGATTTTGAATCTTTGAGTGAAGAATCTGGCCACAATAAAGAAGAAATTGAAACTGGACATCTGTGGAAAGCATGACGAACTTAAGACACTTCTGCTTTTTAAAATTGTAATCTTATTACCATCCAAGAAACAGCTGTCTCAGGATCTCTTTTCCTTTTTTCAAAATAAATGTATTTACTTTGTTCTCATTTAGAACATCAAATTCTTCGTTCTTCATGCAAAATGTGATCTGTTTGTATAATATAAGATATATTTTTTCTCCTTAATTTATTTTGTCTTCTTGTAGATCTTTGTTTGGGAACAAAACTTAGAACAGTTCCAAATGGACCTCTTTCGATATCGTTGTTACTTAGCTAGTCTTCAAGGAGGGGAACTGCCAAACCCAAAAACACTACTTGCATTTGCAAGTCGTCCAACTAAAGATGCAATGGGGCGTCTTGGAATCTTTTCAGTGTCCTCCTTTCATGCACTGGTGAGTTTAACTTGAAGGTTATTTTTTGTTAAATTGGTATCACCTGGTATAGAGTGAATGCTGTTGCTATGCAACATTTGGTCTCTGCTCCTGTAGCCATAAAAAGCCAAATGTATTCTTTGTGACAAACGTTTCTCTTTCTCTTCCAAATTCCTGACTAACATAGCTTTACCTTAATAGCTGCTTTTCTTCTGTGTTATACATTTATAATTCCAAGACTGCATGGACAGAGGTTGGGGAAATGGGGAGAAAAGGGAAAACAGTAGAAAAAAATTCTGCTCCTGTTTCTGGAAGCTTAATAGATCTAAGTATCATCAATCAATGGAAAAACTTATCCCGTTGTAGAAAAGAAAAGAACCATTAAGACCAACAGTATAAGCAGCAGCATCAGTACAACTTGCATATAAAAAATAATTGACCTGTTGAACTAAGTGACCTTCTGTTGTCTCAGATTTGTTCAAAAAAGACAATTTATTTATCTAGGACTTGTAATGTTCTCTATTAAAAGGACTTAAGTGGCTTACTGTCCTTATTATAGTAATTTGGTTAAAATAGAAATTAGAAACAAATAAAAATTCAAAGGCACAATACTTAATAGCAACAATACAACCGTAGTAATGAACAGTACCATACCCATCGCAATCAGAAATTTCCTAGTACCATTCTTCAGGGGCAATTTATCTATCAAAAGCCTTCCAAGAGCACCAGATCTTAATCGCCTTCTGGAATAATATCAGGAATGGCTGGCTTCTTTCTGGGTGATGTTCCACAGGAAAGAGGCCACCACAAAGAAGGGACATCTTTTGGATCTTTGTGATGGCTGCCTACTTCTGTCTACCCAGAAAGAAGGCAGCCATTTGTGATATTATTCCAGAAAGCAATTAAGATCTGGTGTTCCTGGAAGTGGAATCAGTCTATTCAGTGAGGTGCAGTTGGGAAGAGTTTAGTTGGGAGGGTCTTTGGTTGGGAGCCACAATAACTCTTCCCAACTGCATCTCACTGGATGGACTGATTCCACTTGGACAAGGCAATCTTCAAATTGTATAACTTAATCCTCCAATTTAAGATGATAAGCATTTCTTTGATGCTGCTACAGTATTTGCATTGTCTTTAATACTCTGAAGAGAGTATTGAAAATTTAAACTTTTTTTTAAAACCCATCCAGTGCTATTATGGCACATGTGCAATTGCTCTTTTCACAGCAGCAGTGTATATGAAACCCAATTTTGAGCAAGTATTGAGCACATCTATCTCATCCTAAATAATCGTTTGTGTAATACGTATGTGAAGATATGTATTTCTTGGCATTATTGTGGATCTCTTAGTTAAGGAATTTTCTTTTTTGGCTGATAGGTGGCAGCTCGCACAGGTGAATCTGGTGTCAGAAGACGAACACAGGTAATGTCAAGATCAGCAAGCAAACGAAGAAGCCGGTTTTCTTCTCTTTGGGGCTTGGACACTGCTTCAAAGAAAAAGCAAGGGAGGCCAAGCATTAATCAGGTAGCCCAGGTGGTTTAATAATTGGCGGCTTTGAAGATAGTCCTTTTGTTATTACATTCTGTCCTTTTCTGTTGGGACGCAGGTCAGATATGAACTATAATATTATGCAAAAGTAACATACATTACAAAATACATTATTGTATTTATTTTGTCTTTCAACCTCCTCCACAAATTTTTAAAACTTTGACTATATGTTTGTTTTCTGTGTCACCAAGATTTATTAGATGTAAATTTGTTGCCCATGATCTACTTGATTTATTTATTTATTTATTTATTTATTTATTTACAAATATTTATATGCCGCCCTTCTCCCTAAGGACTCAGGGCGGCGAACACAGGTTAAAAACATACAGTAATAAAAAAGCCGAACTAAAACCAATTAAAACAGAGACAAATAAATAATAAAACCCAGGAATCAGAATCAACCCATTTGTTGAAACAGCCAAGTCTTTAGGCCTCGACGGAAGGAGCTATTTGATGCAGGCTATTTCCCATTCCTGAATCATGTAATTTTGAAGCTATGATGGTTTCTTTGCAGTTCTTTTCTGCAGGAAAATAGTATGATTAATTATTGATCAAGTCTTGAGGTTTATTAAAAATAAGCTATGTTCCTGGCAGTCAATTCAACTTTCTTAATTTTATATTCAAACACAAAATGTAACAATTTTTCCCATCAGAGAGAGTTGGGGGGGGGGGAGAGCCTTCAAATCTAAATTTGCATGGGAAACAAGTTGGAATCTGGGCTTTTGAACTGCGAAATAGCAAGTCTGTATCCTAGCTTTTCTAAGAAGGGACATGCCATTTTGTAGATACTTTTTCAGACTTCATATTCTGTGTGCTGAAGAGCCTGGGTGGGATTAAGCGTATGTATGAGTTGCCCCCAATATAATTTCATCAATTTACAGATCTAGCATTTTAACACAACAGAAAAATAATCTGTTGCAAGTATTGATAAATATTTTAACTTGGTGTCCACACAAAGTGTTTTGGAACCAGAATTGGCTTAAAGACACTCCTATATAATATAGTGAATATTTGGCTACAATTTATAAATGCTGCCTATTTAGCATCCCTCACTTCTGGCTTGAAAATTTTTTTTCTGATTCTTGCTTGTAACTCATTTTTTTTCCAAATGGTTGCAATTTAGAATGAGTACATTTTGTACTTTGTTTGAAAAGACCAGGTAACCAGTATAATTTAGCTATTTTTGTACTTAGAAACTAATTTTATCCAAGTATAATTGATATGTAAATTTTCCTCCTGAGCCCTTCTTCGTTTCTTCTATCAACATGAAACGTTTCCAGATTTAGCAAGTATTTGCATCATCTTACTGTATTTAAAATAGCACAATTTCTTTGTCTTTTGAAGGTTTTTGGTGAAGGAACTGATTCTGTAAAGAAATCTTTAGAAGGAATATTTGATGACACTGTGCAAGAAAGTAAGGTAAAAAAAGAAAGAATATAATTAATTTACATAAAAGGAGTTCAATTAGCTTGTGACCCAGAACCCAGTACAGTGAAGCAGAGTGAAATAATGTGAAATGAAAATCTGAAGTGAAGGGGAAGTGAAGAAGAAGCAAAGCTCGAAGCATGATGACAGCTCAATTCGAAGTCTGTTTGCTAGAGATATGAAAGTTTCTGAATATTCACTGGCATTTGAATGAGTAGTTGGTAGACACAGAACTAATCAGAATTTTTTTTATTTTAAAAATGATAGATAGAAATTTCTTACCATGAAAAATATTTAGACAAGAACTTGCTGTTATGAGAAGCCTATAGATTTCCATGCTTATTAGGCAGATATTAGCTGAAGTAGAATTGAATTCTGCTTTCAAATATATGGTGACACCTCCTTTTACAAATATGAAACTAAATATTTCTCCCTCAGATTATATAAGAATATAAAGACCCAGGTATTTACCCTGCTAGATCAGATCTCACTTCAGATTTAACAAGCATTTACAGTAACTAGCATAGGGGAACTTTATGCCCCGTTCAGACTTTTACTGAGTGTGTGGATAGAAAATGGACTGGTTTTGCAGTCATATTTCCATTCCTCTCCTGCATTCACATGTTCAGGAAGGACCCTGAAGGGAAGCTGAATGGGTGTATACTTAAACAAGAATACAGCTCTCCACTTGACTTGAGCCTCAGTCATAGTGGCAATTATATTTGCATTCAAAAGAGTACAAGTCCACTTATCCTTCATGTGTATGGCCTGAATATTATGGAAACTGACTTAAAACAGACAAGACTGAACATGTCTTAAGTTCTCACCTCACCTCGCGTTCTCCATGTGTTCAGGTGAACATCTGTTTTTGAGACAAAGTATTTGCTGATCAGCTTTCTCCTCTCTGGATAAATATATACCTTCATTTTATAAGGTTGATCTTATTTTTTGTTGAACTGACTTTTGTTGTTAAATATTTTTCTTCATCATGGTATATACCTTCATTTATCCAACATGCTTTGGTACTTTTCTATATCTTTTCTAAACTGTGAAGAGCTTTTATACCCCACTATTTTTATCTTACAAAAAACCCTCGGCTTCACGGCTACCAGAAAGAACCAATTTTTGTAATATTTTTCTGAAGAATTCACAAGAAAAAAGTCAAATATCTTATTACAGTCACCAGGGCTATATTCCTTATTAATGATATGCATGCAAAGCCAAATGCAGAGATTTTCATCAATAGCAAGTATAATTCTTCTTCACATATTACTTTGCTGCCTGGACACTTTTGATTTCCACTGGTGTTCCTTCATGTTAAGAGCCCTCATTCCATTTTCTTCTCCTGCTGCCCACAACAGAACATTCATTAATTTTCTATATGTGTCATTACATGTGACAATGTCTGTTTATGCCACCAGTAATATACTTTTCTTAAGTAGGAGTGGGCAATACTGATTTTTTTCAATGCTAACATTAAACATATTTGAACATATAATAACATATTTCAGAAAATATCAGGTCATAGGATATGCTGTCATAAAGTCTAAACATGAATGGAGTATTTCCATTTCATATTGATGAACCTTCATAGAGACCTCAGCTAATTTACTTTTCTATATAGTTGATCAGTATGTATAGTTTAGTGAGACTTCTGTTTTGGTAAATACAGTTCTGTTTTGCCTTTTTCGTATTGTATGTACATAACTGAAACAGTGTTTTGAAACATTATTATTAGGGCCAGGGGACTTGTTTTTAATTGAGCAAATGGGATTTAACAGATTGAACCATTTAAAGCTAATGGGAATTCTATACATCTATCACTTGATAGAAATGGTAACCTCGGGGTCTAGTTTAAACTTACAAAAGCAGCAAGCATTTGAAATGAATGCTGCAGTTTGCTACAGGGCATAATTCTAAATCAGCCAATTCCATAGTGAATTTACCACCTGAATTTATTTCTACTGTATTAATACAAGAAAATGTTAGCTTTAACTTCAGGGGCACAACTCCAATATATGCAAGAAATTTAGGAGAAACAAATTTCCCATTGGGAATCCAATGCACGTATGGAATTGTTCCTACAAAGTGAGTGATCCTTTCCCAAATATGGGGAAATTGCTAAGAAAACTGACGACTGGGGGTATTACTATTCAGAATCAGGTGACTAATTCCTTGTATGTAATAAAATGCATTAGATTTTGTAATTTATTTTGATAGAAAATAACTCTACCTTAATAAGCTTGTTCTTAATAGCAAACCTGAGTTCCACTTAATCAGAAATATTTTCATGGCATTTTTCAGAGAGAAAAAGAAGTAACCCTCACTACTGTCCATCCTCATAATCCCGACTCTGACATCTGGGTTCATGAGTATTTTACACCATCTTGGTATTGCCTGCCAAATAACCAGTCAGCTTTGACTGTCATCCACCCAGGAGACACAGCAAGAGATGTCCTGGAAATGATTTGCAAGGTAAAGTAATAAATTATACATAAATAAATAAAATAGTGTGTGTGTCTTTATGTGTGTGAAATGGGGGGGGGGGAGACTTTATGGAATTGGCATTCAATTGGCAATTCAAATATTGAATTATTTGAAATGATAAGTAATTATTGATAGGTGGCTCCAATTTCAAAGCATTTCCACTAAAGCCAACAGTTCTGTGATTTTTTTCCCTTATATGCAAATAAATTACACAAAAAAGTAAAGGTGCATTTTCCATATTTGAGTGATCTGTTTTTAATAATCCTGAATGCAAAGTGCACACTTGAAGATTTTGAGTTTGAAAATCATACTGAAATCTGCTTTCCTTCCAGACGTATTATTGGAGGATGGGAGTAGGAGAAATGCTTCAGTTTTAATTCATTGTATTATATTTTCAACTAGGTTTAATGCAATTAAATTCAATGTCAGTATAATCTGAATTTAGATGATTTAGTGGAGAACATTTCTAAAGGCCGTAAATACTGGAGAAAATAGATGCTCTGATATACTTGCATTTCACAGCTTCCTGTAGTTTACCTTTTTGCATGCAGGGAATTACCTCTCTTTAAATAAAATGATGAAACCTTGATTGTGTCAGACTAATATTCATACTAATAAGGTCTGCAGGTAGTTCTTGGTTAACAACTTTCAGCAACTTCCTGAAGTTAAGACAGTGCAGAACAAGTGGTGGTTTTGACTTTTTCTCAAATTTCAGCTATCCCAGCACCCTTGTGGTCACATATGTGATCATGATTCAGGTGCTTGAAAACTTGCTCACACAATGTTTGCACCACTCCATTGTTACATGTGTCCCATTTGTAACCTTCCCTGCCAGTTTCTCAAAACAAAGTCAATGGGGAGGATGGCAGGGAAGGTTACAAGTTGCTCAGGTAAATCTCCCCCACTTCTGCATCCTCCCTCAGCCCCTCTTTGCTCATGCACCCTCCCCGGCCACCTGTGCACTTCTATGCACTTTCCTTGAACCTCATTATGCTTGCACTGGACCTCCCCTGCCTGTGGCACCCCGTCCCACATCTGGCATTAGTACTTGAAGCTCTGCCACACTCATGCCATGTTTCTCCTACACCTTTCTCACCAGTTGTGCACCCTCTCACTCCTTCTTCCACCCGGCAGCAGGTGGAACTTGCAACTTCCTGCCAGCTTTCCCACTGACTTTGATTGTTGGAAGCAAGCAGGAAGTTACAAGAAGGTGCTTGTTCAATGATCCATAATCTTAATGATTGACAACGGGGACTACAGGGATTATTCATTCATGTAGATACTAAATAATGTTATATTTGAAAATGATGAACAAAAATCTCCATAATCCAATTAGTGGCTCTGTTCATACAAAACAAAACAGGATTCAGAAATCTAGTTCAATTCTTGACTTTTCATGCAATAGCAATAAGAGGTCTCTGATTAGATATAATAGTTTGGAAACAACATAAACTCTTTCTAATAAATTCTGAGATATTGCAACTGCCCCTGTTGTTGGAAAGAGTCAAACATGCCATCAGATAATTTATAGCTATACAAGCTAATAATAATTTCAGGCTATCATTTTCTGTCAATATGTTCACTGTGTGTCAACATTTTTTTCATCAGGCTTTGAAATGTCAGTTTCTCTAAGCAGCAAGTATCTTTCAACTCTCTTGTTCCAAGATGGTATTGACAGAAAAAATATTCAATATGATATGTATATGTATATTCCATATAATATGTGTATTGTTCATGGTAAACCCGGGAATCTATATGTCAAAAAATTTTCTGGATTCTTATGTGGAACCCATTAGTTATTTGATATATACAAATGTGGATATAGATCTTGACAGGCAGGTTTTTAATTGTTCAACTTTCTCAATAGTCTTCCTTCACATTAACAATTTATTCTCTAGCTTTAGGTTATTTCTACTTGTAGAATTCAAGATTTATGTAATGGAATACTCACCATTTGTAAATTGTTAACATAGATAGATAGATAAATGGATGGATGGATGGATAGATAGATAGATAGATAATTCTGGAAGTAAATTTTCAGAGAGAGAGAGAGAGAGAGAGAGAATTTGCTGTATTGCAACAAATTGAACTAATAATTTGTTTTCCAAATTAATCTTTACACTTGAGAAAAGAATAATTAGAAAATGATGCACATTGTAATTTACAAAGTATAGGAGGAATGGATGTACAGGTATAATTTAGAAATAATAATCATTATTATCCATGATGTTCATCCCCTAATAACATGAACTAACCAAGTAAACTGAAATACTAAAACAATGTACTTGAAATTTTGTATTCAAATTATATCTTAAGGGAGATTTGCATATAGTGTGTGAAAAAGTACTAATTTAGTTATATCGTATATCATTTAGCAAATAGATTTCTATAGATTGATATTCTTGAAGAAAAATGTTTCCTTAACACCTTTATTATTTATCAAAATAAAGTGATATTTTTTAAAAGATACACAATGGAAAACTTTAACAGTGATTTTAGCAATAATTTTATTTTTAGAACTTTTGTATAAATAGTAATTTCCTATAGATAGTATTTTTTATAGGTAGCATAGGTAGAACATGAGAAGTTTTTTCTGTTCTTTAGTTTACAGTATGTGAAACCTAAGCATATACTTTTTTTGAGACCAATGTTAAATTGTTTTAAATGAATTCACTTTGACTAAACTGGTTTGTGATTCACGCTATGTGTCTGTCTCTTTCTTTCTGTTATCTACATATGAAAATGCTGATGGTTCTGTCTGCCCTGTAACATTTACTAATGAATCTTTCTCTTCTATCTCTTGCATTCAGCTCATTCTTTTTCCTTTAATTCTCTGAATCACATCATTTCACATCAGTTTGCCATCTGCCATCTGAGAATCAGTCGAGTTCTGGTATAGTAAACATTTCACGCTCTACAGTTCATATAGCTTCTTCATGCTCTAGATGTTGTAAAGACTCCCTATATTGTAATTTTCACCTGGTTCATAGGAACCAAAGATGAAAATTCTAGCCTTTGCTAAATGTTCAGGACTGCAATTACCGCTAGCCATAAATATGCTTTAATGTTGATGTTATGTACTATTCATTCATCTATTAAAAGGAGACCCAATATCTCAATTTAACACCATGTAGTTTTATAATAAAAGAAGTGAACTCCACTTCTATCATTTCCAAGCAGGCATGGAACAGATTACTGTCTAAAATTGCACTTACTACTATTCAGTACAGGGAATACATAGCTAAATGGATCTGTTACTCTGATCTGATTTTTATGTCATAGTGTAGCTTGTTTGGACATGGCTTATTTTCTTGTGAGAACCCAGCTAATTGTTGTATTCTATAGATGAAGATCAAACAAATCATGAGCTTAGCTTGATGTGTGAATTCAATCATTGAAAAGCAGTTTGATCCTATTCAAGTAACCACTAATAAGAAACTTATTGTTTCAAGATAAAAAAAAAACTATTCTACGTTAACAGTATCAGTCCTAAAATTTGAAGTCCTCGGAAAAAGAAATATCTTAACTTTCTTTCTATATGTCTCCCTCATACAAAATAAACTATAACCTCCCCCCCAAGAAGTTGTCCAGATACTGCCTTTCATCAGCATACAATAGAGATATCTATATTTAGTATGATGCTCCCAAGTCTTTAATTTCTCTGTTCACTTTAGACTGAATATTCCTGCCATGTTTTTTTGGTTTGTGCACTTAGAAGTTGAATGAGGTGCAGAATGTACCCAAGCTTTCCATGGATCAGTAACTTCCAGAACGCTATTGGAAGGCCTTGGGTTCCATTCATGTGGTTTTATTTCTTTGTTCTTATGCTGGCCTCTGAACTTCTGTTTTAATGTGTTTGAGAAATATGCAAGTTTCTCAAACAATTTCTTCATCAATACATTTTGCATCTAATGTGCTTTCATATTCCATTAAGCTTGAACATGTTATGTTTAGCTGAAAATATGTCTACTTCCCTTACATCAAGATAATTTAATTTAAAATGGCAGCTTTTAGAATATAATAAAAGAGAAGATGGATTTTTATTTGAGCCAGTCTTCTTTTGAGGAGGGTGGGTGGGTGGAGATCCAGATGTGTGAAGATTGTAATCAATGAGCACTTATGGGTAAGATAATATCTTTTGTGTTGGTATAAATGTAATAAGACCCACTGGAACTCATGCCATAAGATACTATTAATTAGAAAACACTGCAGGAGAAATGCTGTATTAATCTATGGTAGCATAGAAGTAGGAGTCTAGTACATTTTCTCTAACTAACAAAATACTAAAAGCATAAGCTTTCATGAGTTGCAGCCTTTTATTAAAACATGTTAGAAAAAATGCTACCAGACTCCTGTTGTTGTTGTTGTTTACTGTTAATTTGTGTGATTCAGAGTAGAATTTGTACAGGTTTACCTAATGAGAATAATTGTTATCTTTAGGGGTGTGGGTGAATAGCAATCTTTCTTTCTCCATGACACTGTCTCCATGACACTTTCTTTGTGCCCAGTCAAGAAAACAAAAACAAAAAAGTGTTTGTGTAAATTGTCAAACATCCTTTTAATTCCAAGATATTGTAGATGCAGCCTTGTAGCTTCTGTAATGTTATTTTTAATCTCAGCAAGAACAGGGCAGTGCTACTCTTTAATTCCAGAAGAAATATAAGATTGCCTTTTTTCCCCCCCAGCATGGAATCTCCTATTGCTTTTTTGTTACTTTACTTTATTGATTAGCCCTTGGGCCATATCAAAGTGCAGAGTTCCAGACACAAATTATTACTAAAATCTGATAAAAACAATTTAAAATGGAATTGGATAAAATACAATTTAATTGGAATAGAATGCGATTTAAAATGATATCTTTGATTAGCCTATAGGCCATATCAAAGCACAAAGTACAAACATATCGCCAATAAAATCTTATACAAACAATTTAAAATAAGAGTAAGGTAAAATACAATAATTATAGGATAAGATACAATATAATTTAATACATAAATATATAAAATAGAATACAATGACATGAAATTATATTTCATTGTCATCCTTACAATCTACCCCAATCAGTCCCACGTATGCAGATCTCAACCGAACCATTTTGTTTAAGTACTGTGCTGTGTTAAATGTTATTTTCAGGTTCTGGCCACACATAAAGTAATTTGTTTTGATATGGGGATCCCAATGGGTCATTCGTTTGGTATATGGACCAAGGTACCTGTCTCTCACCCCCTTATACAAGCAACAGTCAAATAGGATGTGAGCCAGGTCTTCTACTTATTGCATTATTATATGTGGTTGCTGTCTGGGAGAGGGCAGGAACATAGGTGTCTTCAGTTGAATCATAGTGGGCAATTCTTTAAAGAAAGGATTCATATTTTTTCATTTGAAGGAAAGAATGTTTGAGGCAGGGATGAAATTCAAAATTTTTCCCTACTGGTTCTGTGGGCGTAGCTTGGTGGGCGTGGCAGGGGAAGTATATTGCAAAATCTCCATTCCCATCCCACTCTGGGGCCAGCCAGAAGTGGTATTTGCCGGTTCTCCGAACTACTCAAAATTTCCGTTACCAGTTCTCTGAACTGCTCAAAATTTCTGCTACGGGTTCTCCAGAACCTGTCAGAACCTGATGGATTTAACCCCTAGTTTGAGGGCATTCAAGAGTAGGAAAGAGAAGTATGCAAGTTAGTGGTACGATAATAAGGATATTGGCTAATAAAACTGGCTAACAACATTATAGCAGATTTAGGCTCATAATGTTTTTGATGAGAAGGAAATACTCTTGATTGATTTAGTTTTGTAATTCTTTTAGCCCATTAATACTTCGGAATGGTAACTATGGTCATCATTTTTTTTAAAAAAATGATTTATATGCCGCCCTTCTCTGGAGACTCAGGGCGGCTTACAATGCATTAAGCAATAGCCTTCATACTTTTGTATGTTTATACAAAGTCAGCTTATTGCCCTCCACAATTTGGGTCCTCATTTTACCTACCTTAGAAAGGATGGAAGGCTGAGTCAACCTTGAACCTGGTGAGATTAGAACTTGCAGTAATTGCAGGCAGCTGAATGTTAATAACATGCTTTAGTCTGCTGCGCCACCAGGCTCTGATCATTGATCAACTTTATTTTTAGTCTACTTTAATCAATAATGGGCAATTAAATTGGAAATACCATAACCTATGGCTAATTATAACTAATTAATTTTAATTTATATAAATTGTTTTAGATGAGAAAAGATTGTAGGAAATCATCAAGTAAAGTTTCAGAACAATGTTTTCACAATAAATGGAATTTATGTTACTAATGTTCCCCTTTATATTCAGAATTATAATATATTTTATGATCTAAAGACAATGGATACATTCAGTAACAAACTAGGGTGTACTATATATGTAACCATGAGGATTTTATTGGGAAATAAGAGAAAGAAACTTGTTAATTTTAACACTATGTTTAGTACATTTATTTCCACCCTGATCTGATGTTTGGTGATGTTTCCATTCAGAATAATGTTGTTGTCTTTTCAAATTAGAAAGTCAAATGTGACCAGTTCTCTTTTGAGCATCAATAAAGTATTTTTCTTGGGTTGTTTAGACAATAATTTTAAACTTTTCCTTTTAAGTAGAGCAGACTTTTCCCTCCATTAAGAGATGCATTTAATTAAAGAAAAATGGTTATTGATATGGATATTTATTTTCTTTTTTCTTTCAGGCACATCAGTTGGATTATTCAGCTCACTATGTCCGTCTCAAATTCTTCATAAGAAACCAAATGGAATGTTACATACCAAAGCCAGAAGAAGATATTTATGAATTGGTAATGTTAAACTTATATAAATGTCTTATAATTGTTTTAAATAGAACTTAGAAAAAAAAGAGATTGCTATTACCATATCTTGTCTCTTTGGTAGTTTTGATATTAAGAACTCTAACTATAGACCAAAATAAATTGAGCTCGCATGTAGTGGAACAAAGGAGTATCCTTACTTTTAGTATTTTGTCCCATCCTTCAGAGAGTTCATAGAAGTAAATAGGCTGAGTGTTTATGGCTGAGGTAAGATTACTAGTGAGCATGGGATTTGAATTTGTCCCTTTGCATTTAATAATGAGATCTAAACTCTTCAGATATATTGGGACTATAATATCCAGAATTCCCAGCTAAGGCAACCCCTCTGTTTGCCTAGGAATTTGGAGAATTGTAGTTTTAATACATGGTGCTAGATTAGGAAATACTCTTTTAAGACATGTTGACATTACTGTCACTCTTATTCACTAATATCTCCGTTTATATTGAGAAAGGGAAGGAAAATGGCTCTATGAAAAGAAGGAGGAAAATAAATATTGTGGAAGAAAGAACTAAATTTAGACATTAAAGATGAAGAAAAAATATAACTTCAAAATTTACATTTTATAATCTTACAGTGTTCTGAAGTAATGTGACTGGGAAAGGCATATATACTGATCCCCAGAGGAAATGGTTTAGATTATGTGATAAAGAAGGAATATTGTGTATATTCGCTTTATCAACTGAAAACTACATGGTATATATCCACGGGATATCAGGAGTTAAGCTTCACATAACCCAATTAGAACTTTACCATACTGTGATTTTTTTCATCTCTGTCTTCTCTCTACATTCAAAAGGGATGCTGCATGAAAAATGACAAGGAGCAGTATAATTCTATGTAACTAACTCTTTTTTAAAATGTATTGTCTTTTCAGTTATATAAAGAAATTGAAATCTGTGAGAAAATTACACAGCAAATTCATCTTGAAAAATCTGACACATTGGATAATTATGGTGAGTTTGGGATATGTATATTGGTATACATTTGTATATCAAGTTTTCGCTTACACATGTATCATAAAATACTTTAATATTCACAACATCAGCTTTCTTCTATCTACTTCTATCTAATAGCATTCCAGAGGTGTTGATTGCAAGTCATGACATTCTATCAAAAAATGGGGGTTTGGAATTATGAAGCTGAAATCTTTAAAACCCTTATTGAATCTAGTCTGTAGCCACATCTGAGGATGATCATTTTAGGTGGCTAATGTTGATACTACTGGCCATCTTTCCATTTTTAAAATACAGAAAGGGACCCTGTTGAAAAATAAGCCACTTCTCAGAGGAGAAAGAACGTAACTTTTCATACTGAAGCTAGGAGATAAAACTGTGCATTGCTGAGTATGAAAACATCCAATAGATTGCTGTTCAACCAGTTAGTGAAAGTTAGCTTACAGTCTCTCTTTATAATTAATTTTACTGTCAAACTTTCAGGAGTGTTAAAAACTTTTCAAAAAACCTTTTCATACATTTTTTTCAGTCTGACTTAAATTTACTATTCCTGTTGCACAATCTAATTCATGAAGGTCTTGATTTTTGTTGGCGTGATATATTTTCAAGAATTAGAAAAGAGAGTTATATTCCATTTTACACAGCATTCTCAAGGCTAAACTAACTCAGCTCCTTCAGTCTGTCTCTATGAGATCTCATATTAAGTGCCGTCATCCTTGTATTCTCTGAGCCTGAACCAGTTGTTCTGAATCTGTCCTAAATTGTAGTGCCTGAAGTGGACCTAGCACTTAAGATGGCAGCTGATCAAAGCAGAGTGAAATGGAATAAATACTTTCTACGATGCAGCCAAAAATTGCCTTTGCTTCCTTTGCAGCTTCATCACTAGAATTATGTCAACTATTATTCCAGTATCTTTTCACAAGTATAATCATATACAGGGTATACTCCATTCCTAAATGTCATGTGGCAGCTCTAAGCAGCATTTTCAAATGCTAAGAACATTTTTTCACTAGTTGACCTTTCTTTGGAAGTTCCTTAAGAAAAAGATATTATCAATTTATTAAAGCTTTCTTTTGGACCGTTAACCATTTATCCTTTCAGTTATTTTCAAGATGGTATTCTTTGCAGCTGGCAAATGGTTTTCAGAGTTAGGGTTATTGACCTCTAGCTGTGTTTTTTCCTCAATATCAAGTGGTTCTGAGGAATCCCACTTGTCTCTACACAAAGTCAGCTCCAAAACATTCTTTACTTTCTCATGGCTTGGTGAATATTTAGGCATAAATTATTTTATTCATTTATTTATTAAACAAATTTATATAGCTGCCCAGTTCACACATTGCTGACTCCAGGTGGCTTACATCAATGTTTAATAAATTTACCTTCATTGTACATCCTTAATTTAAAAAATTGAAATTCTGTTTGCATCATGTTTTCTTGAAGGGAAACATTTCATCTTCTACATTGTCTGTCTGAAAGAATAATTTCATTTATCAATCCAAGGAAAACTCATCCTGCACATGAACCATTACTGTAGCTTTGAAAGTAATGATGCTATCAATGACATCTTTAATAAAGGCAATTAAGCTTTCAGCACACTTTTATAAAGCAGCAGATGGTCAATGATGGGCCTAATTCAGGCCTGATCCTATTACTGTAGAATAATATAGATAATAGTTCTAGCCAATTCCTTCCTTTCTCTTCAGGGTCAATGTCCCTGCATTGTATATTGTAAATGATTCCTGATTTCTTGTCTTCAGTCTTTTGGTTTGCTCAAGATGTTTTAGAGGAATTTAGTTGGCTGTGTGCTACAGTGATGGCATCATGTAGTCCGTTGGTTTTTTCTGAAATCCTTTTGATTGATGAGTATGTTATCTTTTTCATGGGTTGTACTGGTTGTGCTGAAGCAAATTGTTCGGCTATGCACTTTTTGATAAAATTGTGTCGGTATCTATTTTGTTGGTAGATGTTTTATAGGTTTATTTTTTGTTTCTGGCATACTGGATTGCTACACTGCAGTGCGTTTGTAATCATCTGAATGATGTTCTTTGATAGTTTCTCTTATGGGAGTTGGGTTGTTGTTTTGGTAGCGGAGCACTCGGTTGCTTTATTTTGTTTTCCGCTAGTCCTGGGTTTCTAATTTGCTATCATTTCCTGTTCTGATGAGGATATCCAGGAAGGTAGTATGTTCTTTTTTGGTCTTCTCTTGTGAATGTTATTTCTTTGAAGGTATTATTAATTGTTTCACATGCCTGCTGTAGTTGTTCCTTTTTTTATCAGATATGGGTCCATTATGTGACAATACATAATGGACCCATACTTTGAATTATATGTTAAGCTCCTAGATATTGCACCACAGTCTCTGCTATGAATCCTAAGACTGATGATCCCATAGGCAAGTCACTTTAATATCTGTTTTTTCCATTTTATAATATTCCACTATAAATATTTTATATCTGAATCTCCAAACTAGCATCCAATCTACTAAAGCTGTTTCTCTCTTATACATATTGCTGATTTTCCCGATGATTGCCAGATTTTAAAGCTGAATTTTAAAAACCAATTTGCATGCAGTAGTATACGTAGATGTCTGCAATCGAGTACACATGCTATTTAACATACCCAATTTTTCAGAGTTTTCCCAAAACGTATGTACTTTGTATATGCGCAAAATCTGAAGAATAGAACCATAACGTTTGACTCTAAGCAGAGAATATTAATGCTGGGAGAAGTGTTAAAATCTGAAGAAATGGTTGAATTTCTCTATTATTACTTGATTATTTATTCTATTATTACTTGAATAAGGTGGACTTTTTTCCTTTTTTTGGGAGGAATCAGCAAAGAAAAACAGAGAACCTTACAGAGAACCAAATGCTTCCTTTTAAATACTATTGCTAAAAATATTAACAACTATTTTTATTTTGTTTATATTTTAACAGGTTTTTCTCTATCCTCAATAGAAGAAGAAGGGGTTCGTCGTCTCCATATCAACAGTGTCAAAGAAACAGGTCTGGCTTTTAAAAAAGGTAGGATGCTAGAACTTGTGTCATATGTTCTTCTCTAAAATGTCTTCAGCCTTCAAGGATTTTCCCCTCTCTATTATTCAAGAGTATATCATCCCTTGTACTGTGTAAAAATAATTTGTGAATGGCTATAAGAAGCTGCGATTCTTCAAAATTATATATCTATCCATCATCTTTTAGATATTATATATAATAATGGGTTAGTGTACACTTTCTTTTTGCCATTGAAAATTCCTGATCGTAAATTTACTGTATCTTTAGACAACTTTCTAATTTAACAAAGCTGCCCTAACTGTAAGAATTCAAGAATTTAAGTATCCAAGAACACTCAAGAGAGTGTGGGTAAGTGTAGGATGTTCCCCTTTAGTTGTTTGTCTAATGACTGTATAAGGGCAGGAATATCTTAAAAATTAGTGAAAAAGGAATTTTAAATGTTATTAGCAATATACCATTTTTATGGAAAAATAAATTTCAAAAAGTCCATCCTAAAGACATTTGCAAAAGGAACTATATAGCCTGTATCCTAAAGGAATCTACCCTTGAAAACCTTGATACTTTTGTTTTCTGGGAAGATTATATATTGAATTGGATCCATACTTAATTATGTGTAGAGTTAGACCCACTGCAATTACATTTAATTTGGCATGACTAAATTGTTCCAGATCTCGTGGTCTGTTCTAACTGTCCTGGCATAGCTACAGTACCAGATGGAGTGGACATTTCGTTTATATGTTAGCACTGCAGCATCAAGTGAAGTTTGTATGTGAATAAATCTAAGAATTTTCTAGAACTTAGGTAATATAGAAGGGTGGAATATTTCTCATTGGCAGATACATATATTCAGCAAAAGAGAGAAGACTGTTAAAGAATTAAGCCTGGCAGAACCTGATGTTCCTATAACTTGATTCCTGCTGGCTTTTGACTAATTGTTAAAGAATCTCCAACACTTAGAAACATCTAAAGAATAAGATAATCTTGTAGGGCCTGGAAAGGAGGTTTCATCCTGAAAATCTAAGTCACAGCTCAGAGATCCTAAGCTTGCGAGGGCATTGAAGGTTATTGAGGGCTCCTTCAAATCAACTATGATTCATTGAATTCTGAGTTACTGTATGTACATGAGATTGCTGGGTTTCTGGCCAAACACTACAATATATAATCTTACAAATTTTCTAACCAGACTTATGCAATTTAACATTCCTGGAGTGATGAACAAATTGTGTATGGGAGTGGGCAACTTTATTAAATTGTGACAACAACAACATGAATAAATCTGTGAAACAGACTGGCTCCAAAAGGAGTAGGCCAGGCTGTATACTCTCCCCTCATTTATTCACTCTATATGCAGAAAAGATTGAATACTTATTCACCGAAGTCATCTTGCAAATGGCATGGTTCAGACCATTCTCATGAAGCACTGGCTCATCTTCCCACCAAAGTGGTACCTATTTATCTTCTTGCATATAACATGCTTTCAAACTGCTAAGTGGGCAGAAGCTGAGGCAAGTGATGGGAGCTCACCCCACCACTCGGTGCTAGAACTCGAATCTCCTGAGGCAGACCATCTCTAGCATCATTAAGTCACAGAGCCACCATAATTTCAAAGCATTTGTGTAGGAATAGAATAGCTGAAGTGACATCTTTACAATTTGTGCTTGGAACTTGGCTGTCATATATGCCATGGTTTACTGTGACTCAGATACTGTTGGGCTAGGTTAATACAGTAGAATGCATTGTGAATAGTGTCTGGAACTGTTTCATTAATGATCAATAAAATGCTTCTTATCTCAAAATACAGAATGTACAGGAAATGAAAGGATTTGTTCTTTGGTATCTACATCTTAAGGAAATTAAAAATCCTAACATTAGGTACAGGGCACCCCTTGTTGAGCTTTAATATGTTCCTTTTCAGGTTTGAAAGCAGGTGATGAAATTGTTGAAATTAATAAGAAGGCTGCTGAAGACCTGAACTCAGCCATGCTAAGAGATGTTCTTGTTCAGCCTTCTCTGTGCCTTATTGTACAGACTTATCCTGAGAGAGAGGCAGGCCAGAATCGAATACACTTACCACCTCGGCGGATAGATGATTCTTTTGACTTGACTGACAGTCCATTAAAATCTGTATGCAGCACCCAAGGTATTCATATTTATTAGCATGAGATTAGCTGACATTATGATCTCTCTCTACTCAAGCATGCTGTATGTAACCACTTAAGATTACAAAATGTTCTAGACTTTTGTGTAAGCAAATTCCAGGTTATGCTTGTTGTTTCACCATGTAAAAGTGCTAGATATCAGTATTATTTAATAGTTCAAAATGAGGTAGTTACAGTTGGAAGTAACTATAGTGATTCATCATATATGAAATTAGTCATTTCAGAATAATCAATCATAGTGCTGGATTAAAAAGAGCAGTGACTTTCTGTTTACATGCTGGACTACAGAATGTTAAGAACAGATTCCAATTTTTAAATTCTTTTCTTTCTGTGTATAGAAATTCACAATTGGATGGTGAAGAGTATAACAAAAAATACAGTACCTGTGGGGAATTTTTCTGCCTACTTGTCAGAAACAGTTTAGTGCAATTAAAGAACTTGTAGAGTGAAAATATAAACTATATGAACTGGCTAAAAAAGTAATTTAATTATACGAAAATAAATTGTAAAAACGCGGAGTATGTCTGTAAAAGATGTGGAAAATGAAACAGAAGGAGCTATATTTATAAAATAAAATTTAAAAATATAGGTGGATAACTGTACATCTATCTCCCTGCTAGGTGGCAGCACCTAGCCAATCTTGAAAAACTAAGCAGGTTTCTACTATTTTGTATTTAGGACAGAGAAGACAGCAAAGGCAATCCCACATATGGAAGTCAATATATGGAAGTCAGTACGAGTTCAATAT
>WNWU01000016.1:30571991-30689491 GCA_012654045.1 Ptyas mucosa | reverse complement strand
TTCACAGGGGCTGTTTGGAGTGTTTCTCAAGTAGCTAGTTTCTTTTCTATTTAGTTTTTTGTATGTAAGGTTTCATTTCAAGCTCTATAAATAGCAAATTAGGGGAAAAATTCAAAACTTTAGTAAATGATTTATGACCAACTTACTTAAAGTAGTTGGGTCATTAATAATCACTTGGTTTAATTATACCACCCATTGTATTTGTAATTGTAATCTCAGGGAGAATGATACATTTAGGAATAGAAAATTAATTCAAGATTTTGCAGCAGAGAAACACTTTGTATAAATGAAGAATCGTTTTTAGTGTGTTCTCATAGGTTGAAATGCATATTTTGTTCTTTTAAATGGAGGATGTAGAATGTTAAATTATTTCTGGATTTTATTAAATCTGTTATAGGAAAATGGGTTATATGGGCTATTCTACAATATCTACTTTGGAGTTGATGTTAAATGTATACTTTAACCATTCCTACATGATAGAACTATATAATTTAACTTAGTTCCTGGTTATTATTCTATTTTATTGTGCTCTTATATAATGTAAGAGTCTAAAGCAGGATTTCCCAAAGTGGTTAATATCAATCTACAAAGGTTTTGCTGTTGTTGTTACTATTATTATTGTTTGTAATACTATTAGTTAAAGTAGTATTTATTAAATTATTTTCATATATTAAATGTTTGAGGATTGATAAACATTCTAAAACTCCACGGAGGGATTAATAGCTGAAGAGTTTAGATTTTCTCTGGTTTATGCTCAAAATATGTCAGCATATTACTCCTGCCATCATGTCCGATGAAGTAGCTGTAGAAAGTAAGGAACTTGCTTAACCTTGAGGGAAATACACTGGAACTGTTCCTTAGCCAAAAGAAGCTGGAACATTTTTTAAGTCCAGAACAGATGATGCCTCCCTAACCTGCTGAAGTATAAGAAAGAAGAGGTACAGCACAATCAGAATTGCAAGATTCTGTTATATCAACTAATTTCTAAACAACTAAAATAGCCTTCTTGTGAATTCCTGGTCTGGTTTACCTAGTGCAGCTGATGGTAACTATTGCCCGACACTTATGGATTGCACCAGAATTTGGAAAGGCTATTCATTTGGTTAAAATATTTTACTTCATTTCTAATTCTGCTTTTTAGTATAAATTATTCTAGGTTGCACAGATTACTAAAGACTAATATTTTCCTGAAATATATTCAGACAGCTGAAATTAAAACATTTGAGAAATTTTACATTGAATTGTTTTATATCAGGTAAGAGTACAGTTTTGATTATGGCATTGGAAAAGGAAAGAGGCATTTTTAATTCAGTCCATTGTGTACCTCATTTTGCAACCAACTTTTCTAGTGCTTTTGCAAGGGTGAAATCTAAATTTTTTTGCTATCGGTTCTATGGGCGTGGCTTGGTGGTCATGTGAGTGGGTGGGCGTAGCCAGTTTGATGTCACTCACTGTTAGAGCCAGGAGCTCCACATTCTGACACAGAAGCACATTCTGTCTTTCATGGAATGTCACAGAAGCCAGGAGCTGCATAAAAGCACATTCTGCCTTTCTGAAGCCCCCAAAGCTTTGAGTTTCCCTCTGGCTTGACTGCCCAAGTGAATCTCGGAGCCTTCTCTTGCCTTACTCTTCATCCCGGAGGGCCACGCATCCCCCCCGCCAATCCTCCATACAAACCACCCACCCCGTTTCTGCAAAGGCAGAGCCTCCCCCTGGCAGGGCGATCCATAGAGGGGAGAGGGATGCTGCTGAAAAAGCTGCCTTCCACCTGGGCCTCCTCCTGAAGCCAAATGTGCCCAGCCTTGCTTGGCCTTTTCTCAAATGACCTGTGCATGGGGCGCTTGGAAAGAGAGTGAGCAAGACAACTCTCCAACCTCTGTTTTTGTATGTGTGTGTGTGAGGGAGGGAAGGAGGGAGTGATCTGAAGCAGAGGCACCCAAATTTCTGGTAGTGGCAGGGGCGGCTTCTGAGCACCCCTGAGTCAGCCAGATCCACCTGACCTACTCCCTGAGTCTCACTGTTCTCCTCACCCCCACCCCCACCCCCACCCCACTCAAGCAGCAGCTTCCCTGCTCAGCCCCAACAAGCTATGCATCCATGGTGCCCTCATCAGTATCCCGAGAGAAGCAGAGAAGATTATTGCTTGCAAGCAGACAAGCAGCAGTAGCAAGCGTACGCTGTGCTGTGGGAAAAATGAGAGGTCCTGTTGTCCCGCAGAGCCTGCCACTGCTTGAGTGGGGTGGGGGTGGGGGGCAAGTAGAATGGCGAGACTCAGGGAGTAGATCAGGTGGAACAGGCTGACTCAGGGCTGCTCCCGATATAGCCAGCTGGTACCATCGCTGACTATCGGGGGTGAATCATTGGCCCCGGCAGAGAGGGTGCGCAACTTGGGCGTCCTCCTGGATTCGCGGCTGTCTTTTGAGGAGCATTTGACGGCCGTGACCGGGAGGATTTTTCATCAGGTTCGCCTGATCCGCCAGTTGCGTCCCTTTCTGGATCGGGACTCGTTACACACGGTCACTCACGCCCTCGTCACCTCTCGCCTGGACTATTGTAATGCTCTCTACATGGGGCTCCCCTTGAGGAGCACCCGGAGGCTCCAACTGGCGCAGAGTGCGGCCGCGCGGGTGGTGATGGGAGCGACATGGCGCTCCCATGTTACTCCCCTCCTGCGCGAGCTGCACTGGCTCCCGGTGGTCTTCCGGGTGCGCTTCAAGGTGTTGGTTACCACCTTTAAAGCGCTCCATGGCTTAGGACCCGGGTACTTACGGGACCGCCTACTACCACCAATAGCCTCCCACCGACCGGTACGTTCCCATAGAGAGGGGCTCCTCCGGGTGCCGTCGGCCAAACAATGTCGGCTGGCGGCCCCCAGGGGGAGAGCCTTCTCTGTGGGGGCACCCACTATCTGGAACGAGCTCCCCCCAGAGTTACGGAGGATCCCGGACCTTCGTGCCTTCCGCCGTGAGTTAAAAACTTTCCTGTTCCACCAGGCGGGCCTGGCCTAATTCTTCCCTTTTCCCCTTCTGTCGTAAAAGAATTTAGAAATTTTAATTGTAAAAATTTTAATTTGGGGATTTTAATATTTTAATATTTCAATATTGTAAATTGGGATTTTAAAGTATTGGGGCCAATGTTTAATTCGGTTTTATTTGGTTTTTAAATTTTGTACATATGTTTTTTATTTATGGCTGTTCACCGCCCTGAGTCCCCCCGGGGAGAAGGGCGGTATATAAATTTAATAAAATGAAAAAAAAAATGAAAAAATGAAATGCTCAAAAGCCGCCCCCGCCGGTGCCAGAAGTTTGGGTGCCTCCTGCCTTGGCTTCAGATCACTCCCTCACACACAGACACACAAAAATAGAGGTTGGAGAGCGCTCTTGCTCCCTCGCTCTCCAAGCGCCCCATGCACAGCCCATTTGAGGAAAGGGCAAGCAAGGCCGGGCACGTTTGGCTGGAGGAGGAGGCGCGGCACAATGGGGTTGTTTTATTTGCCACGGTGACAACTATATTGAATATGTCTACCTGCCCTTCTGAAACACCACTGCGGCGAACAAAACAACCCATTGCTATGGATGCATAGCTTGTCAGGGCTGAGCAGGGAAGCTGCTGCTCGAGTGGGGTGGGGGGATGAGTATGCTGCTAGCTCCTTCCCCGCAGACCTGCCATGCTTGCCTGCCTTCCACGTGGGCTTCCGCTTGCCTGCCTTCACAAGCTGGCTACTGGGACGCCAGGAAGGCAGCGTGGATGGCAGGCAAGGATGGCAGGACTGTGGGCCGTGGACCAGTTCGGGGGCATGGCCAGCCAGCCATTGCTCCCGGTTCAGTGAACTAGCCTCAATCTCTGTTACCTATTCGCCTGAGCCGGTCCAAACTGGGAGCATTTCATCCCTGTGCTTTTGAGTCAGTGTTGACTCCTGGTGACTACCTGAACTGCTTTCTGCAGGTTTTTTTTTACACAAGATTTTTCACAAGTGTGCCATTGCCTCAGTCCTTTAGACTGAGAGACAGTGGGTGGACCAAAGTCACTAAATTGGGATTATTCCATAGGCAGGGTTAGAATCATAGCCTCATGGTTTTTAGCATGATGCCTTAATCACTGCATCAGACTGACACTCTGCAATTGACTATGCACACTTTCAACACAAATGCTGTACTTTTAAAGACAAATATAAGTAGAAAAATAATATTTTCTTTGGCATGTAATCTTTTGCAAGGAAGTGATATTTGTCAAAATGGTGGCATATAAAATATGCTTCTTTGTTTTGTGGAAACGAGATTGTGGGTCAAGGAAAACAAACAATAGATTGTGTGCAGTTTCTTTAAAATGAGAGTAGTGAAGCAAAAAGGGATAGCATCATGAATGAATGTGTGGAAAATGAATAAGAATTGAATGCAGATGTGAGTGACCAGTATGAAATATGTAAGAAGTATATTATTTGGCCATTTACGATATAAGGTAAAGGAATTAGGATAAAATTATAAAACAAATATATGAAGGAGTGGGAAGAGTGAATGTGAATTGAAAGGAAGGAAAACACTGAAAAAATGGTAGTTGGATGGTTCTGAAGAGTTCATCAAAAAGGCAAACGTGAGAAGTTTAAGGAACAAATTGCAATGTGTAGACATTCTGGAACCAAGTATAGAAAGTACGGAGATGTATAATGAATGGTGTTTACATAAAGAAATTTAATTACTTTCCTTTTGCCTGCTACTTTTTATTTCTTTTGCTTACTAGTACTTTGACATGTTTTACATAAGTTCTTATTCCTATGGAACAGCATGATGGATATGGATATTCTGAAATCAATTGCTGATTTAGATTTTTTAAGTTTTGGTACAATATGTCACAGTTTGTTTAATTTGCATTTCTTGGAACAGGAAAATGTACTTTAAGATGGATAATTCAAAAGAATTATAATTATGGCATTATGAATTCTGGAAATAATCATTTGTTTTAATTTTATAGAGTACAGAACAGGTTGCTGCTTTTTGTCGCAGTCTTCATGAGATGAATCCATCTGACCCTAATGTGACCCTTCAGGAATCTACTGGACCTCAGCAATCCACTACAAGACAGCTAACTGATGCTGATAAACTGCGCAAAGTTATTTGTGAACTGCTTAAAACAGAATGCACATATGTCAAGGTAATATGCTGTTATGTGTTAATTTGCATGTCACAAACATGACCCATTCTAGCATTTTTCTAGAGTTAACCCATAATCTCATGAGTATCATCTCTGCTCTTCTCTTCCTCTATCCTGTCATGCCAACTTTAGCTTAAGCAGAAGTAAGATAACATCGAATCTTTAAACATCATATCTTCAAAGAAAAAAAGACTGAGTGCTTTGCTATATCTCTTTCCTGTTCTCTCTTTATTCTGCTGCCACCAGCTCTTCGAAAAAGCCCTTTGGAGTACAACAGGAATGCCTCTATGTTACCAGTAGAAAAATCAAAGCTGCTCACTGTTTCCTCTCTTTCTTTAGAATAAGGGTTTTCTGTCCTTTACTCTGCTAATAAAAGATCTAAAGTTTGATGCATTCAGTATAGTCGTGCATTCAGTACAGTCGTGCTTATAATAAAAGATGAGAGTTTATTGGAGTACAATTAGCAACTGCAGAAGAAAGGGGAGTAAATTGCAGATCTCAAAAATAAAATAAAAAGTTAAATACTACAGATACTCCTCATTTAAAAACAAATTGGGACTGGAATTTCTATTGCTGAGTGACACGGTAATAAAGTATGATTTCCTATGGCCATGCCACTTAGAAATGGCAGTTCCAATACTTCTTGTTAGATGAATCCTATGCCATTATTAAGCGCGACATCATGTGTCACCATCTGCTACCTCCTGGCAGTTTTTCCACTGACCTTTTTGTGGGAAACTGTCAGTGAAGGTTGCAAATGGCAATCACATGATTATGGGATGCTGTAATGTCATACTTGAGAGCTGGTTCCTCAGCACCCAGACCACCATCACATGACTGTGGAAACACTGTGGTCGCAACTACGTGGACCAGTCATAAATACTATCCATTCAATGCTGTTGTAAGGTTGAATGGTTGCTGAATAAGTGGTCATTAAGCAAGGACCACCTGTGTTTCTTAATGCATATCAGGAACGCATATTTCTAATGACTGATCTTTCCTTGTGACTTGGCAAGTCCTTAAAAGTAAGTTCAAAGTCCTGTTTATTAGAGAGAGAGAAATCCATTTTGCTCTAAAAAAAATAAAGTAAACCCAAAGCCTCTAACTATCTAAACTAAAGTTACCATGTGGTAAAATGGAAGGGAATAAATTTTATAAATAAATATACTATTCCCCTTTTAACAAACAGTATAAAGTTTTGAACCGGAAAAGTATGGCAGTTAGGTCTTGCTTTTATCATGTTTATTAGGTGGAGACAATTTTAAGACATCAAATATAAATCTTGGTAATATTAATATATTATTTTACTTTCTAAATATACTTTAATGTTTTCCCAAAATGTTCCTTACTGTGATAAATGCAATACATTAAATGCTTCAGTCTTCCCCAACTAAACATCTTCCAAGATGGCTGGAAATTCTGGGAGTTGCAGTTCCAGAGCATTTAGTTTTACATTGGTAAAGGCTGATTTAAGACTTTCAAGTCATGTTTTCAATAACAATAGTTTTCCTTTTCCCCTTTGATGATTCATGATAATTTTAGATTAGTATTTGTCATATTATTTTTTTGAGTTATATAGATGGTTATTTGGGCCTTTATATCAGGCAGCATTGAGTTAGGAATTGGATGCAGCAGGAAAAAGAACCTATACATTCCCTATTAATGCTCCAATGAAGAAAATACAATAATTATTCCATGCCAAATCAAGCGATATGTTTTATCTAATACAGAATTTATTTGACAGTAGCCAATAGATGCTTCAAGAAAGTTCCAAATCCAGCATTAATGATGGATATTAAATGACTGAAAATCCTGCAAAGGTATTTGGAATTTGAAGTTTTTACATTTCTCATTGAAAACTGCTAAAAGTATAAACTTTCATTTTCAGGATTTAAATTGTCTAATGGAGAGATACCTGAAACCACTACAAAAAGAAACTTTCCTTACTCAGGAAGAGGTATAGTATCTTTTGTCTTTTGGTCAAAATAAAAAAGATACAGTATATTTTATGTATATATAAGAGCCAATTTCCCTGAAATTTTTCAGTGATTTTTTTAAAACAATGGCTAACAGAGCCAAACTTGGCTAACATAGCACCTACATTTTGTTATTGTTTTTATGAAAAATATGATTTTTATATTTTACTCCGTACTAGCTTGATGTTCTTTTTGGGAATCTGACTGAAATGGTGGCATTTCAAGTAGAGTTTTTGAAAACACTTGAAGATGGAGTAAGATTGGTGCCAGATCTGGAAAAGCTTGAAAAAGTCGACCAGTTTAAAGTAAGCCTTTAATTGCAATTCTCTTATTAATAATAAAAAATCCTGCCACATTAGTCATATGAATATGTTTTCACAATTTTTAATTTGTTTTTGGAAATCATTTGCTAAGATACAACTTTGATGAGAATGAAATCTTAAAAATAAAGTATATTAGTACTGCGAGCTGAAACAAAGAATAATTGCAACTCTTATAAAGGCATACATAATTGTATATTTAATTCCATGTCAATTTTTGATTAGGAAGAGTTAGCAACAGAAACATTGTTGCCTAAAGTCTTAGTTCAGCAACCCTAACATATCATTGCCTATAAAAATAATTGAAGTAACGTTTCTGAATTATAATTGTAGCTTGAATGCTCACTGAAGCAGGAGGAAAGTAGTTAAAGTGCCTGCTGAAAGAGTGGCGGTGAAAGCTATTAGCCTCTGACACTTCTTTTTTCTTTATCAGGAATTGTCTATAATTTAAAATGAAGGAAAGGGTAACTAAACAAAGTAGTAAAAAACAGGGCTGAAAGAACATCGGAGGCATTAAAAAATGGCATTAAGTAATACTGTAGGCAGTAATTTACAATAGGGCAATGGTGCATATTCCATAATTCACTGTGATTATGATTTCAGTGCAATTTAATCCATTTAGCTTTTAAAATGTTCATCTGATCTCAATAAGGTGACATGTTTGAATGATATTTGATCCACAGGTATGGGTTTCTTGTAGGACTATGCATTAAATAAATAATAAGACCAGCCTAGCTGCAGTCATCTCTTTCTTTGTGTAAGATTTTTAATCTAGGAGCTGATGTCTGTCACAATGCAGCTACCCAGAAAATCTCCCACTTTCCATGGAGAAGTAAGGGAGAATTCTACAGTGGAATAACTTCTTTTTTCCTAAATGGAAAATTCTCCCATGTATGGGAATGAGCATGACCAAAAATTTCATATCAATATTTTTTAAAGATTAGTTTAATAAAGAGGAACTTCCTAGTGACCCAATTCTATGCAATATTGTCTGCTTTTAGCAAGATTGTATAAGGGTGAAGGTTCGTCCTCCAAGCTTGTGAGTTGGTTTCCAAATATTTTGTTACTAGGCTAAGTTTTGAACATTTGGAAACCAACCCACAAGTTCTTTACCCTCGTCCTACACCCAAGCTACAGATACTTGCCACTATTGCAAACTGAATGTATATCTTGGTGTTTAATTTGTATTTAATATTTCAAGTGATCTTTCCCACTCTCTGTCTCTTAGAATTTATAAACAAAAAACATTGCTGTAGTAAATATGAAGTCAAAAGTTGTCAATTATTAGTTGGGGGATATTTAATTTCATTTATGATGTTAAGGTCAGCAGCCTGTTCCCCCCACCCCCAATCTATTTCAGCGTTCTGATTTATATATTCTTGATCCTAGAAAGTGTTGTTTTCCTTGGGTGGGTCCTTCCTGTATTATGCTGACCGTTTCAAGCTGTATAGTGCCTTCTGTGCAAGCCACACAAAGGTTCCAAAAGTCCTAGTGAAAGGTAAGAGTGGGATACACCCAACTTTCTCTGTCCCATATAGTGTAATGTTTCTCAAAATTCAGAATTGTCTCAGAGTGTGAAGATCAAGTTGATCTTGGAACTTCAGAAGACACATGGGAAAGGGGAATTCTACTTTTCTGGAGAATGAATGAGACATCCTTTTGTCAATAATTCTTTATTGTAAGCTTTAAGTGTAGTAGGAAGCCGTCCTTCACGGTACCTTCAAATTTTACACTTCTCTAATCATATTACAGATTCATATAAGTAAGATTACATTCGGTGAGGTTGGTTGAAAAATACTTTGAAATGGAAGACATTTAAGTTCCATGTCTTTTCAGCAATATGAAATGTGAGAGCCTGATTTCTTTTATGTTGAAAAATATAAAGAAAAAAGTAAGCGTAACATAAATTTCTTCTTTTCTTCCTATTCCATCCAGTACGATTATTTAACTACTAGTTGAACTCTTGATATTATCCATACACAAGTAGTAGGTCAAAGTTAAGCTACATCATTTTGACTACTTTATGTATTGAATGACCAATGGCCATTTCTTCAGTCTAATATACCAGAAAGGATCATTCACATTTTTTAAATTTTTTTTTATTTATATGCCGCCCTTCTCCGGAGACTCAGGGCGGCTTACAATGCGTTAAGCATTTTAAAGATGAAAGATGGAATAAGTATTATCTCTAATTTGTATCTTCTATGAGCATATCACAATACAATATCATCTTGAACATTTTTATTTCAATAAGAACAAATATTTATTTATTTATTTATTTATTTATTTATTTATTTATTTATTGAATTTCTGTACCGCCCTTCTCCCGAAGGACTCAGGGCGGTGAACAGATTAAGATTCTAGAATGTGCGGAAGCAGATAAATTGACGAAAAAACTAAAAGATAGAGACCAAACACAAACATGTTTATCCTGGGAAAAATTTTATACTTGGCTAACAAAGAGGAAATCATAACCCAAATTAGATGAGGAATTGTAGTTTGCTAAAACAGCCGGATCCAGAGAGGGCTTCTTAAGGAGGGGTCTCATCACCACCTCTTTCAAGGTGGGAGGTAAGAATCCCTCGCTCAGAGAAGCGTTAATAATTCTCTGGAGCCAGCTATGTGTAACCTCCTGGGTAGCCAGCACTAGCCAGGAAGGGCACAGGTCCAATAAACATGTGGTCACATTCAGCTTCCCCAGTAACCTGTCCACGTCCTCAGGAGTCACAGTATCAAATTCATCCCAGATAATGTCCTCAAGATCTGCCCCCATCATTTCATCCGAATTAACCCAGTTAGAGTCCAAGCTTTCCCGAATCTGAGTGATTTTATCATGCAGATATTGTGCAAAATCCTCAGCTCGTCCTTGCAGAGGGTCTTCCCGGGCTCTCAGCTGGAGTAGAGAGTGGGTAACCCTAAACAAGGCGGCTGGGCGATTATCTGCCAATGCAATAAGAGCAGAAAAATAGTTACATTTTACCGCTTTTATCGCCACTAAGTAGGTCTTAATATAAGATCTCACTAGTGTTCAGTCAGATTCGGAACGACTGGCCGTCCAACTGCTCTCTAAGCGTCTTTTCTGGCGTTTCATCCCCCTCAGCTCATCAGAGAACCAAGGAGCTGGATAGGTTCGATGCTGGGTCAGAGGCCACAAAGGCACGACCCAGTCTAAAGCACCAGCGGCCATCCTATCCCAGGATGCCAGTAGATCTTCAGCCGAGTCATGAGCCAAGGTCTCAGGAAATGGCCCAAGCTCCCTCTGGAACCTATCAGGATCCATCAGGCGCCTGGGGTGGAACCATTTAATTGATTCTGCCTCCCTGTGGTGGGTTGTAGCAGTCAGAAGGCCAAGCTTAAAGAGAGAATGGTCTGACCATGACAAGGGTTCAATGACTATATCCCCTATATCTAGACCATTCAGCCACTGGTCAGAGATAAAGATCAAATCCAGAGTGTTCCCACCCCCCCGTGTGAGTAGGGCCATGAACTAATTGGGTCAGGTCCATGGCCGTCATGGAAGCCATAAACTACTGAGCCCCTTCAGATGTTTCACCAATGGATGGCAGGTTGAAATCTCCCATAACCAGTAGCTTAGGAGTCTCAACTGCCACCTTGGCTATTACATTGAGGAGCTCAGGCAGGGCTGCTGATACGTGGCAGGGAGCCAAGTACGCAATCAATAAGCCCATCTGTAACCCTTTACCCCACTTCACGAGGAGGGACTCACATCTGGTGGTCTGAGGGACAGTGACTTCCTTAGGGTCAAGACCTTCCTTTATAATGACCGCCACACCTCCACCCCTGCCCTGAGTCTTTGGCTGATGGAATACGTGGAAACCTGGTGGGCACATTTCTATGAGGGGGACCCCCCCCTTCATTGCCCAACCAGGTCTCTGTAATACCTGTCAGGTCCGCTTTCCCCTCCTGAATTAGGTCACAAATGAGGGGGGCTTTGTTAGCCGCAGACCTGGCATTCCATAACATCAGCCTAAGACTCAGGCTCTGAGACCTTGAGCAACCCAAGGAACGAGAAGAGCTTTGGAGGTCAGAGCACGCCACCGCTTGAAGATAGTGGGTGCGTACCCCCCTAACATGATGTGGCCTCCTGCTCCCACCATATCTGCCCCTCCCAACCATGACCTTGATGCAACAGCCCATTTCCATGCCAGTATTAAGTCTGTCTATTCCCAGTTCCGAGTTTCCTATGATGTAATTTTGTGTTGACTTTGGCTTCACTTTTGGAAAATTATTTACTAATCCCTCCCTCTGTGGATTGCCCCCCAAATCTACATGATCCACCCTGTTAATACCCACCCCCCTTTCAGAAGCCATTAAAATTTTGGTTAGAAAATTAGATAAGAAAGCCCTTAATCCCCTCTTAGCACCGTGCCACCTCTCGGGATTCCAAAATCTGTCATCAAGGTAGGCCCTCGATAATGTGGAGGGCCAAATTTGCGAGAGGGGGGAGTCTCGCAATGCCAAGAGTTCGGTTGCCAAATACATCTAGTAAGTCAGATGGGTATAGCATTTGGGTCTGGTCCAACAGTCTGATGTAAGAGTCTTGAGGCAGATGAGTAATAAATTCAGTGTGGGTAAGAAACTGGTCTCCCTTGCCCTCTCATGGCAGGGGGAAGGAGTTTAGTGCTATCTCAGGATGGACAGAGGATAAAAATCTAGTCATCCTCTCACGGCGGCTCGTTCTGATGGAGATGGTCGTAATAAATTTGTTGTTCCATCTGCTCAAATGATGTCAGTAATTCGAAACTCCCTCAGCATCCACATTAGTAGCTGCCTGGACAGCTACTAATGACAAGAGGGTGGCTCAGTTGGAAATAAAGCCAAACAGTGAAGGTAGAATGATAATAGCTCCATGGGGGGGGGGGGAATAGATGTATATAAAGAGGGAAGGTAGTCTAGGTGGTGAAAGTATAGTCTGGAGACAGCTAGGTCAGTGTCAAAATCAAGGTGGCTGGGTTAGGGACTAGCCGAGGAAGAGAATTGAGAAAGGTGGGGGAGGCCTCCCAAGATGACCAGGTAGATAGTCTTTTGTCAACCTCTGGCCTCTCTTACTCTTGGCATATTGAATAGTCCTCTGCATATATTGCCAGGCTCCAGACTTTAGATTATAATGTCTCCCAATTCCAGCAAAGGTCTAAACACCTTGCTTGATTCAGGGCATTCAAGGCACTCCAGGGGTTAATAGTTTTTAGATTCCCTCTGATGACATTGCAAGCTGTCACTGGCCTTAGCTCAGGCCTCAGGCCTCAGGCCTCAGGCAGTCATTACCGCCCCAGCAGCTATCGTCGGTGAGGGCAGCTTCAGGTTTCCCGGCATGTCCCCAAACCAATTCGGACCCCTCAGGGTGTCCAGGGCTCGACAGGGACTGCCATGGTGCCATTCGCCGCCACCGCCCGCCGCCATTGTCGTTCCAACCGCCGTTGCTTTAAGAATGGAGGAACTGATGTAACTGCCATTAACGGAACTGCTAGAGTTAGCCTCCCATGGTGCCTTCACATGCCAATTTCTGCCCAGCTCCGATGATCCAGAAGGTGAGAGAAACCTCGTTGAGCTGGGAAAAGGCTCCCCTAGTTGGTGCTGGGGCTGAAGGGAGTTAAATCAGCCCCGGTCGACCTCCAAACAACCCAAAGCCGCCCCATCATCAGACGGAGATTAGGCGAGAGCTGCCATCTTGGCGCATACGCAGTGGAATTACTCAAAATGCAGAAAGTAGTGACTCATTTTGACTCTGGCTTACATGTATAAGCTAAGTCACTACTTTCTGCATTTTGAGTAATTCAAAATATGTATAGGAAATGAACTTGAATTTAAAGACTTCTCGAGATGAAAAGTCACACGATGTCACACATAAAGTGAACACGGAGAGCATTTTAGTCCAATGTGTTTTCAGTCCCAGTGGATGGATCTGTCAATTCCTATCATGAGTTTTATTTTGTTTGTATGGGTTGCATTTGTCAATATTTGCCACATTAAAAATTAAAATTGATGTGCCTACTGCTGCTACTGCTTCTCACAATTGTTTGATGGAATTTTAATATTGTATTATTTTTCCAACATACTGTAGACTGGCAAATAATTTTTATTTTTGTGGACCCCGTAAGAGCTTCTTGGGATACTCCAGGGATCTAAGAATCATATTTTTTAAAAAGACTTCTCAATGCTATTTTGAGAACCTCTTAGAAAAAGTGAACAGCTAAATAATATGGTAGAAATATTCTGTAGTAGAGCTAGTTAAAACATTATTTCTTGATATATCTTTTTTATTTTCAAAATATAGCTAAGACAGACACAGCATTTAAAGCATTCTTAGATGCCCAGAATCCCAGAAGACAACATTCATCAACATTAGAGTCTTATCTCATCAAACCAATCCAGAGGATATTGAAGTACCCTCTTCTGCTGAAAGAACTATTTACTCTCACTGATGCTGATAGTGAAGAACATTATCACCTTGATGGTAAACTATTCTCCTAATTTTTCTTTTGTTGGTACTTTTGGTTTTGCCATTGTTTCTGATAAAGTTTCTTAAGATATTAGAAAGTTACCAATGTCTGTAAGAGATATTAATGTATCTGAAAGTATATAAAGAATGGAGCATCAGTGACTGTGATAAAGACAATGGGCAATGATTAAGAAATGTTCATAGTATGTTTTCATACTTAAATAAGTTTGCAAAAACCTGAGTTGCATATTTTTAGCGATCTTGCTTGAAAAGTGTTCAAGTGTTATCCTCTATGACTACATATAAAGATACAAAATAGGACCCTTTGGTTAATTGTACCACATATTTAGATGTGTATTACATTGCTTCAATACATGCAAAACATTCAATTTTGTATGCATCAATGATGGTCAAAGTGTAATTTAACAAGGACAATGCAGTGTGATAACACAAATTTGGTATGACCATCATAAGTGTGAGAACAGGATGAAAATAAATTTTTCCAAGGCTATTGTAACTTTGAACCATTGTTAAAACCTGTAGCCCTTAGATTTTATGAGACTGTAGTTAAAAATGCAGCTTGTTCACTTTAACTGCTGCTCCTTTGCTTACTAGGTGAGAGTAGACTTCTCCATTTAGTTGATGATCAGAACACTAAAAATGACTGAGGCAATAATGCAAAAGAAAATAAAGTTCCTCCTAACCAATATAGCATAATATAATATCATCAGCGTAGGACCATACTGAAGTATTAAAATTATGATAGATTTTTTAAAGACTGTGACAGAAAAGAGTTTTCCGTGTTTACTAATATAATCAGATCAACCCTGCTCTAATCTTTTTATATCTTTGCTTGTCTTCTAGTGGCCATAAAAACAATGAACAAGGTTGCTAGCCATATCAATGAAATGCAGAAAATCCATGAAGAATATGGAGCTGTGTTTGATCAGCTCATTGCAGAACAAACAGGAGATAAGAAAGAGGTACCCAGCTATGAAAATCCTCTCTCAAAGTGATGTAAATAATGATGTTTAACCTTTGTTAGATTGTATCAGATATTGCCACCTGGATGTTGTAAGGAGATGGGCTCATATATTATAAGGAAAGAGAAAATAATTGGAAAGAATTCTCAGTTACCCTATAAGCGAGTCACTTAAATGAAATCTCAGTATTAATATTTTGATAATTCTCAGTCATCTAGGTACTTAGGCTGAGGAAGTCACATGGTTGATAAGTGAAACAAAATTAACGAAAATAAGTTGCCATGATTTTTGGCATCCAGTTGCCATGACTCAATTTTCAGAAAACTACCTGGGTGACTGAGAATCTTCATTGACATATTGCCATGCACTTTTGGGAAGAAACCCTGAATTTGATGCATTTCAACAACCCTCTGCCTAGCCAGGTTGCTCAGACCAAGGAAGTTGCTTCGAAGAGCAACAAAACATCTCAACAAAAATAAATCCAGTTGCCATAACTCAATTTTCAGACTCAGTACTTTTTGCATTTATTACTGCATGTATAATCGTTGCGAAGGTTGTTGAGAGTGTGGTAGCACAACAGCTTCCTCAGTACCTGGATGAATCATCTTATCTGGATCCGTTCCAGTCGGGCTTCAGGCCTGGACACAGCACGGAAACGGCATTGGTTGCATTGGTTGATGATCTCTGGAGGGCTCGGGACAAGGGTTGTTCCTCTGCCCTGGTCCTATTAGATCTCTCAGCGGCTTTTGATACCATCGACCATGGTATCATGCTGCACCGGCTGGAAGAGTTGGGAGTGAGGGGCACCGTGTTGCGATGGTTCTCCTCCTTTCTCTCTGACCGGTGGCAGTCTGTGTTGGCAGGGGGGCAGAGATCGACCCCGAGGCCCCTTATATGTGGGGTACCACAGGGATCGGTTCTCTCGCCCCTTCTGTTCAACATTTATGTGAAGCCACTGGGTGAGATCATCCGTGGTTTCGGGGTGAAGTACCACCAGTACGCTGATGACACCCAGCTGTACATCTCCACCCCAGACCACCCCAATGATGCCCTTGAAGTGATGTCCCGGTGCCTGGAGGCTGTACGGATCTGGATGGGGAGGAACAGACTCAGGCTCAACCCATCCAAGACCGAGTGGCTGTGGTTTCCGACATCCCGATATAGTCAGTTGGTGCCAACGCTGACTATTGGGGGCGAGTCATTAGCCCCCACGGAGAGGGCTCGAAACTTAGGCGTCCTTCTGGACTCACAGCTATCTTTAGAAGAACACCTGACGGCTGTGGCCAGAAGGGCTTTTTATCAGGTTCGCCTGATACGCCAGTTGCGCCCCTTTCTAAATCGGGACTCATTAAACACGGTCACTCATGCCCTCGTCACTTCCCGCCTGGACTACTGCAATGCTCTCTACATGGGGCTCCCCTTGAAGAGCACCCGGAGGCTCCAGTTGGTCCAGAATGCAGCCGCGCGGGTAGTTATGGGAGCGATGTGGCGCTCCCATGTGACACCCCTCCTGCGCGAGCTGCACTGGCTTCCTGTGTTCTTCCGGGTGCACTTCAAGGTTTTGGTTACCACCTTTAGAACGCTCCATGGCTTAGGACCGGGCTATCTTCGAGACCGCCTTCTGCCACCAGTACCCTCTCACCGACCAGTACGCTCCCATAGAGAGGGGCTTCTCAGGGTGCCGTCGGTCAAACAGTGTCGACTGACGGCCCCCAGGGGGAGAGCCTTCTCTGTGGGGGCACCCACCATGTGGAACAAGCTCCCCCCGGAGATACGGACAATCCCAGATCTCCGCGCTTTCCGCCGTGCCCTCAAGACGTTTCTATTCCAGCAGGCTGGCCTGGACTAACCTCTTCTAAAATTGCTCTTATATTTTTAAATCTTAATCTCATAAATTTAGAGTTTTAATTTTAGGTTTAAGACCAAATTATTTAATTGTATTTTAATCAATTCTTTAAAATATTTGTATTATATGTATTTTATCATTTGTCTGTACACCGCCCTGAGTCCCCCGGGAGTAGAGCGGTATATAAATATAATATAATAATAATAATAATAATAATAATAATAATAATAATCATCATCATCATCATCATCATCTCATATCTTCAATCATGATAGGCATACTTAGGTGAGTTACATTGGTGAAAATCTGCTTCAGTGTGTTACAAAACATTACACGGTGAAAGAACTGGGTTTGGGGTTTAGTTTCCTTTTGTTAGACATTCTATAAGGAAATGATATGATTAATATCAAGAATTTTTAAGACACATTTGAAACAATTTTACCTAGAAAATTATTTGGACAATAGTTTTAAGATTAAAACAGTGGTGGGTTCCTCCCAGTTCGGCCCGGTTCCGCTGAGCCGGTAGCAGTGACGATATGATGTCACCGAACCGGTTCTCTTTGTTCGGGAGCTGGGGCCTCCTGCCCCTCCCCCCCATTATTCTTACCTTTTATTTGGCCCCACCCCCAATCTATTGCTGCCTCTCAAGTCCCAGCTGATCGGCTAGAAGGAAAAAAACTATTTAAACTCTTGCTGCGGGGCTTCCAAGGGCCGCCCTACAGCTGATCAGTGTTAAAAGGCAGTGTGGTGATAGACCAGTGTGCTCGAAAAACAAATGGGTAAATCGGTGCCTCCAAAAACAAATGAGTGGACCAGTGCCTCCAAAAATGAATGAGTAGGCTGGTGCCTCCAAAAACAAATGAGTAGACCGGTACAGCTCTGCAAGCAGTTAAAAGCCTGGTAGACCAGTACCACTGCTAAATCCTAAAGAATTGTCACATGACCATCAAGCCATGCCCACAAAATAAGCCACGCCCACAGAACCGGTAGTAAAAAATTTTAGAACCCACCCCTGGATTAAAAGGTACACAATAGGATGCTGATACTACCATATTTTTTGGAGTATAAGACACACTTTTTTCCTCCTAAAAGAGGCTGAAAATTTGGGTGCATCTTATACTCCGAATGTAGCTTTTTCAAAGCTTTTTTCCAGCCCTAAACGAGATACTAGTGCTTTGCCTGCTCCCTCCCGACTCTCAGGTATGAAGTTTTTTTTCAGCCCTAACAAGGCGCTAGCGAGTGTAGCGATCTCCGTGGTTTGCCTGCTTTTCTAATTGCTTCTCTCTCCAAAGTTCAATTTTGATTTAGAAGCTGTTTTTTATCCCCAAGCAGGGGATAAAAACCAGCAAACTAATGTGCTGAAGTTGACCAGATTAAGGACGCTAGCCAGATAAATACCTGGTAGGCAGATTTCCCTCCCTCCCCCCATTTTCCTCTCCAAAAACTAAGCTGTGTTTTATACTTCGGTGCGTCTTATACTCTGAAAAATATGGTAATTTGCTTTTTACTTTTGCTTGAAGAAACAAAGCAAGACAAAAAGCAAGACTTCCTTCCTTTTACTTTTAAACTCCCTCCCCACTTTTTTCCCTTTTCTTTTTGTTCCTTTTTCATGTTTTATTTAGATAAATATTTGGATAATTTAGATAAACCATGAAAAAGGGAACAAAAAGAAAAGAAAAAGGAAGAAAATAGATTTTTTTAAAAAGGGTGAAAGTGAAAACTTTGGGAGTATGTCTATATATCAGCTCCTGGCCCATTTTGGCCCTCTCACAAAGCAAAGCAAGGCTGGTCCTGTTTACTTCTTTATTGGGAACGCAACCATGACAGCTGTTTCATGTTCTGCGATGTATGAATTTAGCACCTGGTTGCAACACCTGGGAGCTGCTCTGTTCTTTCTTGAGCCTGTGTGACTAAAGTCAGAGAATCCCAGGAAAAGGAAGCTGAAATTTATTTTCAAATATTTTTTTTATTTTTACTATATAAAGAAAGAGCAACAATTTCAATGTCTATATAAACAGTGTGTTGTCTGGTTACAGTTAATTTGAGCAATAATAATAATAATAATAATAATAATAATAATAATAATAATTAGTGATCATATGATAAATATTTTCTCCACATAATATTAATAATTGTTAATACTAAATCATATTGATAATAAACATATCGTAATAAACCCTCATGGTAAAATTAATCCTTCACTTATAATTTTAAATATTCTAACTTCTGTTTCTGTTATTTAACCATAGATCAAACAAATCCTATTTTTCAAAATATTCCGTATCTTCCTTCTCTTTAATTTCAAGTGTTAATCTATCCATTTCTGCACATTCTAGTATTTTTTTTACTATCTTCTCAACTGTGGGGATCTCCACATCTTTCCAACGTTGTGCAAATACAATTCTGGCCGCTGTTAACACATGTAATATTAAATACATAGCCCCTTTATTATATTTCACATTTATTTTCAATGACTTTATTAAATGCCTTTTAAAAACTCTCATTTTCTTTTGCATGGGCATGTGACTGGCAGGTGGCAGATCTTTCTATGGGAGATTTGCTATTGCATACCACAGTCATCTGGCTTAATCCTCCTGCGTCACTTGGAAAGTGGAAGAAGGAACCTGAACTGGCAGCATTCGGTATGTGCTTCTTTTCAGAGAAAAAGCAAATGAGTGTTTCATATAAAAATTAAATAAAATATGCATGTATAGTTTCCAATGACACCACTGATGCTGTTTCTAGAAAGGTGTGCTGGGGGGGGGATTCTCAAGATGGCAATCACAACTGTTTAACTCCCCCCCCTGTTTTATGTGGGTCACATGATCAGACAACCCTGCTTTTGGCATAAAATGGACTAATATTTGAGGCAGATTGTCTGTTATGACATTGGATTTCAAAGCGTAAAAATGACTCCTAGATTCATAGGAAAGCTTGATTAAATATGCAAAAATGTTGGAAAATAAATGAGTAAGATTTGACTTTGCAGTCAGGTATTTTAGGCGACCCCTCCCCCCGTGGCACACTTGACTGGAAATGATGAGTACCAAAATACATTAGATTTGAGGGAATTGTTTTAAGCTGTTGGTATTCTTGTTTTTAAAGATGTTTTAAGAAGTAACAATTTAGGGCTTTGGAGTCTATTTTTATACTTAGTATGCATCTATTTAAACTTTACAAGCTTAATAATATTGCAAAGCTCAGTAAGTCAGGAAATATAAAAAAGCTGTGAAATGTAAAATAGATCGCTGTAGGCAGTAGCTCTTATTTTTCCTTCCATCTTCAGAGTTCATCCTTCAGGGAGATTTGCTGAAATGCTGCTTGTATGTAAATGTTGGTTTTGGTTCTTTCCATGCATAATGCTTTCCATCAGAGAAATTCCCTGCAAATAATCTAGGAGGGCATGATAATTTATGTAATTTATGCACTATGTAATGTTTAACTTTTTCTTCACAATTTTGAAAAATTATTAAATGAAAGTTTTACATTTTAGAACATTTTTAATTGTTCATAGGGACTATTTACAGGTATGAATAGTAAATGATACTTATTAAAGTGCTTATTCTAGAGCAGGGGTGTCAAACTCGATTTCATTGAGGGCCACATCAGGGTTGTATTTGACCTTGGGGGACCAGGGTGGGCGTGACCAGGGTGAGAGTGACAAGTTCGATGTCACTTGTGTCGGGTGCGCCTGTGATGGCCCGAGCGCTCTGACAGCAAGAACGGGCTCCCAAACTCAGTTTTTGGCTGTGACAGTTTCCTGCAATCCTCTGCCAGCGAAACGGAACTCAGGAGGGCCACTGGCCATTTTTGCTGGCAGAGGCACTGCGGGCCGGTCCTTTGCTGTTTCCAGGGTGGTCCCGCAGGCCAGATCTAAGCACCCCATGGGCAGGATCCGGCCCCCGGGCCTTGAATTTGACACCCCTTTTCTAGAGTAATCCTCTTAAGTGAATGAACTGACTCTGTTGGGAAGATCCTCAAATCCCAGTAAATGTTTAAATGTACGATTACAATTTATAACCCTTTATCAACAAAGTAAGTAAGTGCCATTGACTGTGATAAAAAACATTGAGTATTTTTTTTTTGTCCACAATAGATATTACTTCAGTTCATCTGGCTATCATGTATTTAGAAAATTATGCTCTTTCTTTTTGGCATATGAGGAAGGCTACTATATTTCTGTATGGGCCTTAACTTTTGGGGTGTAGAGGAAGAAACACAAAATTTGTAGCGGATGTTTTTTTTCTGGTTGTGCATTGGTAAACTGTTAACTTCCCATGTTTGCGTTTTTTGCCCCTATAGTGTTCAAAACTGCTGTGGTACTTGTATATAAAGAAGGAGTGAAACAGAAGAAAAAATTGGTAAGTTTCTGAACTGTAAATAATAATAAGCAACAGAAAGGTGAAATATCCTATTAGATTGGGATAATTAGACAGGTCATTCTAGCAATAATTATTGTAAACTATTTTTAGTTGTAAACTGAATGCTTGGAAAGAGCAGTCAAAGCTTTCCCTTTTTAATAGAGTGATTTATTATTGCTATCAGTTTTTTTCAAAAGCAAACACCTTGGATATAGTATTCTGTTTAATTCTTTGTAACTACTTTCCTAATATATGCTCATACAGATCTCCTTTATCTTCTTTTTCATTGTGTCTTTTACTTTCTTACTCATCATTTGTTTTATTGTTTTTACCATTTTATGATTGTTTTATTTATTGGTTTTATTGTTGTTTTGATGTGCCCAGATTTGCTTAATATAAATCTTTCAGATAAATAAATAAACCACGCAGATTAGGCAAATTTTGATTGAAATATCCTGTGCTTGAGATAGAATTGCATTTAATAGAGTTGGAAAGAGCTGTTAGGGCCACTCTATATGATAATCCAAATTTTTAAAATAGTAAAAATCCATTATATCAGATTATTTATTTATTTATTTATTTTTTAATTTGATTTATATGCCGCCCTTCTCCGGAGACTCAGGGCGGCTTACAATGCGCTAAGCAATAGGCAATTTATCATCAGATAATCAGATGATTATCTGATGAATGGTCACCAATCACTTCTTTGTGCAATTGATACCTTCCTATCATCTAACCAGAATTTGGTGTGGTTTTTTTGTTTTTGTTTTTGTTTTTGTTTTATTTATATTTATATGCCGCCCTTTTCCGGAGACTCAGGGCGGCTTACAATGCGTTAAGTTTTGTAAATTAAATATATTATTCTGTGCCCTGCCATTTGTGGTGATGTAGAATTAAGAGCTTTACATTTTTAGGGTGAATCTTTTAGATTGTTAAACTATGCCCCACTCACCCACTCTCCTCGGTCTTTTCAAGGAAAACTGCTTTTAGTTTTTTTTATTGTCTCTTCATAGGATCTGATTTCTGGTCTTCTAATTATCCCCATTTACCTTTATGAAACCTGTTCTATTATCTATGAATTGTTCTTGAAATATTTATAATGTTCTTAGAGAAATTAGACAAAAGTGAAATAAAGTAAAATTGTATCTTCCTATAATTGTGAAAGTATAATTCTGCTGATGTAGAAACTGCACTTGTCTTTTTTGCAGCTGTAACACCTTACCAACATATATTTAATGCAGAAAACTTTTAATTGTTTGCTATGTCTGATATAATCATATAACTTTGACGGATCATTATCTGTTCTCTAATTTTGGTACAAAAATGATTCACAAAGCAATACTCATGAGATGAAACAGAGATCTTCTATTATACCCCTGTGACATTTGAGCTTAATCTTTTTCTGCTTGAGACAGAAATCTCAACCTGTTTCTGCCTAAGACAGAAAAACTATTCAGCAAGATAATGGTTGATCTGATAATCAAATTAAGGGAATAATGGAATGACAATATATGAGGACCCAGATTGTTGAGGGCAATATGCTGACTCTGTAAACCGCTTAGAAAGGGCTGTAAAAGCACTATGAAGCGGTATATAAGTCTAAATGCTATTCCTATATAAAGTTACTTTTTCAGATGGTAAATTACCATGAGGGGATGAAACAATGAAGCCCTTAGGGAAAACTCCTATAAACGTTTTTAATTCCATCACTTTTCTTCACTGTGTATTGATCAAGACTGAAGGCTTTTGTAGATATTTTAAACATTTGCTATGAAACAAACCAGTTTTCATACTGTTAATATCATTAATAAAAAAATTGTTTTTCCCTACATAGGGTGGATCCCATAGGGCTTCCATTTATGAAGACTCAGACCCATTTCGTTTCCGTCACATGATTCCCTTAGAGGCTTTGCAGGTCCGAGCATTGGCAAGTGCAGGTAAGGTTAAATGGGTTTGTTTATGATTTTTTTTTTAAAAAAAAATCTGGTTATTGTAAAACTTCTCTTTTGAAAAAATACATCCCGGTAGTTGCCAAACTACAAGTACGGTAAGTATACAGTCTAGCAGGAAAAGCCAATTTATCAAAAATAAGAATTACAAAACAAACAAAAAATAGCAGGATGTCCCATTTAGATTATATTTGATAACATTTTTAACTGTCCAAATGGGCTCTTTTATTTGGTAAATATGAGTGTTAGCTTGAATACTTGTTGTTTTCCCATTTCCTGAATTTCAGAACAGGAACCTCATGAGAGCAGGAATTGGGTAGCTAGGTTGCTTTCAAAGCAGTGTCATTAACTGTTATTAAGATCAGCTGCCTGCAATTACTGCAAGTTCAAATCCCACCAGGCTCAAGGTTGACTCAGCCTTCCATCCTTTCTAAGGTAGGTAAAATGAGGATCCAGATTGTGGGGGCAATAAACTGACTTTGTATAAATATACAAAAGTATGAAGGCTATTGCTTAATGCTTTGTAAGCTGCCCCGAGTCTCCGGAGAAGGGCGGCATATAAATCAAATAAAAAAAATAAAAAAAATAAACCCTTAGTGATTGAACATTTAACTTTACAATAATTCTGATAGTCAACAAAACTACTTAAAGGACTGGGAGCCCATCATTATTTTAGTGTTTGAACTAATGCTTGCTAAACATGGCTTCAGGATGCTATTTTTTTAAAAAAAATTGATTTATATGCCGCCCTTCTCCAGAGACTCAGGGCAGCTTACAGTGCATTAAGCAGTAGCCTTCATACTTTTGTATATTTATACAAAGTCAGCTTATTGCCCCCACAATCTGGGTCCTCATTTCACCTACCTTAGAAAGGATGGAAGGCTGAGTCAACCTTGAGCCTGGTGGGATTTGAACTTGCAGTAATTCCAAGCAGCTGATCTTAATAACAGTAAATTAGTCCACTGCGCCACCAGGACTCCTATTTCTGCTTGTTTCACTTTTTTGTGTTTACATTGCTTATCAATTTCCATAGCATCATTATTTCTAATTGGCCAGAAAACCTCTTTATCCATCTCTCACAGCCCTTATCTCCTCTAGAATTCCCTGCAGTCACTGTTTCCGAGCCTCCTTTCCCCACAAGGCAAAACGGGCCATTAACAGGGTTAACATAGCTTTTCCAATGACTCTTGTTCGTGCAGATACATTTAATCTTTAAAAATGTAAAGAAAGTTGAATCTCACCTGTCAAATTATCTTTCTAACATGAAAATAGATTTGAATTGTCCTTAATACTTTTGTAATTTTTTTTTTTTTGGTCATGTGTGTCTCTCTGTGCATGTGTGTGCATTAGCTGACACAAATTCTGTTTTCCGATATAAAATCTGTAGCCACAAAGTATAACTAGAGCGATTTGGAGATGGTTTTCAATTCCTAATATGTATTCCTAATATGAGCTGCTGATGTGCACTGTCTGTGGTGTGCCTGTAGGAGTTTTTAGATTCACCACCGAGAGTTTTAATTGTGATGAGAGCTGGATCAAGCAAGGGAACAGCAAGATACCTTAATTAAATCATTGAGATTGCTGTTCGTTTTCATGTTGTACCATGAGTGACATTGTAGGCATACGGATAATATTGTTTTTGTAAATACAATAGCACTTACATTCATATCAATATGTGACAGTGTAGTTACTTTTTAAATCACTTTTATTGCTTTAAACTTTGAAATTTGCACTCTGGTTTCTCTTTAAAAACTAAACATCCCATTCAATGCAGCCAGTAGAAAGTGGTTCAAAGGTGTTTTGTACAGGTCTTTTTGTACATGTTTAGAATTCATTATTGTAGAATTTCAATAGATAATGTAAAGGTTGCCTATTCTAGCTTATATAAACTTTGTTGACTTTACTTTTTAGATTTTCATTTTCTGGCTTTAAAAAAAATAGCATCAGTAATGGTATATTCACCCACAGCATAGGAGCAAAATTGTATTGACAAAATAAAATGGCTTTTGCTTAAGAAGATCGCTTGAAATTGTTTACATTTGATTATTAACAAAAATGGTTTGAATGGGAGTCATATATAGTCCACTCTGAAATGAATGGAGGCTATCTATGCAGTGCTGCAACTGGCTGCAGCTGTTTATGATGTTACAGAGGCATCCTTGTGGAAGGAATATTGTTTTCTTGGGAATGTCTGACCATGATGGTCTTTAGAATCATTCATCATGTAAGAAAAGTCAGGATAAGAAAAATTATACCACCTTGTAGTACCAGTCTTGGACATTGCTAATGGGAAGATGTTTGATGTCATGGGACTGCAACCATGTTAAGAAGCGTTTACATGTTTCGGTCATTCCATGTATTCAGCATGCCATGGAAATAATCCGTCATTTCACAGCATCACTTCTGGGGCTATAAATCTTGAACCACTTAATATTATGTATTTCATTCACTAAGCTAATCATCACACTAATCTTCAAATTTCAGATGTGATTGTTTTTGAAATGCTTTCAGTAAATAACAAGTTAAGATGTTGTTTTTAAAATGTTCTTTTCTCTTTGTCTAGATGCAGAGACCAGTTCTGTCTGTGAGATAGTTCATGTGAAATCTGAGTCTGAAGGCAGGCCAGAGAGGTCATTCCATCTTTGTTGTAGGTAAGGAGTGATAGTTTGCAAAATTATATTACCATTTACACTAAATAAATAAAAGTCAATATTCTGCTGACAGACCAGCACGTAACTGGTGTGTGTTCTTTCTTTCTTCTTTTTAGTTCCCCAGAACACAGGAAAGATTTTCTAAAAGCTGTGCATTCAATTTTACGAGACAAACACAGAAGACAGCTTCTTAAAACCGAAAGTTTGCCCTCATCACAGCACTATGTCCCATTTGGAGGGAAACGGCTGAGTGCACTGAAAGGTGCAAGGCCAGTTATGAACAGGACAGGTACTCATGGTTAACGTTTGTTAAAGCATTCCAGAAAAGGGGGGAAAAGGAGTTTAAGAGCAACAAAGAATGATCCTACTCACTATTGGTTCTGCCCCCCCCCCCCCATACTTTGGTCTCTCACATTATGTACTTTCAACAAATTAGTCTTGACAGAATTTACAAAACAAAGCAAAGCAAAGCACAATACACACAAAAGTGCTTTTCATTAATATTTTTATCCCATTTATTGTAGCTTCAGAAATGTGTAATAAGATCGTATTTAATTATTAATTAACTGTCATAGTGGCAGACTTATGTAACACAACTGTCATTTGACACTTGAATGTTGTGAGGTGTGAAATCCCACATCACATTAAATATCAGCTCTCTGTATTTTGCCCCATGACTGTTACTTTTCTTCTCTTCAAAAAGTCTGACATGTAGTGCTATTGAAGCACTACTGAATTGTCTTATCTATTAGCATATCTTAAAATAATGAAGTAAGAAGTAATAGCAGACCACTGAGCCACATGTTTCAGCTCCAATGGTCCAGATTTTAAAATTAAATCTAAGGCATTTCTATCTACTGAAGGAAGAAAAAGTACTACCTTCTTTTTCATTATCATCTAATGTTAACCACAGGATATTTTAAAATTTACCAGGCAAAATATAACCTTGTATAAAACTTAATTTCACTGCCTGGATGTTTTAGGTATGAACATTTTCAATGATTATTGATAGTATAATCATTTTATTTCAGGCATTGGTCAGAAATATATATTTATATGTGTGTCTGTACACAGACACACACGGACACATACAGCACAAATATTTTTAACACATTCAAAGCATTTATTATTTATTTTGTATTTTATAGTAAATACAACATAAATAAATTTATATTTTGTGTTTCTAAACTGCTCATCCCCCTCGAAGAGATTTATTAGCCTTTCTTTATGTTTATCAGTTCCCCAAGTCATATCTTGTCAGATTTTACATGTTTCATTGTGATTAATTATCAGCTAGGGTTAAGGGGGGGCACGATGGCTCAGTGGTTAAAGATGCTGAGCTTGTCAGCTGGAAACGCGAGTACTGTACAGTGGGATGAGCTTTCCCCATCTCTTACCCACCAAACAGTTCAAGAGCATTCAAATGTGAGTAGATAAATAGGTAGCAATTTGGTAGGAAGGTAACAACATTCCGTGCCCCTTTGGCGTATAGTCATGCTGGCTTCCTTGGCCAAAACATGGAGATGAGCACCATCCCCTAGAGTTGGACATGACAGGGCAAACCTTTACCTTTATTGTGAAAGGAAGAATGTTAATTTTAAAAAATATTCAAATTTCTCTTTATAAAAGCATCTGGGATTTTATTTTTGTGTGCGCGCAGTGTCAGCCCCAAGCAAGTCACTCGGGAGGAGAAGGCGACGCCTAGCTCGAAACAGATTTACCATTGATTCAGATGCCGTCTTTGCCAGCAGTCCTGAGAAAGAGACCCATCAGTCATCCGGCAATAAGGACACCGACCGCTGGGTAGAAGAGCAGTTTGATCTTGGTCAGTATGAAGAACAAGAGGACATAAAAGAAACAGATATTCTCAGTGATGAGGAGGACTGTTGTGAGCCTTTGAAGAACACCATGGTTGAAAAAGAACTCCAGGAGCAATTGCAGTCAACCTCTATTACAAACAACCAGTCATACCGGGGAACCAAAACACGGTATTCTATGGGCACACATGCATCCAGAATGGCTCAGTTAAAGAAGCAAGCTGCTCTGTCTGGAATTAATGGTAGCATAGAAGGCAACGGTGAAGAAGTCATTTGGGTTCGCCGTCAAGACTTTGTACCATCAAGAAAATTAAACACGGAACTTTAGAGCCGATACTTTCTTGGTAGATGCTAGGTGTAGGTGACCCCCAAATTTACCCCCTATACATTGTGGAGAGCCATCCCTTAGAATGCAAACTTGCACATATAGTAATGGCAGCTAAACTCGTTGAAACTACAGCCTCTCCTCCTATTTTCTCCTTTAAAGTAGTATAAAAAGGAGAAGTGAAGCAAAATTTGGAAATAGAATGAGCTTGAGTCCTTCTCTATATAGTACCAAGGGCTTTATTTATTAAAAACAAATCAGGGGCTGCATAATATAATAGGCTGCATAGATATTGCTAAAAAACACAATGCTGTGGGTGTTTTTCTTAAAATATATGCGTGCAGCAAATTAGCTTAAGTGATAGCACAACAGCAAATGAATTTTATATGTGATAAGTAAAATCATAGGTTCATTTTAAAAAAGTTGCAGCAAACAAGGAACAATTGTCCATGGCTGCAGCAGATTTCACTCTTCAACTCAAAGCTATTCACCCTTATCCAGCAAGGGCAATCTTTCTGTACATGGAATTTCCTTCTTTCTGAGGTACCACAAGTGGGAATGGTGTTGAATGGAGGGAATAAACTTGTATTCAGTATTCAAGGACATACATACAAGGGATGATCTGCACTGCACATGCACTGCTAACCAGATGTTTGACATCACCACTGCTGAGTAGTCCAGTCGCTTATTTGCAGGAACTAGAACCAGCCTTCCCTTTCTTTTCTCCTTTAACAAGTTATAGCCTTTATAGTGCCAAACATCTCTAGTAGCTGAGGTAGCTGCATGCAGTAGCATTCACAAAGCTTCCTGTTGCGAAGTGAAAATCTCTGGATTTGGTGATGCCATGTGTATTTTAGGGATGTGTGAGGGAAAATCTGGAATTTATGTTGTGCTGAGTTCTTTTTGGTCTGTGGTTAGTTTAATGTCAATGTTGGGATTTCTAGTTTTACATAAAAATTATAACAATGCAGAACTTTTTTTTAAAACTTTAGAGATCAAAATTCAACACTTGAAAATAGTTTTCTGTATGTTACCTAAATTGCAAAGGCACAAATGAATGGGGATTTGATGGTGTTAAACTATAATCTTAAATGCAATGACTGAGGAGTAAGACTGACTTTCAAATAGACATGCAGAGGGCTCTGGTGTTTGGTTCCAAGTTTGGGTTGTAAAACAAACCTTTCAAAAAGGGTTTGAAGATGTTGGTTGTATAGTCTGCAAACTTTTATGGACAAACTCTCATTTCTGTAAAATATCGTGGGCAGCTCCACATATTTGAGACTGGAATTAAGTTAGCAATGTCAAATAGCTGAACATCCAAGGAGGTTAACTTAATCCCTGCTGTGATTTTGTTGCAGTTGGTAGGATTTCACCTTGGGTGAGTTTGATCCTCCCTGCCTGATCAAGTTAGGCTCAGGAAAACTTATGGCCAGAAAAGCTGACCTCATCTTATCCATGTGAGATTAGTGTACATTATTACTTGAGTCCCTCTCCACACTATTAGATAATACGAACAATATACTAAACAGGCAACTTTCAATTACATTTAAAATTTCCTATTTAAACATCTATAACAGGGTACAGATACAACTTATAATCAAAGATTTCCAAATAATTTTTAAAGCACTTTTTTCTTTTTAAATATTTATATGGCTTACCCGTCTTTGTTTTGCTCTGCAAAAATGGGAGGATTTTGAGGGGTTTTGTTTTTCAAGTGGGATTCTTTTTGGACCTACTGTTGTTTAACACATTAGTAGGTATATTGAAAATCTAAAATTTTGTAGTAGCTTTAGGGAATACATTTTGTATAATTAGCTATGGCTATGTTTGGTGACATGAACAGGAAATATTACCCAGTACCATCTGCTGTCTTATGTCCCAACCAGTATTGAAGTGTCACCTGTTTGATTCTCAGTGCACTATATTCAGTATTTTGATAGTTTTATTCTCTCAACTTTTGCTATTTTTTAACCGTTTTATTAAAAAGCTTTCTAAGCCCTGTGTATCTCATCATATTAAAATTAAATCAGTTGTGTACCAACTTATTAGACATTACAATGCTTTTGCTGTCCCCAGTGGAATACAATAAGCCTGTGAAATGCTGGATGTCCTGTGCTTGGAGGGTGCCATTGTTCTTGTACATAATATAATGACCTGCCAATGTCAAAAGTTCTTATATATTTCTTTTATAAGCTGAAAGAAGGTCTATTTTTATGTTTTTAGGCATATGAATGGAACGTTGTAAATGCCTGTCAAATAAAATAATGCTGAAAAATATTGGGGGAACATGTTCTTTTTATTTTATTTCAGTATAAAGTATTTTGGTTATATTGGCTGGAGATTTGCAGAGTTAATACCAAGTTATCTGGAGTACCCATAGGTTGGAAAGATTTTTTAGTAGACACAAGGACAACAGATACAACCCAAGCAAACTTAGCATCTTTCTATATCTTAAATTAAGAATAATTAAGCCAAAATCACCCAGATTGAATTTCTAGATACCAAAGCACCTGTGGAATTCATAAATGGCATTCATGGACCTCTGAAGTACCAGGTGAGTAAAGAATAGGATAGACTACAGTAATTCATAAATAGATTGATTAGTAAGCACACTGAAAACAATGCTTAATTGTTTACCAATACTTATACAACACAAATTTGTTAAAAATAAGTCTTATCAGAATAATCTTTCCTTTTAAAAAAAAAGATAGATAATTTAGTAAAACATTTCACATATGATTTGATATTCAATTTATTAAATTAAGTAAAAAGATTTAATTAGCTTGAAAATCACAGACAGGATATATCAGTGGGCTGAAATATTGATGTCACCACAAATGCTTATATTGGACCATCGACGTTTCAATATATATGTGGAGATTCTCAATCATCCGGGTCATAGTTGTCCCAAAGGTGCTTTTTCAAGAGGCAACTAGACTTTCTGGTTTTTCTTTGAAGACATTTTGTTTCTCATCCAAGAATTTTCTTTGAAGACGTTTTCACTTCTCATCGAAGAAGCTTCTCAGAGCTGAAGAAGCTTCTTGGGTGAGAAGCAAAATGTCTTCAGAGAAAAACCAGAAAGTCCAGTTGCCTCTTGAAAAAGCACCTTTAGGTTTTCAGTATATAGCTTGCATGAAGATGCTTCCTAAATATGCAGATGACACAAAATTATACAAATTAGCTAATGCCACAGAGTAGATTTTTTTTCTTCTGTAAATCATTACTCTGTAAGAAGTCATAACAAATTGGAGTTACAACTTTTTAGTTGAGAGGGTTGAATTGTTGCTAGAACTTGCTCCTGTTCTTCCTCTGGACTCTGGGATGCCCTCCTGTGTTTGATCAGTATCTGGGCAGAATAAAAGAGGCCCCAGATTCTGTTCTTGAGAGCTCCAGTGTGGTTTTGCAGAAATTTAGCCTTGGCTGCCCATGACTAGATCACTTGTGGGGGGGGGAAGGCCTGGGCTGTGCTCCTAACCTGGGGCACACGGTAAATTCATCTAGATTTGGAACACTATTGCAGGTTGTTCCAGAGATGGAGTTAACACTGCTCATGAAGGTAAGCAAATGTTGATTGTGCTGTAGGGGTAAGAGTGGCTATTTCAAAGATAAGGCCTGAACTTCAGAGACCATGTGAGGATGAATGCATTCATAACTTCACTGAGGGGTATTTTTTGAATCTGAAGTTTTATCTGGTTCTGTTTTGTGAGGTTAGATTGTATAATTGTTTGGCATTGTTTCAGTTATTTTTTTGCCCATTGTTGCTTTGTTATATGGAGGGAGTCACAACACCACAGAGATTAAGAATCTCTGCAGTAGAAGGCAGAAATAAAATTCAAAATAAATTAAATTCAAAATAAATAAAATAAAGAGCCTGATGGTGTGGCAGACTAAAGCACTGTTATTAAGATCAGCTGCCTGCAATTACTGCAAGTTCAAATCTCACCAGGCTCAAGGTTAACTCAGCCTTCCATCCTTTCTAAGGTAGGTAAAATGACCCAGATTGTGGGGGAAATAAGATGACTTTGTATAAATATACAAAAGTATGAAGGCTATTGCTTAACACATTGTAAGCCGCCCTGAGTCTCCGGAGAAGGGTGGCATATAAATCAAATTTAAAAAATAAAAATAAAATTCAAAATAAATGATAGATTAGAGATGTAAATAGAAGGAAATACAATAAAATTCAAACAGGTGAAACTCTTGAACCGGGAAACAAAGATGAAACACAAAAGTACAGTATATTATGGGGAACAGCTGGCTTAATGTACTTGAGAAAAAAGATCTTGGTAGTTAATTGCAACTTGAACATGCATCAGCAGCGTGATGTAACCATAAGAAATGCAAATACCTATTTAGGCTCATGGGTAGAATTATAGTTTCTAAATCATGAGATTTGTATTGAATTCTGAGTGTCCCACTTTACCATTCAGAGCTTTTAGAACAGGTGCAGTAATACAATTGGGATGATCAGTGGATTGAAAATGAGAGCTCTCTGCAGGTGATATATTTAACCCCTCCTCTTTCCAGATTTTGCTAGTGAAGTCACTGGAAAGTTGATCTTGAGGAATATAATGTTGTTTGCAACAGGGTGCTTCCCACATGAATGAGAGTCATGCAGGTTCATAGGGAAGAAAGGTATAAGTGACATCACATATTTTACACAATATGTTGTCCAAACCTAATTATTTTTCCCTCTCTTTAGAGTGATTTTCAGAATTTATTTAGGATATATCTTTTCTGGCAGGTTCATAAAAATAACGGAATAAAATGAAGGCCATCCAGGTGCCATCCTAGTGGAATTTGCTCTACTACTTTGGGTGTGTGGGTATGGGATGGGGGTTAATCAAAACAGTGATTCTGCAGAACATATAAAGACACAAGTAGAAATACTCTCTTTGATTATTGTCCCTGGTTATTGATATACAGTATCTAATAATATGTTATTATATCTGATCTACTCTGAATGCACTAAGATACAGGCATCAATTATCTGAGCTGCTCACATAGTAAATAAAATATTAATTCTAACTAGTATGTTTTGTACTTATGTTACCCAAATGAAGGAATTTACAATATGACAATGAGTCAATAATACTGAATACACAGAGCCTTTCAATCATTATCATTGCAGTGAAGTCTATATTAAAAATAAACAATGTAGGAATGAGCAGATGACATTGTACATCTGAAGAACTAGTCACATCACACTGAACAAGATATCAAATTGGTTGGATTTACAGAAGAACCATCCCATAGCTTCCATTTTTCATTAATTACATTTTACTCTTTCTGAATAAAATTACATAATCTTACATTTTAAATAGCCTAGATTTAAATGCAATTTAGGGTTTGCAAAATTTATTTATTAAATGTATAGGCTGCCCATCTTGTAGTTTCCAATGATTGCTGGGTTTACATAACACTAAGCCAAAATTAGAGCTCTGGTGGCTCAATAGACTAAGGCAGTGATTAAAATCCACTTACATCTGCTGCCTGCAATTACTGCAAGTTCAAATCCCACCAGGCTCAAGGTTGACTCAGCCTTCCATCCTTTCTAAGGTAGGTAAAATGAGGACCCAGATTATGGGGGCAATAAGCTGATTTTGTATAAATATACAAAAGTATGAAGGCTATTGCTTAACACATTGTAAGCCGCCCTGAGTCTCCGGAGAAGGGCGGCATATAAATCAAATTTAAAAAAAAAAATGATGTGGGAAGTTAAGGCTCTCTATTATCATGGTTCATAAGTTAAAAGTCATATTTATTTAGTTTGTTTAATGAACCCAACTGTGGTTAAGTAAACCATGGCTTAATATACTATCTAAGATAAGAGTAGAACTATTGTGTAATTAAACATATCTTGAAAAAGCAGAGCTACTCTAAATTATGAAAGAAAATTTCAGAAGCATTCATGGAGCCTTCAGTTTACATTTATGAGGCCCTGAGCTTAATTTAAAAGCACTATGGAATGAATCAATATTTTACATAAAATTGCCTCTCCCTTCCTTACAGTCTATTTACTCTTTTTGAAACAAACAAACCTCTTATTCCGTTTGTTAAATATAGATAGATGAGTTATTAATATAGGTAGAAAAGATGACCGAAAATGAAATGGATTACTAAGGAAATAGGAAACATTAAAACCATTAAAACATTAGCACTGATTTGTGGTATCAGTGTTAAAATAGAGAGACTCTGGTATTTTTTTAATGCAAGCAATTAAAAATGAAATATAACCATAATTTTTCTGAATAGAATACTTCATGAGGCCATTTCTCTCTCTCTCTCCCCTCCCCCTCCCTCTGAGTGTGTGTGTGTGCGCGTGTGTGTGTGTAGAGTAAATACCTGACAGGATCACTTCAAGAATGGCTTTGAAGACACTAGCGAAACCAGTTTGAGTGCATTCTTAAATTTACATTTTATTTCACAACATACTCAGGTGTGATAAACAAAGGGTTGACAAAGCATTCTATATTTTTGAGGCATTCTAACCATATGTGTAAGACTGAGAAATATTTGTTGGATTGCACATAAATGAATTTTAGGTGTGGCCGTGCAACAGGTTTTCATTAGCATCATACTACTTGTGTCATCCAGTTGCATTAATATAAGGATAAAATATACCTGTATATTGGGAGTATTATTCTTATATTCCACACATTCAGATATAATTAATAAAATAAGCATATATTTTAATTGGTTGAAACAATATATATATGAATATATGAAGTACATCTAGTGCATATTATACCGTTATAGTAGAAACTATAGTCGGTAGCTGAATTTCTCTGAATTCTCCAATTTCTTGGTATGCAATAATTTATGTTAGAAAAGTTGCTTCAATGACACTTCATCTTTTCCCACCAGAAGATGGCATTCCTCCCTCAGAAATAAATTTGCAGCTCTGTACTTATTTATAAAAAGAGGAAGACGATTTGGATTTTGATTAAAATTAAACTCTTATTTTAGATTATGGATTTTCTAGTAGAGTGGAACCAAATACTGGATAATTATTCCTTCACATATGTTAACTTTTATATAATTCAATCAGGAAAAGCAATTTCAGAGGATGAAGTTAGAGGTGCTTTCTGCTTGAGGAAGATTATTTTTTAATTAATTCTTCAATTACGCTTTAGAGTACTTTCAACCTCCAATCACAAAATGATCAAGCTGTTCTGATGCAACAATATTCATGGAAAGTAGTGGACACTTTAAGAACAAAAAAGGAATTTTTGGGTCAATCTAATATAGAATTGACTTCTTTGATTTGAAGTTGCTGTCCAGAATCTTAGCTAAGAATCTCTCATACCACTTTTTAAAAATGTAGTTATGAGGGACATAAGGATGTGGTGGCTCAGTGGCTAAGATGCTGAGCTTGTCGATTAAAAGGTCGGCAGTTCAGCAGTTTGAATCCCTAGTGCTGCATAACGGGGTGAGCTCCCATTACTTGTCCCAGCTTCTGCCAACCTAGCAGTTTGAAAGCGCGTAAAAAATGCAAGTAGAAAAATAGGGACCACCTTTGATGGGAAGGTAACAATGTTCTGTGCGCCTTTGGCATTTAGTCATGCCGGCCACATGGCCGCGGAGATGTCTTCGGACAGCGCTGGCTCTTCAGCTTTGAAACATTCCCCCCTAGAGTCGGGAATGACTAACACATATGTGCAAGGGAAACCTTTACCTTTATCTTATGAGGGACATGAACAGTTAATCTTTTCCATGGAAAAAACTCTGCCAGTGCTTATAGAGTGGTACCTTGGAACTTATTAATTGATTTCAGGAGGCATGACAAGTACCCAAAATGCTGAGTACCAAACAAAATTTTCCTCTAAGGAATAATGTAAGTAAATGTAATGCATCCCAAACCAAAGACAATGCACAATTTTAAGGCAAAAAGATAGAGTTGTATATCATTACTTTATATGAGAAATAAACCTAAAAATTAATAAATATTTAGATTAAATAAAACAAACTTTACTGTTTAAAAAGCGGAAAAATATACAAAATGATCACAGACGCTAAGGTTAGCCCACAAGGGAATGTTTACAGGGCAAGAGCTACTGCATTTCTCACACAGGATCCTCTGTTTCAGCTGGAAATGGTAGCGAATCATGAGGCAACTGACACTGACAGATTCTAGCTTACATGTCCAATATCAAACAAATGACAAGTACTGGGACAAAATTTTCTTCTCAAAACGCACTGAATAACAAATTTGACGAACTTCAAAGCAGTCAAGTACCAAGGTATGACTCTACTTTAAGATGGTGTTTGGAAACACAGTAAAAGAAAGCAAGTTTTTAAAAAATCCTTGTTACTCTTTCATTATCTTCACTTAGGACTATCATAGCTGTGTCATTTAGTACAAGACAGTAACTATGAAGTTAGGAAATTCATACATTGGTTTGAAATTAAATAATTGATTAAAAAAATGTGGTGACATCAAAAAAGAGATCTGTTAGATAACAATTCCTAACTGGAACCTAGAGTACATATCAAGAACATAACTAATTATGTTTCTGACCATCAAAATAATGTTAGTAATCTTGAACATACAGTGATCAAACCAACCTTTTTTTTGTTAACCATACACTTCTATTTTGATTGTTTTAAAAATGAATTGTCCATTTTGCAAAACAGAGAAATCTGAATTTAAATAGCTCCCAGTCCAATAGTGTTCAACTTAATTGGTTAAGATGGAATAGTAACTGATAAATGCTAATTTCATCCAAACTTCCGGAAAACAGGATGCAACATGCCCTTACCTAGGGAAGAAGAATTATAAGTATTTGTTAAAGAGCATTATAAGTTCAGTTTTTCCTTTTTATGTTTTGCAAAAAGAATAATTCGTTTTTGCCTTAGGAACAAAACCAGCTAGGAGACTTTGGGCCAGTCACTCTGTCTCAGCTTTAAGAGGAAGACAAAGGAAACCCCTTCTGAGAACCTTGCCAAGAAAACTTTAATCTAGATAGTTGCCAGGAGTCAGTCAGTCAGTCAGTCTGTCTCTCTCTCTCTCTCCCCCCTCCCTCCCTCCCCCACACAAAGAGGTTAGATTTCCATTCAGAGAGAGCACTTAAATCTTCAAAGGGAAAAGCAAATGCCAGTTCTTATTTGTTTCAGAGAAACAGTTTAAGAAAGTGTCCCCTAAGACATCATATCCAAGTAATTGACTTTCTCCTCCTAGGATGTCCTTGGGGTTATAAAACCATTCCTTATTTACCTTCTATGAGCAAATATTTGCAGGTTCTGCAAAAAAAGACAAATGCATAGAAATTCTGCAAAGGCCAAAAAGTTGTGTTATTAATAATATCAAAGCATACACAATTGAATTAATAGAGCAAAAGTGTTTATTGCACTTTAATATGCTTCATTATTATGCTTGTCACAGAGTCAGTCAGTTGTTTAGACCGGATCTGACATTTTTATACACTTAATGGTGATTTTGTCAATGGCAATGGTGTTTTAGTGGTTGTGTGGATATTTTGGGATTGCACACAAGACACTTATTACTGTTGCTTTTATCTTTGCTTTCTACATTGCTTTTGCTACAGGGGTTCTACTTCTATTTGCTGGTCTTTGTATTTTGTGATTGTCTCTAGTTTTCTCTTCTCTTCTCTTCTGCTATCTCCAGGTACTGCCACGTCCACTATTCAGATTCTTTGTCTTTCTTATCAACAGTTATTACATCTGGGGTGTTTTATGGCAGGCGCTTCTCTGTCTGAATTCTACAGTTGCAGAGCACTTTGGCGTCTTCATTTTTTTATTGCTATTTCACTACTATTTCTATTTTGTGGTTCCACCAGTTCTTGATTGCTGGCATTATTCAACTTGTATAGCCATCCATATAATTATAATTACTGAGAAGTGCACAGAGGATTAAACAATTAAACACAAACCAATAAAAACAGTTAAAAAAATCCCCAATCATCATAATCATAGATATGATGTGATGCCTGGAGCCCTGGGCCAAAATATTTCATACAGATCAAAACAAACTAATTCACAAATAGAGCTGGTTCTTGGCCCAAGTGCCTGACGGTACATGTGCCTGCAGGTATATGTGGCCATGATGTAAAAAATATGTTGAGACTCTAGAAAGAGTGCAGAGAAGAACAACAAAAATGATTAGGGGACTTGAGGATAAAACATATAAAACATATAAAGAACAGTTGCTGGAACTGGACATGTCTAGTCTTATGAAAAGAAGGACTAGGGGAGACATGATAGCAGTGTTCCGATATCTCAGAGGTTAGCACAAAGAAGAGGGAGTCAAACTATTCTTCAGAGCACCTGAGGATAGAACAAGAAGCAATGGGTGGAAACTAATCAAGGAGAGAAGCAACTTAGAACTAAGGAGAAATGAGAGGACAGGGATGATGTTGCGGCAACACGATGCATCTTCACGGGGCTCCGTGGGATCGTGCTGAAATTCAAACTTCAAGGAGGTTCTGATGGACCTAAATCACCTTAGACAAGACTCAGGGATAAAAGGTATGGAAATAAAAAAGGAAAAATATAAACTGCAGACATTTGCAGATGATTTAGTCTTCATTTTGGAAGATCCACAAGAAATAGGGCCTAAATTAATTTTAAAAAATAGAGGAATATGGTGAAGTGGCAGGATTGAAAATAAATAAAGAGAAAACTAAGATATTAATTTAAAATCTTACAGACATGCAGAAAAAAGAGTTAATGAAGAGAATAGATATTCAGATTACTAGGAAAGTAAAATACTTAGGGATTCATCTGACAGCAAGATGTGTAACTATTAAGGAAGGTAATTGCTATAAACTGATGCAACAAATTAAAGTAGATTTGGAGAAATAGAAAAATCTGCAATTATCATTAATAGGAGGAATAGCTACAATAAAAATGAATATATTATAGAGATTACTATATCTATTTCAAACAATTCAGATAAAATTGAAAAACAAATACTTTGAAGAACTCAGTAAAGTAATATTAAGAGATATCTGGCAAGGGGAAAAAGCAAGAATAAGCTTAAAATGTTGCGGGATTCAAGGAATAGAGGAGGCTTTGGGCTACTGAATTGGAAATTGTATTACCAGGCTGCGGTACTTATATGGGTGAAAGAATGGATTGTATTGAGGCACACAAGATTATTGACTTTGGAGGGGCACAGTTTGCAATTGGACTGGCATGCCTTCTTGTGGTATAGGAAAAATAAAATACACGGTTACTTTCAAAAACATTATTGTTAGTGTGGGGAAAAATTAGGGAACAACATTATTTAAGGATACCAGTTTGGCTTTCAACAATGAAAGCACTGATTCACCCAAATATTATTAACATGATAAATATTGTTAGGTACTAAGATATTTTGAATGAAAAGGGGGAACTCAAAACTAAACAAGAATTGAGTGATCAAGGGTACTCACAAGTGCAGATACATTCTAGATATGAGAAAGATGTTAAACTATATGGATTTTATAAAGAACTAACAGAATTAGACAAGATATTAACAGGGACAGAAGAAAAATTGATAAAGAAAACGTACAGCTACTTATTGGGCATTAAACTGGAAGATGAACAAGTGAATTAGACAATGATAGTATGGGCAAAAAACTTTGGTTATATGATAGTGTTAGACAAATGGCAGAAACTGTGAGACAGGAACTATAAATTAAAATGTCAACTGCATACAAAGACAATTTGTGTAAGATGTTTTATAGATGATGATGATGATGATGATGATTAATTAATTAATTAATTAAATTTCTATACTGCCCTTCTCCCGAAGGACTCAGGGCGGTGTACAGCCATATTAAAACAAACATTTACCCATAAAATTTAAAAACAATTTAAAATATATAAAATTTGACCCTTATATTAAAAACTACAAACACCCAATTTAAAATTCATTTGCTAAGCCAGCCCGGCCTATTGAAACAAAATAGTCTTAAGGGCATGGTGAAAGGTACGTAGGTCGGGGATCATGCGAATCTCCGGGGGCAGTTCATTCCAGAGGGCAGGTGCCCACACAGAGAAGGATGTCCCCTGGGTGTTGCCAGTCGACATTGTTTGGCTGATAGCACCCTGAGGAGTCCCTCTCTGTGGGAGCGTATTGGCTGGTGGGAGGCTATCGGTGGCAGAAGGCGATCTTGTACATACTCAGGTCCTGAGCCATGGAGCGCTTTAAAGGTGGTAACCAACACCTTGAATCACACCCGGAAGACCACCGGGAGCCAGTGCAGCTCGCGCAGGAGAGGTGTTACATGGGTGTGCCGTGTCGCCCCATAATCATTTTGCATTTTGCCCATAATCAGATGGCATTTTGTGCCAGCGAGGTTGGCAAAGATGTTTAAAGATAAGTCAGTTAAATGCTGGAAGTGCCACCAGATATCTGGGTCGTATTATCATATGTGGTGGACGTGCTCAAAGGCAAAAAATATTGGACAAAAATATATATGAGGCTGGAAAAAAATGTTAAAGCAGCATATTGATTTAAAACTAGAAATATTCTTGTTGGGGATTTTACCTGAAAAATATAGTAAGGGGAAAGCATATCTAATTATTCATATACTAACTGCAGCTAGAATTGTATTTACACAAAATTGGAAAAGTGAAGGGATCCCCACAGATGAGAATGTAATCAGGAAAATATTAGAATATGCAGAAACGAATAGACTAACGCTAGCAATTAAGGAAAAAGAACAAACTGAATATTATATGACATGGGACTTATTTTATCAATAGTTAGATAACAAAAACGGAAGTTAGAAACAGGGAAACAGAAGAAAAAGATTAGTGAAATAAGAAGATATGTTAAGAGAGAGAAACAAATATTATGATTATTATGTTTAATATTATTTTAATATTATAGAATCAGTGTTAATGTAATGAATATTGTTGTAAATCTTGATTATTATTTTACAAAGATATCTGTACCCAGACAACACACTGTTTAATTGAAGATGGAATTACTATATATATTTTTTTTAAAAAAGGAACTAAGGGGAAATTTTCTAACAGCTAGAACAATTAATCAGTGGAACAACTTGCCTCCAGAAGTTGTAAATGCTCCAACACGGGAAGTTTTTAAGAAGAGATTAGATAACCATTTGTCTGAAGTGGTATAGGGTTTCCTGCCTAAGCAGGGGGTTGGACTAGAAGACCTCCAAGGTCCCTTCCAACTCTTCCCTTCCCTTCCCTTCCCTTCCCTTCTATTCTATTCTACATTAAGGTCTTCCATGCCTTACAAAAAGCCAGAGGGTTAGGTCAATCCTGATCTCTGGGAGGATGCTGTTCCACAAGGCAGGCAATATGACAGAAAACACAACTCCTAGGTCCCATGAAATAATATTTTCTAATGGGAGGGACCTGAAGCATGTCAAGGATACTATATCAGGGTCACCATATATAACTGAAGGCAGATGGTCTTGCAAATATTCTGGCCTATTAGGGTCTCCTGGTCCAGGAATCAGCACAATTGGCATTCAAGATGAACCAGTATTAAGGCACTCATAGCCATAGTTGCCATTGCTCTTTTAGGAAATGCTGTGAGTTCAGACTCTCAAGTTGTATATTGACTGGCTTGAGCAGTACTACCTCATTCAGGGGCAAAATGGGAAATCACTGGATCTTGGTGGCATTAACACCCACAGCTACTCCATTTTATGAGGATGGAGCTGAGACCTGTTCCTCCCCATCCAGATCTTCAAAGCCTGCAGACACAAGAACTTTGATAGCATCATTTGATTGGCTCTGGACATTGGTTTATAATTGGATATCATTAGCATATTGACCTTGCCCCATGTTGATAGGTTACCTTGCTCAGTGGCTTCATATCGATTTTTTTTAAAGAAATGAAAGTAGAGCCCCATGAACCTTGCAACAGGGATCTCTAGCTCACCAACCAAGTATAACTGGCTCTGGGTGGAGGAGATTACTATAACATCATGATTCCAACTCCCAACCCAGGGGAGAAATGCTCCCGGTTTGGACCGGCTCGGGCGAGTAGGTAGCGATGGCGGCGGGCAGTTCGGAGAACTGGTAGCAAAAATCCCTTCCCCCTCCAGCCTCCAGTTTGCTTACCTTCGCACACCCGCCTTGCTTCGCTTGCTGTAATCCCTGCAATCCATTGCATCAGCGAGCAACTGAATCTCCCTGCCTGCAATCAAGCTCATCCGTGAGCAGCTCTATCTGCCTGCCTGCCTGCCTGTAAGTTTTTTCCCCCTTTGGGAGCTTTAAAAAAATAGTTAATTGGATTTTTTTTAGTTGTTCTTTTTTTAGAGCTAGCCATTTAAAGTTTAGGAAGTTTTAAATTTAGCTGCTTTTATATAAAAATAAAATAAAATAAAATAATATTTGTGCAGCTTTCTGAGATTTTGTGTGTTTCTGTAGCATTTCACTTTAACTACACAAACATACAAAATCTCACAAAGCTGTATATAGAATTTTGTGAGTGTAAAGTATGAAAGTTGGTTTTTTGGACTTTTTGTGGCTGTGTGAGGTTCTTGCTTGTTGCAGGGACCATTTTGGGTCTAGCACAGCTGCGTTTACATTGTGGGTGAGCCAGTTGTGTTGTGTTGTGTTTTGTAGGTTGAAAAAGGGCAAAGAAGTGACGTCGACTTGGCCATGCCCACCCGACCACCAAGCCACGCCCACTAATTAAGCCACGCCCACAGAACCGGTAGCGACAATTTTTAGATTTCACCCCTGTCCCAACCCCTCGAACTGATCCAGAAGGATGTAATAATTGATGGTAGTGAAGATCACTGACAAATCAAGGAGAGCTAGGATAGGTCCATTACTCCCATCCCGTGCCTGCCAAAGATCATCCATAAATGCAACAAATGCTAATTCAATATTGAAACCCAGTCTGAAAACCAAATGAAAATGGGCCAAATTTTATGTATTTATTTAATTTCACACTCCTTAACCAGCCATCTCTATTAAATAATCTACTTCCTCCAGAATTTCCTGGTGCTGTAAACTACCAGTTTTTCAAAAAGGAAAGATGAAAACTGGACAAAACCTTTCCAGGTCTACTGGATCCAGTGTTGGTTTCTTAAGGAATGCAGTGAAAAGTACCTCTTGCAAAACATGTGGCATATTCAAGGGTTAAAGAAGCTACTGGAAATAGATGGATGTATTTTTAATGCCCTCTTAAGGGGCATTTCTCAGTTGCTATTTCTACTTCTTTAAGTTAAACATATATACCCAATTCTATATTATTCTATTGTTCACACGATGGTTAATTTTTTATTTTCAGTTATGTATAATGGTAACCATTCCTCTTGCTTTTTATTGAAATAATTCAGTAGACTATTCTAAACAGTATCTGAAATAAACAAACTAAGAAGGCAGCTAAATATAACAGAAAGCTTTGCATTAATTGTGGCTATCAGCTCTGCAAAGTGCTGGTATTTCTAAGACATCTGAGCCAAGGTTAAATGCACTTTCAACTTTTAGGGTGACTGTACATTTTATCTGTCTAGTTTCAACAAGATTATCCATGTGATTTAATAAAAAGATTGCTGGATCAGCTTTTGTAAGGAGAATAGCTGTCATTTCATGGTTAGCTTCAGAAGGAGTAAAAGTAAATTAACGGTAAGAGATGGGTTTTATTTATTCTAGGGAAAGCGGAATGAAAGAACAATTTTGAAATACAAAAAGACAGGTGGCTAATGCATAATCCATAGGAAGAACATCAACCGTCCATTGGTAAGCAAAGAAGTTACATGTTTATTTCTTAAACTAAATGGATTATAAAATGTTGCCTTTTAGAAATACCAGTTGCAGAGAGCAGTACCCTAATGACAGGAAATCGATGCATTTGTGCCATCTTTGCTTTTTTCAAAAACATTGTTACTGCAAATAATGCTTGACATAGACATTTGATTCCCTCCTCCCCACCCTCCACCCCCGGAGTATGGCTTTTGTATTTGGATATGTTGTCTCATATTTTACAAAAATGGCATGTCACTGCATTCTTGCTGCTTATGATTATTTTTCTAGATCCACATTTCACAGCAATATAAGCACATAAATTCTCCAAGAATGCTGGATATCCAACCGCCCCCACCTTTGCATCCTTTCTCCTCTTCTTGCAAACAATATATATTTGTACTTTTAAAAATCTGTTAATAAAGAGAGGACCACCGTTCACTGATAAAATTGCAGTTTTGCATGTAAATGGTTCTCTACCTTGTATTTTCATTTAAAAGATACCGATCAAAGATGCCATATAAGGTCTGCTATAAGGTCACCAAAATTTGCTGTCAGTTAGAGGGTATTTACTGCGCTAGGCTAAATTGTGAGCAATTTAATTTACAGTCGAAGCTCAGGTTTTTGGACTTCTGTGCTCAGATTTTTCTCAAAATGGATCAAATTCTATTGTGATTTACATTGCACTGCATAATGATATCAACATGCAAATGATATATCATTGAACCAAATTTGTGTCATTTACATTGCTGCACTGACATAGTTAGATTTACTAGCTTTTGGAGAATATGACATCTCATTCCATGTTTGTTAACAGATAGCAAAATGTACTTTATAGATTTGGTATTACCAGATATCATAGACACTTTTTTGTGCCATTAAGACTTTCCAGTGAAAAGGGTCTTCCATAAATCTTCACTGTTCAGAAGCTAAGAGAATAGCCCCATTTCCAAAATTTGAAAATCTCCAACTTCAACAACCATCTCACAGGTTCTGCCTATTTGTGTTGTTAGATCTTTCTCTTTGCATGGACAGCATCAGATTAAAACCCAAATGTGAGACACAAGCCCAAAGAATGGATTTTGCTTAGGCCCCTATGGGATGCAAATATGATTGCAGTTACCAGCAAATTAATCTACTGTATCGCTTTGCCCCTACCTGTGGCCATCAAGATTCTTGGAACCCAAATACAGTAGGTTAGTGCTATCTATATGCATGTTTCCCAAAGAAAATAACATTCGGTACAACAGAATTAAAGACTTATTTATATTTCTGGTTGGACATAAAATTAGTTGGTCATTCAATCAAGGTAAATGGACATCCTCTTTTCTTTTTTATAACATATTGTTCTATAACAGTCTGACTCTGAACAATGTGCGCAAAATAAAATTACATTTCTTATATTTCTTATATTATCTGACGTTTCTGAAAAGCTCAGAATTTATACTTGAAACAAGTGCTTAATGAAGTAGTGGTTAATGTATTGATGGTAGACAAATCAAATCAAGTACTATAAGTAAATAAAGATAAAGATTTTTCGTGTCCAGTCACGTCCGACTCTAGGGGTAGTGTTTATCTCAGTTTCTTAGCTGAGGGAGCCAGGGTTCTCTGAAGAAATTTCTGTAGCCATGTGGCCAGCACAACTATACACCAAGGAGCACGGAACGCTGCTACTTTCCCACAAAATGGTATCTATTTATCTACCCGCATTTGCATGCTTTCGAACTGCTAAGTGGACAGGAGCTAGGGCAAGTAATGGGAGCTCACCCCATCACGCAGCAATTGGGTCTCAAACCTGAGCTGTCAGCTTTCTAGCTGATAAGCTCAGTGTCTTAAACCGCTGAGACACCACGCTCCCTACTATAACTAAATACACAATGTTTTCCTTCTGAATTCCTCTCAAGGGTTTAGTATTGCAGTAATGAAGATAAATGAAAATGCTGGAGCAAGTGCTTTTTGTGTTATTCTACAAGGGGTTTATCACAATACATACTGTGTGTTTGTGTGTGTGTGTGTGCATGTAGCATATTTAATTTGGGTCTTATGCTAATGTACAGTATACAGAAACTTCAAAATAGTACAGGAAGGCTCACAGGAATTTAGCACTTTTGCTCATTTTCAAAGGTAAACACAATTTTTACAAAGAAAAGTTATACATCTATTTATTTCCCCAGGTGGATCTTTTAAGAGTTGTTGCCCCCAGAGAATAAGTAGATAAAGATGTCATTTTTCTTCCTATTAAAATCAGATTTCATTCTACTAAAGAGCTGCTTCTATTGCAAGTCATCACTACCTCTTGACTTGATCAGTTCTTGATTGTGTAAGACTTAGATTGGATAAGAGAGAAAGCGAGGTATATTTGAACCAGGAGAAACAAAAGAGGCACATCTTGACATAGAAACATCTGCAGGGTGGCTCAAAAAACTCAAGATGGTGGCTACAGTCAGACAATCAAAGCCGTTGCCTTTAAAGCAGGTTTCCATTATAAAAAAGGGGGCAGAGCTTTGATCTTAGGGTTGTGTCTGCAAACATATTTTGGCTTATTTGCACACTACAGATGTCGTGGCCTTTAATAAATGAAATTAACTAGAATTTCTTAAATATAGAAGGGAAATAGCTAATGATCAAAGAATATAATAAAGACTCATAATTAAGTGAACAAAAACTGAGAATGGCAAATATATCCCAAGATACTGACTTCAATTACTTAAAAGGTAAAGGTTCCCCCGCACATGGATGCTAGTCGTTTCTGGCTCTAGGGGCGGTGCTCATCTCCATTTCTAAGCCGAAAAGTCAGCGTTATCCGAAGACATCTCCATGGTCATGTGGCCGGCGTGACTAAACACCAAATGTGCACAGAGCGCTGTTACCTTCCCATCAAAGATGGTCCCTATTTTTCTACTTGCATTTTTTATGTGGTTTCAAACTGCTAGATTGGCAAAAGCTGGGACAAGCAACAGGAGCTCACTCTGTTACACGGTGCTAGGGATTCAAACTGCTGAACTGCCGATCTTCTGATCGACAAGCTCAGCATCTTAGTCACTGAGCAGGCCATGCTATCAAAGGTGTTTGTTTGGATACTTGCAATTTTATTTTTCAGTTCTGGTCTATGATTCAGATAAACAGCATCTATATCTTCCTGCAGAAGCCACAAAAAAGAGGGGGTCAAACTATTCTCCAAAGCACCTGAATGCAGGACAAGAAGCAATGGATGAAAACTAATCAAGGAAAGAATCAACCTAAAACTAAGAAGAAATTTCCTGACAGATAAAACAATTAATGTGGAATTATTTGCTTCCAGAAATTGTGGGTGCTCCAACACTGGAAGTTTTTAAGGAGAGATTGGACACCATTTGTCTGAAATGGTATAGGGTTTCCTGCTTGAGCAAAGGGTTGGACTAGAACACCTCCAAGGTCTCTTCCAACTCTGTTATTCTGCTACAGAAACAAGTAGACCACAAAGAAAAAGGCTGGCATAGAACAGGTGGTCTTCATAGATTGCCACCTTTGTATTCTTAAAAACATATAGGGCAGCATTTGAAAATATTAGTGTGATGCACATTTATTTACTCATTGAAAGAGTTAAACTCGGTCCAATCATGCAGAATTTTAAAAAAATAAGGTTTAACTCAAGACTGCGGCCTGGATGATTAGCCCTGAGCTCATATTGAGAGTGGTAAGAGCAGCTTGTCTACTTGTCTAGGCAGGATCAGCACAGAAGCATATCATTTCATTAACACAAGAGCGAAGTTGAAGCTTGTGGCTGGCTGAAGAACTGGATGAAAGCCAAAGCAACACTAACTTTGTCACCCCCCAAAACTCAGATAGGCAGAGCTTAAGAAGGAAACAAAACACATTCTTTGACTACTCAGATCATTAAGCCCAACACAACCATCACTCTCCCTCACTCCTCCAGGTTTTCCATATACAGAAGTGCAGTTGTAACATTATAAATTGTCTGCAACCAGAAGTAGCAGAAAAGATTCTGAGATGCTTTGAAAAACTATGAACCCTGTTAAAGTCCCTCCTTTGATTTGTTGTTTTAATTGGGGTAAATCAAATTCTTTTATATTTTATACAACTAAGTCAATATGCAGAAAAACCCAGCTTATATTTAGCTTCATCTAGCAAAATTCTAAGAGGGTTTGAGGATATTAAGTCATGTGTACTGTAACATTAAATTCAGCTCACAATATTACACACTCATCACATCTCTATAAAATGTTTTTTCTTTAAGGTAGCATCTGATGCTGATAGTCCTTATCTTTCTCTTCCCTTTCCCTCCTACCAAGCCAGGGCAGATGCTCCTGCTGCTTTGTTCACCTCCATTTCTGAAACTGTCTTGCAACAAATTGTCACAAGGGAAGAAGATTCTGTTCCTTCTGTCTTGGGCATCTGCCTATGGAAGTCTTTGTTTCCTAGCAGCAAGAATAGGATGTGGTAGCCATAGCAACATGAAAATGACTGGTTTACAAATAAAAGAAATCATAATCAGATTACAAAATGAAGAGCACAAGTATTATAGCAGAATTAAAACCTGATCTTAAGAAAGAATGCTTCTGTTGCTCTTTGATTCTTTTGGAAAAGAATCCCAGAATAAAGTTGTCAGGAAATAGGCCTCTCCTTGACATCTCTCTCCAGTCAAACCTCTCTTGTTGAAGGAATCTATCACAGGACTTTTGAAAATATTATCAATCTATATCAGCGGTGGAATTCAAAATTTTTTACTACCGGTTCTGTGGGTGGCCGTGACAGGGGAAGGATACTGCAAAATCTCCATTCCTATCCCACTCCAGGAGGAAGGATATTGCAAAATCTCCACTCCCACCCCATTCTAGGGCCAGCCAGAGGTAATATTTGCCAGTTTTCCAAACTACTCAAAATTTCTGCTACCGGTTCTCCAGAACCTGTCAAAACCGGCTGAATAGCACCCCTGATCTATATATAAAAAGATACAATGCCCTTTATGATCAGAGAAGGAAACAGACTGGAAGGTAGTGAAATTGCTATCAGATGGGAAGAACATGGTTTAAATAGTTTAAAATTCATGCACAAAAAACAATCTATCTAGCTACTGCATTTTGAACAAACTGCCTTGCCTGAATCCCTTTCAAAGCCCATTCCTGTAAAGGACCTTATTGAAATATAGGAGACCAAGATACATATTACCATAATTAGATTGATAATTGGAACTGATCAAGATCACTGTTGCCAATATTGGATAGGTAGGTGAATTGAAGGCTATTAAAATAAAGTTTGACAGCACATGATCTCCTATATCATATCTATATTGCATTTTAGTGTGGCCCTTATTTTGAAATTAACTCTTCATTTGAAAGTATTTCTGTAGTTTATGTTTCATGTAATTTGTTAGCATTCTTTAGTTCTACAAAAAATAATTGGGGTACTCTTACTATTTTTATTATTATAGTTGGTTGTAATGTTTATGATTGGTCACACAGTCAACCAGATGTTCAAAATGGATTTGGAATTTTTTTTATACACCTATTGAGTCCTTCCCAAGGAACTGGGACAGGCAGAAATTGAATTTTCATGGATATTAAAGGAATCATCGTGGGATGTGAGTTATTCTGAGTAAAGCTATCTTTTGCAATTGACTGATGATGATTTATCAATGTTGATAGTATTCAAGTAGTGCTCAAGTGCTTATTACTTTTGGTACTACCATTGCTTTCCTTTGCCAAGTGAATCACAAAGTTGTGAAGCGAATTTGGCTTCTCCCATTGAATATGCTTGTCAAAAGCTGACTAAACAGTTGCAAATGATGATTACTTGACCCTGGAATTCTGCAACCATTGTAAATACATGCCAGGTGCCAAGTTAATTTTGATCCCATGTCTGGAAGTTGCAATGGTCATAAATGTGAGGACCAGTTGTAGATCACTTTTTTTCAGGGTTGTTGTAACTTTGAATGGTAATTAAATGAATGGCTGTATGTCAAGGATCACCTATGTTTATTCCAGCCATTCTTTCTACATGCTTTAGTTGCTACCCACACAGATTTGAGATATCCAATCTGGCCCTGAAATATAGATTTCAAATAATACCTTTAGTATTAATTAATTAAATTAATTAATTAATTTAGTATTAATTAATGGATACTAATTAATAGCGAGTAAGTAGAGATTTATGAGAAAATATAATTTCAGCAAATTGAAGACTTAGAAGGTTTGAGGATATAAAGGAATATAATGTAATCAAATTATAATATAATTTCTTTATCCAGGAAATATTATTTCGGACCTCAGGCCAAAGTAACTCTAAGTCCAAATGCACTGTATAATCAGATGTAGCAATAGCAATAGCACTTAGATTTATATAAATATATAAATATAAAGCACTTTCAATTGCCATTACTTAATCATTTTATTTCATTAATAGCATCAGCCCATAAGATCGAACATGTTTTTGTTACAGTCACTCTCTTTGGAACAGCATAGTATTTATTTCTTGACAAGAAAATAAATGCTTCCTTCAGTAAAATTACAATATGCTATTAGTTAATATGGCTACCAAATGCTATGCACAAAAACTCAAACAGTAATCTTTTTAAAAATGTTTTACCTTAGGGTAACAAAGTGGTTTCAAATATGCACAGAATACTTCAATTCCCTTCAATTCTCTTTAGCCAGTGACAACTGTCTGAAAGACAGAAAATATTTAATAAACAATACTATACTTACATTGTTCAGATCTACATATTTTGTTCTGCTTAAATATTATACAGATATAAAAAAATAGAAATAAATTTAATCTAAGGACAAGAAAAACAACACTCACAAAGTGTTGGAGAACTGTCTAACCCTCTTGGGAAAAGTCAAGGAAAAACACTACTGAAGATTTGTGTTTTTGGACAGATTGCACAGAACATATCAGGCATCCAGCTAGATTGTGTCAATGTGCCAGTTTGTATGCTAGGTTAGTTGTTTCTAGAGAGTACACTAAGGAGCCTAAGCAGTTACAACAACAACAACTCCATGTGTAATTTCCTCCCCACTCCTTTTGAAATCTATACTTATGCTTCAACACCAAATTTAGGACTCTTCATCAATTCCATTTTTCAGAAATGAAAACAGTGGTTAAAATGCATAGCATATAAACAATAAAGGGGAAAAAAGAAAATATAAATCAAATAGTTCCATTGCAGCATAAAAATAAATCAAAAGATTTTGGAAACTCAGTATATATGAGGCTGGAAAAATGATAAGGCAGGCATCTAGCAAGATTCTCGATAGCAATATTGGGTCACCATAATACAAAAAATAGGGTTGAGATCTACCCTATGGAAAGAATGCAGAGAAAAGCAACAAAAATGATTAGAGGGCTGGAGGCTAAAACATAAAGAAGAACAATTACAGGAATTGGGTATGTCCAGTTTAATGAAAAGAAGGACTAGAGCAGTGGGTCTTAACCTCCCTAATGCCATGACCCTTTAATACAGTTCTTCATGTTGTGGTGACCCCCAACCATAAAATTATTCCTAAGACCATTGAAAATATGTGTTTTCGGATGGTCTTAGGCAACCTCTGTGAAAGGGTCGTTCGACCCCAAAAGGGGTCCCAACCCACAGGTTGAGAACCATTGGTCTAGAGAGACATGATAGCACTGTTCCAATATTTCAGTGGCTCCTACAAAGATGAGTGGGTCAAACTATTTTCCAAAGCACCAATATGCAAGACAAGAAACAAAGGTTGGAAACTGAGCAGAGAGGCAACCTAGAACTAAGGAGAAATTTCCTAACAGTGACAACAATTAACGAGTGGAACCGCTTGTCTTCAGAGGTTGTGGGAGCTTCATCACTGGAAGCTTTTAAGAAGAGACTGGACAGCCATTTGTCTGAAAGGGCATAGAATCTCCTGCTTGTGCAGGGTGTTGGGCTAGCTGTTATGTCCTTATAAGGACATCCGATGGGGGATTGGCTGATTCCACTGGCAGGAGTTTTAAATAGCTGTCATTGGCCAGCTAGCTGGCCGGAGCCGCATAAAAGGAGGCTCGGCAGCGCAGCCGGCAGTTCTGTTTCTCATTATTAAAGTGCTGAACGGACTGAAGCTGATTCACGTGTTTCTTTCCCTGCGCTGATCTAACACTAGCAGACCTCCAAGGTCCCTTGCAACTCTGTTATTCTTAAGCACATCCACAATAATAAAGTCTGAGAGCAGATAGATGTTGCATCAATAACAGAGAAAATGTGGGAAAATCACCTACAGTGGTATGGCCACATTCTATAAAGAGCACCACATAACATTGCCAGCACTGCCTGCCACTTTTACATCGATGACAAGTACCTGCATGGAAGACCAAAGCAAAGATGGCATGTGAAAATCATTCCGTTCGACCTGGTTGCTGTGTCTGATTGTGTGAAATTGTGTTCATTGATCTAAAAAGTGGACCCTGCCTCTATGGGAAAATGCCTCTGTTGTCGATGTTTGTTCTGGGCTGGTTTTCATTCAGGAATGAAATAGAATGTCAGGGGCTCATTCAAAATAAATGATATTTTTATATTGGTAGTGCCCAAAATCCAGTAATGAAAATTATTTTTCACAGGAGTTGCACTTGATAGTATGAAAAGAAATCTATAACTGGAAAGAATCATGGTACTGGTTACACAGTGAACTCTACACAGTTTCAATTAGCATGTTTGAGGAATGCATCCTTAATTTTATTATGGAAGGACATGATCAAAAGAACAAAATGTTTCACGGCAGTTTTTTTTTTTAAAAAATAATGAGCTGTCTTTTAAACTCTTTGGAAAGCAATTTACAAATGCAGTCTTATTATAGCAGGAGGTGACTGTTATTTCCAGTAAAATGACAGAAGTCCCACTGAGTACTCAATGCCTTTAGCCAAACTGCACAGCCCATGAGCCTCCAAAGCAAAGTGATCTATTTTTTCCTGCACATTTAAGAAAACAACAATCAGTGGATTATCAGGTACCAATGAAGCCATTACATATGGCTGGAGGCCTCTGTTCAGCTACTGGAATAGGTGTTTCTATAAACTTTTGTTTCTCATTTTTCTATTCTTAAGCTTGTGAGCTTAAAAATGAAACTTGTAATATATTCTCCACATACTGCAGATACTTACATATACAAATTTGTATGAACTTTTCATGAATAGGTATATTTTGTTCTCTATCCTTTTAATTAATGTATTTTTGAACATATAGATATTTTTGTAAAATAAATTAAATTAAAAACAGCATCACAAAATTTGCAGAAGTAGAATTTCAAACTGGAGCTGAAGTCAGGCTGGAGTGTGATTCTGTCCTCTCTGCATTATAGAATTTATTTAGTAAGGTTGTATATCTGTATTACTGTTGGGTCTCTAACTTGATTGTCCCCTCTCTCCTCATTCCTTGAACTAAACAATTTATCCTCATATTTGAAGAAGAAACAATCAAAGAATAAAGTAAGAGGGCTAAGGCTAGACTGAAATTTATGTTTGCATTTCATCTTACCAATGGAGAGTTAAGGACCATTTAGCTTTCCCAATAATATTAATTAATTGTCTCAGTTGAAATGTATTAAAATAATATGTCAGATTCTTAAATCTTTTTGCTTTACTGAAGGATTTATCTTATTCTTTGCGGTTTTAAAAATTAATTATGAATGAATGAAAATACTACTTTTTATTTAAACAACTAGAGGACATTGATACTGGGAGTTTTTAAAAAAGTTGTTTTAGGAAGAATAGAGTTTAAATAATTGCTATTCTTAATAATAAAAAAAGTGAGGTCACCAAGTTTTAAAATTCCACTTTAACTTTTTCATAATGCAGATTTTTAACTATGTTGCCAATCCTGCATAAGCATTAATTACAGATATTTAAATTTACCAGAATTAATAAGCAAACCAATATTGTATTGAAGTTGCTCTGGTAATGATATAATATTAATTTTTTTTAAAAAAACAGATTATTTTTCATTATTTACTTCTAATCTTATAGTTTATTGAATTTATCCAATTTATCCATTTGGTGACATCTGATTCTAGCATTTTGGGAGGAGAAAATAGCTTCTCCCAATCTACTTTATTCACACTGTGAATAATTTTGTACACCTTAATCATGTCTTTTTTCATTTGCTTCTTTCTAAACTAAAAAACTTCAAATGATTCAGTATTGTTTCTATGAGAAGTTGATGAGTCTCCTGATCACCTTAGTTTCCCTCATCTGAAACTTCTCTAACTCTCCTTTTTGAGGTCCAGCAACGAGAACTGCACACAATAATCCAGATATGGTCACAGCATTGATTCATGACACTGATTATGCTTTGTGCTATTGGCATTCCTATTTTCAATACCCTTTCTAATATGCTATTGGCCTTTTTCAGTGGCTGCACAGTTTCATTGAACTTCTTTCTTCATCAATCAACTAGCTCTGATCCCACTAGTTAGTATGAATAGTTAGGAATTTTGGCAAAAATGTTCATAATTTCATATTCGCTCATGGTGAATGACACTCTCCTAATATGCACAGTTCCCAGAGTTCTTTGCAGTCTGTTATTGCTTTTGCCATGCTGAACAATTTTGTGTCATCATCAAATTTGACTATTCCACCAGTGGTGACCAATTCCTGATCATTTATAAATATGTTAAAAAAACACTAATGTTAGGAAAGAAGATGAAATGAAGATGAAAGATGAAAGGAAACAACTACAAATTTACATGTTAGGGATCAGCAAATTGTGATGGATTGAGACTGGATACTTTCAATCCAAATATCACACTATTTGTTACTCAGGACTTGATAAAGAAGAAATACTGTTATTTTTATAGTTAGGAAGTGTAACAAGAATAGTACTTGGCTACAATGTAATCAATGACCAAATAATATTGATTAAAAGGTAAAGGTTCCTCTCACACATATGTGCTAGTTGTTCCCGACTCTAGGGGGCGGTGCTCATCTCTGTTTCAAAGCCAAAGAGCAAGCGCTGTCCGAAGATGTCTCCGTGGTCATGTGGCCGGCATGACTACATGCCAAAGGCACACAGAATGCTGTTACTTTCCCACCAAAGGTGGTCCTTATTTTTCTATTTGCATTTGTTTTACGTCCTTTCAAACTGCTAGGTTGGCAGAAGCTGGGACAAGTAATCGAACTGCTGAACTGCCAACCTTTTGATCGACAAGCTCAGTGTCTTAGCCACTGAGCCACTGTGTCCCTGTAATCACCGCGTCCCTAATATTGATGATGATGACGATAATTATTATTATTATAATATAATTATAATTATAATATTGATTAGATCACGACAATTTTGTAATATGATTATTCAAATTATGCTTCAACCACTAATATAGAAGAGGAGGTTGATAATTTTTATGATCAAAGTTCAATTCAAAATTGACAAAACGTGGAAGCAAAATGTGTTGCTTGTGATTGGTGACTAGAATTCCAAAGTTGGAAACCTGAAAGAGGAAAATAATTCCTTCAGAGACATCCATACTTCCTGCTTTTGTCTTTGTGTATTTAGAAAGATTATGTATCTATTTCACCATTGTTTATTAATACACAAGCGAACCGAATACTAAATGTCACACACACAGACATATACTCCCCAAATGCATTCAAATTCTACCTCCCAAAACAATGTTTAACCCAGTTGTTTTCAACCTTGACAAATGCATTAAAAACATCAAAGATAACCAAAGCTAATGCAGGTTTAGTGTGTTAATATAGTGAATTATATGCAATATCCTTCAGATTTAATTATCTATGTTCCTTTTATGGACAAATCCCAGATAATTAGGAAAAATATAGTTACTAATAAGTGTAATTATATACTTGTGGCTGCATACGCAGGATAAATGTTGTAAATATGTTTTTATGTTGATTGGAAAATGAAATTAGTTTGTTGCGAAGGCCTGTGCATAGCAGAAAAGATTTCTGAGTTTGATTTCTCTTTCCCTTTCTATGTTCCCTCAGAAAATGTGGATTTGCACCCATAAGTATTTTGAGATTTTCTCACTATTTTCCACCCAACAATCCAAATTTAAGGAAACTCCATACATTCTTTATTTTGTAAAAGAACAAAAATGGAAAACAATATTAATATAAAGACTCCTGTATATAAATTTGGATGAGTGACCACATTTACTATGACTAAATCAGAGCAAAACTGTCATGTTGTTTTTGAGAAGTGAATGTAATTCTGAGAATATACTACAATATTATTATAATGCAATATAGTCATGTTGTACTAAATATTAGCATCTAATATCAGTTTGCCTATAATGATAGCATTTGAAAATCAAACCACAAGTTTGATACAATAGCCCTGTAGTATTCATAATGTACAATTATATTACTAACAACCGAATCCTATATGTTTTGGAAATAAAAGAAAATACTAATATTTCTCTTAGTTGACTAAACAATGGTAGAATTGCAAAAATTCCATGAGGACAATATGAATTGCTTAACTCCCATGCCAAAATCAAGATACTTTTCACTGTTCTCATTCCAGGACAGCCCAACTTTTTTCATGACTTAGTACAGATAGTCCCCAAGTTACAACCACAATTGAGTGCAGAATTTATCTTGCTATGTGAGAAATTTGTTAAGTATGTTTTGGCCCATTTTATGACTTTTCTTGCTAAGTTGTTAAGTGAATCACTGCGGTTGTTAAATTTAATATGGTAGTAACATGGTTGTTAAGTGAATAGGGCTTTGCTATTGACTTTGCTTGTCAGGTGGTCACAAAAGATCATCACATGACCCCGGACACTGCAACCATCATAAATATGAACTAGTTGTCATGCATCCAAATGTAAATCAGATGACCATGGGGATGCTGTAACACACAGTTGTAACTGTGAAAAATGCTCATAAGTCACTTTTTCCAGTGTTGTTGTAACTTCAAATGGTCACTAAAAGAACTGTTGTAAGTCAAGGACTACCTATAACAGGGGTCCCCAACCCCAGGCCGTGATCCCTAATAGGCCTTTGGCTGTTCATAACCAGACCATGGAAGCAGTGGCTGAGTGCACGGGCATCCCCACTTGTATGAGCTGTGGGTGACTATGTGTGCTCCATTTGTGCGAGTGGCGTGTGTGCATGCCCACCACACATGCAAATGAAGCCATGCATGTATGCATGCTTTCCCGCCATGCACACAGAACCACCACCACCACCACCCCGTAGTCCAGAAAGGTGGAAAGGTTGGGGAACTCTGACTTAATAGCATCTAAACTGTTATTGGAAATTATATTTTTCCTGGTTTTGCTGCTGTGTTTTCTCACAGCTTAGCAAGAAATTTTACTTCCACATAAGGTTTTCACTTTTCATTATTTGTCTTTTATAAAAGAGGGAGAGAAGAAAGGAAAATTAAAAAGCAAATGTAATTAATGCTAGGAAAAAAGCCAGTATGGTTATCACAAATTGGAACAGCTGTTTTTTAAGAACTAAGTTGTTCTAAATACTTAAATTATTGCTAGGGATAAAAAAGATGAATAGCAGTTGTTCTGAAATGTCTGGATAGAAATGGAAGAAATTGAAATCGGAGAGTTTTGCAGAAGCAAATTGGGTTAGAATAGACTTTCACAAGCTGCAGCTCACTAATAGTGTCAGATGACAATTCTCATAAACTCTTACCAATACAGCAAGTGGCCATGTTTATTTGAGCTTCTACCCTCTGGATATTTCAGTATAAGAAGCATTTTCTTCCCGGTGATCCTAGCCTGTGGATAATTAAGATGTTTTCTGTGCATAAAGCACAGAGGAACTCTTAGGTATCTCTGCCTCACCCCCAATTCAACCAGCGATTCTAGTATTTTGAATCAAACAAGGAGAGGCAATATAGATTCCATTGTGGATGCTGTATTTGGGGCTCAGAACTGTCTCCACTAATTTCTCACCTCTATTCCTACCAGCAATCGCCTTATAAGCCAAAGAGTTGTCTCACAGAAAATGCAACAGAAAAAAAAAAGGAATTCAGTCAGCATCACTCCGATGGTAACCAGAATATCTCCAGGAACATAGGGAGGTGAAATGCTTTAATAACACTCTTCCTATATTGTAATCTCAACACCAAATCTCTCAAATGGATGAAGATCTAATGATTTTCTACCCATCTAGGGAAACCTATGTGTTCTGGCCCAGCCTTAGCAGAAGCAAGAAACAGACTCCTTGTTACGAAAAAAACCCTTTTTTATTTACCTCTTGTGAATTAATGGCATTCACCCACCTAAAAGTCCAAGCAAGAATCCTGCAAGGAGTTAAATGCAGCAACAGGCCTTATCAGTTCCTTGCGATAATTGCAAGGCTGTGAGCTCCCAGCCGAAAGGCTGCAAATTAAGTTCTGGCAAGCAGTCTTTGATGCTCGAAACACAATGAGCAAAATCTTCAGAAGTACAAACTGTTGTCTCCTATGACAACCACTCCCCTTTCCTTCTATTTATTCTCCAGCCATGAAGGGGCCATTCAGCATTCACGTGTGCTTTGCTTCCTGAGTTGACTCCTTGTCCTCCATTGCTCACCTCTCTTAACTGCTCTTCACATATGTGCATCTGGAACAGGCCCCAGCTGTTCTTCCTCCTTACTCATCTCAGCCTCTAAAGGCTGCCTCTCCGGTGGCTGGGAAATGTCAGATAGTCCTGGCTCTATCTCTGTGTCCAACACAGAGCATCCATCAGAGCTTTCCCCAGACTCCAGACCTGGCCCAAGTTCCTCCCTAGCCTACTCATCGTCCGAGTCTGGCAGGCCACAACACTTTTAGATTTTTATTTACACATGTGGATTAATTAAGCAGTTTTCAAGTTTAAGCTTTTTTATGCAATTGGGTATGCAATATACAGTGAAGATATATTTTAAAAAGTAAAATATAGATTTTTCAGAGAGAAAAAATTACAAATTGTTTGAAAAATTGTGAATTTATGAAATCTGGTGTTATAAATATGCATCATAATTTAGGGTGGAAAAATTAAGAGTCTTTTTTTTTCCTGCAAGGCATTCGAGCAATGCTCCCAAAAGTTGATGAGTTCAAGTAGTTGTTAAAAAATTTTTTTCAAGAGGTTGATGATCATGAATCTCCATTTTTTTTCCTGGTTTAACTTATGGTTGGCTATGAGATAGAAGAATGTAGTGAGATACCAATTTCTTCTCCATCCATGTCATTGACCAAATCAGGGCTGCTCATCTTGTGAGGGGGAGACAAACATTAAATTTGACTTGATTTCATTTGCAAATAATTCTAATGAAATGAATTTTAGTTAATATGATTATTGTTATGTCCCTATAAGGACATCCACCAGGGGATTGGCTGATTCCACCGGCGGGAGTTTTAAATAGCTGTCATTGGCCGGCTGGCTTGCCGGAGCCGCATAAAAGGAGGCTCGGCAGCTCAGCCGGCAGTTCTGTTTCCTATTAAATAAAGTGCTGAATGGACTGCAGCTGAGTCACGTATCTTTTCCCTGCGCCGATCCAACACTGGCGACGAAGGTGGGAATGCGCCGATCTAACAATTATTATTCAGATTTATAGTTTTCAGAAATTTAATTAAACATTTTATTTAATAACATTCCCTTTCTTTTCCATTAAAAATTACATTTTGGCTACATTTTTTGAAGATTTACAAGTGTCACAGTCAGGGCTTTCAAGGGTCTCATGTTGGGAGCATCTGGCTTAAGAGACGCATCTTAAGGCTACTAAACAGGTTGCATAAATGAGTTGGAAACAGGAAGATCCAAACCACACATGGTTTTAACAATTGTATACTACATTAGCTTCTCTTTTTATTAGAGAAACTTGCAACAATTTAAACACTATGAAGCCAATATATCAAAACCATTTGTTCAGTTATGTCTTTTTCTTTTCTTTTAAAAAAAATAAGGTCTAAAAGTTGTTGCCTTTGGGGAACAAACGGGGGGACAAGTGACCAGGATCAAATTGTTGATGCAAATTTCAAAGAGCTGATTTTCGTTCAGGTTTTTTCCCCTTCTAAGCTTGAGTGTGTATGCATTTTTTTGATCCTGTTTGGAGGAGGCCGGCATGAAATTTAGGTTAGAATTTATTAGAAGGAAAAAGTTATCCAATTACAGTTTCCCATTGTGTAGGCATCAGGCTCAGAGCAGGAAGGAGAGAGAAACTTAACGGGAAGACCATATTTCAGAATCTGCCTGATGCATAATCTGATCATTGCCCATCCAGAATAAATACGGAGAGAGAAAAAATCACCGTATGATAATTTTCAAACATTACTGGAAAAGCCAAGGAATTTTATGTTTAGAAATGATAAAGAAACTGATTCAAAACCTTTCGCAAATGCCTTTCTTAAATATTTTTCGATGTAGCAGAGGAAAATAACATATATAGCTGTAGCTTGTTTTTCTCTTACTAAGATTTAATTTGTAAATCTTCTCTGCTGTGTGCAAAGGAAGACTTTACCTATCAGAGACAACCAGGCCAGATTAGAATCTGACTACCAGGACATTCCTCAGCATTAGCCCTGGAAGCCAAAGCTCTCTATATTACAAAATAAATGAATTGTAACACAGGAAAATAGCTTTTAACCCCTCTTCACTTTCTTATATATATATTTTAAATTATCCCAGCACAAAACTGGAGGGGGTCATTTTCGAGAATGCTGCTTGTTACCTAAACATAGCGGTGCCAGATGGTAATCTTGGGTTTGTGGATGATAAACATGGAAAGAATGTTTAACTCTTTCTCTTCCTGATAGAATCCTGATAAAAATGGACTCTTTGAAGTCGCATTTTAAGGGAAACTTCTGCTGATGCCAATGGGAGTTATTTTTCTTCAGTCCATGTTATGGAGAGTAAGGATTCAGTGACTTTTATGTTGAAGTATTTCTCAGGCTTCCTTACAGTTGTTATTAGTAAAATATAAATCTCTAATAAAGGAGATTAATTGTAGCTCAGGGTTGACATGAGGGGTCTTTGGTGCTCTCTAAGCTTGATAATTTTCTTGCAGACATTTCATGAAAATATTTACAGACCCCTCACATCCTGGACATGAATTGTTTCATCTCCTACCCTCAAAACAACACTATAGAGCACTGCACACCAAGACAACTAGATACAAGAACAGTTTTTCCCCCGAATGCCATCACTCTGCTAAACAAATAATTCCCTCAACACTGTCAAACTATTCACTAAGGCTGCATTACTATTACTATTAGTCTTCTCACTGTTCCTATCACCCATCTCCTCCCACTATGACTGCATAACTGTAACTTTGTTGCTTGTATCCTTACAAATTATATTGATATTGATTTTTTCCTGATTGCTTATTTGTACCCTATGACTATCATTAAGTGTTGTACCTTATGATTCTTGACGAATGTATCTTGTCCTTTTATGTACACTAAGAGCATATGCACCAAAGACAAATTCCTTGTGTGTCCAATCACACTTGGCCAATAAAGAATTCTATTTTATTCTATTACCCAAACTAGGTAACACTGAACTAGCACTGATGATATTACTTAATTTGGGTAATGAAACATCTGCAAGAAAACAAGCAAATTCAGAGCGCACCGAGGACCCCTCATATAAATCTCTCCCATTATTTACAAAGCTGTTTATGTCCCTTTACTCCCAATGTACTGCTTTGATAGTCCTCAACTCTAGATGCTAGGTTTGGAAAGCACAAGCTATAGACATTGACAGAGAAGAGGAGACATGATTTGGTATCATATCTGACTGATCCCATGGATTCTTTTTTTTTCTATTAAAAAAGTTTTCATTTTATAATCAAACAAACATACAGTTCAGTCAATCATACAATGTATCATCTGAGTACATCTTTTATGTCTTCTTCTTATTCTAACACTATTTGTCATATCTTAATTTTATCATCTCATTTATTGTAATGTTTCCCCAATTTCTTTACTTTTCTGTAAATACATTTATCTGTACTTCAATTTTATCCCCTCCCATCCTTCAACCCCCCCTCCCACCCCACCGCCGATTCCCAGAGCAAAAACAGGGTATAACATTAACAACATAAGCTAAAATAAGCTAACTTACTACAGAATTCAAAGCTCCCTCACACTCTTTAACTCCTCTTTTAACAATTATTCATCAACCTACCCTTTATAAATTCTCTTGTCACTTTTCGATTTGTTAAATCATGTCTAACCTAAACATTTCATCATATATAACTTTTAAAAATCCCATAAACTTAAATTGAACATTTTAAAATCTCTTAATGCATCAATAAGACATTCTTCAAAATATAAATTTCAAAACTTTCAAAACTATCCATTAAAGTTTAAATTAACCATTTTAATACTTGATAAGTTTAAGAAAGCTATCCAATTTTAATTAAACCTTTTTACTTCAATAAAACAATAAACTTTTCAGATTTATTACTGAAATCCTCCTCAAGTCTATATTTTTTCCCAGTCCTTCCTCTTCAGTAATACTTTCTTCTTCAGCATTGCTCTTAAATCATGTCTAACTTAAACATTTCATCACGTATAATTTTTTAAAATCCCATAATCTTAATTTGAACATTTTAAAAATTTCAAAACTTTTACGAAACTATCCATTAAAGTTTAAATTAACCATTTTAATACTTCAATAAGTTTAAGAAAGCTATCCAATTTTAATTAAACCTTTTTACTTCAATAAAACAATAAACTTTTCAAATTTGTTACTAAAATCCTCCTCCAAAGAAATTAATCTCCCATTCTTCCTTTCTTTCTATATTTTTTCCAGTCCTTCCTCTTCAGCAATACTTTCTTCTTCAGCATTGCTCTTCCCCCTGCTTTTGTTTTCGAAAATTTTTGAATTTTAAGTTGAGGTTGATGTACCTTTAAGACTCTTTCTCCTCTTACAGTTATATCTTCTAATCTGAAACTGCAGTCCCGACTCTTCCTGCTCATATAGTCAATCATTTCATCCCTTAAATGTTGGTTCTGTCTGTAGAACCAAAGATTGTCACAATAAAATTTGTCAGTTTGCAGTGGAGAGTCTGATTGCGTTTTTCTGTTGGTTGTGTGGAAGCCTCTGGCAAAACCTCTGTATCCTGTGTAGTAATCTCCATCTTAATCCTGACAGCCTCTTTTTTGTCCTCCAGAGTCACATTAATCAGATTGATTTCTTCATCTTTTCCAGCCAGCAAATCTTTGTTATTATTCAAATTATATTTTTGAAAGGTTCTTTCAGTTGATTCTATTATGGCAGAAGTAAAAGAGTTTAAAAGTTCTTGAAAAACCTTTACAATCACAGCTTGTGAATTTGCTGACTCATATGATGAAGATCCTCCAGCCCTATTGTCAGCCATATTTCAATCTTCACTTTATATTAATTCCGCTATCAGGCCAATAAATCCAATTATTTTCCACAGAGTTTAAAAATAAAAATTGGTTAAAATCGATGCCCTAGTCTTTTCCATTCAGCTTCCACTTTAAATCTTTTTCTTTATGTATAATCCAGTAGCTTTAACAATGTTACCAGCGTTAACAAACATTTTCGATAATAAGTTTCGTTTTCATGCCCTCAGGCACCATTTCCCCTTTTGTTTTTTAAAATGGAGTTAAAGTTCAGTACTTGCATTTTTTGTTCTCCTGAATTGCCTGCCAGCATCCAAAGTTGAAATTTCTTATAATCCTTAAAATTGCTTTGTTGGTGTGGAGGTGACGCCTCGTTCTGCATAAAGCAGAATCATCCCGGGTCCGGAGTTACTGAAGGGCTTTCAGGGAACTCTCACCCTGCAACCCCCAGGCTTAAAAAGAAAAACCTGGGGATCTAGGGGAGCTCTACCCAGACCCTTCTGCTCTTCCCTCCCCCTTTTTCCCAGGGGAGAGTTTCAAGTCGCTAGACAGCTGGTTTTCGCTGTTCTAGCAGCTATACAGAAACCAGGGACTGGCGCTCCTAAAGGAGCGTCCGTCGGTGTTCGTGGAACCACAGGAATCCCCATAGATTCTTTGATGCCATGCCAAGTGGATTGAATTGCCACCTTAGCTGTATCAAGATCCTAAGGAATATTAATTAAACTGTTCTACTTTATGTACACAAAGTGTGTATGTGGAACTGTTGTCTGCACTAACTATTATAATAGTAACTGATTAATAATATAATGACTAGATTGGCAATATGAATGTTGACAATGATTCTTTTCAAAAGGAAAAGATACAGAAGTTACATTAATATATTGGGTTTGAAGTCTGTCTATTTTACAATAAGCTACTATCCCATAATAAAAAAAGTTGGTGCTTGAATATTCACTTTACAATGTCTTTGTACTGCTATCACCTAGTAATTAATTCTTCCTAAGATGTAGTAAAACAACAACAAAGACTATTATGGGAAAAGACTACATGATGGACCTCCTGAGGTGCTGACAGGCAAAGAAGTTAATTGTTTGGCAGCCTTAATAAATGAGATCATCGTTTTTTGTTTTTTAAAAAATAATAATGTATTTGGCTTCTTTCAAGTGGAAACAGAATGAACTTTAACTATATACTTTGGTTAATTTTTCTGCATTCCCAAACCATTTTAAACTAATAATTAAGTACTAAGATCTTTGAATATTGTGTAGTCTGACTCTGCAAGAAAAATCAATGTATGTAATTCACACCAACCTTATCCTGATTATTAGATAATTTGCCATGAAAGTTTATTCAGTTATTTATATTTATTGCTTTTCCCCCCACAACTGACCTATTCTAATTTGTTGAGGTCATATTTCCCCCAAAACTCATAAAACATATTAATATTCTTTGTTCATTTAATCTGGAAAAGAGACTAATAGTATGCTAGATCTGTATCTGATCAGTTTATTCTGCGTGTTATGGAAAACTAGAAATTGTACTACATGGACTATTATCGTATACTTTCCAGAAATAGATTTATTTGTCCATTAATCCTATCCTAAAATATAACATGTGGCCTTCTTTGTAGTTGATGGACTGGCCTAGGTTATAAGTCTGTATTCCCCACAACAAAAGCATGAAAAATGTGAAAGCGACAGCTATATTATTGTAAAATGGGTATTGAACAGCACATAAATAACTGAGACAAAGGCTGAAGTAATAACAGCCCTAAATAGCATCTTATCTGAAGATGGGCAAAAGCTCCCCCTAGGACCATAGTTTCCACTATTGGAGGCAGGAACTATGGGACAAGGAGGACCACAAGTAATGGAGCTGCTCCTGCTCCTGGATGACTATATCCAGGGTCAATGTAAGAGATGAAATCAAGCCATATGGTTTATGTAAAAGCAGTAGCTCTCTTTTGCTAGGATTTCATTTTAGTCTGGTTTTTTTTTTCTCATTTAGATTCTCACAGCCTCCAGACTCAAATTAAAACTTCCATCACACTTCTGCTTCAGAGAAGCATCATTATTATCTTAGGCACACTTAACAAAATAGCATATTTGTGATCCAAATAAATATATGTGGAACAAGCAATAATTCAGATTTAATATCATTCTAAAAACAATAGTAAGTGGGATATGCAACAATATTCCAAGTTATAAAATAGAGACTTTTCTTTGGTTCTTATAATTGCAATCAATTTAGAAGAAATAGTTTACTTGTTAGCGGGACACAAAGAATACACTTAAATTGAAGTTGGACTATTCTACAACAGAATCAAACAGATGTGCATACAAGTGGGGAAAATGCAGATTTTCTGACTGTGTTGTGCATTTTATATGGAGGATTGGATAAGAGGTGTCTCCACTAGAATGTTGTCATCTATTTTAAGACCCTGAGGAACTTGTGTTTCACAAATATTATAACCATGAGATTGTCAATTTGATATGCAATTTGATATCCTCACTTAACACAGGCAATTGGGATTGGAATTTCTGTTGCTAAACAATCTGATCAAAAAGTGTGGTGTCACTTTGGCACTTCTGGTTGCTGTCACATTATCATTAAGCAAGGACATCACATGGATGCAATTTGCTATCTGCTGTCAGTTTCCCTGTTGACTTTGCTTATAGGAAGCTAGCAAAGAAGATTGCAAATGACGATCGTGTCAATGCAAGGATGCTGAACAATTGCAAGTCTGAGGACTGGTCATAAGTACCACTTGTTCAGCACCATCTAAGTTTAGATGATGGCTATATGAAAGCTGGGTTTAGGGCAGGAAAGACACAATGTTTAAACCAGATCATTTATACAGAAAGTAACCAAAGTAAAGGAAAATAAAAAGCAATGTAGATAGCCCTCCCATTACTGATTGAAGATGTGTCTGGTTAGTGAGTGTAGTTGCCAGTGTATCCTTTGTACTGATTATATTAATGCATTCCAAGGAATCAGGAAGGATCTGTAATTCGAGCTGGAGTTGAACTGCCTTTTAAACCCTCCCAGAACATTATGGGAGAAGCCCAAGTGACATTGTTCCAAGAGAATACCAGCATGGCACTTTTGTCTGAGGAAATTCAATGAATTGTGTTGGTTTTCCTTTAATTTCACTGTTCCACCACAAAAGCATTAGATATCTTTTTACTTGGATAAATCTTGTTTCTGAGATGCTTGTTATAGCAGATTAAAACCTGAGGCCATGAGTTTATGATGTTGCAACACATCACCCCAAGGAAGATATACCAGTTCTTCTGGAAGTTTGCGACAGGTAACTACTCCAACTTCCTAATTGCTTGGGGCAGAAGAGAAATGTTTCTTTAAAGAACATTCTGTTGAAATATCAGATGTCCTTGTTAATAAGGAATCCAGGACAGGCTTTGCAACATTACTAATGCTGCATTTATTTCACATTCTTAGACATTTAGAAGAAAACTACATACAAGTACAGTATAACGATAATCTAGATTTTTCTTTTAGTTCTGTAAAGTAAGTGAAGAATTGAAAGCCAGCTTACATAGAGAAAATTTCAAAGTGACTCATTTTGTGTGTTTATTAATGTTTATGTTTTTGAAATGTTTGCACGTTTGAACTTTGTAAGTGCCTCATTCTTACCTCACTACATAAAACTAAAATTATTTATTTGCATGACACCTCCTTTCTGTCTCATGAAACCACTTTGTTTAGATATGCAGACCCATGATGGTTCCTTTTAATGTAGTGACTTCACTGTCTGAAGTCATCTATTGTTATAGATTAATTGACTGTAAATTGATGTAAAAGCATAAATATTGTATCCATATTTAAGCTTCTACAAATGGCCTTCTGTTAAATCTCAGGAGCAGAGATTGTGATATAACTCCTGCCATTGAATCAGGGAAAATGTGTAATAGAAAGCAATAATAACCAGAATCCTCTTGCCTCAAAAAAGTAAGCTTCCCTAAATATCAAGATTTTTTTTAAAAAAAACTCTAAAGCACATTAAGAAATGAATTTTTTATCCTTGAAGAAGTAAGCATATGAAATTGGATGAACAACTTTCATACGGCTTAATAATAGCATCAATATGTGATGTTTGTATTAAAAAGGCATACTTCAAGAATTAATTTGGAGTTACTTTTTTCTCCTAAGTCAGTGATGGCGAACCTTTTCGGCATCGAGTGCCAAAACCGGAACGCGCGTGCATGTGTGTGCATGTGCGTGCGTGCCAGAGCATTGGAAACCCAAAGACCAGCTGGCTGGCACGTACATGCCTGTTTTTCAGCCATTTTGGGGGCATTTTCGAGGCATTTTTCGGGCCCAAAAAAGGCCAGGTGGTCTTCATGGGTGCTGAAGCACCAGAAAATGGCCAGAAAACAGCCCAAAAAATAACCAAAACCAGCCAAAAAACAGGCCACTTTTCAGGCTGTTTTCTGGCCATTTTCCAGCACTTCAGTACCTGTGAAGACCAGCTGGCTGGCGCGCCAGAAACCAGAAGAGCAGCTGGTGACAGTGCATGTGTCTACAGACAGGGCTCTGTGTGCCATCACGATCCTAAGTGTTCCAATAACAGGTCACAGAAATTAACAAAGGTTCACACTACTGTTTACTCATACAAATGAATAAAAATAATACTCCTGCTAAAAAAAGTACATGTGCACACTCACTTAAAGAGAAATGGATTTTAATATTGTCAGCATTGAAGTGCAGGACTGAAATGCTCTAGCAAAAGGGACTAGCAACTGTTCATAAACATAAGCATAAAGTTATATTTTTCTTTCCACTGTTTCAGAATTCAAAATTTATTAAGTTTCATTTCAGTTGCAAAGTTTAGCAACAACGTTAAATTATATATTTTTTTGTTTTGCTTATTTGCTCTTTATAACTATAACACTCATTTAAATTTTCATTTAGACAAATGGAACTATTTTAGCAATGTTAAAGCTTAAGCTTTTTTTGCAATATGAATATTCAGTAAACAGTGAAGATTTTTTTATATGTATAATTGGAGAACATTTTTACTAAAACCTGGCACTTAAAACAAATAATCTAGGCTGAATAGATTATATCAGAGGGTTCAACGGAATGGTAAAATATGCATCCTGGCGGTGCATTGCAAGCTCTGCCCTTTCTGTACATACACGCAACATTACAATGCATATACAAAATGGGCAGAGTCTGTACTGCAAGTCATCATATGTTTTTCATCATTTGTTCACCCCTCTCCCAGCAGACTCCCATGACTAAGATCCAAGATGGACATCGAAATCATTTACCTCATCACTATCAAGATCATCGTATTTTAATTAACACAATTATCATATAACGGCAATTAGGTGATTTCTCTACAAATTACTTGAAATGTATAATGCACATGTTTTGCAGTAAAAGGCATACGCCGAAGTTTCTTGTCATAGAAAGAATAATTACCTAGTTGGGCATTCTGTTTTATATAAGAACTAAGTGGATGCCCAACTAGATAATGATTTGTTCTTTGGCAAGTGACTTCCGTGTATGCCTTTTATTGCAAAAATATGTGCATTATACAACATTTCAAGTAGTGTATAGCCCTTATTGGAGCCCTGGTGGTGCAGTGGTTAGAATGCAGTATTGCAGGCTGACTCTGCTCACTGCCAGGAGTTCAATCCTGATCAGCTCAAGGTTGACTCAGCCTTCCATCCTTCTGAGGTTGGTAAAATGAGAACCCAGATTGCTGGGGGCAATATGCTAGCACTGTAAACAGCTCAGAGAGTGCTATAAAGCTCTATGAAATGGTATATAAGTTTAAGTGTTATTGCTATTGTTGAAACCCACACGCAGCATGTGTGGGTTGTTGCTCTCTCTTGATATTCACCAACTACAGGTAATTCTTGAGTTACGAATGGAATGGAGCCTGCCCATTCCATTCGTAACCCAAGGATTCATGGGAGTGAATCTTGTACCTTGAACGCAATCACTCCCTCCTTTCACCCAAGCATTTGCTAATCGAATGCGCAGTTCATTAAGTGCACATGAGGTATTTCAGGGTGGGGAAAGTCATGGGGGGCCTAGTGATGGAACAGGCCACCTGCTTAATACCACCCAAGGCCGCCCCGACCCATTGTAATACCCCAAAATCCCCACAAATGCTTCCCCCCAACCTGCCACGCCAGGTCACTTACCATGTGAAGATCTAGTAAGCTGCCTATTCTCCAGCCTCTCAGCCATGCATGTCCCTCCACAACTCCATTTTGGTGTGCGCAGGCCTTGCCTGGGACTTTGCAGGTCAAAACGGAGCTTCAGATGGGTGCCCCCCCACCCCTCCGAAGCTCTGTTTTTGCCGGCAAAGTGTAGAGGGGAGGGGAATAGGCAGGGTGAATGTTGCAGAGCCTCTTGGTTGTTCATAAAGATGAACAACTGCCTTGGTGCTGCAACATTTGTAGTTTCGGGGCTTGTTCACTAGGGGACATTTATCATGTAACTTTGAACATTCGTTAAGGGAATGCTCATAACGCAGGGGATTACCTGTACTTTATTATAGGATAGATATCACATATTGAGATGAGTTAATCTTTGACCAAGGTAGGAAACTCCAGAAAAGACAGAAGATATAGAACTGCTAAACCAATAAGTAGCAAAATTAATCTGAATTGAGTTAATTTATCATTCACAGTAAGTGAGTAAATCTTTGGTCATTAGTGAATCGGATATAAACACTTTCTTTTCCTTTTTTCCAGTGTCAAAACTCTCCAGAGCCTTTAATAACTGCTGTGTTTGAAATCTATGAATCCACAAAAATACTGTAGTTTGAATTCAAAACGTACTTGCTACATCAGGCTCTTTGAACAGAAGACAGTGGAAACCTTCACATTCTGTGAGTATGCTGAAGTTTTCATTTAATGTTATTGCAATGCTTGATTTCTTAATTTGGTACTTCAGCCCATTTTGTTATTGATGACAACTCTCTGAGCACAACAATTTGCACATCCTGGCAAGCAGAACTTGGTCAATATAGTTTTCATTATCTATTTGTGTTTTGCAATAGTAAACAGTAGCAGTTTCATTTTATAAAAACAGTATTGCCTTTTGATGAGAAAGGTTGAATGAGTCATTGTATCCAACTTCCTGTCAATACAAGATTGGTCTTTAATATTTTGTCAACTTAAGCTTCAGAAAATTAATCCTTTACACCATATAATATTCTCATCCATAATTGCTTCCTTTACTAGCTTACTTATTTCCTAAACAAATAAACATCCAACACAATGATTTTCCATATAAATTATTTAGCATCATGGGAAGCTTCATTCTGATGTATCATAAATTAATATGTCCTGCCTTATATGGGAAAACTCTTTGAAGAAAAGTAGCGAATTCTTCATAAAGCTAGGTATGGTGGTTTTGATTTTAATGTTTTTTTAAAACCAAGCTCTACATAAAGATGAGAGAAATTCTGTGGTTTCCCTGTTAATGAAATGAATCTTGATATTATTGGCTTGGAGAGTTTAATTTCTGAATTCACCCAGAAGCATCAAATTTATAGATGTGACACTGAAAGCAACTGGAGTTGAGCAAGATTTAAGTATTGTTTAGAGCAGGAACCAATGGTGGGATTCAGCTGACTCTGTCTGGATTGTGCAAACCAGTAGCGGCGACTGTGGGAGACTCTGCCCACCCGCCCAGATGTAATGTGCGACTACTGTGCATGTGTAGAAGGCCTTGTGCATGTGCAGAGGTGGTGCGTGCAAGCAAAGCGAGCTTGTGCATACTCACATTTTTGAACCGGTAGGGAAGAAGTGAATCCCACCTCTGCCAGGAACCTCAAAATTGCAGCCTGTTCCACTGGTATAGCCCAATATTATTGCAGCTGGGTATATGGCCTATCTTACTATGGCTTTATGATGGAAGGCACAGGTCTAGATCTGGGCTGGTCAAGCTAAATACACCACTTGTATCACTGTGGTGATTCCTGCTAAGTCTCTTGGTCTTTTTTCTCCCTGACAGCAGGCACTACAGCAGATGGCCTGCCTCTTCATTGACCCAGCAGCTCCCCAACAGTAGCAACATTTCATAAGCTGTACATTTTCCTTTCCTTTTTTACTTGAGGAATTAGATCTGATAGACAGAGTGCCTGAAGAACTATGGATGGAGGTTTGCAACATTGTACAAGAGGTAGCAACTAAAACCATCCCAAAGAAAAAGAAATGCAAGAAAGCAAAATGGCTGTCTGAGGAAGCTTTACAAATAGCTGAGGAAAGAAGGGAAGCAAAAGGCAAGGGAGAAAGAGAAAGATACACCGAATTGAATGCAGAATTCCAGAGAATAGCTGGAAAAGATAAGAATGCCTTCTTAAATGAACAGTGCAAAGAAATAGAAGAAAACAACAGAATTGGGAGGACCAGAGATCTCTTCAAGAAAATTGGAGGTGGCTGGATGGAATCACTGAAGCAGTCGGAGTGAGCTCAAATGGACTCTGGGGGATAGTAGAGGACAGGAAGGCCTGGAGGAATGTTGTCCTTGGGGTCATAATGGGTCAGACATGACTTCGTGACTAACAACAACAGCAACATTTTCCTTCCATGAATATGATACTTCTTCAAGAGTTTGGTAATATATGATGTTATAATACACACATTTCTTGCCTCATAATAGCTCCAATATCTTTAATGTTTTGCTGTCTGAAAATGTGTCGGGCTGAGGATTCACCTGACATCCATGAGAACTTTAAAAATCTCAATACTTCTGTGAAATAGCACTTTATGACTTGCCTTTGGCATGTAGATGTTATCCCTTTTTATTGTATTATCTAAACTAGCTGTGTGATTCACCTAGTGTTTCTTTTCTTTTGTGCGGGGACTTCTATCAACTGTGATTTCTTGAGAAGTTAAAAAAAAAGTTCTTAAACAAGCAAGTATAGAATTATTTGAACTTAGGCCAGACTAGGCACAGCCCAAGCCTGTAGCATGATGAAATACTGGGCTTCCAGCATCATCATTAGTGGAATGAGGGAGGGACGAAAACCTCAGTTGATGTGGAAATTCTGTAGGATACATTTTAAAACTAGACTCAAACACAAAGGCTCTAGCCTACTTTCAAAAGACTTTTGTAAATATCAATTAAAATATCTGAACACCTGTTGCTTTCCAGCAGTTTAGCATACCGGAAGGGGAGACAGAAAGAAAATATGGAACCCACTTATTGGAGATTGTGGTCCTACTTGCAGATTTGAATTCTGCTCACTGTCAGTATGCAGCTACCTGATAGACTATCTCTGGAAACTCGTGGTCCTCAACAAGAAAACAAACGGAAAGATACTCAACCACATTGTTTTCTGCTTCAAACAGCCAATATCATGACATAACATTGATTCAGGCTTAATGTTCCTCTTCTGTACTAAGAAGCCATTGCCTCATATCTTAATTGTACATTTAAGTTCAAGAGGACGAGGAGGAGGAGGAGGAGGAGGAGGAGGAGGAGGAGGAGGAAGAGGAGGATTATTAAAATGTTGAGCAGAATCTTTGTCTTTTTGTCCTCCTGAGTGGATGGGTGGGCTGCTGAGTATCCCTAAGCACTTCTGGAATCCACATGTACAGTAATGGTCAAGCACCAGTGGTGGGTTGCCCCCGGTTTGCACCAGTTCTATAGAACCGGTAGTAAAACTGGTAGGAGTCTCCGCCCACTGACCCCGACATCATCAAAATGCTTCTGCACATGCGCAGAAGCTTCTGCGCATGCATAGAAGAGCGTGTACATGGCCCTGTTGTGAACCGGTAGTAAAGGTAAGTTGAACCCACCCCTGACAAGCACCTTTCAGGATTAGTTACAGTTCCTCTGATCACAGTTCAGCCTTCTCTCCCTGACTGCATCTCAGTAAAAGTCCCTTTAATGAGTTGTGCAGAAGAGGGGTTCCAACCAGCCGCCCCTGAGCAGCATTTCCTAATACAGGTAGGCCTCAACTTATGACCACAACTGAGCCCAAAATCTCCGTTGCTAAATGAAACATTTCCTAAGTGAGTTTTGCCTCATTTTACAATCTTTCTTGCCACAATTGTTGTGAATCACAGCACTACAATCACAGTGAGTGGTTAAAATAGTAACATGGTTGTTAAGTGAATTTGGCTTGCTTGTCAGAAGGTTACAAAGTGATCACATGTTCCCAGAACATGCAACCATCATAAGCATAAGTTATTTGCCAAGTGTCTGAATTTTGATCACTTAACCAGGTTGATGCTGCAACAGTTGTAAGTACGAAAACAGTCATAAGTCACTTTTTTCAGTGCTGTTATAACATCAAATGGTCACTAAATGAACTGTTATAAGTCGAGGACTACCTGTACTAGTTTCTTACCTGAAAGAGAGAAGGATTTTATGGAGAGGGCAACAGCAGAGAGAGACTTAGGTTAGATATTTAGAATTACCACCTTTCCATGCCAAGCATTTAATTATTTATTTAATAAAATTGAAATGTGATTTCTAATCACAGATTGAGTGACTTTTTTTCTTATAGGACCGTGACGGCGAACCTATGGCATGGGTGCCACAGGTGGCACGTGGAGCCATATTGGTGGGCTCGCGAGCTCAGCTCCGGCACGCATGCATGCGCCAGCCAGTTGATTTTCAGGCCTTCTGGGGCCACCAGAAGTCTGGAAACAGTGTGGGCCTCTGACGGGGTGAGGAAGGCTGTTTTTGTCCTTCCCAGGCTCCTAGAAAGACTCTGGAGCCTGGGGAGAGCGAAAAATGGGCCTACCAGGCCTACCGTGCCATTGCGTGCCAAAAGCAAGGGGAGCATGGGGGGAGGGCGCATAAAATTATGGATGTGGGCACACATGTGTGTGACACCCTCCCCTGCGTCCCCTCGCTTTTGGCACGCAATGACAAAAAGGTTAGCCATCACTGTTATAGGACATGGAATGAATAGGACTAATGAAAACAAGTTGTGGTTCATTCTTGAAGCAGAAGGTATTCATATTTTTGGTGAAAGAAATATATTTTCAATATCATTTAAGCATATGATAGCTTATCAACATGTTTCTCTATACTGCAGAATTTTAAATACACACACATGTACCATGAACAATATTCAATTTAATTAACTCCTAAGTAATTTATGTGTAGAATAATAAGAATTTATCTGTGTCACGTATACACAGACTTGAACATTTCAGACAGGGCTACATTTTAGTGCTTTATCTTACTTAGGACAGATTTAGAAAAGAATAGAGCTGTGTGGGGAATAGAAATTTGATTTCAGTCAAGAGGGAGTGATAATAGAGAAATTCCAGATAAAATATTTTCAGATTTACATGCATTGACTTGATAATAAGTCAATATATTAGAGATGAAACCAGAGACAGAAAACAGCAAATTTAGGAGTGGAACCAACTATAGTTAGAGTTACTCGTTTAATTAGCTATCATAGAATTTCAATCATGATGAATGCTCAGATTTTTAAATTAATAAACTCATGTAGTACAGTTAGTCTACTCATTTATACATGTAGTCCTTGGACTATGATCATTTGTTCTACAACTGTTCAAAATTATGATATATTGAATGAAGAGGAGTTATGACCAGTCTGTGAAGGTGGGACTGTCACATTGTCCCTGCCAACTCAGTTATGGTGGTCACAATGTCCTTCACTAAGGCAATTGCCATTTGTGACTTCTCTGCTGGCTTCCCATAAGAAAAGTCAGTGGGAAATCTGGCATGAGGTCACAAACCACTTTTTTCTCGCTTGCCTGCAGTATCCATACAACCTCCCATGCTCCATAGCATCTTCCTGTGGGATCTGTGTATCTGTCAACATGCCATAGAGCTTGATTGTGGCACTCCTCCACCTGCCCTTGGTCAGCACCCACATACTCACACATGTCCCATTGTACCTGCCAGTAGTATCCACACACATGCTCACACTCCATAGCACCTGCCTGTGGCACCTGCATGCCTTCCCACACTCCATCATGCCTGCCACATCACCTGTGCAATTTCCATGCTACTTGCAATCCACCTGTACTATATAGCATCACCCTGTGACACACAGTCGCACCCATGTACCTACCTTTACCGCATAGCACCTCCCTGTGGCACCGATCCATCTAGGCTTCGTAGCACTTGCACATGACACCTGCCTGCCTGCAGCACAAGCCTGTGAATCTCATCTAGCCTGCTGACTGCTTGCCTGCCATTTCTCCCTCTTCTCACATCATGGTCATGTGGGGTCCTCTCTTAATGACCCTTGTGGTCTGTGTGGTTATGATGGCTACCAGGTCTGACAGGATTGTTGTTGCTAAGTGATGTAGCCACATGACTTTGGGTTTTACAATTGTATTGCTTAGCAACAGAAGTCCAGGCTCGGTTGCCATCACATCCCGAAGACTACCTATAATGAGGTTTGGCAAATCTTTGCTTGAATCTTTCATATGACATTTTAAAAATCTAGTCACTGACACATTGTTCTCCATTTAAGGTTAATTTGCCTTGGATTCATATTTAACTACTACGGTAGTTGCAGTTTTCAAAACTTTTGTTTCACTGGTCAATACAGGAAAATAAAAGTTAACTTATATTTCTATCTGGTCTAACTCTAAGATGATAAACATGTCAATGCTATGTTAGACCTTTCCAATAATATTTTTGGTTTTTAACTGGAGGGATGTTTTTTTAAAAAACTGTCATATTAAAACAATCTAGTTTTATAACATGATCTCATGATAAAACGAGAAGAAAGTTTAAGGGAAAAATTACTTTCCTTAAAGGTTTAGGTGTGCCCTGAGAGGATTTTTGTATGCTTTGCAAGCCTTGTTATGTGTAACCTTTCACTCGTTTTGAAAGTTGTAAAACCTGACCGATAAGTTTATCCTTTCCAATCAATAGGGGCAGTGATATGCTCAAAACAGCAAAGAGACAGCTAACTACTAATCACTGCGGATCAGACTGAAATGGGTTTGAGTTAACAGAGTTTCTGTACCTGAGCATGAGGTGTTTTGAAACATTATTTTTTCAACATCTGATCTGAATTGGTAAAGTGAAAGAAGATTCATCTAAAATTCTCTGGAGCAACATTCTACCGACTTGGAATGAGGAAATGGCGGCAGCGACTTCGTTGCAGATTGTAGGACTGATCCTTGGAGGCATTGGCACTGTTGGGACCTTTGCCATCACTGGCATGCCCCAGTGGCGAGTGACGGCTTTCATTGAAAACAATGTGGTTGTCTTTGAGACATTTTGGGAAGGCCTCTGGATGAATTGCATAAGGCAAGAATCCATCAGGATGCAATGCAAGGTCTATGACTCCCTCCTGGCTCTACCACCAGACCTGCAGGCTTCAAGAGGCTTGATGTGTGCAGCTTCAGCTCTGGCATTCCTCGCTTTTGCAGTGGCTGTTCTTGGCATGAAGTGTACCCAGTGCACAGGAAATGATGACCGTATCAAAGGCTACATTCTGCTGGCAGGTGGCATCTCCTTCATCCTGACTGGCCTTGTGGTGCTCATCCCAGTGTGCTTTGTTGCCCATAACATTATCCGAGACTTCTACAATCCCGTCGTCACAGTGGCTCAGAAGCGAGAGCTTGGAGAAGCGCTTTACATAGGCTGGGCTTCAGCTTTCTGTCTTGTGGCCGGAGGGGCAATTTTATGTTGTTTCTGCCGTTGTGATGAAAAAACCCGAAGCTACCGGTACTCGTTACCCTCACAACCAACCACCTACCGCAGCCACAATATTCAAAGGAGAGCTGAGAGTGCATATTCTAAAAGCCAATATGTTTAGTTGTCTTGATCCAAGAGGAAGAATCTTTTACATCTAACATGAAATCTGATAAGGTGAGAAGAAGCTTCGCTCGAGTAACATACTGTGCATGCTGGAATGCCACTTTATCTATGAACTCTAAAACAAAAGACAGAAATATCTTCAGATATTTCAGAGTAGGAATGGAACTTGAAGCTAGATCTTGTTTCCAATTTGTCCTTTTCTAATTAATCTCTATTAAGAAGTATTCACATATTTATACTCTATGACACATACAGATCTTCAGAGTGGTGGGAAGAATATTGTTGTCACTGGTAAACATTTAAGCCTTGAAGTTTTGTATATTCATAATGTAGTGTCTACAATATATTATATGATATATTATGAAGGTACTGGGGAAAGACTGGAAATGTCCACTTTAAATCTATAAATGATTATTTGCATAGGCAGTCTTTAATAAAATGTTCTTCAGTTGTCAGAAAGAATGAAATTATTTGTTTCAAGTAGTTGATTTTCATTTTCTGTCAAAATGTTTCTTTAGTTTATCCCAGAAGCATTAATATTTTGTGTAAACGTAAGGCTTTTTGAATAATTAATGTTTATTTTTGTTGTAAATTGTAATCTGACATTAATTTGATGTGCATTCTATTTCATTCTGCAGTTAAAAAAGGTTATTATTAAACATATTTCACATTGCATCAGATAACAAGTTTTGTGTGACTTTTCCAATGGCTCTTTGGGTAAATCTAATTCGTATTCAAAATGTGAAATCTACAATAAATATGGAAAGTATCCCATGTGACTGACCAATACATGGATTTTGAGGGGAAAAATATAGCAGGTAGGATTTATTTTAAGTTATATATTTTTTATCAGGATATGTTGTATGTACAAACCACTTACATTTTTATATTTGACAGGCCTAAAGGAAATGCAACCATTCATATTACAATGTGTTAAAATAGCTGCTGAGATTACTTTCAGGTTTTAAAAGGTTAATAATGCCAATCACACAACTACATACATGCATTCTTCTTCTAGGAAAAAGAATTAGCTATTCCTTTCATAGATTGCTTGAGCTGAAATATGGCAGGAAACTGATTACAGCAATAAGACTATAGTGGAGGATAAGTTGACTATTCAGTATAATTTATATTGTTGAAAAATACAGCTTATAGTTAGTGAAGAACAAACAAAATTTGTTTACAATTAATAATAATAAGAAGCTGTGCAATCCAATCGCATTAACAGGGTTATGTATTTTACTGTTAAATATTATTGGATTTAGAATGTATTTTCAAATATCACAAATGCTGTTTACATCAAAATGATTATTAGATCTGAGGGAAATTGCACAATTTGCCATTTGGAGTACAGGTAGCTCTCACAACAGTTCATTTAGTGACCATTCGAAGTTAGAGTGGCACTGAAAAAAGTGACTTATGATCATTTTTCACACTTATGACCATAGCAGCATCCCCGTGGTCATGTGATCAAAATTCAGACACTTGGCAATTGACTCATATTTATGACAGTTGCAGTGTCCCAGGGTCATGTGTTTACTTTTGTGACCTTCTGACAAGCAATAACAATGGGGAAGCTTAACAACTATGTGTTAAGGAATAACCCTTGAGTAGCAAGGGTGTGCACATGAAAGCGGTTGAGAGTAGTTATGAATAAGCACAGTCACCACACAGATATACTGAGTTGTGTTTACAGTTTACATTCAGGAAAAATAAAGCACAGTCCAATAAACAAAGTCTTCATACCAGTCATAGTAATCATACACAGTAAATAGTTCTTCTGGAGTTGCAAACAATAATACAGTAAGTCAGATAGAGATATCAGAGAGCAAGAACAACAAAGGGAACAAGCCATGTTTCTAGCTCCCTCTTAAGAAGATTGGCAACAAAGCTAACCAATCAGGACACAGTATGATGCAATACAGCAGTCTTAAAGCTATACAATACAATACAATGCAAACATACATTGATGGTTTATATATTGCCAACCCAACAAGTTAGGTAATAGTCTTATTCCTGTGTTACCAACTTAACAGCTGCAGTGTTTCACTTAACAACTGTGGCAAGAAAGGTCATAGAAAGGGACAAAACTCATGTAACTGTCTTGCTCAGTAACATAAATTTGGGGCTCAATTGTGGTTGCACGAAGAGGATTATCTGTGGTCTTTTTCTATTAGTGTTGTTAAATGATGGCATTTTGAGCACTGGAGATGTGAATTAGGCATAAAAAAGAGTAAACCTCCTTTCCAAACGTTCACTTCATTTCATGCAGCAGAGTATTCCAGCTTTCCACAACTCAGAGGCTTTTATCTATGGGTGTGTGGGTGTGTGTGTGTGTGTGTGTGTGTGTACACGTACACACACACACACAGAAATGGAATTGGTAGACCAATGTATTTGGACAGCAAATAGCAGATTTCCAGATATTGTACAAACTAACAGGCAAGAAAATAAAGTGCTTTTCTTCTAATAGAGTTATCTGATTTGTTATCAAAAACTGGAACAGGAATTTTAAAATAGGAAAGAAAAATCAAATTTTCAATATTTTTTGGAAACCTGGAAACCAGTACAAGAGTTGTCTGTGTAAGTATAATTCATAATCCTTATAGTTTCATTCCCCCTCTTTCTATTGACATTTTTTTGCTTTACTTCCCTCAGGTTTCAGTATTATCTCCTCAGACTTCATGTCTTCAGTGTGCTTATATTATATTCATGGATATAAAAAATAAATGCAGTCTGTCTTTAATTAAGTCTCCATGGCTTAATTCTGTTCTTCAAATAAATACTTCAGGTATTTTGATACAATTAGTTATGGAAGATGCTATATAAATAGCTTCTGTTTAAATTATTTGATCTCTTTCATTTTGTATTTATAGTATAAAATAATTAGCATTAGTAGTACAACTATTGAGAACTTTGCAAAGTTCATTTTAAAGGTCCATTGGTGAGTTAAGAGGGCAAACCTCCTTCATCTCCAATCTATAGCACAGAGTGAATTTGGCATTTGCTGACTGCTTCCTCAGCTGAGCAGATAGGAATAATTGTATATCTGTATTACTTTTTCTTTTTTTAATTCTGAAGATGCTTTAAATTGAGTACCCAAAACCACTGGCTGCTTTTTTCTTTTTCTCTTTGGGTTTACATGCGTGTTTGCTATTTCATTCACAATTTGAATTTTCTTGAGTTTTGATACTTACATTTTAACATGCCCCACTGCTCCACACTTGGAATGAAGCTGAATAGTTGTAACATTCGTTGCAAATAAGTGCTTTGAAGAGAGACTACACTCTCTCTAATAGAACTCAGAGGTAAGAGCAGCAACAGGTAAAGATAATCCATCAGTTTGGTTTTCTTCAGTTTCTCATTTTTTCTTACATGAATTCATTTTATCCATTTCACATATCCTGGGTTCAGCTAAATGAGGCTGTTTAATAGAGGAGCCCTGGAGCATGTCCATTCTGCCAGATCTAGTGGGGTGAGTAGAAATGATCAGAGACAGGGAGTCTCTGGCTCTGTGTCATTCATAGCTGTATAGGTAACAACCAGCCTCCAGAAGGTAGTGTAACTCACAAAGCAGTGGTTTTACATTTTCACATGGCTGTATTCTGTACCAGTTGCAGCTTTGAAATGGTCTTCAATCCAATGTAAAATGAATTGCAAGAGACCAATCAGGAAATGACTAAGGCATGAGTGATGTGAGTGAAGTTTCCTGATCCAGCAACAGGTGAAATTGGTGCTCAAGGTGGATTTAAAGTCCCTTCTGGTCATCACCATCATATGTGCCTCCAGCAGGAATGGTGACTCCTTTCACCATGTAGATTTTAACAAGGAGTGGAGAGAGAGGTGAGCTCTGACGTACCCAGTGATATTGGGACCGGATCTATTTGCCCTCTACACTGATTAGAACTGACCTCAGAGAAAGAAGGAAATCCTCATGAAACTATATTCTCCATTCCTAACTTCCCAAACTGATCCAGAAGATCATAATTGAAAGGCCACTGAAGGATCAAGGCAGGCCAGGATGGATACATCACTCCCATCCTGAACTCATTAGAGGTTATTGATAAATGTGATCTATACACATGTACATATACATATACTCTATATGCGATCAATACGCTCCCACAGAGAGGGTCTCCTCAGGGTGCCATCAGTCAGGCAATGTCGACTGGCGACCCCCAGGGGGAGAGCCTTCTCTGTGGGGGCATCTGCCCTCTGGAACAAGCTATCTCCAGGGATATGATTGATCCCGGACCTCCATACTTTCCGCCAGGCTCTGAAAACTTTCTTCTTTCAGCAAGCCGGGCTGGCTTAAATTTTTTAAATTTTTTATGGGTAAGGGGTTTTAAATTGGGGAAGCCAAACGGATTTAATTATGTTTTAAATTATTTTAATTTTCATATTGTATGTATTTTAATTCTGGCTGTTCACTGCCCTGAGTCCCTCTGGGAGAAGGGCGGTATAAAAATTTAATCAATTCAATTCAATTCAATTCAATTCAATTCAATTCAATTCAATTCAATTCAATTCAATTCAATTCAATTCAATTCAATTATGTCATCTTTGTGTTATAACTTGGCCTGAAACCCAACTGAAATGGGTCTAGATAATCAGTTTTCCCCAGGACTTTTGGAACTGCAAGGTGATGGCCTGTTCAATCATGGAATTATTGGTTTTCCTGAAGAAAGTAGTAAGTTTAATTCACCTCTAGTTGATAATATATTTTAGCAACTAGTAGGAAAACTACCTTTTTCAGACGATACACAGGTATTGTCAGTGTACAATAGTATTGATCTAGATCAGGGGTGAAATCTAAATTTTTTTGCTACTGGTTCTGGGGGCGTGGCTTGGTGTGACGTGGCTTGGTGGTCATGTGACTGGGTGGGTGTGGCCAGTTTGACATCATTCACATCACTGCTGTGCATGGGGCACTTGGAGAGAGAGCGAGCACACACCTGTTTGTGTGTGTGTGTGTGAGGGAGCGATCTGAAGCTGAGGCACCCAAACTTCTGGCAGCGGTGGGGGCAGCTTCTGAGCAGCCAGCTCCACCTGACCTACTTCCTGAGTCTCGCCGTTCTCCTCACCCCCACCCCACTCAAACAGCGGCTTCCCTGCTCAGCCCCAACAAGTTATGCATCCATGGTGCCCGCACCAGCATCTCGAGAGAAGCAGAGAAGATCATTGCTTGCAAGCAGACAAGCAGAGGTAGCAAGTGTATGCCGTGCTGTGGGAAAAATGAGAGGTCCTGTTGTCCCACAGGGCCTGCTGCTCCTTGAGGGGGGGGCAAGGAGAACAGCGAGACTCAGGAAGTAGGTCAGGTGAAGCTGGCTGACTCAGGGCTGCTCAGAAGCTGCCTGCGTCGCTGCCAGAAGTTTGGGTGCCTCGGCTTCAGATCGCTCCCTCCCTCCCTTCCTCCCTCCCTCCCTCCCTCCCTCCCTCTCTCTCACTCTCACACACACACACACACAAACAAAGCACCCCTATGCACAGCCCATTTGAGGAAAGGGTATGGGTGGCTGGGCGCGTTTGGCTGCAGAAGGAGGTGCAGCGCACCGGGGTTGTTTTGTTCACCGAGGTGGTGCTTCGGGAGGGCAGGCGGACGTCTGAAGCTGACAACTATAATGAATATGTCCACCTGCCCTCCCAAAGCACCACTGTGGTGAACAAAACAACCCCATTGCTATGGATGCATAGCTTGTCGGGTCTGAGCAGGAAAGCCGCTGCTTGGGTGGGGGGCAGTAAGCTGCTAACTCCTTCCCCGCAGCCCTGCCATGCTTGCCTGCCTTCCACATGGAAGCTGGCCATCAGGACACCAGGAAAGCAGCATGGAAGGCACGCAAGATGGCAGGACTGCAGGCTGTGGACCAGTTTGGGGGTGTGGCCAGCCAGCCATTGCTCCCGGTTCGGCGAACTTACCTCAATCTCCACTATCTACTTGCCTGAGCCGGTCCGAACTGGGAGCATTTCACCCCTAATCTAGATGGATTAAGTCTAACTGAATAGCAGATAACTTCTTACACTGATTTGCACTAGTACTGTTTGAGTTTATTGTAACTATACAACATGCGTAAACATTTAAATACTGGTAATCAAAATCAAATATTACACTTTGACATCCAGAGAATTAGAATTCTTAACTGATATTGGCTCACTTTAATTACTTTTCTAATTTGATGAAATATGCAAATCAATAGTAATATAACTCTTATGTTAATGAAGGTAAACTAATTGTCAGGGAACAATATTTAATCAGAGAACTTGGTAACCCTGATTTCTAAACGAACAAATCAGACTTACAAATTTCTAGTAAGCAAAAGACTTTGGGGGAAAGAACCTTTCACTTCAGCCATACTTTTTTATTCGTGACATGTTGCCTGGAAGTAGATCTGATCTCTTAATATTCATCATATAGATTGAAAAACAAAAGGAGAAGATGTAGGTAGAGGCTGCCATAATATTGTGATGCTAAAAAAAAGAAAAGTTTATTGCAATATTTCCATAATTGCTGAGTTTTAACTTCCAATAAATAATCTCAGGTTGCCAAAACATTACCAGGACTTTATAGACATCTGGATGCACAGGGCTTCACCAGTGCTTCAGTTCATTAACTTCAAGATCTATTTATCTTGTTTTTACTTATCTGTGTTAAAAGAACTGCTTAAACAATGTAATTCATTGATTTGGAGAATTATCAGGGCATTGCTTGAAAAAGTCCTTCTGCACACAATATTGTTTACTAATTACTAATTCATTACTAATTTCATAACTAATGAATGAAAACAGGGACCCTCAGTGTGTCTACATCAGTAATTCACATTCATCTATTCCTTGAAACATTACCAAATATCCTAAATCCAGCCTTTGATTTTTTTTCATCAACTTGTAAATCTATTTTAGCAGACAGAACACCAGGTTTATTTTACCCATTATATTTTGACACTGATGCAATCATTATTGTTGTAGAATAATTATCAGCACTATAGTTAGAACCAAATCATTTAATTATAGTCTTGTAGAAACATTGAAATTCAAAAAAGCATCAACGTCAGGTATAAGTTAGACTCACCCTTCCCAAGGATATGATTTGCTACCCAGGTATTAGGTCTTGCTTTTGTAGACTCTTAGAAGAGATATATAGCAGTTTCCTCCGAGTAGGCAGATGTGATCTGAACTCTTCACTGGTATAGATGGAGACGATCTTAAATTCATCCGACCCAGGAGGAAACCATGAATACATTGCCAATTTTTCAGAGGAATGAAGATCTTCTTTAGAAAGAATATTCTGTCTGTTGCTTTTCTGGGTACAATTTTCTGAGATGGCTTTTTGTCCTGTACAAATGATGGCTTGGCTGCTTGGGATTTTTGGCATGTTTGGAACGGTTATTGTCACTCTGATGCCTCAGTGGAAAGTATCAGCTTTTACAGGAAACAACATGATAGTCTTTGAGACTATTTGGGAAGGCTTGTGGATGGTGTGTGTCAGTCACATCAAGAATTATCAGTGCGAATTCTACAAATCCATTCTGGCCCTTCCACCTTTGTTAGATGCCGCCAGAGGATTAATGTGCACGGCTTGTGCGCTGTCAGTTATTGCTTGTCTGACTGCTCTTGCTGGCATGAAATGCATCCGAAGTCCAGGCAATAATGAACAAGTCAAAAGAAACATTTTATTCACAGCTGGAGCAAGTTTTTTCCTGGCTGGGGTCTTTGTGTTGATTCCTGTTTCCTGCATTGCCAACGATGTCATCGAGAATTTTTACAATCCAGAAATCCAAGCTGCTCGGAAACGTGAATTGGGAGCTGCTCTCTATTTAGGCTGGATCTCAGGTGCATTTCTAATCTGTGGAGGAGGCATGTTTTGTGGTTTCTGCTGCTGTCCTGAAGAACCTGAAATATATCAGCATTCAGCACCATGCAGCGAAATCAAGCCTATGGCAATGCGTTCCTATGTATGATTCCCTCAGGTCTGCATCCTCAACTTGTCTGGGACAAAGAAATGAATTTTGGGATTCTAACTTTAAATCCAGGACAATACAGTTATGTAGATCCAATCAATACCACTGATTTGTAGAAACAGATTTTCATCTAGGAGTATGCTCTTTGGGCAGATCCCTTCCTTTACTTAGCAATGCAACGTGTAACAGTATGAAGACATTGTATTTGCTGCAAAACTCTCAGACTGTGTACATAAGGTATTGTGTTTTCAGGGAAAGAAAATTAGATTGAATCTGTTTTCTCCTACTTTTGAAGTTCTTTTCATCAGGATGAATGTTATTCCTAACATTTTGATGTGAAGTGCATGCTTATATACAGATAGTGGGATGCACACGCGCACACACACACACACAAATGCACAACTTTCAGTTACACTGAAGCATTTGTGCTTTCACATGTTGAAACCTGAAAGCTTGCAGATGAATTTTAAATCTGCTGAAATTTCCTTCCTTTTAAAATACTCTTGCTGAATTTTAAGGAAAAATCTACTATATTATAGTTAATATCTATTTTCTTTAGTTTTTTCTTTTTAATTTATTAATGTGAAAGGTAAAAAAATTTATCAGGCCCTAATTTAGTTTTTTTCTGACCTAGGAATCCCTAGATCTGTGGATTTTAACTCCCAGGCATATGAAGCTAACATACCCATTGCTAAGAATTATGGTTGTTAATGCAGCTAAAAAGACCAGGTTAAGGGAAATTGGCTAAATGGGTCACAATATTTTGCTAATATTTCTGTTTGATGGGTCATGATTAGTTCAAAAAACACAGAGGAAACAGAAAGGAGATAAGTGTATAAAAATGGCCAGTACAACTTTAACAGAGAGAACAATTTCAAAGCAAGTGTATTAAAGGAATGCATTAATTCTAAAATTTGACAAAACTTAATAAACAGGAAAAATGCATTAAAGAGTGTCCCTGTTGTAAGAGATTTGATTTTGTATGTTATGCCTGATTCTGTTTCTTTCCTAAGTTCTATTTGCTAAATGACACCTCTTACATAACTATATGAGTAAAGGCCTGGGATTTGGTGAACAAAAAAGCCTTTGAGTTTCTGGAAAAGTACAATTTTTGGTGCAGTGTAAATTATTATTGGATTTTCCCAGTTTTTGCCAAGAAACTTATAGTGTGGCTTTCAGCATTTGCCAGCTCAATGTTCAATAAATTTCTGGATAACCTATCTTTGTAACTCTGTTCAGGACAAAATAAATAGTATCACAAAGAAAAAGTTAATATAAATAAATAAAGTTAAAATAAATAAATAATATAAATAATATATACGGTAGTATATGCTACTGTAGCTCTGATAGTAAGGTTTGTTCTCTGTCTGTCAGTCAGCCTATCTGTCTGTCTCCAGCTCTCTCCAGGTTACTGTACAACCTAAATTGAAAATATACAAAAAACACACACTATATATTACAGCACCTAAATTATGACCTTCTATATTTTCCTATTATTAGACCCATACAACATTTGTGAATCCATTTTGATGCATGCATCCTGCATTACGTGTACATTATAATTGATTAATTATAACTGCCTATTCCCATAGATTTTTGGACAACTTATAAATACAACACAAAATAATATAAATAATATGCAACCACATAGGCAGCCTAGACTAAAACAATCAAACAATAAGAAACCAAACCAAACCAGAGCCCCCACAAGGACATCAACCTCAGACCTGAGACCAAAGCCAGATCTTGAGAGTTTTGGGGAGCCCTAGGAGAGAGAGTGCTCACTCTTTGGAGTCCTCACTCTTGGAGGGATGCTGTTTCAGAAGGCAATAGTTACGATAGAGAAGGTACACTTCCTTAGTTCTGTAAGATGACCATATTTAATAGAAGGGACCTGGAGCATGCACACTCTCCTGGAATGTACCAGTTGGGCAGAAAAGGATGGAGATAGGCTGACCTGAGATGTCCAAGCCATAAAGATTTTTTTTATAAATAAGAGTCAAAAGCTTCAATTGTACCCAGAAGCTGACTGGCAACCAGAGCAATTCACTCAGTAGCCATGACATATGGACATATTAAAAAGTGCCTGTTATTTTCACACTTACAACCATTGTAGCATTCCCATGGTCACGTGATAAAAATTCAGACACTTGGCAACTGGCATATATTTATGATGGTTGCAGTTTCCCCGGGTCATGTGATCACCTTTTGCAACCTTCTGACAAGCAAAGTCAATGGGGAAGCCAGTTTCCCTTAACTGCATTGCTAACTCAACAATTGCAGTGATTCACTTAGCAACTGTGGCAAGAAAGCTCATAAAATGGGGCAAAACTCATTTAACAACAGTCTTGCTAAGTAACTGAAATTTGGGCTCAATTGTGCTCATAAGGTGAGGACTACCTGTACAGCTTCCAAATGATCTTCAAGTGCAACGTCATGTAGACTATACCTAAGTAAAAAGAATGGTATATGGAGTTATGATGTGGGCTTCTTAAATTTTAATTAGCATTCACCCAGGCCAGCAACTAAATGGAAGTTCTCTAAGAAAAGACTTGTGTTTCCAAGAAAGCTGTGTTAACCATGAAGTGTTGATTTTGAGGAAACATTTCCCATTTCCCATTTGCAGATCTCAGTGTGTTACAGAGCATACTTGACCATTTTAAGAATTTTTGTGTCTGTTGAGTCAAAGACCAGCTTAGCAGAGGTTCATAATGAAGAACTACCAAGAATTTGTTTTTTCTGGCATTTCAGAGAAAACCTATTTGCTGAAAATTTTACACATGAAGATCGCAAGTAATTGTTGTGGTGGGACCTGCTGACAGTTCCTCTTCCCTCCAAAAAAGAATGGGATACAGTATAGGGAAGCTTTACTGGCCAAAGCATAAACATCAGTGCAAACGTTTTTAGGGTATGCTACAATATTAATACTTACAAATAATTTTGTTATGAGTGTCATTTCCTGTTTTCCTTTCCCAGACAAATGCTTTGGAATGATCCACAGAAAGATGGTAGGGACAGAAAATACCAATGAATTATTCATTAGAAGATCATTAATGTATTTAATTATTTATTATTTATTTATTTAATACACAATAATCAGTTAAAATGTTTTCCAGAGATGCTAATAAAGTTCAAGAATAAGAGATAAAGTTTTAAAATCTCAAATACACCAAACATCAAGGGGGGGGGGGGGGAGAGGGAGGAATAGGAGGAGCTAAAGAGAAGTAGAGAATTTGGAGTAGTTTCTAAGTCACGAAAATAAGCCTTCTTGTTTGAAATATTTGAAATTCTACTCCCATGTTTGGGAAGTAATAGGACAATAAGCTATATGTGTGCTTATTTTCCAGCTACATTATGGATTCAGATAATGAAACTTGGTGTCTGAACAAACACTGCTAATTTAAATATACGGTATTTTAAAAGAGAAGTAGCATTATGATCAAGGTTTCTTTATCTGAAGAAGGGGCTGCTTGCTTTCACGATGATTCTTGCTTTAAACTGTATAAAAACAACTGAATGCAAATGATCGGAATATATTTACATTTCAATACTGATAATAAGGTATGAGAACCACATGACAAATAATATGTTGACTATAGCTATGTTTAGAGTTGCTAAGATAACACAATTATTCCTTTGAAATTATGTTTTAAATACAAATGATTCATTTCTCCAACTTTATGCATATTGACTCAGAATAAAATTCCTCCCAGATTAGGAGGATGTAAAGGATTAACATTTATATCTATTGTTCTGCTCTGAATAAACAGCTTAGTCCTATTTACTTCCATGCTGGACAGCCCCTCTTCCTCTCCAGGCACAGAATAAAACCTTCTGGGACAGAGTTTGGTTGCAACAGCTGGAAGAAGGGGTACTGTCCTTGATTTGTTGAACAAACAATATTTGTCTTGGCTCATGTAAGACTAAACCAACACCAGACAAGCCATATAGTATGTTTGTGAACTGCTGGAAGTAGTGCGTTAGTGTATTTGTATTTATGAACAAGAACAGTCTTTGTTTCACAGATCAGTTTGAAACAGCCAATTTGTTCATCCAAGTGGGAGCTTTATTTTCCACCTGAATTTTTGAAACTTCATTCGATTTAAAACAGCAACAACAATCTACTGTAAATTATGAGCGATGGCTTAATGGAAATATAAATGTAAGCTTATTAGGGCAGTTTTGAAGTTTCTGAATCCTAGCTGCAACAATAAATAAAGAAGTTCACCTACGCATTTGTTAATGTCAGAGTCTGGCAGAATATAAGAAAATTGATTCACCTTCAATACGAAATAACATGCTACTGGTAAACATATTAGAAGCTGATTAAATATATTGAGACTTGTATAATGTAAAGATCTAACTGAAAACAAAAAGTTATTTTTGATAACTTTTTTATTTCTTATTATTTTTGTACAAACTTAGTTTCAGCGATTGTCTCTTATACTTTGTCAAACAGCCTTTTTTTCAGTATACAGTTGTTACATATTGTTACACGTAATTACATATACAATTTTATGACCTTTTTTGCCACAGTTGTTAACTGAATCACTTTGGTTGTTGAGTGAATCCAGTTTCCCCCACTGACTTTGCCTGTTGGAAGTCAATTGGGAAGGTCACAAGTGGTGACCACATGACTGTGTGGACTCTCTGACAGTTATAAGTGTAAGCTCTGGTTGAAAATCACTTTTTTCAGTGCTGTAACTTTGAATTGTTGTTAAACGAATGGCCATAAGCCAAGGATTATGTGAAATGAGGAAGAAACAAACAAATAGATGCATAATAACCTTTAGATTGGTAGCACTAGCAGCTCTCCACCCGAAGCATTTTTCCTATTATTTATGGCCTCCTCCAGTGAACATGAATCAGATGAAAAGTTTGATAATTTCCAATATTGTATTATTTATATCAGCAGTCAAAGTTAGTTTGTTCATTAATAAACTTATCTTGCTTACTCCATTTCATTGATGGTTTCGGAAGAACCATACAAAATCCATTACCATTTTATAAAAAGTGAAAACTTCATACAATCTAAAAAGAAACTACAGATAAATCCATTACTATTTATAAACTGACCCACTGTACAGTGTTCATTCTTACTTCCTTCTGCAGCATCATTCTGTACTGGTGACATTGAAAGATAGGTAAGTCTGCTTTTAGTCAAGCTTGACAGCTCATGACCTCATGGTCATGTTTGTATTGTTCTCTTGGCAATCTGGAAATAGTTTGCTACTGCCTTTTTCTTCTGGGATGTTGTTGTTGTTGTTTACTCTTTTTCACTCTAGCATATGGATTTTATGGTTACCTCCCATCCAGGTTCTACTCAAATCTGAACTTTTTAAGGTTTTAAGATTAAGCAGTTTTGGTTAGGTCCGTGATGGCGAACCTATGGCACACGTGCCCGAAGTGGCATACGAAACCATGTCGCTTGGCATGCACAGCCTTGCCTGTTTGTGTTCTGGGTTTCTGGTGTGCATGCGCACGTGATGATCAGCTATCCTTTGCGTGTGTGGCAGGACCAAAAACTGGTGTGCGCATGCGCATTGGCCAGCTGATCATCGGGCACGCATGCACGCTAGTACCCGGAAGTTTGGCTTTTACAGAGCATGGTCCCAATGAGCGTGTGCATACACAAATAACATTTCCGTGCGACCTTTTCAACACTCGGTGCCGAAAAGATTTGCCATCACCTGGCTAGGTGCTGTTATCTAGCTGACAAAAGTGACAAAAAAGTCTAAATGAGTCAAAAGTGATAAACTTTTCTGTTAAGCTATTGATATCCTAATACATTGTCAGTTGTGATTCTAAAATGCACTAATAACTTTCAAATGTAAGCTTATTGTATTTGCTTTCAAATCCAGTGACATTCGAATCTTGGGTACAAATCTGAGGGTTGGTTTGTCAAATCACTGCAAATGTGGGAGTTACATAGTTAGAATTGCTAATGCAGTATTCAATTCCTCATGCCTAACTTAACTTCCATTAAGATGTCCTTGGAAAACATGACACAGCCTGGATTGGTTTTCATTGAATGGCTGTGTTAAGATATTCTATCTGGCATGACCACCTATAGTTGCATACTTAATGACTGATTTTGCAATTTCTGAAATGCTATTCCTTTTCTGGAGTGGCTGTTTTAGGGAATGCTCCACCAAGAAAAACAATGCATGTGTCATTTCGCGTCTCCCATTCATCACTTGTACACACCTAGATTGTGTAGAATGTCAGCCATCTGCTGCAATATTTGTGGAAAGAATAACAAACACATCACCCACTGTTGCTATTTTCCAAGTCTAAACAAAGTACTCAATGAAGGGAAGTATTAACATATATATTTCCTTTAGACACAGGAAGCTGACTATGTATGATATTAAGATGAAAATCTTACCTAAAGAGGCACTTGAATATGTATGTGTTTGTGTGTGAGAGGAAGAAAGAATGAGGGAGGGAAAGGAATGTAGCATACAGATGAGCCCCATGTTATGCATGATTTACCATTAAATGCAAAATAGTAAAGGGGAGCTACATCTTAAACCGATCAATGGCAGTAAATTTATTGGTTTAAATAATAAGCATTGCTGTGTTCAGAACTTCTAATTACTGTTTGCTTCAACAAATAAACCAGTGGCTATTTTGCCTCCTGGCTGATGTCTGTGACATGTAATCCTTCCCTGCAGAAAAGTGGCCCTGACAAGTACAGCACAGCCATACATGGAGAGGCTTCCATAGAAATTTGAATCTAGATTTCTAGATCTCATGGAGCCTGCAGCTATTGTATACCATGCTGACACATGCAGGCACAATCCCTGCAGGCGCTGGAGTATAAATATGAGTCCTTGGGGTGGGGGAGGCTTTCTTGACATATGCTGTGATAGCCAGAATTGGAACATTCAAATTAATTGTAATAGTTTGGCATAAAACCTCTTGCTTGGAAATAAGAAAGGACAACATGGAAGTTTTTGCTTTTAATAATGTGCCTCATATAGAGTTTAGTTTGCCTCCAAGATGGCAGATTTTATCAGCATCCATTGAGCACTGACTACTGTCACTTTATGCCACCCTTCAAGTTTATGTTTTAAATACTCCCCATTCTGGTAAATTTTGTCTGTTTGAAGTCTAAAACTTTAGTTTAAGTATAAGGCACCTATTCTGTCCAATTAAAACTTTCTAACTATTCCATGCAAGAAAAGGTCTAAAATGTCGGCTCACCAGGACTGTGTGACAAGAAAAAATTATAAAAATAAATATCCATCACCATGGACCTTCATCAGCCATTGATTACATCTATAAAGTTCTTGTTTCTTTTAAACAAGATAGGGAAAGCATGAAAAACATGGTTTCTGAATAATTCTGAAAGCCCCAAATAATAGTGCCTCTCAAAATCCCATGGCTAGGGAATGAAAAGCAGTAGCATGGAGGAGTTGGCATGTTTCAAATTACTGCCCAATGGCTCCTCTAATAGAGATACAATGGGATTTCTACCCCTCCATTCCCAGTCAGGATGTGGCCCATTTTCAAAGGCAATCTTTCTGATTTCTTTGATCCCATTCTTTTTAATTTTCAGAGAGTTATCCTGCTGATGGAGAGACAGACAGATAGATAGTTGTGGTACCAATAATCCTGCTGAGAAAGTCCAAAGGACTATTATATAAGGGACATTATATGTGCCAGATACTCTATCTATAGAAGCCCTCTGTGTTGGATGGTGGGAAGCTCAGGCATCCTAAATGTTGCATTGTTATTGTTATCATATTGATAGGGAATAAAAAACAGATACAGTCTGGCCATTTTTTTAAAAAAAACTTTTTAAAATCAATCAATCAATCAATCCCATTTTCCTGTACAATTTCACTATGAACATGTTGTGTACTACACTTTAAAAAAAGCTATCTTGTCTTGTCTCCTAGGGGGATTAAGGGGAAGGAAAACATTTATAAAAGAGAAAGTTGACAATGAGATTAAAAAATGTGGAGGTATTAGGGAAAATTGTTTGTTTCCTTCCAGCCCATAAGAATCTGGAAGAAGGATTATTCTACTAAACACAGATCAGCCCACCTCTTTTCCATGGATTGCTCTTTAACTTATTTTCTTATTCAACAGTCTCTTCAAGGCCAGTGTTATCTGACTTTATTTATTTTTTCCTGCCAGTGTTTAAATCAGCATTTCAGGAATTATTTTTTCTTCTTCATTCAACAAAATGTGTTATTTGACATTTCAACTCTATTTTCCTGTATCTTCCTTTTGCTTTGTTGGGTCTTCCTTAGCTCATTTCAGGTTACACTAGCTCTCTCTTCTTCTCTCTCTGTATCTGTTTTGACTAATAGCAATGTACGGTAATTCAAATTGTTTTAATTCTTCCTGTCCATTCTCCTATAAATTTTTTTTGTCAAAGTGCTACCCTTCATCTGCCTATCATCATTGCCTCATAATAATGTTTCTATGACCTCATAAAACTCAGAAACACAGCCAGGACCAAACAACTTGCTCTCTGAAGTGGAGTATCCTCTGAGACCTCTCATCCAAAATCAAAAAATCCCACAGAAATATAACATTTAATGAATGCAATTCCTCTTTCATGGCATCAAAATTGGATGTTTGAACATGGTGACTCGTACTTCATAATGGTAGGATTGTCTTTTAGTTATTACTAAATAACTAAATAACTTTTATCTTTCTAAACACTGAGCACTCAAGTAGCTAACCTCTTCCAGTCATTTTGGTGAATAAAGATGGCTGAAGGCTAGCTTTTTACTCTGAGATGTATGACACTACAGTTACCATTTACATCTCCCAGTTTAACAACTAATATTATGAAATATTATGAAATGAAACACTACGGTAAAGTTACATATTGAAAGCTTTGTGAGTTAAGACATAATATCTGTGGTAATATTTTTCAGAATGGATTATTGGATTTCCACCCCACTGAGAAATTGGAGTCATACTAAAAGGTTATTGAAGCTAGCAAAATGATGATAAATAAATATTACATATTACCAAAAAGTTGCTAAGTAATATAATAAAGAAGTGATGTATTAAAGTCTAAAATCTAGCAGATGCTGCTTAGCTGGAATATTTGTGAATCTGTGCCAAGAAAACATTTGTGTACTACTACCTAACAGTTAAGCACACACCAGCAAACAAAAGTTGTTGCTGAAGAAGATGAAAGGTAATCATGAATTTCTTCTCACAAGATAATAAAATGGTTCTGCTGTTTAGAAGCACTGGCTTGTGATACCATAGCTGGCCAAATAAATGAATTGTCAGCAATTTCAGCATCAGAGTTGAAATCTAGATTAGCTGCCAGGAGCCAGATACATAACAATCAGCTGCCCTCTTCCCACTATAGTTTCTTAAATGTACAGATAGGAATTTCTCATTTGAAAGACAATGTGAGGCACATTTACCTGGAGAGAATCCCCACTCAATAAGATTTACTTTTGAGAAGACATGCATGTGTAACACTGAGCAGCCATAAATTAAAAAGGCCGACTCTGAAAACAATATATTTTGTTTCTAGGTTACTCTTAGCAATAGCTCTTCTGCTTCATTCCTAATTCACCACAAGACTGCTGGATGAAACCTTGGCCTTGTGACTTGCCGCAATTGAAATGATCAATTTGTTGACATAGCCTCTCTGATATCTTTTTCTCTTCTCTTTAGTGCTTTATTTTCATCAAGTGGGAGCTCTGATAGTCTGAGCTCTCATCCTCTAATTCTTCTTTGATGGAACGCTCAAAAAGCCATACTATCGTTTCTTTTTATTTTTTTTTTCTTATAATCAGGCACCATAAAAACCTGGAGTGCATTTTCTTCCTCAGATAATCAAGCAATTCACATTTTAAAATCAAGTTATACGTATAGTGATCAGTAATACTACTTCTATGATTTTTTTATTAAACCATCCATGAATGAATCAAATATTTGGAAATTTGTTTGAAAATATGAACTTCCATCTATATTTATCTAGGTATATTTATAACATTTATTTTTCGTGGTGTTTGTGGGTTATTACTAAGATTTCCTACATGCTTCATGAAAGGCATTGTCTAACAAACATACACATCTTCATACCAATCCTAAACTAAACCTTGTTCCTACTCTGGAATGATAGATAGAAGTCAGAATCTAAAGAATCACCTTTGCGGGCGCCATGGAACAAATCACATATTGGCATCCAGATTCAAGTCAGTTAAAGAAATAAAAGTATGAGGAGTAAACCATTCCCTTTGCTGAAACTTAAGCATATTCATATTAAATCTTACACACATTCACCACACATTGAAGTACAATTTAACCAATTGTTTGTAGTTTAACTCCAGCCCTTCAGATTAGCTCAGTATGTTGTCTGAAGGTCAGTGGATAAACCCTGGTTAGGTCAACTATGGATACACATGCATGAACACAGCCATTAAGCAAACCCATTAAACACAGTGGGATTTACATCACCTGACAATGTTCTGTTTTCTGCAGAGCATTCTATTTCCTAGCTGGCCATTTTCCTGTCTGGCTGTCTTCCTTAGTGCTCTTACCCTTTAACCCCCAAAGAGCTGTGACTTGCCCAGGAGAGAGCCAGCATTTCTTATCTTATCCTCCTCAAATTATGAACCACAATATTCCTCATAAGATGAAAAGCACTCTTCTTTTCAAAAAAACCCCACAAAACTGGGGGGGGGGGGAGACCTCACAACACTTCATATGTGTGAGCCAGGAATTTTAGAATTTCAAGGACTATCTCAGCTTCTTGCTGAAGTTGAGTAATAAATGTATTGCGTCTATTGTTCAAAGACACTCTCTCAATTAGATATTTCTCTCAGTGAGGATCAGCCTGAGGTTGCCTAAGAAAAGCAGCTTATCCATGTTTTGTCATTCTTCAGATAAAAATATTATGCTCAACTTGGTATATTGGCTTGCTTCCAGACTGTTCATAATTCCACTCCATTAGTTTATACCGTAAATACCTAAATGTATTCCTTACATGACCTAGGATCAATTCTGTGTGTCTCTCACTGTGCAGATTTCAGGATCTGGGATTGCTGCGGTACGCACAGAGCTGAAAGAACTTACTGATGCTACTATGGCATGGATATGCAGTATTGCTGAAAAAGTGTTTGGAAGGCTCATAACATTAAGGCATAGTTAAACCCTTGAAGTCACATATTGTTAACTCTCTATTTCATGTTTTGAGAGGATGTTTAGGTTTTGCTTTTTCAGAAGAGCAACATTATTTTGGCTTTAATATTTTAAGATTTAGAGGAGGAGATCTACAGATAATTTGATGATTGTTTTTTTAAACTTATGGACCATCTGCATTCTGGACCATTCTGGACCATCTGAATTCTGTATCACCTAATGTTACTCAGAAAAATAGTGGAAAAATATAGTATTTTTCTATGATGTATGAAGTAGCACCCCAAGAAAATATTTCTCCAGACAAAAAAGATATTCTATATCTAAAACAGCCATTATCCAGAGAAGTGCTGTTGTGATATAAAACAACATTAGACTGCAGAATTAAAAGATACAGCACACAACACAAATATGTTTTATGCTTTATGCTCATCAATGAAACCACCATGGATTAATTTTCTTGTTATTATGACTGTAGGCTTCATATTTTGCAATCAAAGTAATGGGATATGGGAGTAGGGAATTATCTAGTCTATCGTTCAATCTGAATGTCTGATTCTTCGAGACTGCCTGGAAAAGTCCTTGCAGTTTTCTTGACAAGGTTTTTCAGATGTGGATTGCCATTGCTTTCTTCCTAGGGATGATAGAAAGTGACTGATTCCAGGTTACCAGCTGGCTTTATGACTAACGTGGGACTAGAACTCACAGTTTCCTGGTTTCTAAAGCTGTGAAAGTTAAAATTCAGTTCAATGCAATAAACAAAGCAGTCAGAAAATTTCTCCTACTCCATATGAAAGTTGTTTTACAGCAATGCAGTATATATTTTACAGAGCATATTAACCCACTCTAAATAGCCCATCATCCTGGTTAGCAAAAATCAAGAAAATGAAAGCATTACCTCAATTTATCAGGAGGGAACTTCAAAAATAATGTTAGAAAGTAATATTTCCCAGAAAGAGTAGTGAAAGCTTGGAACTAACTTCCAGTGGAGTTACTGGGTCAGTCATCAGTAATTGAATTTAAATGAGTTTGGGATAAGCATTTGTCCCTCATCCAACCAATTTTTTTTTTAAAAAAACCCAATAATTATTTAATTAAAAAGAAAATAAAAAAACCAAAAAACCCTCAAAGGGCAGATTTAATAGATCACTAAGTATGTTTCTGCCATCGGTTTTCTGTGTTTCTATCTTATCCTATGCATAGCGGTTTACATAACTTAATTGCAGACGGCTTCAAGCAGACTTTGAGAAATAATAGGATTCAGTACTACAGCCTATGCTCAAAATAGAAATTGGAAGGAGCTAGGATTACTAAATGTGTAAACCATTGTACACAAACGTAGAGCTTTCAATATTTGGATGTCAGTTGTATCTTTATGAATAGTCTATGGGATGAGAATTTAGCACTTTTACCTTCATAATATCAAATGGTAAAAACAGTGAAAACACCTGAAAGATTGACCGGTTTATTAATGAATAAATTGCCTGGATCCCTTTCCACAGTTGGATTATATTCCATGTATCAGATGAAAAATACTGCAGTGCTGAAGACTATTCATTGTTTCTGCTGCTAAGATAAATATAATAAAAAGAATATGGCTACTGCTCAGGAAATCTTAGGAAAGGCAAGTTCTTTTTCATGTGGCAAACAGAAAGCTGTGCTTTGATTCATCCTTTGTATTCTTTCTACTTGTCAGTAGCTGACCAAATCCAGTTTTGGTCTACCTTCTCCTTGTGTTGAAGGATGTTAAACAGCTACTGATTATGCAACAGCTGCCCTAGTGCAATAGTTTTGTGGGCAAAAAAAAGTGCTGAATTTCCTGGCATCAGTGCAATCATTCCTATAAGCATTTTTAATATATACAAAGCAAGACAAATGTTTCTAGAATGCATTTATTTTCTCAGGGATGGATATGTCTATTAATGTGAAATGAAGGGTGGAACAGTAATATGAGACAGGACGGAATGGGAAGTAACAGTCTAAGAAACTGACAGCTATTTGTCTGATTTGTAGCACAGCAGTTTAGCCTTCTTTGCCTTGGAACGGAAATAGAAATAATGTTTTGTTTTCTTGGCCTTAATGAACTACTGCTCTGTGTTTCTGGCAAAACGCTGTTTTTGGTAGTAAATAGTCAGAGCTGGGTATCCATTAGTGGTGATAATTTCATTTGCTATCCCACTGCTACAGAAGCAGAGATTTCACGAGTTGACTCCTTTTGTTCCTTTTACGCAATGAAGTTATACTCAGAAGATACGTGTTCATGAATTAAACATTGGTGAATCAAGTCCCTTGCCCACTGGAACAAAGAACATAAACATGGTTTTTTGGGTACAAGGTAGATATAAATGGAACAGCATTCAGTCTTTGACAAAACCAGATTGCATAATAATTCATGCAGCTTGAGCAATATATAAAGGTAATCCTCAGTTTACCACCATGGCCCTAAGGAAAGTGATCAGATGAATGGATTTATGACCTTATGCACTTATGATTGTCATAGTGTCCCTGCAATTGTGTGATCACAATTTGGGCGCTTGGCAACTGGCATGAATTTATGATGGCTGCAGCATTATAATGACTGTGATGATTCTCTTAAAGACATTGGCAAAAAAGTTGCAAAATCGAGCACAGACACATGATGACTCACTAATGACTGCATTACTTAGCAATGGAAGTTTCAGTCTCATTGTGGTCTGTAGTCAGGGGCTATATTAAATTTTACCATAAATTTGGAAAACTCTTCTGGTGACTACTGGTGAACCAATATGATGATTTTCTACCATGTTCTATAAAATAGAGAGGCATATTATCATGAATCTTGATTACATGCACTTTGGAAGTTATGAAACCTCTCTGTAAAACAGGCATGAGCAAAGTCTTTTAAACTTCAACTTGAACTCTATCAACCTGAGCTAGTGTACAGAGCTTAAAAGGCATTAGGTAGGGCATCTTAGAGATTTCTGATTATACTGTATTTGCTTGTGCTTTTATGAATTATACCAAAGTCCTCTTTAGAGGCCTTCCCCCCGCCCCCCACAGGCATTAGGTCCTAGGCTGATAATAACCTGAAATCTTTGAAAGAAAATTTCTCTTCACTTAGGAATGTATTTTACACAGTTATCAAGAGAGAATAATTGCTTCTTTCAACTGACCTCTTTCTCATTACAGTTGGCATAGATTATTTCCCTTCAAATGACCTTACCTTCTTTTCCCCAAATGGCTGGTACAGGCAGAAAGAATATATCTATTCCTTCCCTATCTGCCATTCTGCTAACATGGGCTATCAAAATTGCAATTACTGTGTTCCCAAACAGCAATAATAAATAACACTTTCTTATTATACACAGTATGTAAATTTCTAAATGTCATGTTCATTTCATTTATATTTATTTATAAATAGATTTACTGTGTGTGTGTGTGCGTATGGATGTATGTATGTTTGTATGTATGTATGTATATATGTATGTATGTATGTATATATTGATGGATAGATATAGATTGATAGAGATAATACTTGGTATAGATATACACACATGATAACTTTCATTTATATTTATTTATAAATTGAAATGTATCAGCATTTTGTTCCTTTTAATGACACGCTTACAATCTCATAATCAATTGGCAAACTGCATTAGTTCCTTCTCTGTCCCTGTCTCTGTCTCTGTCCCTGTCCCTGTCTCTGTCTCTGTCTCTGTCTCTGTCTCTGTCTCTGTCTCTGTCTCTCTGTCTCTCTCTCTCTTATGTATGTGCTGAGAAGCAATCTAAAACAGCAAAAGCCCGTACAAAACCCCAGACCCTTACAATTAATAGAAGCCAGTTTTTCAGATACAGTTTTTCTTTATGTTAAGACTCAAGGTATTATCAAAGTATCCATCTTTAAAAAAGATCAACATTTTTTGATATTACATGTGGTGGACCTGCCCAAAAACAAAACAATACTGGCAAATGATCAGAACACAAGTAGAAGTAATCACACAACGAAGATTAGAAATGAGGCCGGAAACATTTCTACTAGGTATAATAAATGGACAATATGAGAAGGAAATAAAATACTTAATCATCCATATAATAACAGCAGCACAAATAATTTTTGCACAAAATTGGAAGAGTAGTGACACACCGACAGAAGATAGAGTAATTAGTAAGATTATGGAATGTGCAGAAATGGACAGACTCACAAAAGAACTACAAGATAAAGAGGAACACGATTATTATCTAGTATGGGAAAAGTGGTATACTTGGTTGGAAAATAGAAAAAGGAAAAAAGAATAGGGAGTAATTGGAGATACAGAAACAGGAACATAAATCATTAATGTTGAGTCCTCGCACTTACGATGAAGTCCTCACACTTACAATGCACGGCTCTGATTGGCCAAGATGCATGGACTTGCCAGCGGGAGAATACTGTCTCCCCATTGGTTGCTTAGTTTGACAGCTACAGTATAAATAGCTGTCAAATGCCTAAGCACTGTTCTGTTTTTCCTGTTGAGCTCCTACAGCTGTTGTTAGAAATAAAGAGTTCCTGTTTGACTTAACTTTGTGTCACCTCAATTAATGGACCCCGGGTCGCCCTACAGAGCACTGGCAATGAGGATGGGATCCCGGGCGTGAGGAGACAGATGGTCAGCAGCTGAAGTCACTAGTGCTAAGCCAAGGTGCTAGCTGAGTCACTAAACGACGAGACGTCATTGAGAAAAATTCCTGACAGAAAAACAGAACCCGTCCTTGTAAGGATGGCACCTCCAACATTCGCTCCCTTCAACCAAGCCACAGAAACTTGGAATTTCTATGAGGCTCAGTTTGAGTGTTTCCTGGAGGCGAACAATTTCACAGGGCTGACCAGCAGCTGGAAAAGGGCGCACTTCTTAAATGCCTGAGGTCCCGAGATGTTTGCTGTTGCACTGGCCCTGCTAGCCCCTGTCCCTGTCCAGTCAGTACCATGGGAAGTCCTGAGGGAAAAACTCAAGCACCATTACGAGCCCACACCATCGCGCATCGCTCGCAGGTTCGCTTTCAGGCAGATCCTGCAAGCAGAGGGAGAATTTGACAATCACTACATTGCCTCCCTCAGGACTGCTGCCTTGAACAGTGAATTTACCGAACTTGAAGACTCCTTACTGGAGCAGTTCGTCTGCGGTGTGAGAGACCTGATGGTGCAACGCCACTTGCTAGAGAAGAAAGAGATCACCCTTGCGACTGCCATAGAGGAGGCTCAGGCTTGCGAACTATCAGGCAAATCCATCTCAGAGATCCGTAAGTTACAAGCCGCGGCTCCCGGCAGTAAGCCCAGCATTGTCCACTCGGAAGAGTTTGACCCTGAGGTAATTGAGGAAGAGGAGGACAAAGTCAGCTGCTTCAAAACCTTCAAGGGCAAAAGAAATACCACAGACAAGGACTTCTCAGGGTCTCCTTGCCAGGGTTGCAATGAAATGCATCCCAGAGCAGATTGTCATTTTAAAACCACCATCTGCCAAAGATGTGGGAAAAAATGGCACTTGGCAAGAGTTTGCCGGGCTAATCTGCAAGGCACACAGCCAACCCCCCTGAGAAGACCTTTCCAAAAAATAACAAGGCCAAGCGGTGACTGTTTTGCCATCTCAAGGAGTTACAACATCCCTGCAGGGTCTGCCCGCCAAGCCAAAATTAGCCCCAACAAAAAAATTTACATAACAGTGATCATTGAAGGAGCACCTTGCCGCATGGAGGTCGACACGGGGTCTTCCAAATCCCTGATCTCCTGGAACACCCTGAAGAAACTGGTGCCAAAATTACAAAAAACCGTGCTTCAGCCATGCCAAGTGCACCTCAGAGACTATCAAGGTAATGACATTTCTATTCTGGGTGGCACCCAGCTCCTGGTGGAACACAAGACCTTTACAGGCAAACTACCCCTGCTCATCATTCAAGACCTCCTGCCTAGCCTATTGGGGCTTGAGTGGTTTGGCGCCCTGGGACTTGGCATAACTGGCATCCACTCAACCAATCCAGATAACTTTGATGACATCATGGGCGAATTCGCAGACGTCTTCGACGATAAATTGGGTAAATATAAGGGATCACCCATCTCCCTCAATTTGGACCCTCAGATAGCCCCCATTAGGCCCAGGCGGGTGCCTTTTGCACTCAGGCCCCTAGTTGAAAAAGAGTTAGACAAGCTCATTGCTCAGGGCGTGCTAGAGCCCACTGACCACGCCCCTTGGGAGACTCCTATAGTCCTACCAATCAAGCCAGATGAGTCAATATGCATCTGCGCTGATTACAAGAGTACCCTCAATAAGGCACTCCAAGCCAACCCTTACCCGGTGCCGTAGTGCAATACCTGTTGCACTCATTGGGCACAGGCTCCATTTTTGCCAAGCTGGACATGGCGCAAGCCTATCAGCAGCTCCCAGTAGATTCTGCTACGGCTGCAGCCCAAACAATTGTTACCCATAGGGGGGCATTCAAGTGCCGCCGCCTCCAATTTGACATAAGTGTAGCCCCGGGCATCTTTCAGGGCCTTATGGAGCGACTCCTGCACGAGCTGCCAGGAGTTGTCCGATATTTTGACGACGTCCTCGTCTCAGCCTTAAGCCAGTCAGACCTCAAAGACAAATTGAGAGCGGTCCTGCACCGTTTCCAAACAGCTGGATTCAAACTCAAGCAGGTGAAATGCAGAATAGGGATGCCCCAGGTAGAATTTTTAGGTTACTTGATCGATGCCAATGGCATACATCCCACACCTACGAAAGTTGCTGCCATCAAAAAGGCCCCCACCCCTACCAACAAAACTGACTTGCAAGCTTTTCTTGGCCTCTTAAATTTTTACTGCTCCTTTTTGCCCCACAAGACTTCTGTGGCTGAACCCTTGCACTGTCTCTTAGATAAGGGCACCCCTTGGCATTGGGGCCCCTGGGAAACTGCTTCCTTCGCAGCTGTCAAATCCCTTCTGACCTCTGAGGCTGTCTTAGTGCAATACACTGACAGCCTTCCTTTAGTTCTTGTTGCAGATGATTCCCCCTTTGGGATCGGAGCCGTCCTAAATCACGCCTTTCTAGATGGCACGGAAGCCCCCATTGCCTTTTATTCAAGGACGCTCTCCTCCACTGAGCACAATTATGGCCAGATTGACAAGGAGGCGCTGGCTGCTGTGGCACCCATCAAGCGTTTCCATGACTATCTTTACGGCCGTCCCTTTACCTTGGTCACTGACCATAAACCCCTCTTAGGTATCCTGGCTGGAAACATTCAAACGCCCCAGGTCCTCTCCCCCCACATGTCATGATGGGTTGAATTCCTAGCCGCTTACTCTTATTCTCTCGTTCATTGCCCTGGCAAACACTTGGCCCACGCCGATGCCCTGAGCCGCTACCCCTTACCCATCTTTGTCTATGACCCCTCTCCTACTACCCAAATCCTTCTCATTGATTCCTTACACCTGCCCATCTCCGCCTCTGATGTTGCAGGCCACTCTGCTAAAGACCCCACCATTCGCAAGGTTTTAGACTGGGTGCGCAGGGGATCGCCGCAGGGGAATGTAAGTCCTGAGTTCAAGCCATACCACGTTAGGCAGCATGAGCTGTCTGTACAGCGGGGGTGCTTGCTGTGGGGGAATAGAGTGGTAGTGCCAGCCAAACTCCAGCAGCAAGTTTTAGAGTCCCTTCATGAGAGGCTCCCAGGGGTAGTTAGGATGAAGTTGTTAGGGCGCAGCTACGTCTGGTGACCAAAATTTGACCAAGTGGCCACCCAGTGGGTCGCAGGGTGCCAGCCTTGCCAACTATCCTGACCAGTGGCCCCTGCAGCCCCAGTTAAGGAGTGGGAAATGCCAAAGTTGCCCTGGTCAAGAATCCATTTGGACTTTGCCGGGCCCTTTTATGGACAAAACTTCCTGGTGGTGGTAGATGCCTACTCGAAGTGGGTGGAGGTTGTCGCCATGACATCTACCACATCGGCTGCCCTAATCAGGGCACTACAGAGACTCTTTGCCACCCATGGGTTGCCCGACGTCATAGTCTCAGACAAAGGCCCGCAACTAACCTCCGCGGCCTTTCAAGTCTACCTGGCAGGTCATGGAATCCGTCATGCCAGGGTGGCACCATTTTGTCCTGCCAGCAATGGTCTGGTAGAGAGGGCCGTGAGGTCGGCCAAAAAGGCACTCTCGCGTTTTAATAATGGGGACTGGCCGGAGAGAGTGGCCTGCTACCTGTTGGCACAGCATGTAACTTCTACCAACAGGAGCCCCGCAGAACTTTTAGTGGGCCGGCAATTCCACACCAACTTTGACCGCCTACACCCATCATACTCCCCAGAAAAGCCCACAGACTCAACCGGCCACCACCGCAGTTTCACAATAGACGACCCCATTTACACCCAAAATTTTGGGGGCGAACCAAAGTGGCTTCCCGGGACTGTCAAGCTAAACACCGGTCCCTATTCCTACCAGATCCGGCTACCTGATGGCAGACTCTGGCATCGTCATCTCAATCAAATTAGAGCCCAAGTTACATGCAGGTCAGAAATGACCACACAACAGTTCCAGTCCCTAACTACATGCCAGAAGTCCCTGACTCAAGCGCGCCACTGGAGCCCAACTTACTTCAGGAACCAAGTCAGTTGCAGGACGAGGAGGCCACCTCCGGAGTTCCAGACGAGTTGCCAGGAGTTCTGTCGGCAACACAGACACCTCCTACTTCTTCAGCTGCCGCCCCCGAACTGTGTAAATCTAATCGGACGCACAGGCGCCCAGCATACTTGGCTGACTACACCTGCTCCGTCCGAGGGGGAAGGGGTGTTGAGTCCTCGCACTTACGATGAAGTCCTCGCACTTACGACACGTGGCTCTGATTGGCCAAGACGCATGGACTTGCCAGCGGGAGAATACTGTCTCCCCATTGGTTGTTTAGTTTGACAGCTACAGTATAAATAGCTGTCAAACGCCTAAGCACTGTTCTGTTTTTCCTGTTGAGCTCCTACAGCTGTTGTTAGAAATAAAGAGTTCCTGTTTGACTTAACCTTGTCTCGCCTCAGTTAATGGACCCCGGGTCGCCCTACAGAGCAATTAACATAAGCTAACAGTGAACCATAAAGATAATTATATGAGTAAGTCCAAACAAGGAAGAGTCAAAACAGAAATTAGAACATACATTACAGTTGCGATATCTTTGACAAAATGTATATTCAAACTCTTTGTTTACATGTTTTGCTTTGTATGTTTTGTTGTCACTCGTTTTGTCTTGTTTGCATTTTTAAACAAATAAATAAATTAAAAAAAAGATCAACATTTTGCTGGCTAGTCACTATATGACTTAAAGTAATGGATCACAATTTGCTATTTTCTCTATGATCTTTTTCTATTATTATTATTCAGTAGAAAAATGCTTCCAGGAAAGTACCACAGTAACACATAGCTAGCATTTTTCAGGGTTGCAATTATTTGGATATAAATGAAGCAGATCTCCCTTGAGCTTCAGTAGATCCCATGACCTGTGATGAGACTAAACCTTGATGGAAGTAGAAGCATTTTCCATTTCTTTCAAAGGTCTTTCTCCTGGTTCCCTGCTTTTGATAGAGGGCAATCATTCTGAAATATTTGAGAAATATCTCAAATACTGAATTATTTGAGTTCAGTACTTGTGCTTCTGAAGTAAAAAGTTATATGTTGTCACAACTAAGTTTCTTCTGCTGGAACAGTCTTCCACAGTCTGCATCTTCTATATAATTTGTGATAGCAGTTTTCAGAATTTCCAACCAATATGACAAAGTCATAGGATGATAGGGAATTTTTGAAGTTGTACTCCCCAAAAACAACCAAGAGCCACCAGATTGGGGATGGTTGTACTATTATGTTTATTTCAAGCCAACTATCAAAGTCAATTTACTTGTATTTGAGGATACTGGAAAATATTCTGGACAGAGTGCTGTTATGATTACATTATTTCTACCAGACATATTCCATAATCTAATCAATATAATAAGTAAAACGTTTGCTTGTTAGATGATAAATTATACTGAGTTGGAGATAGCTAAGTATGAAATATTTATGTTTTTGACATATTTTGCAATATAAAAGGACACACAAATAAATCATTGCTTCTTCGTTTTATATTTAGTACACATTAGAGCAAAGTATTTGTAAAATAAAAAATAATCACTGGTAAATTTTATTTTAAAAAAAGTCATAAAATTATCATAAAGCATTTTATGACATAATATAAAATGTCACAAAACATTTCCTGTGGTCAACTCCTCATGTTTGACTGTGCTATACAGTTCAACATGGGTTACTTTCAAGGCAGATACATCTCTGAATATCTCTCTTGAATTTTTAAGAACGTTTCCACAACATTAGAAGCTCTGCCATTGTTGAAAGCATTGGGGAATCTGGTAAGGCAATATCTCTGAAATGATGACTCAAGTTGCCTAGTATACTATTAGAACTTTTGTTCCTATAACGTTTAACTGGGCAAAATGCTGCATTTTTGATCCAAGGTACCTCAAATAGGCTAATGTATAGAATGTATCTAACAGGAGCATCACTCCCATAGAATGTAAATTTTGCACATTTTATAAAACAATTTTGGCATAAAAATTATCACAAAATAGTTTATGATATAATACAAAATGTCATAGAACATTTCCTGTGCTTCATTTATGCTATACAATTCAACATGGGTTATTTTCAAGGCAGATACATCTCTGAAAGTATCTCAATTTATCCAGTGAAGGCAGTACATGAAAAGGCCTGACACTGTTGGAGGCATTGAGGAAGCTGGTAAGGAAATATCTCCTGAAAGGATGACCCAATGGATGATGGGTTGTCTAATATTTTATCATTCAGCCCCATTCCCAAAATTTTACTGTGGGGATTTCAAATAACATCATCTTTCATCCCACCCCCACCATTTCTTCTACTTAAGTAACCCAGTTAAGAAGGAAACAATTAATATCTCTGACTCTACTTCTCATATCTCTGCATAAACGAACTGCCTGGTATCACCCATAGTATCTTATTCACTGATGCCATATTTATTTAATGATGGATTCTCTAATCACCAAATCATTCCTTGTTACTGATTTAGTCAATGCAACAAACAAAATAAATGGAGAGATATCAAATGAAATATGATATTTAACATTTGTTTTCATTTTGTTTTTTATTTTTGTTAAATAAGCAGATGAGTTTTTAAAATTATGTTTTCAGATTGCTGTTGGTTTTACATGGTACGATTTCATACAAAATAGTATACTGGAATTCTCTTATTCTACCATAGAAGACATGGCATTGTTTTTGGAAGTACTTTAAAAGAATAGTAAGAAAAATGTCTGAGGAATAAATAACAAAGTTCCATTATCTCTTCAGTGTAAGTGAAGCTCCATGTTCAAAGGTAATCTAAGTAGCAGATGCTTGACTGGCTACTATTCTTATGCCTTGCTTATAAGCTTTCAGAGACATCTGGTAGTTACTTGTGGGAACAGAATGTTGACCTTTGAATAGCAATAAAGTTTCTGTATTATCGCTAGCAATGCAGAACTGAAAAAGAACTATAAAAATAAAATAAAATAAAATAAAATAAAATAAAGGGCTCTATTCTTGTGATGAGAATCCATCTGCTCATGAGAAGAAAGAGCAGACTGCACTTTTTGATGCTTGGATGGCCATCCAATCTATTTTATGATAGTCATTGGTTAACAATTGCATTCTGAGCATGGCAAAATATCATCCCCCTGGCCCTCAACAGTAATTTTTCTTTTACTCAATGAATATCCATACTTCTTGGACATTGTGGCCCCTATAATTGCCATTTAAACTTCATTTATCATGGAATCGTGAACCACCACTTCACATTTATTTAGCTCATTCAGTGTCCTAGTATAAAAGTTAGTGGAGTCTGGTGCTTAAGACGTTGAGTAAAAGTAAGGAAACCCAAGTTTGAGTCCACCTTTAGTGAAAGTAGCTCATTGAATGCCTTTTAGCCAGGTATTAGCTCTCAGCACAGCACAGGGTTATTACTCTAGGTAAAAATAATTTTGTACTGCATTTATACATAAGCACATGCTGTACCAAATTAAAATGCTAAAATACTAATATTAATTTCAGTCTTTAGCATATATATAATGAATGAGGAAAAAAAGGATTTCATCAAATTTACAATATAATCTACCTTGACACCAACAGAAAGGATGAGCATAGTAAAAAAAAAAAGCCAGGTAGCGAGATAGATGGTTATATCTAGTATTGAAATCAATCAATCAAATCCTTCAAAGGTATTAATATATGGCCTACATTTACAGGCTTCCAATTAAGTGATAATGTAGGCAGGGTAATAAACAATGGCTAATAGAAACAAACTAGGATCACAGTTTCAGGTAGGTGCTACAGATTCCTGACTTATACTTAATGCAATAGTTCTTAAGGCAGTGTTGAAGATTAATTCTCCATTCTCTTCCAGATCTCAATGTAGAAACAAGACCAGCATAAGCCCTGCTATTGTCAAGTCTATACATATCCATTATACAATTCCAAAATAATTTTGAAACCATCCTGCACAAGCATAAATGAAGCATTTGGACAAGCTTATAAAAAATTCAGGACCTAGTACATATGATAGATAGATAGATAGATAGATAGATAGATAGATAGATAGATAGAAGAAAGACATAGTCAAAGAATGTCAGCAATCACTCTTACTCAAGAACAACCAATGTACAAGCTTAGTTGCATTTTGTTTTTCTTCTCACTCTTTTTGAGAGATTACATTGCCACTTTTCTTGGGCAAGTTGGCCTCTCTCCAATTGCCCTTGTTCCCCCCTTAATAATCTGGATGGTGTTATGTTATTTAGTGAATATATGAGGACTTACTTGAAGCACCAATATGAAAATGCACAAAACATGAAATAGCAAGTAAGAGAAGTTAGAAGGATAAAATAAGACAAAAATGGAAAGGCAACCACACATAAAAGTTATTTCATGTGTCAAATGAAGATTTCCCCATGCAACTTCAGAAATCATCATCATCAAAATTATCATAGCTAGAGCTGACTGTACTTGTATTTTTCAGGATTTTTCAATAATCTCTTGATGAAGTGCATTCGTATGTTATACAGCAAATCCCAGGTATTGAGTATGATACAGATAGTCCTCAACTTACGACCACAATTGAGCCCAAAATTTATGTTGTCAAGTGAGAAATTTGTTAAGTGAGTTTTGCCCCATTTTATGACTTTTCTTGCCACATTTGGTAAGTGAATCACTGCAGTTGTTAAATTAGTAATACGGTTGTTAAGCAAATCTGATTTCCCCATTGATTTTGCTTGTCAGAAAGTCGTAAAAGGGGATCAGATGACTCCGGGACACTGCAACCATCATAAATGTGAGTCAGTTGTGGGTTTCAATTTTGGCCGCTACCGGTTTGCTCTTAGGCACATGCACGCTCATGCATGTGCAGAGACATCCGGATGGGTGGGTAGAGCCTCCCGCCGCCACCACTACTGGTTCGCCCGATCTGGGGTGAACCGGTAGCAACCCACCACTGATCCAAATGTAAATCACGTGACCATGGGATGCTACAATGGTCATAAGTGTGAAAAATGGTCATGTCACCTTTTCCAGTGCTGCTGCAATTTTGAAAGGTCACTAAATGAACTGTTGTAAGTTGAGGACTACCTGTAATATATACAAAGTAACAATAACTTGTGGAAAGACATAATGAACTATTTCTGGTTGTTTGCTGCTGAATTCTTCACCATTTATATTCTTCCTATTTAGTTTTGTCTGATAGCACCATAACACAACCTGAAATGTTCTTCATGCTTGCTGCTGTTTCTTAGATGAACAGGGACTAAAAAAACCACTCTCTGTTTGACAGTTAATTCATGGAAAAATTGTTGGCAGAACAGTTAACATTGCTAGCCAAACAAGCAGATTGAGTCCTAAGGTGACACCTATAATGTATTACAACTACAAGGAAAACACGGCTATCTTCTGCTATAAACAGTGGGCACAGAGGGTAGGATAGCCCAAATGTCTGCCATGAATATTAGCAAGACATTTCATGTAATAGTAATAAATTTTTATTTCCATTTCTATTAATAGTTTGTAATGCTAGAAAACATCCAGCTTTTGACAAATCAAGCAATAGAGATGAATTCTTAAAATAGCAAATTAAGATAGTTTGTTTTTTTTAAAAATGCCCAGGGACACTTAAGGCAAGCAGTTGACTATACTGGTAATAATGAATAAATTATTCTTTCCAGCATTTTCCAAATGTTTGTAGTATATTTAATAATTTATTCCTTTCTTTTGCTTAAAAGAATTAAAAATGATCTTGAAACTTAAGGACAATCTTGCAATTTTTGGAAGTTATAAACTGTGATAAAACTAACATTCCTTGCGGTATAGTCCCTCAATCATTAAAATACCTCATGCACATTTAAGTTATGTCTTTGTTGCATCATACTTTTCTCCACATTTTAAATGGTAGGTTAATAACCAAAAGGAGAGAAAAGGCTACTCTGATTTGCAGACAGGTTCAGTAACCTGTCCAGAAGAACAGGCAGAAGAACAAGTCTCACCACTAAAAAAATATATTTATGATTTATTGTGTATCAATAAATACCTCAGTGAAGGAATGTCTATTGCTTTAACAACTCTGAACAGAAGAGCAAACTTCTGGGAGACGTGTGTGTCTCTTTCCACATTACTTTAATAAGCATATTAAAATGTCACCATTTAATGATTGTAGTTTTCAGGGTCATACAAAAACTAAAGGGGGCGGGGCTGAGGAAGAAAAAGGGTGGTTTGCTTTAATAAGGTGCTGCATTTTCATTCCTACTCAAGACAAAGCAGCAATATCTGCCTTTGACTTAATTTAACAGTAAAGATGAACACTGGAAAAGCTAAGAAAGAGTATATCTCTAGAACTATGTAAACCAAACAAGGTTTGTGAGTTGCAGTTTTGGTAGTCTTTGCATTGGTCATTCTTGTTGGGTAGGATTCGAGTTGTTCTTCCATTCATATTCCAATAAATGTTTGTTTGTTGGAATAAAATGTCATTCTTAATCACAACCAATTTACATTCTGGAATAATCCCAGTTTGAAAATAGCAGCTTAATATCAGTCAAGTAAGGGCATTGTTTGGACTTTGATGAAACAAGTTGGAAAGTATTGACACTTTGGTATTGGAGAAGACTCATGAGAATGCTATGAATAATGAAGAAAACAGATCATAGAATAATTCAGTTCAGAATTCACATTCAAAGCATGCAAGTACAAAAGGCTTCAATTATCATATTTTGGACATATGGTGCAAAGGCATGACTCTCTGGAGAAGTCTGTAGTGCTGGGAATGGTGGAAAGAAAGAGAAAAATAGGGTGACCAGCACCAAGGTGGATTCACTCAGTTGCATGGTACGCTGTTGGAGAATCTGAAGGATGAAGTTAGGGACAGATTGGAAGAAAACCTATGTGATCTCTGAGACTTGACACTGACTTAATGGCACATAATCAACTAATCCATCAGTTAATCAAAGGCTGAGTTATTGTCTATGAGGTCATAGAATCATAGAGCTGGAAAGGACCTTGGAGATCTTCTAGTCCAACTCTTTGCCCAAGGCAGGAGTCCCTATACCATCCCGGACAAATGGTTGTCTAACCTTTTCTTGAAAACCTGCAGTGATGGAATACCCACAACTCTGGGAGGCAAGCTGTTCCATTGATTAATTGTTTTCACTGTCAGAAAATTACTCTTTATTTATAGATTGGATCTACATCTTATGAGTTTCCACTCATTGTTTGCTTGCTTGCTTGCTTATTTATTTAGTTAGTTAGTTATTTAGCTAGCTAGTTAGTTAGTTAGTTAGTTAGTTAGTTAGTTAGTTAGTTGTTAGTTAGTTAGTTAGTTAGTTAGTTAGTTAGTTAGTTAGTAAATTTGTTTGCCATCCATCTTGCTTTGAAGCAACTCTTCTTGTCTTACCCTCAGGTGCTTGGAAATAAATAGATGCCTTTGTGTCAAATGAAGCTGTGTTTGTGACAGCTCTTCACATATTGGAAGATGGGTATCATGTCTCCCCTAAGTCTTCTCTTTATTAGGCTAAACAGATTTTCCTTAGCCATTCATCATATGATTTAATCTCCAGACCCTTTATCATCTTTGTTAGTCTTTTCTGCAAAGTATAAACCCTTTTGAGAAAACCCAAAGTAATAACCCTTCTGAGATTCAGGTAATCCTCAACTTACAACCAGAATTACAGACATAAGTCATGATAATTGTTAAGCAGAACACCATCACATTCAATTTGATAACTTTTTTTTGCAGCACTCATTAAGTGAATACCACAGTCATTAAGCAAACATTGCAATCATTAAGCGAACACAGCAGTCATTAAACAAGTCAATTTTCCCCAATGGGTGTTTTTTTGCCAGAAATTGGAAGCAAGCACCAGAAATTGACAAAGCCCACTGAAAATCACAGTCACGTAACCACAGAATGCTGCAAATGTCTGTAAATGTGAATCAATTGCCAAGCACCCAAAATGGGGTCACATGATTGCAGTGGCATGTGCCGCCATTTTAACTATGAAAACCGGTCATAAATAGCTTTGAGGAAATCTGTTGTAACTTTGAATGGTCTCTAAGCAGCTGGATGTTAGATGAGGATTACCTGTTTTGCAAAAGAAACTTATAAAACAGCAGAATAATTAAATTAAAACCATTCTTGACTTAACAAAAAGAAAGAAAAAAGTTTTTTTTTATTAACTTCCAACTATGTTGGAATAGAGTCAAAAAACTGGCAATGATGATTACATTTCACTTCCATTGAAGTATTATAGTTCAATTGCTTGATTAGTATTAATGGGTACTGACTTTGGAGGTAGCTGGAACTCTCTGTAATCAATCAACATATAACTGAGGTTAAAATTAAAAGCCTGATTTGTGATCTACAGAAACTGCACAAAGTACTACACAAAATCTGGTTCCTTGTTAGGTAATACTGTACACATTGGACACTGAACAGAAGTTTCTTCTCTGCTCATAAGCAAGAATATTTTCTTGCTCAATCTACTCAAGGTAATTTAGTGAAAATATATATATATATATATTATATGTCTATTTAAGTTTTCATGGGTACAGTTAATATCTCGGGTTTCTTCCCGTGTAATTGTAAACAATTGTAAGACCCCTTTTAAGGATATGTTTACAATTACACGGGAAGAAACCCGAGATATTAACTATACACACACACACACACACACACACACACACACATATTGTTTGTTAAAAATGCATAACGTTATTATCACTCCGACTCTCCAACCAATTATCCCCCATCAACCTGATTGGGAGTAGGTGGCTGGAGTGAAGTTCAAGAATGCCTTTTTCAATTTTAATATTAAGACCATAGGAAAAGAATATTTTTGCATTAAAAAGAGAGCGGAAAAAAGAGAAGCATAAAGAAAAAGAAAGAAAAGCAAAAAATGTTAGTTTATAAATAAGATATCCTTCACTTCATTTTAGCACATTATTAGCCCTGTCTACTAACTTTAAATTAAGTAACCTTGACAAAACAAAGAACTTTTACAATGATGTAATTTTATGTCCTACTTAAAATTAAGTAGGGCAGATATAGTAACACATCTTTCTCTTACCATATATGTCCTTGTAATAGGCATGAAATAGAGATTGTAGGCCACATATTCTTCTATTCCTCTTACAGACAGATCTGTCACATTTACTTATTAACACCTCTTAATAAGAATACCAGGCAGGCTAGAGAGAAATGTAATAGATAATTTCATTTTATTTGATCAATACACTTTGTCTCAGAAAGAGTTCTGTGCAATTTTTACATTGTAAGAATAAATGAATTAACGCTTTAAAAATCCTTTAACTCTATTTATGTGCACATATTATAGATATTATATATTAATGTATGTAGTAGTTCTAGGACTAAGTATTCATAAACTGAAAATGATCTATACCATTAAGAATTTCTCTGTTATGGAAATCTGAGAAAGATGGGTGGTTAATAAATATGAAATATAAATAAATATATTTCTTTTCTTTTTCTTTAAGTTTAGTCTGTGTTAGATTTTAAATTTATTTCTTTATTAAATATATTATTTAAATTTATTACATTATTTAAATTTATTACATTAATTTATGCTGCCCATCTCTCTACCAAGCATTAGATGGTTTACAGTATCGCAAATAACTTAACAAAAGGATTACAGGATTAAAAATTTAAAAGGGCATTAAAAATTAAAATATTAAAACAGATAAAAATATTAATGTATAGATGGGGTAGAGGTGGAATCTTCTACTAATCTAATAGCCAACTCCAAAATAGGATGTCCTATTGGACCCCAAGCCCAAACTCTTGAAATTTGTTGCAAAAAATGTTAGATATATAAAAATATTCCCTTCTTACCCCTCTGAGTGGTATGCAGCTTCCAAAGGCCTGGGGGTTAGAGGATTCTGTGTAGTATCTTAACTGTTCCTAACATTGCACTCTTCTGGACAGAGAGCTCATTCCTGGGATCTTTTCAAACCACTCTTGACCATTTTATTTTTCACATTGTCTCTAGTTCCCCCTTCAGGCCCTGATACTTTCTCCAGTTTCTCATACTCCTTTTTCCTGATGTTACTGTCACTTGACACCTCTATAGCTAACCCCACTGCTATCTTCTGTTCCTCTCTTACTATGATGTCTGTTAATTGGCTAATACCTGCCTGTCTGGATCCACAGGAAACCAGTCCTCTTATTCTCTATGATCTTTCGTGGAATCTCCTATCTGATCTTGGGAGGGTCTAGCCCAAACACTGTGCAGATGTTCCTGTACATAATACAGCTATGTGATTGTGTCATTCCATGTATGCTGTTCCTGCCTGCATCTTACACCTTGCCATTATGTGCTTGACTGTCTCTGAGATCTCTCTACATAGTCTGCACTGTGGATCCTGTCTAATGTGGTAGACACCTGCTTCTATGGATTTGGTGCTTAGTACTGCTTTGATTGGTGCCTCAGTGCTGCCTTTTAGTTCAGCCTTTTCCAGCTACTAGTAGGATTTCCCATTATCAAATATTTCAACTATCTACTGATATATAAGAAATTGTTGTTGTTAGTTGCGAAGTCGCGACCCCATGGACAATGTTCCTCCAGGCCTTCCTGTCCTCTATCATCCTCTGGAGTCCATTTAAACTCAGGCCTACTGCTTCAGTGACTTCATCCAGCCACCTCATTCTCTGTCATCCCCTTCTTCTTTTGCCCTCAGTCTTTCTCAGCATTAGGTTCTTCTCCAGTGAATCCTTCCTTCTCATTAGATGGCCAAAATATTTGAGTTTCATCTTCATGATCTGGCCTTCTAAAGAGCAGTCTGGGTTGCTCTCCTCTAGGACTGACCGGTTTGATCGCCTTGCAGGCCAAGGGACTCACAAGAGTTTTCTCCAGCACCATAGTTCAAACGCCTCAATTCTTTGTCGCTCAGCCTTCCTTATGGTACAACTTTCACAGCCATACATTGCAACTGGGAAAACCATATAAGAAATACAAAGCATTATATTTGTGAGATTCATTCTCACAAATTAATGTTTTTAGTTCTGAAAAATCTACCACCATGTGAAGTTCTTACTATGTAGTCCATTGACTAAGGAATAAATAAGAAGAAGATACCATGCTGACTCAAAGTATCACATCTATAGAGAATATATTCAAGAGCTACTTTCATCTCATGATGATAATAGTATTTTTTTTCTACATGAGTATATGTTCCCAATGAATAACATACAATGTGACAGAGAACAGACGTAATACAATTATGAAGGACCAGCTACTTTCCATCTGTCTTTTCCCTAATGGTTTCAGCATGAACATATTTCAATTCATGAACTTTAGACTTGAGTGTGTAAATTCAAACTCAAGCTAAAAGAAGCTCCATCAATCTAAACTGACAGCTTCTGACAAAACTCCTAACAGGGCAGGAAAAAAGAAAGAAAAAATAAATGCAGGAAAAATGAATGCTACACATCATTAATAGGTTAGAAACTGGGATGTTGGAACCAAAGTCCAAAGAGTAGAAGAATACAAAAACAGTGATAAATAGGCCTTGTATTAACACGTAGGCAGGGAGAGCATATCCAGTCCTAAATATCGAAAGGTTGAAATTGATGCTTCACCACTGTTTCTTTACATAGAGGTAAGGAAATCGGACATATATCTATATTCAGATGCTTATTTTATAATGATATATTATTTTCAAGTAATATACCCTTATATGGATTGGCAAGGTAGCATGGAGAACACTTGCCTATAAAGTCACTAAGAGTCAGACATGACTGAATGGTTAAAACAACAATATGGATTGGCAATGAGTTTTTTTTTTATAGGTCTCTCAAACTCTTTCATTAGTTTTGTCAGTTCAAAGTGAAGCTCCTATAAGACTCTATTAGCATTACTTCATTTCCATTAAATTAAGGGAATGGAGGCCTGTAAACATGATTTTTCAATATCCCTGGCAACTGAAATCTGGCCAATTCCTATCTTATTAGATTTAGGTGTTAGGTGAAATCACAACTGAAATAGAAACAGAACCATTGCAAAATACCTCAACTCTCAATCCTCATAAGTAATCCAGAAGTACACTATTGTCAATACCACTGAACACGACTAAGAGTCATGTTACTCAATGCTTACCAAGTTAAATTAACTTCTGAAGTAGAACTTAACACTGCTTTAGGACTAAAGGGATAATAATGAGACTTAAAAAAAAATACCTGATTGCCTTTCCATAGCTCCATAAATCAATATCACACTTGGCTTCATCCCTCTTCTTGGAGTTTAATTCTTTGCACCAAGCAACTGGAAAACCATCCAGTTTCTATCTTCTCCCGTTTGGCACAACTTCTTCCCTATTGAACTATTTTTCAGTTAGTTTTCTCAGAGTAAGCCCTACTGAAGTAGGTTTTAGAAGACAAAGAATTGTGCTCTGGGTCATCTTATTATTGGGAAGAACCAATCCATTTATAGCTAAACAGTGACATCCAATGGCTAATGAAATAAAGGCCAGGTATTCCTCATTTTCTTACCTGGCCTAGTTTATGTATTATATTCACAAAAGCTGTGTGCACAGGTGCAAATGTAAAATTTTGCTATTACTATATAACCCAGGCAGCCATCCATGATATAGTATGGACTAATTAATTTTTGTTATGGTTCTGCTGAACACCATAAGATGAATTCAAAATCAGGACTACCCAATTATTAAAGATGTATCATCAATTAAATAAAGCCAACAGTTTGAAAATTAAGTATAATATTAAGCATATAATGATGAATGGACCATAGGGTAAGATGAATCAAACAACTTTACTGAGAATGAGTGTTTGAATGCAACAAATGAGTAAGCTTTCCATTTAATTCTATCCAGTAACCCTTGGATAGGAACAGATGTTCTTAAAGTGCACATATAGGTAGCGCATTAGTTATAGTACTGGAATCAGTGTTGCTTAAAGTATCCACTAAACTCCATACAACATTTTATCTCTCTTAAAACTAACATAATAATAAAAATGTCAAACTTTTACCAGATTTCAATGATTATGCCTTATTCAGTACATTGACAGCTTCGATTTTACAGCAGGACTTTATAGTTAAAACCAGGAAGTAACGATGTCCCAGCGGGTGGGTGGAGCTTCGCACTGCCACTGCTACCTGTTCGCCAAATCACGCGCCTGAACTGGTGTGAACCAGTAGCATTTCACCCCTGCTTTACAGCCTGGGTTGAGATGTATAGTTGGGTATCATTCATATCCTGATGATACCAAACTCCAATCTGATGGATGACTCCACACAGTAGTTTCATCTAGACCAGGGGTTCCCAAACTTGGCAGCTTTAAG
>WNWU01000016.1:30548013-30571591 GCA_012654045.1 Ptyas mucosa | reverse complement strand
GCTGGCTGGAGAATTCTGGGAGTCGAAGTCCACAAGTCTTAAAGCTGCCAAGTTTGGGAACCCCTGATCTAGACAAAAAGCAGGGCTATCAAACCTTGATATTCCTCACAAGTGACAGTCGAGATCTGTGGAGCAACCAATAACATGTATTTTGATGATTTCTAAGATTAATCAGATATGCTTAGGAAAAGATGGTTTGATTCAGTTCTTAATTTAAAAAGAATTGCCCTTTCTGGAAAGACAGCATCACAAAGTATAGACACATTGGCAAACAGATTTTAGAACACTATAGAGATACACATTTTTGATGCGGGTTATATTCTATATTTATTATGATAGGGTTGCATACAAAGCAGTCTATTAACTGCTTGGTATAAATTTATGTTTATGTAATTCTTGATAAATTTCTCATCTACCTAACTGCATTAATTTCCTGATGTATAATGACGGTGACAGTGTTGTTATATTTTTCATGATGTAAAGGGTTAAACTGGAATACACTTTTTACTCTGATAAAGCAATGGTCTAAGCCAGCTTTCAGATATTCTTCTTTCCTGTTTCTTCCTTCCTGTACAGTTTTGGACTCTTGTTGCTGACTCTTGTTGCTGACTCTTCCAGATTCATATACAGCCAGTATATGTGGGTGTTCTAAAACAAACTTTAAAGATCTCTCGTTTTAACAGGGACATCTAATTTGAATGAGCTGCATCTAATTTATTTTATCTGGAAGAAGATATCAGAAAACATGGTAATTGCAAGATGAAGAATATCTCTGTCAACCATAATTATATCATTCAGTAGATCATTTATGCAATGAATCAGTGTCCAGTTCAGTCTACTTATAGTTCATAAAGTTATATTTCATGTCGATATAGTTATGTATATAAATGAGAAAAATTTGTAGATGAGAGATACATATTAATAAGCTGGCCAAAGAATTGCAGTTTCAGGATTCAAAAGCTGACGGTTTTAAGCTTTATTTGCATATTTACTTTCACAAAGTATAATTTTTCTGGCCAATTGGTTTCAGAATTAAATACCAATTGAGTCATTTATGAGGAATGGGTTTAAGCATAATTTTGTCTGCGTTGGATTATATCCTTTTTGCCCATTGATTTGAGCTAACGGTAAATGTGTTTGATTTGGAAAAATAGAAGTACAGGCTCAGACAGGACTGCCATTTTTTCTCAGTTATTGCATTAATAAGAAGTTACCATGCAGGTAACATTTAGTTCCTCTATTAATTTTATTTCTGTGTAAAAACACTTTAGCTTTTATTTGAGATCAGTCATGCTCTGTGCATCTTTCCCTTTATTTTTTCTGGTTCAGCTGAGAGTTAGGTATAATAATTTTTAAATAGTACTACAGATTTCTATGGGATCGGTCTTTTAATAACAAACAAGGCATTATGTTGGCAGCTTCACTGTAAATAGGACACCAGCATATAAGGTACTCAAACTTGTACAGCTTTTATTTCTGTTCTCTATTTGAATGCCGTTGTAGGAGATGAGGCTGAGCTGAAGGAAGGAGTCAAATGCATAATCAAACATGAGCCCCTTCATGCCCCATAAGAGATCTAAGTCCAACCCACCGTGAATTCCTTATCTACCACCAAATTGCTTTGACCATTAGTAGTTCAGATTCTTGTAAATAGCTTAAGCTTAGAATAAATCTTTATACTCATTTGAACTGCCTGAATCTCCTGATTTCATGATGGCACTTGACAGCTATTATTACCAGGATGATAGGAGTGTTTATGTCTTCAGTTATATGAATGACTTCTTTATCAAAATTTAACATTAGATTTGGGTTTCAAATCTTAGTGCTATCGGTTCATTATCGGTAGCGAGTGGGTGCGCACGCTTGCTTTGTGAGCGCGTGGCGCTTCTGAGCATGTACAGGGCATTTTTGATGACATCTGGGCAGGTGGGCGGAGCCTCCCGCCACTGCCACTACTGGTTTACTCGAACCAAACCGCGAGCAACCCACCAATGATTATGTTGCCAGAATGGACAAATAGGCTCATATATTATAGACTTTCTGTATCTTTCTTACTCAGATAGGGGAACATCTATTATTTCAACTCTAAGAGGTAAGATTGATTTCCTGACATTACTGTTACTTATGAAACAATATTTAGATGTGAGAAATACCAAAAAATTGATTTGGAATGGAATCCAGAATGATTTAAAACAAACTTTTCACTCCTAAACTATTTCTATCTTGTAAGCTTTCACACCAGCAAAGCATTTATCTTTATTATGGCTATTTGTTACTGCCTATCCAAACTTTTCCTTTTAATCCTCTTTTCAAATTTCCTGTCACAAAATAAAATTTAGAATTCAGTTCTATAACAGAACCATTTAAATGGTGAGAATGTAAAATGTGAAGGAAATAAACAGACTTTAAACTATGCAGCTAGGATAACAGATATGTTAATTGATCTCTCTATTGGACCATGGATACGGAACCAATGAAAGGACTAAAATGATTTGGGAATTAATTAGAATCATTAATTAATTAATTATTTAGATTAATTAGGAAATAAACATTTCTAAGAATGGACAGAAGCTAAATTAAACTTAAATAGATTAGTCTCAGTTATTCCATAATCAGTAACCTGCATCAAACGTTTAGTAACATATGCACAGCAATAATACTTTTGCCATTCACATGGAATATAAAGATCAGATTTCATATTGATGGTTTAATTTAAGCAGAGCAGTCATTAAAAAGCTACTCTCCCTACTCAACTCCAGATCTTTCATAATGGTGATAATTTTCTGGGTTGGTGATTGAAATAATAATTTTGCCTAGTATCACAGCATTAGCAGCATCTCTGTCTGAGATAACAAAACTTTGTCTTCTCTCCTTTTACCCATTGATTGTCAACAAAATGTTCCATGCTACAAATATCCATTTCCAGACTCATTTTTGATAAGCATTTCCTTAAGTTGAACTATGGCACTTGAAAGAAAACTGCATAAGAATAGAAGTGTCCTATGAGTCATGAAAATTTAAAGTTTAATTAATACCAGGTAGGTACTTGAATTATTTGTCTCAATCAATCATAGAATTATACAATCTTAATTTTTAAAAAAACGTTTTCCCCAAATGTATGCATAAAATGAGTTCCAAGAACAAATTGGTCTTAGCATTATTATTTCTCTCAGTGCACTTGTCAACAACTTGCCCTTGATTTAAACAGTCGGAAGGGATGAAATTAAACAGGTATATCTATATACATTTGCATATTATTTATTGAAACAATAATTCTACTGAGGTGGAGGAAACAGATTGATTTATGTTATGATATATATATATATATATATATATATATATATATATATATATATTAACAATATATGCATATCATTTTAGAAGTAGCATATTCTCCTCTGTAATACAGGTGGTCCTTATTTAATAACCACCCATTCAGTGCTCATTCAGCACTACTCATTCAGTACTACTCAAACAAGTAGTAGTTATAACTGTTTTTGGACCTTCCAGTTGGTGCGGTGCCCCCTTGTTTACATGGCCATGATCCAGGAAGTTGGCAACTGGCCTGGATTTCCCAACAATTTTATTTTATTCAAAAAGTTAAAATATAAAATAACATTTTAAAAAATGAACAAAGGCAAAACAAAACTAAACATAAACATTGAAAAAATATGTATTAAAAAAAAAAGGACGAAATACATATTATGCCCCTATTTCAGGCCTGTCAAAATGGCAGCCCACGGGATGTATAACATGCAGACTACACCCCCCTGGCTCTGTAAAGGCAAAAAAATCATGATATGTCACGATAGGTCACGTGACATGATCAAGTTTGACACCGTGCCCTAGTTAAACACTGACAAATCTATTGCAACAATAATAGCTTCCTTCCTTGCAAAGAAGGTCCAAAATTTATAAACTTGGACATCTATTTTCAACCAAATTGATCTGTCCTACATTTCACATATGACAGAAAAAGATAGTTAATAGGTTAAACAGCAGTGAAGTTAATATTCAAAACACCTTGTCTGTTACTGTAATTAGTTCATAGAAAGTCTTTATCTAGTATAGAATAATAAGATCTAGATACCTAGAGAACATAACCAAAATTTATATTAATATCAGTGATTACTGATTTGCTTCCAGACTCATTTTAATGTGATAATATTTCTTCTTCTTTTCCTTTTCCTTTCCCTTTTCCTTTTCCTTTCCCTTTTCCTTCTCCTTCTCCTTCTCCTTCTCCTTCTCCTCCTCTTCCTTCATATGACCCACATGTAGCCTATTTGCACTTAAGCAAAGGATGTATGTACATTGCCCCTACATCTATAGAGCCTTACCAGCTGAGATATGAATTCATTATTAATTGTGAGAGTGTGATGGTATCAGCGCACTCTGTCCTTCATCGCCTCACTGTAGGAGTACAGTTTTTCATATACTGCTGTTCTCTGCATAAATGTATTGGCTTCTACAGACAATAAATATCAAGTTAGGAAAAAAAGACTTTACAGTCTTATTTAAGAAAATTATTTTTTATGTCAGAGTGATATTGTTTCATCACTTCTTTCTTTTCTCAATTTAGTTTTTCTTTCTCTTCAAACTCTTAACTGTGTAGTACTTACTTGATTTTCTCTTTCTCAGGACCACTCATGGCTGTGGACATGCCTAAATAATTCATGCTATTTCCTAAATAAAGCTTATCTTTATTTGGAAACACCAGTTTCAAATTCCTTGTGTGTCCAATCACACTTGGCCAATAAAGAATTCTATTCTATTCTATTCTATTCTATTCTATTCTATTCTATTCTATTCTATTCTATTCTATTCTATTCTATTCTATTCTATTCTATTCTTATTCTATTCTATTCTATTCTATTCTATTCTATTCTATTCTATTCTATTCTATTCTAGAATATTTTATAAAAATAGACTCCTAATTATACTATTTATCTCACTTTGCATTCTTTCCATTGTATGAAGTTATCTGCTATTCAGTCCTTATTCTGTCTAATGAAAGAGATGGTGTGAGGGAGCTGAGGTCTGTCTTTTTTTTCCTTTGTACAAAATATAATGAGAGAAATTTGTTAATCTAGAGGGTGACAAACAATTCATATCAAGGGTCACCCTCCCTCTAGACTTCAGTACCTTGCCTCTCTTTGTCTCCTCCTTATCTGTCCCCATTATGTCCTATCAATTAAAGAGAGAGAGAGAACATTCTGAAATCTCTAAATATAGTACAACTGGACTAAAGCAGATAATTAGAAGAATTAGCCAGAGACATTACATATACAGTATTTTCATTAATGTTCCTGGAGATAGTTATTGATTGATTTGTTCAATTTATATAGCTGTGGTGGTGCAGTGGTTAAACATAGTATTGCAAATTAGTTTTGCTGATTGCCAGGGGTTCAATCCTCACAGGGGCTCAAAGTTGACTCAACCTTCCATCCTTCCATGGTCGGTAAAAAGAGGACCCAGATTGCTGAGGGCAATATGCTGACTCTGTAAACTGCTTAGAGAGGGCTGTAAAGCACTGTGAAGCGGTATATAAGTCTAAGTGACATTGCTATTGCTATTTTCTATCTCACTTTCACCTCACTCTAGGTGACTTATAATAAAGTGAATGTAGTTAAAACTTAGTTATAAAATTATAAATGATGTCAAATGAAAAATATTACAAAACTAAAGTAACATGGCTATCACTTAACCTAATCTGCTGCACAGTACAACATTTTCTGTTAGCCTATAATACTAATATATACTTTGAAAACAATTACAATATGAATCACATTTGTTATAATCTTGTTCCTATAGAACAAGCTAGTAGTGTCAAACAAATATTAAAAAATCATCCTTGCCTGGCATTTTTTATTATAGAAATCTTGAGATCCAGTTGGTAAATTCCTCAGACAATTACTGTAGAACTACTACTAAACATACAGTGTCTTTAAGTGCTGTCAAACTACATCTTAACCCTTTTTATTTTTATTCAGAACAGTCAAATCCACTACAAACTGAATACGATCAGATCTATGTCTGATTAAAAAAAATAAACAAACTACCTTGATTGTTCTTAAATAAACTATTTAATAAACTACCTTGATTGTTAGAATTTTGATATCCATATTAATCTGAGACATAGGGTATTGGAGTTCTTGGTGCTCTCTGAGCTTGTTTGTTTGCCCACAGACATTTCTTTTCCAGACTGGATAACATATATAGTCAGTGGTGGGATTCAAGTAATTTAACAACTGGTTCTCTGCCCTAATGATTTCTTCCAACAACCAGTTTGCCAAACTGCACAGAAAGTTAACAACTGGTTCTCCCGAAGTGGTGCGAACTGGCTGAATCCCACCACTGTATATAGTGCTAGAAGGGACCAGGGAGCTCTTTGTTTATATACGGTAGCTTGCCCTGTCAGTATTGGTGGGGGTGTTTTTTTCACCTTGGTAGCTACTTGATTAGGCTGTTGTTTACTGATTGATTGGTTCTCTCTATAGAGATAAACAACATTTAAAAGAGACTATAAAAAACCTAACAGTAAAGAAAAAGACCACATAATTCTTTTCCTGTATAGCATTTATCAGCTATTCTTTAAATTCTTACACAGCCTACTGAACAACCTGTTTCATCTGCAAGTTTAAAAGTTCACACTATTAACATTTCTTGAAACATGAAAGCGAGCAAGCGCTAGTCAAAAAAGGTTTAACATCTTCCTGATCCTGAGTAACATGACCACAAATTTCTGTCTATTATGCTTTTTTTAAATTGATCATTGTCTTATGACTCTATAAATTTACTTGCTTTTCCATAGCTTCATCCACCTACTATAGATGTTACTTTGGCACTCTAGAAAGCAGCCTCATATACAGATTGACAAATTTCCTTCCCCTTTTTCTGTATGTTCCATATTGTTGATTCATTAACATTGAACTCACAGCCAACAGCACTATAACTCATGCTTGAACAAAGCTTATCCAACATGTGTATTTTCTCCCTAAGGCATATTACAGCTTTCTTGCATTTCAGAGGACTAGGCTTGGGGGTTATTTTAGCAAGCAAAACCACCAGTATGGGAACAGACATTTGCAGAACAGTGGCTCAGAACTTTTGCTACTCTGCACGTGTGTGCAAAGCAGGGGTGAAATGCTCCCGGTTCGGACCGGATCACCAGATCCGATAGCGATGGAAGCGGGTGGTTGGGAGAACCGGTAGCAAAAATCCCTGTCCCCCCCCCCCATGCCCAGCTGAGCCACACAATCATCAGAGGCTTTTTTTTTTTTTTACTTTTAAAAGCATTTTTTCTACAACCTCTTTGGCCAAAAAAAATGCTTTTAAAAGTAAAAAAAAAAGTCTCCGATGATCGTGCGGCTCAGCTGGGATCGTCAAAGGCTTTTAAAAGAAAAAAATCCCTTTTTTTCTTTTAAATGCCTCTGATGATCCAAGCTGAGTTGCCTGATCAGCAGAGGCTTTTTAAAAAACTCAGCTTGGATCGTCAGAGGCATTTAAAAGAAAAAAACCCTTTTTTTCTTTTAAATGCCTCTGACGATCCAAGCTGAACTTTTAAAAAGCCTCTGCTGATCAGGCAACTGAGCTGGGATCGTCAAAGCCTTTTGAAAGCAGTTTTTTTACAACCTCTTCGCCAAAGAGGTTGTAGAAAAAATGGTTTTAAAAGTTAAAAAAAAATTGGCCATGCCCACCCAGTCACATTACCCCACCACCACCAAGCCACACCCACAGAACCGGTAGTAACAAATTTTAGATTTCACCACTGGTGCAAAGAACCATGAATGCATCACGAGTATTGATTTTATTGTTAGAAATAAATTGTTAGTGGGTGGGGAAATTCACAAATTTAAACCCATGAATAATGAGTGTTGCTCGTATGTCTCGATCTATTTTGTATCATCCTTCTTCGAAAATTGTTTTCTAAAAACAAAAAACAGGAAAAGTCACCACCTTTCCACTTTTAAAGGGTAAAGGATGCTATAAATAAGGGTGATGTTGTCTAGCCTAGTTGTAAGGTCCCATGATTAAAGCAGAGTAATTGCAGAAGAAGTCTTGTCTGGAAATAGCTTGAGTCTGCTGTCATCCTTTTGGGCAGCACCTTCCAGGAGCTATGAATATATTTTAAGCAGAATAGTTTCCTGAAGCTAGGCATGATTTCAGGGCAAATAAACATGGGAAATTAAATTTCTGTGGGCCAAACTACTAAATGATGCATACTGTGCACTATTTCTCAGGTGGTTGCAAATGCTTGTTTATTAAAAACTGAATTTTGGGGCTCTGCAGCAGAAATTTATTTTAGCTGATAATGTAAAGCCATCTCTCGTTTCTGGTACTAATGCTGCATGTAGTTTGTGACCTTTCCTAAGGGAGAAAATGGTTCACCCACATTCCATTTTACGGAACAAGAGAAGGAAATGAGTTCTGGGTTGCTTCACCTAATGGAAGAGTGTGGTTTTTGTGAAAAGATAGATGCTATATGGCAAGAATGCAGAGATTGGAAGATAAGTACCTGAGTGTTCTCTGCACTCCACTAAAAAAAAAAAGGCATATTACTGGTTCAAATGACTTCTTGCAGCAAATCAATTCAGTGAGATTGGCGGCTATATAAATCTGATTTATAAATAAATAAATTCCCATTTTATTATTAACACAATTTTACTATATAATAAAGGATGAACTTTCCAGGGAACAGTGAATGTGAAATAAGATTCTTACGCATGAATATTTTACTCTTAAAAGTCTTATAGCTGAATATTAATCAATATGCTCTTTGTCCCAGTGTATGTTCTCATAGTTGCCCACCCACTGTCAAATCTGTAGCTGGTTTACTATAATCAATGCTTTAATATGACTTTTGTTTGGGTTATTGGAGCTTGCTGTTGGATATGCTGGCTGTGGTTCATTAGATCTGCCATGCTCTATTTTTTTATTGTACAAATTTGTTGATTTGTTTTTTATGGTTTGAGCTGATCAAAGTCTATTGGAGTCATGTCACATTTAAGCAGAATAAAATGAATAAATAATGATCACATCCAGAACCCAAGGAAAGAAATCACAAACTTTCCTGGAAGAACAACACCGAAACTTCCCATAGAAGGTATCATACTGTTTTTTTCAGTATAATCTAACAATAATACTGAATCTCTTGGAAAACTTCAGCTTCCTGACTTTTTTATGAAATCAAGCTGCAAAAAAATATTGATTACTTAGAAGACATCAAACATGATATTTCCTGTTGGGATAAATACGAAAATGTTGTATGTGAATGAAGTCTGAAGAAATTATAAGAAACCGTAGTAATGTACTGAATTTTCCTGAAGACAAGTAAAAATCAATTAGAGATGTCAATTGTGTAATTTAGGCTTCATCTGGCAATCAGCCTAAGTCCTATCATTGATAAGAGGCTGTTGGACTATTGAAACCACTCTGGCATAAAAGAGTTTCATTACATGTGTGATATTGTTAATAATGTCTCGTAGATGGTAGATGTAAGAAAGAAGCATAGTGTTGGGTCATGTAGTCTTCATATGTTTAATTTATAAAATCTTAAGTAATTGTCTGAAGCACTGAGATTCACCATGGACCCCAGTAGCACTCTTGCCAAGCAAACAGTTCTCCCTTGCTAGAACAAAGGGGTGAGGTAGTATAATCTTCTTCTTTTCTTCTTCTATAAGTATGTGTGCAGCCTTGGGAAAATAAAAACTGGGTAGAAAAAAAAATAATAATTTCCCTGGCTTACAACAGAAACAGACATTTGGAGCACATCTTGTAATAAAGTGTCAACAAACTGTTCTGGGAGATTTGTCCAAAATGTTCTCTATAGGCTAAATAGGAATGTATAAATGCATGTGTGTATGTGTTTGTAGAATGTATGTGGCCACTTATCTGACATAGTGTTCATAGGCGGCTCACAACACCCAATGAAATAGCAAGATAACAACAGAACAAGCCCTCCCCACCAGGGAATGGACCACTCATATTTGTATTGGCTTCCTGACTCAACCCCATCCTAGCCCAGTACTTGGAGGAAGACCCAGAACTCTCAGATTTTCAGAAGGCTAAAAGGGTACTCTACTACAAATGTGAAGACACAGATTATTTCTGAAGCATAAAGAGCTTGACTTTATTTAAATGTCCACTGAAAGATTAAGAGTTTCACAGTTTTACCATGCGGCCGGTTTATATGATTCATCAAAGCAGGAAATACTTTGAGGACTAATTTACCTTTGTGGTATCCAGATTGAAAGGAAATAGTCATTGTTATTGGTTTCTGAATGTTAGCTGCAATCTGATATTAGCAATATTTATCACTAGTTCATATATTTAGGTTGCAATCTTCATCTATTCTGACTTTAAACTATATTATAGAAACATATGGCTGAAACTTCTGTCCTAATTTTTAGATTTTTTTACTTTTTCCCACTGGTTTTTAAGATCTTGTCTAGTAAATAATGAATGCCTGCTTTTGTGGCATTTTAGTTGAGCTTAAAAATATATATTGTCTGGTATATAAGAAAGTTGCCTTAAGAAAGTTCAAAACATTCTTAAAGATCCATCTCATCCTGGGCAGCCTTTTTTTGAACTATTACCATCTGGCAGATGGTACAGGATAATAAAAACAAGGACAAATAGGCTGAAAAACAGCTTCTATTCCAGGGCTATAACCATATTGAATTCTACGGTATAGTGCAATATCGGGTTTTCAATTTCAATTATATAGAATGTAAAGGATGTATGTTTGTGTTTTTATTTTTATAGTTATAATGTACACTGAAGATGACATGTAATTTTGTTGTACCATGTGCAATGACAATAAAGTAAAGTAAAGTAAAGTAAACTAAACTATAGATGTTGGACTTGGTGTCTCACCTACTGGACAAATACAGCTCTTATTCTTTAAGAGTTAATCACTCTGCTCAGTTGGATAGATTTTTCCTTCAGCATTCATTTTTAGATTATCTTTACAGCTCATTTGCTAATTTTGTTAAGTATTTAGCAGCAAATGAATCAAGCAAATTCCCGCCCATTCCCTTGCAAAATACATTAGATGATGATAATTATAACAAATGTTTAATACTGGAAACTGATTTGGATCACATATTGTAACCAGATTGAATTTGCTTGAGCCTCCTGTAGTGATGATTGATATTATTTTTAATTTGTTATTGTCACTATCTTTATTTTATTTCCACTTACTTTCTTTCATTATTACATCACAATAATTATTATTACTACACTTACTTTCTGTATCAATTTTTATTTTATTTATTTTATTTTATTTTGGATGTTATCATAGGTGTTTCATTTTTTCCCATTTTGTAGCTCCTTTCATTGCATTTGTTATCATAAATAGTAGTTGATTTAGTAGCATACAAATGGAACAAATATATATATTACACCTCAATTTATATTCTGAGCTTGGGGATAATAATGCTGGCAATATAAGATTAAGATATAAATCTATAGTAACACTTTTCTTTGTCAAATGAATTATGGATAAATCCATAAAACTATTACACTTGAGAAACAAGAACAGATTTGTTGAATGCTACTGCTGGACCGGCCAAATCATAGACCCTCTGAATTTGATTTGAGCTTCACAAGAGATATATTAGATTGAGATGTTGTAAATAATTAGATATGTTTGATCATGACTCTATCTCTTCAGCCAGAAATATGGAATTTAGTGAAAGAAGCAAAAAAGGCATGTATTTAACTGGATCCCCTGAATCTTGAACCATAGTATTATACATAACTTTCAACTAGTACAGCATTTTAGAAACCTTTATTTAGTATAAATTTTATTTATTTTATTTTTTATTTATATGCCGCCCTTCTCCCAAAGGACTCAGGGCGGCGAACACAAATTAAAAACATACAATAATAGAAAAAATCCTAATTAAAAACCAATTAAAACAGGATATACAAATAATAAAACTCAAGAATCAGACTCAGCCCAGTTGTTGAAATAGCCAAGTCTTTAGGCCTCGACGGAAGGAGCGTAGATCAGGGGCCGTCTGGAGTTCAATGGGTAACTAAATGTTCCTTCCTGGGCCCCTATGGAATATTCCTATTTAGTATCTTCATATAGTCCAATTACTCAAAAGACTAAAGACTTGATGTTACTTGAAAATTATATATGAGATAAAAATCTAATAAATAAATAAACAAATGTGTTGCTTATAGACATAGATGATTATGATGAAATATGTTCATACTGTATTTGATTGTGATCTAAAAATCATATACATATATGAGAAGCTCCTGTATGTGGATTTTTTTGTTACTGCACTACTTTTTTAATATTTCATTTGCTGTTTTAGTTTTTCTCTTTATTTTGATTTATTAAATCAATGAAAGCAAATATGAAAAAAGAGACCTGTCCTCAGAATTGCAGTGTTTTTCCACTCCTAGCCCTACTCCCAGACAGCTCAATATCATGGTCCAAATATGATAGATAAAAAGATGAGGTGCTCCTGTATTCATAGTGTTTCGAAGAATTTTGAACTCATACCACTAGAGCCAGTAGTATAAATGAATTTTTAGTCTATAATTGGTCACAAAAAATGAGAGATTAAAAACAGAACTGGATTTCCCACCTATTACAATGATTTCATCTTATCCTCAGAAAAATGAAATGGATAACTATTGGTAATTTTGTTAAGATCACTTGCTGCAAGCCTAATAGAAGTCTAAATAAACATGCTCAAATTGTGTATAGTTTAATTTAATATATTTAGCCTCATCAGATGCTTCCATGTGCAATATTCTATTAATTATAACTTTTAGACTTTTATTTTAATGTAAAGCAATTTGGGTTTGTTCATTCAGCTTTTACAGACAAAAAGTGCTGGAAGTGAGCTTACCCTCCAGCTCTACCTAATGTTGCTTTCTTCTCAAGAAAAATTATACCCAAACAAATCAAAATCTTAAGTATTACGTCTAAAAGGAATAGCATCTGTTTAGGCAAGATTGACAAACAAGCAGCTAATGAACCGAGAGTGTGTCTGTAACTAGAAGTATGAAATTGAATTTAAACAGATTTCTCAGAGTCCACTCCTCAAACACCGCTATATTCAGTCCACGTTTGCACTGAAGTGTTGGGTTCATGAGGAAAGCTTTGTCCTGTTTCTGCTTATAATGAATATCTTCTTAGTTTACAATGTCTGGTTTCATGGTGGCAAGACAGGAAGGTAAAGTGACTTAGCAGAAAGTGAAGGGATTTTATTATTTTATTTTATTTTATTTTTTATTTATTTCGTCAAGCATGTATTTTATGACAGATACAAATGTAAACATAATTATAAATACATGAAAAGGATACAAATAAAAGAAAACATTAGAACAGGGATGGTAGCAGAGGTGAAATGCTCCCGGTTCGGACCGGATCACCCGGTAGCGATGGCGGCAGGTGGTTCGGAGAACCGGTAGCAAAAATCCCTGCCCCCCCCCCATGCCCAGCTGAGCCATGCAATCATCAGAGGCTGTTTTTTTTACTTTCAAAAGCATTTTTTCTACAACCTCTTCACCAGAAAAAAAAATGCTTTTAAAAGCCTCTGATGATCCCAGCTGAGTTGCCACAGCGGAATTGCCGCAGAAACCACAGAGTCAGGTAGTGCATTCCAGGTGTTGACAAGTCTATTACTGAAGTTGTATTTTCTGCAGTCTAGTTTGAACTGGTTTACCATGAGTTTGTATCTATTGTGTGCTCTTGTATTGTTTTGGTTGAAGCTGAGGTATTTATTGCCTGGTAGGACATTGTAGCAGATGATTTTATGTACTATGCTTAGGTCAGACCAAAGACGGATCCAAGGAAATGGGAGCCCGGGAGCAACAAGAATTCCTGTCAGTGGGATAATACCTGTCCCAAGTTTCTAAAACAAATAGTTTGCATTGCTAATGACAGAGCTGAGCCAAAAGTGAATGTGTTCAATTAAACTATAGCTGAAGTCAGGTAAGCTTATCAACTTTCAGTGAAAGCTGGTGCTGATCCCAGATCAGATCAAGAGGCCTCACCAGTTGAATATTAACTCTAAGCCTTAAGATCTTCTAAGGGATAAAAAAAATCTCTCTATTCCACTTCTAGAAGAAGATGCTGCTCATAAACCTCTGATCCAAGGAGCCTGAAATCTTCCATTCTCTCTTTGTGAACTCTCGCCAGAGGAAATTGTGATACTTCCCAGTTTTTCTCACTAATATTGGATCCACAGTTGGGAAAGATGTTTGTGATTATAGTACAGGAATGTAAAATTCGAGATAGTTTGGTTTCTAGTGTCTAATGATATCTGTAGTATTAGACATACTTTCACCTATGTTACACAAGGATTGTTCTTAGTGAAAAGAAATACAACTCCCCCACAATATTTAAGGTTTCTACTGTGAAAGAAACAATCCACATTAAAACAGAGGAATAAAACAAAATCTGTACACCGTTTTAGTTAAGTTATTTATATGTGTATTTACTTACTTACTAAGCTACTTAATGACTTTAGTGTTTTGGATGCTGTTCAGATAATGAAACAGTGTAATAAAATTTGAATCGGTTGTATTTGTTTAATTAGGTGAAGTTTCAACTCTTTAATGCTTACTTTGGTCAAACCATGGGAAGTGAAGAGAAATGAAGGGGTTTTTTTCCATTTCTGTTCTGAAATTGAAATAATAGCATTCATGTTTCCTCTTTTTTCTTGCCAACATACCAGATTGAGTCTCAAAAGTAAAGCTTATGTTGCATAAAGTGAGAAAAGCATCACCTGAGCAAGAGAAAAGGATTAAGAAATAGCACTGTTTGGCTTTACAAAGGAAGTGTGTAGAAACCCAAGGGATTAAAAATAACCGTGTTGATTGATTTCTCACTTTTCAAAGGCATTTTATTATTGTTATAACACTGCATTATGTATCACTATCACAGTTGGGATGACCTATATCAAATGGATTGCTTCAATTATCTTCAATTTAGGATAATTAAGAGTCACAAGAGTTCTAAAGTGATCTATGAAAGAGACTGCTATTGCTCTTGACAGCATTACTAAAACAGAGATTGACAGTTTCTCTGGCTGCATCTTGAATTCTTAATAGCTAGTCATAGGCACCAGAACTGAAAATGGCTGATGTCTTAAACCACCCTGCCATTACAATATTTTTACAAGTTTTTTATTTTTAGTTGATGGTGGTACTGTCAACCCTGAAAAATGACAATAGAGTAGAGTAGAATAGAGTAGAGTAGAGTAGAGTAGAGTAGAGTAGAGTAGAGTAGAGTAGAATAGAGCAGAGCAGAGCAGAGCAGAGCAGAGCAGAGCAGAGCAGAGCAGAACAGAACAGAACAGAACAGGATAGGATTCTATTTTGTTCAGAAAGTACCTCAAGTGAATTGGCTTGTAACTGGCTCAAGAGATTGTGTCACTGATTTCATGAAGCAATGCAACTGAATGGACAGAATGTAGATTAGTCTAAAGCAAAGATGAAATAAACTGAGGGTAACCTAAATGTTGTGTGAACTATTATCAAACCATAAAAAGCTAATAGTGACGTAAACCTCAACATGGGTGGCAAATAGATAGATAGATAGATAGATAGATAGATAGATAGATAGATAGATAGATGATAGATAGATAAATAGACAGATAGACAGACAGACAGATGTAGATGTAGATGTAGATGTAGATGTAGATGTAGATGTAGATGTAGATGTAGATGTAGATGTAGATGTAGATAATAGATTTTTATTGAGCAGTGCTCTCAGTTCTTTGGAGTTTGGGAAAAGTGATATAAAGAAAACATGCACAAAGGGAAAACTTCTGTCTTTCGAAGTTTATTTCCCAAGAATTGGAAGGGACATTGGAGGTTTTCTAGTCCAACCCTCTGTTTAAGCAGGAAACCCTATGCCCGTGATGGCGAACTTATGGCACGGGTGCCACAGGTGGCACGCAGAGCCATATCGGTGGGCACGCGAGCTCAGATCTGGCACGTATGCGTGCGTCAGCTAGCTGATTTTCGGGCCTTCTAGGCCCACCAGAAGTCAGGAAACACAGTGTTTCCGGCCTCCAGAAGGCCTCTTGGGGTGGGGAAGGCCGTTTTTGCCCTCCCCAGGTTCCTAGAAAGGCTCTGGAGTCTGGGGAGAGCAAAAAAACGGGCCTACCAGGCCCACCGTGCCATCACATGCCAAAAGTGGGGGGAGCACGGCGCATAGAATTATGGATGTGGGCACTCGTGCGTGTGATCCCACCGCGCTCCCCCCGCTTTTGGCATGCGATGGCAAAAAGGTTAGCCATCACTGCCCTATGCCATTTCAGAAAAATGGTTGTCCAATCTCTTCTTAAAAACCTCCAGTGTTGGAGCACCCACAATTTCTGGAGGCAAATCATTCCACTGATTAATTGTTTTATCTGTCAGGAAATTTCTCCTTAGTTTTAGGTTGATTCTTTTGTTGATTAGTTTCCATCAATTGTTTTTTGTTCTGCCCTCAGGTGCTTTGGAGAATAGTTTGGCCCCCTCTTCTTTGTGGCAGTGCCTTAGATATTCGAATGCTGCTATCATGTCAACCTTAATTCTTCTTTCCATTAAACTAGACATACCCAATTCCTGAAACCATTCTTTGCATGTTTTAGCCTCCAGTCTCCTAATCATCTTTGTTGCTCTTCTCTGCACTCTTTCTAGAGCCTCAACATCCTTTTTATATTGTGGTAAGCAAAACTGGATGCAATATTCCAAGTGTGATCTTACCATGGCATTATAAAGTAGTATTAGCACCTCACATGATCTTGATTCTGTCCCTCAGTTAATGCAGTCTAGGATAGTGTTGGCTTTTTTGTCAGCTGCAGCGCACTACTGGTTCATATTTAAGTGATTGTCTACTAGGGCTCCAAGATCCCTCTTGCAGTTACTACTATTGAGCCAGTACCACCTATTCTATACCTGTGCATTGTTTTTCTTGCCTAAATGTAGAACTTTATTTTTCTCACTATTGAATTTCTTTTTGTTAGATAGAGTCCAGTGTTCAAGTCTGCCATGATCCTTCTGTATCTTGAACTTGTATTCAAGTATTGGCTATTCCTGCCAACTTGGTGTCCTCTGCAAATTTGATGAGGTCCCCTTCTGTGCCCTTGTCTAAATCATTGATGAAGATAGTGAAGAGTACTGGGCCTAAGGCAGAGACTTGGGGTACCCCACTGCATACTTCCCTCCATGTAGATGCAACTCCATTGTGGATTACACGTTGAATGTGGTTGGTCAGCCAGTTATAAATCCATTTATCTCATTATGCTTCCATGGAACTGAACGTTGTTAGTCCACCACCAATTAAAATATATTTTTTTGTTTATCTTTTATTTTTTACTATTTTTTTTTACTATTATTGTTTTAATGCTTTCATTTAGTGGTCTGTGACCATAATAAAAATTTATATATATTTGAGTACTTCTTCCTCATTTGATCTTGGGAGTAGCCTTGTGACAAAGATTAGATTGAAAGACAGTGGCCATCAACTTCAGAATTGGTTTGGACTTTGATTCTAGGATCTTTTGCACAACATATAATTATCTAACCTCTATGATATACTAGCTCACAAATATTTTGGTACCAATTTAGTTTGAAAGTGTTGTCTCTGTCAGGACAAGCAAATATGAATATAATTAAATTCTTTATAAGAATTTACTTCTATAAAGCATTTCCAGTGCTTTGTGTTAATGAAACTCTCACCTTTATAATACATATTCTGCTGCTCAATTCTGATTGCAAATTTTCATTATTAAACAGAAGTTGGAATTTATGCAACACTTTTAAGAATTCCACCCACAAAACAGATGTTTGTGTCCTAGGTTACATATGCACTATATATTTGCTAAACAGCTGTCATTCTTGTGCTATGACTTACACCTTTCTTTCTCTTTCCTCTGAAATTGTTTTATTAGAAAATACAAATAATTAGAAAGTGGAAGCTATTACTATGGTGGTGATAAACTTTAATATTAAATCTTGTAACAGAAAAAATATAAAAATGTTAAATATGATTTCTAAAATATAAATGAACAAATTTCCTTAAATTATATAGTGAATGCTAAATATGACATTGATAAGATGTTGCAAAATGAATCAAATTATTTTGTAATATGAAAAAAGTTTATAGTTTTGAACTTAATACTAAAGTCTCCATGGCATTATTAGTATTTGTTATTTATGAGTACTAAAAAAAAGAGGAAAAGAGAAAAAAGAGCCGATTGGAAAAAGTAAATATTTAATTCCTAACTTCCCCATTTTCTGTACTCAGACCAATTTGCACTGTTTATCAGCATTAAACCACTTTAAAAGCCATACTGTAAATGTTTGTATTCCAGCGAGATGTAATATATGTATGGAAGTCATTCTTGCTTAAGTTCTTTATCTGTTTCATACTTTGGTCTCGTTCCTGCTGCTCTGTCCCCATTTTCCACTCTAGTTCTTCTCCTTCTTTGTCTAATTATAATAACTGTTTTTTTCTACTGGATACTGGCCTTACATTTTTGTGAGTCTCGCAGTTACTGATATTTGCATCCAGCTTTGCTATTTTGTCTTAAATACTGATCTTAGACAACTCAGTCAATGGCATTTGCCCCAATGATGCAAACATAATGACACATGCTTAGTCCTGTCATCAATAAATCCTGCAAGACTGTGCTTGTATCCTGACACCTAATGCATCATATAAGTATGTAAACTGTCATTTGAATGATGGCATCATCACATGTTTTGCCATTGGCTGATATAATTCTCCTGTGGATGCCAATGAACGTAGCATTCCTACCCCAAATCTCAGCCATGACTCTGCAGTTTTTTAGGACCGCATGTAAGAGAAGCTGCCAATGAACTGACTCCGTCATAACAAATGTAATTAATTAACTCTTGGACTTTGAAGAAATGAAATTAGCCATTGGAAAAAATCCATCTTCATTACTTAAGTTCCTAATTCAGCTATCACCAGAAACTCATTCTATAGAGCATAATAGAAAACGATTTTGGCCGTTTTCTAATTGGTTTCTTGCTAAATATTGCTCACATAACGGTAGGAAGTTGCAAAATAAGAACTGTTGGTAAGGGAGAAGAAGAAGGGCAAGTGGGAGAAAGTGAAAGAAACTAAAGGAGGAGATTGTTGGCTTATATGAGAAATTGTATGCATTTTTGTGATGATGTAATTGGGCATATTTTGTTTGTTGCTCTCCCTTTTGCTAAAAATCCTCAGCTTTTTCATGTTGCATTCAGAGCACACACAAATGTGTGTGGTTTCATTTTGACCCTCAGTTTCATCCAAAACCTGAAATGCACGAGGTAGGGTTTTAGTAATGATTAAGTTAGTCATGGCCATTACTTTGACCTGACTTCTCTGAGTTGAAAAATAAGAGAAGGTGCTAATTGCATCTGAATATGCTTGTGTGTATAACCAGTTTCCCAAAAGTAAGGTTGCTAGTTGACCGCAATCATTTTAATTAAAGAAAAACTGGTGTTTTTTTTTGGTTGGACCAATCCATTAAAATATTTACATAATGGCCAGAATGAATTGTTCAAATACAAAGAGTTGTATTAAATGTACCCCAAACACTAACCATGGTGGCTAATTTTTTTTTTAAATTGCCCTTAAGTCTAGTTCCAATGCTGCATTGGAAATATGGAAATTTCTTTAGTTTGATATGTGGGTTTGCATACATATTTTGAAACCTTGATAATATATCATGATTTGGGGTTATTAAAGGAAATATGTCTACTCTATATGCTAATAAATAAAACTATAGGGCAATGTCAGAAGCAGCAACATATAGTGTATTTTTTCCCTTTCAATCTGCTATTCAGGTAATTCATCAGGGACAATGTGGTTTTAAAAGGCAACTTATCTGATTAAAAGTATGCTTTGTTAGTCAAACAGGAATTAACCAATATGGTTACATTAATTAAATAGGAATTAAATAATCAATTTTGTTGTTTAGATTACTGATTAAAGGTAGAAAATGTATGTCCAATTCTACTTACACAGGAGCCGTTTTATTTGTAAACATTAGTTTAACATTGATCTTTCTGGATAAATCACATAAAGCATCTTTGTAATCCTGCATATTCTGGGTAACCCCACTCTTGTGATTCTTCATGCAATTGGATTAATCTTTTGTAAGAGGAGTTTGCAAACATTTGGGTTTCAGCAACGGGTTGCTCTGGCTGTGAGAACATTCTCAGAGTATTCCAAAACAGTTTACTGATGCACTGGATTAAATCCTGGCAGATACACAAGCAGGGAGCTTGTTCCAAAACAACATCTCACATGCAAAAGGTCTTGGATACTGAAATCCTTTTGAATTGAAAAGAGAGCTTTAACTAGAAAAAGCTTGGATTTCCTCTGAATCGCTTTACCATGATGTTGTTTCACTTTCCTAAGATCACAAGGTGTGTGACTTGAATCTTGAGAAATGAATACAGGTTGCGCCTCCAAATCATGCAACTTTCCAAGTATAGTAAAGTATCCTGAAATTATTGCATGCTAATTCAAGTAACTCTTAGGTTTGCCAAATGCCCAAATATGCACTGAGTGTAGAATGATTGAAATGGTGGGAAAAGACACAGTAGCTACTTTCTGGAAAGGAGATGGGCATGGAAAAGAGTGACTGGAAAAGAAAGTGACAGGAAGCACATTTTGATACATGTTTTACAGGGATAGACTTGTTAGTCCTGAGCAGTTCCATGGCATCTTAACAATTAGCTGATTATTATTTGAAATAATTCTGCTTCCTTCCTTTCCTTTCAGGATATCTCTCCAGCAACAGTTGATGCATTTTGTATTTCTCTCATAAAACTACCTTCTAGCTATCTTATAAAATGAAGTAATCAATGGAAGCCTAGGTGGTAATACATTTGTTTATTTTTAAAGTGTCATAAGATTCTTGATCAGTTTTGACCTTTCTCATTGTTTGCACAAGTTATTTTCTCATTCATATTGAGAAACCAGTTTTAAATATTCCTAGGAAAGGGAGAAAAAACTGGCCAGAGACTTGAATGGCAATATCAAAGCTTTAAAGTACAGTAGTTAGGATTGGACATAAATGTATTTACTTCACCCTTGCAGAATTATTTTTGGGGGTTATATAACATTGCTATATTCATTTCTATTTTTTTGTTGCTTCCTAATTACTAGTATACAATTCAAAGTTATTGCTTAACGCATTGTAAGCTGCCCTGAGTCTCTGGAGAAGGGCGACATATAAATAAATAAGTAAATAAAAGTAAGATTAAAATGTACAAAAAACAGATGGAAAATAATACATAAAACAACTTTTATCCAGAAGAACCCACTCTACCATAAAAACATGACAAATAAACCAGTATTAAATATTGGATTATATATCTTCAACAATTAGCTGGATCCATCAAATATTTTCTTTAAAAGTTGCTTATAGTTGTGTTGTGCTCCTCGATCATATCTAGTTATCAAAATGATATTTTAAATAAAGATATTGTTAACTATGAATTTTTGGCAAGCAACAAGGGTATCTGATCCTACTAAAGTTCACACTTTGCTCATGTTTTCCAAATAAGCATTGTTAAGGTTAAGATTATGTCAGTTTAGCATGATAATAAACAGTGAAGTGTTTCAAATAACTAAGGAAGAAGGTAATTGTAACCCAAACCACACTCACTTCTAAGTGATTTAAAATATACTCTTCCAAAATAACACATGGATGGCACTTTACTGTAGGCAAAACCTGGTATTAATTCATTGAAAACTTTATACTCCCAATTGAAATCTGAAAAATGAAAATCTCCTTCACAAATTGAGAATTAAGCTGAGTAAAAAATATAGAGGAGACTTTTTCCAACTATACCTCCAAAACAGAGCATTAAATATCTGAATGTACCATAACAAAATGAACTTTATTTCATGTGCTGTGTTTAAATGAGGCTCATCTGTCTTAATATGTTGCTGTTTCTAATAACAGTCCAATAAAACTAAGTTTTATCATTTGAGATATATCTCTAAGTATTCTCAAATATAATTCAATATAATTAGCAGGCTCAGTCTGGCAAAAAATAATCATATTTCATATTCTACTGAATGCACTAAATGGATCTTTCTCATATATAATAGTAGTAAGACTACACGAGTTGGGAATATTTCCATTCTGTATTGGTTGAAATGCAATTCCACAGTGCTGGTTCTGACTGAGATTTAAGATGATTTGTTTCTGGGTTTTCCCTGGTGTATTTGAAAGTAACAGTAAAAATAGTCGCTCTCTTTTTTTAACCCCATGGTTCTCTAAAGCTCTACAATCCAGTTACCCACTGTATTTGCAGGAGCTTCTTCTCATTATGTCTCCCTGATTCTTGGCTTCAACAGAAAACATGGGTTTTTACTCTCCTTCAGAAGACACTTGAAGTAAGGCTCTAGGATGGCTAAATGAGGGAGCATGCTTTTTATTTTATTTGTCTTTTGTGCATGAGTTAGTGGGAAGAGGAATATTTATTAATATTCCTTGCATTGTCTTTGTGAATCTTCTTCATACTGTTTTTTAGGGATTGGGAAATAGAAACAGCATTGTGGAATTGTTTATTGTATAAATATTATACTCATCTGAGGGATTGTTATTTTGGTCTCTGTGATATTTCCAGTACTGATTGACTTTATATAACATGACATATAATTCAAAATTGAACACAATTATTCTGCCTCCTGTTTACAGAATTAGTTACACAGGTTGGGTTAGAGATGTGTATTAGTCACATACCAGCTGTGCCATAGTAGCTATTTTCAGTCAGTGGAATTACATTCCACTTTTTGAAGATGCCAACTTCAGAAAGATTCACCATTGGATTTGGATATATTTTGACTCTCAATGGAAACACCCAGTATTAAGTAATACTTGAATATTTCTAATGTTTTCTTACAAATATAATATGCTTCTCAATGATAGATAGATTTACAGACAGATAGCTAGATATGCATACTCAGCAATTAATTTCTTATGTTTCTTGTATGTATATTTATTCATTTCTTTTATGGTCCCTTGTGCAGGCACATCTACATGAATTTAGGGAGTAAAATAAATTGCTAGTGCAGTCACTGCATTTTCCATTTCAATTTTCTGCTTGAGAAAGATAGCCTTATGCCAATGAAGTGGATAGTATGGTGATTGACTTTTAAATTGATACTTATCCATGCATCCCCATTGTGAATCAAGTCAGGAGAGCAGTGGAAATAAAAATGTGTAATCATCATTTGGCCTTTGTAACAGGAGTTTTCAGGATACTGATAACTCCACACAAACCGCCTTTGATTCAAAATTTCATGGAAATTACTGGTAGGATTTCACAAATGTTTGAAATTAATATCGGCATAGTCAGACTCCCACAAATTGAGGCTTTGGATTCTGACCTGGAACTTTGTCTTCAGCCATGGAATAAGAATGTCTGTGACTTTGGCCCATGGGCAGAAATGACCCAAAGGGAAATAATGAACAAGGGGCCATTAAAATTGCCCTATCAGGGAAGGGAAAGGGAAAGGGAAAGGGAAAGGGAAAGGGAAAGGGAAAGGGAAAGGGAAAGGGAAAGGGAAAGGGAAAGGGAA
>WNWU01000016.1:30489845-30548003 GCA_012654045.1 Ptyas mucosa | reverse complement strand
CAAAGCAAAGCAAAGCAAAGCAAAGCAAAGCAAAGCAAAGCAAAGCAGGTATTATGTTAAGGTTCTTGCCACTGCTTTTGACAATGTAAGGCTCTAATGAGCAATTGCAGTGTGTGTGTGTGGGCAGAGGAATATGGCAGCAACTAGTAATTCACATAGAGCCAGGTCTTTGTCTCAACCATCCCAGTTACTGTCCTTACCTCCCATTGATCTTTTAGGCAGTCTTACCTCAAGCAAAAACACCAGTGATTTCATGGTAATTACTTTGATAGCTGCCCAAGGCATTTTCTTCCCTATGGCACAATGTAGTTTGGAGAGTGTAGTCCAATTGTAGATGGAAATTGTAGTCCAATACTTCTGCAGATCTCAGGTTGAAGAATGTCAAGAGGAATTCATTATAGTTCAATAAGAACAGCTTAGGATACAGATTCCTTTATACTTTGTTCATCACAAGCTGAAAGATGAATTGCAGAAGGATTATTACACAAATATGGTGGTTAAAAAGATGACTATTTTGTTCACTACAAGCTTAAACCAAGATCTGGCATGGTTTGAATGGCAGACTATAAAGTGGCTACTTGTATTCCTAAGGACCACATGCCCCACTTGGCTAGATGATGCAAAGCAACCCAAGAAAAAATGCAGAAGAAAATTTAAAAATTAAAAGATTTGCTGCTACTGGACAGTATTATTATAATAATGTTTTCTATGCTGCCAAATGTATTGTCTCTAAGCTTAATTATTAAAATAATCTGGAATATAATAAAATCCATAAACTTCCCCAATGGAAGCAATGAGAATTTTCCAAACGCCACTAGATAACAATAAGATGTGAAAATAATTATTAATATGACCCAATTGAAATAATATAATAAGCCAGTGATGGCTAACCTTTTTGCCATTGCGTGCCAAAAGTGGGGGGAGCGTGGGAGTGTGTGCCCACATCCATAATTCAATGCGCCCCGCCCTCCCACGCATGCACACGTGACCCCCCCACTTCCCCCTGCTTTTGGCACGGTGGGCCCAGTAGGCCCGTTTTTACCCCTCCCCAGGCTCCAGAGGCTTTCTAGGAGCCTGGGGAGAGCAAAAACAGTTTTCCCCATCCCCCCCGGAGGCCTTCCGGAGGCCAGAAACAGCCAGTTTCCCGACTTCTGGTGGGACCGGAAGGCCTGAAAATCAGTTGGCTGGTGCGCGCATGCGCACTGGAGCTGAGCTAGGGCAATACTCGCATGCCCACCAATATGGCTCTGCGTGCCACCTGTGGCACCCGTGCCATAGGTTCGCCATCACGGTAATAAGCTATAAATAAAAGCAAAATGGACACTAAAAGAGACTGAAAGGGGCCATAGAGAGGGCATGTAAAGACATTCTTAGTGCAAATTTATAAATTTATCAGTTAGCTCCTCAAATCAAGGCACAGAATGCTGACTGGAGTTTTGCTTACTATCGTGTGAAAGTAAGCAATTATTACTTAGTATTTATTTGCATACAAGACATTATGATTTCCTCATAAAACTATGCTTTAAAATATTGACAATGTTGTTTATTCTCTTTTCTGAACTTATGCTTCCCTAGCTAATCTACATTTCTTGCTATTCAGTTTCTGGAATATTCACTGAATATTGAACTTTATTCCCCATAATATCAAAAGCCATCAGACCATGTGCTATGATTAGTTTTAATATTGCTTTTTTCAGACAGTTGTAATGATGTGGTTCACATGGCATACTAAGTCACAAATGTTTTTAGAAATCATAACAGCTGAAGTCACAATCAAATTAACCTACAACTAAACAGGGGATGATTTAATGAACACAGAGCTGGAGTACAATATAGAGTACCTACCTCACAGTCATAACAGTTCCTTTGGTGGACAGTGTCTCCACATCATAAATGTTTCATTCAAAATTTCTCAGGACAATGTTGCATTTTGAGAACACAAATTTGCAGTTGTCATTAAGGTCTCACCATGCCATTGTGATCACTGAAGGTCTGTAACTGGACTGGGTCTTCAATAATAATCTCCCTGTTTATGCATAACATTATCCCAGGTACTCAAAATGTAACTGTCAGGATTAAAATGTAGAAATAAAATGGCTTATTGAAAGCCATTGTGCCTTTAAGAAATGGAATAAGATATTAGCATTTCTTAAAACCATATTTTTATAAACGTAGCTAGAACTGACTGGAATCTTTTCACCCAGCTGTTCTTGATAAATGATTTTTTAAATATGTAACTACAGCTTCCTTATGGAGCCATGCTCCGAGCTTCAATGTTTCACTAAGGTCAATGATTTCTCCAGGGTTTTTTCCCCCCTATTTCTGCTCTATTCCACAACCCCTACATATTTTTCCCTCCCTTTTGGGGGAGAGGTATTTGTAAGAAATATCTACTCTAGTGGCAAACTTGGAGTAGTTTTTTAATTTTGTTTTAGAAAATCTAGAATGGTGCTTCATAGTATTTCCACACACAACATTTGTGTTTTATCCTGCTCGAAACAAAGCCTGGTGTTGGCATAAAGAGATAAGCATAGTTCATATCTCAGGACTTCTATCTTCCAGCTTTGTAGATGAGATTCACTTTCTTCTGAGGCACACGGATAAAAAATAAGCTTCACAACCTTCACCGTCAGGTGAGAGACTAGCTGCTAGCAGGGAAAGTTTCACAGATTATACTATAGAGCTATGGATGCACCATAAAGGCAGTTGGCAAGAATAATTTGAGCTCAGTATTTGTGAGGAAGTCTGATTCTGAAACTGATATTTTTTAAATGACTAATCAAATTCTTGAGTGTGTAACTTTTAAGGTATTTCCCTAAAAATAATAAACATCATGGCATTCATTTAAATATTTGATACTTTAGATGGATAGTTGCTTTTTATTGTTTTCTATATTTAAGCAGTACAAAAAGGTGATAAAGGACAGGAGAGGGAAAGATTGAGTTGTACACAGGTCAATTAAGAACATTATACACTAAGTCCATGATAGTGAACCTATGGCATGCATGCCAGAGGTGGCATGCAGCGCCCTCTCTGTGGGCACCTAAGCCATCGCCCCAGTTCAGCTCCATTGCGCATGTGAGCATGCCTCCCGCTGGCCAGCTAGTCTTCGGGGTCTTTGCCATGTATGCATGTGGGGGGGGCGTAATTGTGTGTGTGGGGTCGCTCGTGCATGTGCATGGGGTGTGTGGGGGGTGTGCATGTGTAGAGGGGTGCATGCAGAAGGTGTGTGTACATGCGTGCAGGGTGCATGCATGGGACCCGTGTGTGCATTGCACTTGGGGGATTTGGGTGCACGCACCTGCATTCACGCGCATGCATGCATGCTTTGGGCACTCGGTCTGGAAAAAGTTAGCCATCGCTGCACTAAGTGATCAATGACTGGATAAGAAACTATTATAGTATTTCAACGTGTATTTATTTTGACCCCCTAATTTTTAAAAATGTTCTTATAGTAATAGCACTTAAACTTATATACCACTTTACAGTACTTTACAACCCTCTCTAAGCAGTTTACAGAGTCAGCATATTGCTCTCAACAATCTGGGTCCTCATTTTCCTGACCTCAGAAGGATGGAAGGCTGAGTCAACCTTGAGCCTGGTGGGTTTTGAATTGCCAAATTTCAGGCAGCCAGCAGGCAGCAGAAGTAGCCTACAGTACTGCACTCTAACCACTATGCCACCAAGGCTTATGTTGGAACAGTAGTGATATATACATATGTATATATGTGTGTATGTACAGATATAGAGATAGACATTTATATTATTGCTGTTTCATCAATACAATTTCTACCTATCAAATCAAATTGGAACATGTGATACTTCTTTCAGTTACCGGCCTCTCAGGTAATTCTTGTTAACAGGTGGATTAAACACATAATAAAAACTAAGCAAACAAAATCACTCTGAGTACAAAACAACTTACAAGTGTTTCCTGCTGATCAAACTCATTATTGATGGCTAGACTGACATACTGAATGGTATCACTGCTTGTTGTAATAATGGTTTTAAATACTGTGAACAGTTTGAGTGAAAAGCATAATTGCCTGTTTGCAAGTATTTACCAAAACATTTAGAATCCAGGAGATGCTTTAGGTGTACAGGTCTACTAGCTGTCAGTTCAGATCTTGAATTCAGAACTGTTCTATGTCGTTTTTTAAAAAAATGTCTATATTATAGTATAATATGTTTTCTTTTATACACATTTGAGATGTGCAGAAATTTCATTCACTTTTCAGTAATCACCCTCAGAGATTAGCCCAGAGTTGTAATTATTTGACAAAGGAATTATTTCATGATATAAAAATTTCATTCTATGGGGTGGGGGAATCCCATTGCGATAGGGAATCTTCTCCCACTGAGATTTCTCCTTTTGGGGGGAGATACAGAGATGTCCCTAATTATTTTTTTTAAAGTACCCTAACAGTAAAGGGTAGTGACATATGATCCTATTTTACCATCCCCAATAACTATCACGGTTTCCTGGAGTCAAGTCTTTCCATTCTCAAGGGGCTCGGAAATTCAACCTGAAGATGTTCAAATCTCTCCCGAGTTTTGGCCTCCGAAATCGTCCCTTATTATGTTCCTTTGGGCAAATCTCAGCCTACGTCCCAGCAACAGAATCCCTAAGTGGACGCTGTGCTGCTTTATCAGAGGCTTGATGATAAATGGCTGGGAGTGGGACGATAAATGTAATGTATGTGTATGAGTATGTGTGTGCGCGGCGTGTGATGCTCCCAGGCGGGCTGACGTCACCAGAGGGGCTTCATTCATTCTTCTCCAGCTGACCAGCTGCGAGTTGACCGGGTTCCTTCAATCGTGCCGGAGAGGAGAGCCAGCTCGGAGACAGCAGCGATCCGATCAGTTCTAGGTCCACGAGGCAGAAAGTAGCTGAGAAAAGGGGTGCGGGGGTTGGGAGAAGGCATGGGACGGGCTCCCAGCAGCGGCTGCTCGGATTTGCCGTGAGAACTCGTCTCTCCTGCCTCTTCGCTTCCCCGTTCGGTCGTTGGGCGGCAGATCGAAAGCGGGAGCCAAGCCGGGTCATTCCTTCCGAGAGGCAACTTTCCCATCGAATGACACGCTGCCCTAGAGTCGAGGAGACCCTCTGCAGACCCTCTCGCTTGGCTGGGACGCCAGCGGGAGTGATGGGCTGAAGGAAAGAGGGATACTCGCGCCCGAGAGAGAGAGAGAGAGAGAGAGAGAGAGAGAGAGAGAGAGAGAGAGAATTAAAGGAAAATATGAAGGGCTGCCAACCAGTCTGAGCCCGAGCAGCGAATGCCTAAGCAGGAGGGAGAAATGTGGCCGAGAGGTTGAAGCATGCACCCAGCCAGAGCGTGAAGAAAGCGGAGAGAGCCCTTTGCGAGGAGCCCATGGACTCTGCCATGGAAGCCAGCAGGAGGTTCTTGTTTCTCCTCCTTTATCTTCGCCTGGGCGTCCTTCAGACTTCCCAGCAAGTGCTCAGGATCGGTGAGTGCCGGGAAATAAGGGGCAGGGAGGGTTCGTGAATGTGTTAAGGGATCTTTCCGGTGGTTTTGGTTAGGTTCCTATATCCGTATGGAAACACCCCCCACCCTCACCCCCGCAAGACAAGCACCAGGAGATCAAGCTTCTGCTATCTGCTGGTTGCCCACAGGATGGAAGGAATCGGTCCATTCCAGTTTGGCCCCAGGTACTTTGCTCCAAAGAAAGGCTAGACCGGAAACTGGTCAAGAATACCTGGACCTTTCTCTTTTTCTCTGGATTTAGACCAACCTCTCAGACACTCCTTGCTTGTTACAATTGCTGGCACTGGATTGCAGTGTGACTATCCGGGCAGGCTGCTAGTCCAAGGATGAAGCAGAGGCTGGCAGAGAGTGCACACTTGACCTTTTGCTCAGGGATGGCTGCCTAGGTCCCTCTTACCCAGGAGTTTTGTTTCAGTGGCTGATTTCCTCCAGAGTGGTTTTGTTTCTCCTTATTATTCATTTACTCAGAAGCTTTTTCTCACAGACAGTTGGTGGGTAGACTTAGCAAAGGAAGTTTGTTTCTCTCTGTGTTGTGAATGTATACATGTCTCTGTGGGTGCACATGTGCAAGCATTTTTTCCTCTTTAAAATAATTTTTGGAATTCTCCTCACCAAACCTTTAAAAAGTACCTTTAAAGTTACCAACCATCTTTAGATACATTTTGTGTGAGATCCTTTGCTTGTGTTTTCCAAGGAAAGAGAGAGAGTTCCTTCTCTTTAAATTTGTTTTCCCAACTTGGAGCCCTTCAGAGATATGAGATTACAATTCTCATTATTCCTGCCAGCATCACCAGGGGCAGACTAATTCAAACATCTGAAAGGCACCAGACTGGGAAAGCTGTTCTGTGCTAATTCAAAATAAACAAATATTGAGTGCCATCTGCTTAACCGTTCTTCATTTCGAAGTCACCAAAAACCAGCCATTTCCCTTTGGCCTTGTCAATATTTATATTTGCTATTTGAAGATGCCAATTTCAGGAAACAATCTAGAAACTGGAACTGTGAATAAACAATGTAATAACTAAAGTATTAAAATAACTTTCTGACTGGTATAAGATATTGGCATGGTCACTTAAAAATTAGGAACCAGAAATGACTACATAGTCTATACTTCTTTGAAACTAAAAGAGTTAGAGTTGAAATATAAAGAGATTGTCAATTGCCATACTGTTAGATTGATAGGCAATTATGGATTATCTTGATTATATCCTCCTTAGCAAGAATATACCACTGTATGGTTGAGAAAAAGAGCAAACTTTGTTCCTTGGAAACCCAACAAACTTCATAGGGAGCTTTTCTTTCTACAGTGGACTTCTTGGGTCAACAAGACAGTGAATATCAGTTATCAAAACTGTAGGTAGAAAATTAAGCAGGCACTAGGCAATTACACAAAGGGAAGCCAACTTTCCAAATTCTGTTTCTTTGCACTTAGTGATTTGTAAATAGTAGACTAATGTTCTGAAAACCTGACCTAAATTACTATATATTTTAAAGGGCTGTAAAGCTATGCTGAAAAAGTTGTTCTAAGGGTATTGTGATAAATCCAGTGAAAAGAAGGAAATTCTTGATGAACTTAAGGAGAAATGAGAGTATTGGATAGTAAATGGACAAATAAGATTACCAATCAAAGAAAATATTTGTACTTCAGGGTTGAAATGCGGTGTCTTTGGTGCTCTCTGAGTTTGGTTGTTTTCTTGCAGACGTTTCATTACCAAACTGGGCAACCTCAACAATATGAGTAATGAAACATCTGCAAGAAAACAGCCAAGCTCAGAGAGCACCACATAAATACCGTGTTTCCCCAAAATAAGACCCTGAAATAAGTGCTTGGCCTTATTGCCATGCACTCAAAAGCCCGTTTGGGCTTATTATCAGGGGATGTCTTATTTTGGGGAAAACAGGGTAAGTTTATTGTTGTAATCATGTATTATAACAAAGTGATGTAACATAAACACAATAAAGGAAAATCACAATAAAATAAAATAGAGTAAGAAAATAAGTGGGAGATACAAAGAAACAGCCAGGTTAGGGTAATGTTTTAGGGATCAGGTTAGAAACTGGGAAACCATGAGGGGAAACTGTGGGCCAGACACTCTTTCTTAGATCTAGGGAGGAGGCAATGGCAAAACCACTTCTGAAATCTTGCCCCCCCAAAATAGTAAGAACTTGCTCAGGTAGTCACCAGGAGTCAACACTAATCTGAAGAATGTAAGTGTGTTTGGGTGCATGGGTGCATATGTGCACATTCACACACAGAGAAGTTAAACAAGATTTAATAAGGCCAGAACTTTAAAAAATTCTTTCTGTGTTTAAATAATAACAAAATATGATTAGCAACCTGACTACTGTTGAAAAATTTGAATATTACATATTTAAATCTTGGGATATGATCTCTTTTTTGCCCTATAAAATTATTTATCTTCCTTTCTAAACAGTTATTTGACTTACTGGGGCTTAAGGAAAACATCAATATGCCAAAACTACATGCAAAAATATATATCATTTTCATATATTTTAATCTTGATTGTAGTGGATAATATGAAAGGCATACAGTTCAATTTAAATTATAAGAATGGCTTCAAAATTAACACTGAAGTACTTTTACAGCTAACCTTGATCATGAGAATTCTTGTGCAGTTACTTTCACAATATTGCCAGTAAGCCAATGAACTTCTTTTTATTATTAAACTAAAGCTTGATGTGCAATAATAATTTTTCAGCTTTATACGACCTGCTTTAGAAATTACTCCAGGAAGAATTAAGGTTACAGCACCTAAACTACTTATATTTAATTATTGCACAAAAATTGCTCTGGAGACTTTTTCTGATTACCTAACATGAAAATGACAGGTCAGAAGCTCAGCAATCTACTTCTTCCTAAATTGCAGAGCTTCGTTGGAGATCAGCTATAGCTATTCTTAGAGAGCAGCAGGTTCTTGTTATCCTTGAAATCCATGTTCTTTATCTCTGGGGAAAAACACATCAGCACTTACCTTTTTTTTATTTTAAGGGCTAAAAAAAGCTTGCCTAGTCTTAGCAGTTAAATGGCTGGGTTTGAACAAAAGACAAAGTTTTATTATTTTTAAATTGATTATTTTTTGCAGTGTTTGCAAACCCATTAGTTTGAAATCTCTCTCCTGTTCATTCACCCTCATACACATGCATTCTCTCACACATACTCTCTCTCACACACAGATATAGGGAACATATAGATTGGTTGTTGAAACATCCTATGAAGTAAATAAGACACTATTTAAAACAGCAGGAAGGCTTTTTAACTACATAAGATGACTAGGGGGAAATGCTCTTTTCCACTATTGCTGTTCTGCAGCTAATGTTTAAGATATGTGTGATTCAGGAGTTATTACAGGTAGTCGTCAACTTACAACCATTTGTTTAATGACCGTTTAATGTTACAACAGCACTGTTCATAGTGACTATTGATCAGTTTTCACACTTATGACCATTTCAGCATCCCCACAGTCATGTGATCAAACTCTGGGTATTTGGCAACTGGCATGTATTTAGGATGGTTGCAGTGTCCCTGGGTTTTGGGATTGTAATTTGCAATTATTTTAGGGAGTGCTACAAGCAAAGTCAATGGGGGAAACCAGATTCACTTAGTAACTGCATGCCTCACTTAAACATTTCAGTGATTTGCTTAAGAACCACAGCAAAAAAGTCATAAAATGGGGCATGATCAGGGGTGGGTTCTAAATTTTTTTACTACCGGTTCTTTGGGCATGGTTTATTTTGTGGGCGTGGCTTGATGGTCATGTGACAAATATGTAGGATTTAGCAGAGGTACTGATCTACATGCTTTTAACTGCTTGCAGAGCTGTACCGGTCTACTCATTTGTTTTTGGAGGCTGGTCTACCCATTTATTTTTGCAGGCACCGGTCTACTCATTTGTTTTTGGAGGCACTGGTTTACCACCACACTGCCTTTTAACACCGATCAGCTGTAGGGCAGCCCTTTGAAACCCCTTGGCAAGAGTTTAAACAGTTTTTTTCCTTCTAGCCGATCAGCTGGGACTCAGGAGGCAGCAATAGATTGAGGGTGGGGCCAAATAAAAGGCAAGAATAATGCGGGGGGGGGGCGGGGAGCAGAACCGGTTCAATGACATCATATCGTCCCCGCTACCGGCTGGGCAGCACCGGGCTGAACCAGGAAGAACCCACCACTAGGCATGATGCATTTAACAACTGTCTTCTTAGCAACAGAAATTTTGGGCTCAATTGTGCTCATAAGTTCAGGACTATAACTATCAAAAGTAGCTCCTGTTGATAGATTAATCATCCATAAAAAGGAATGGCTTGTCACATTATCAACAAAGACTTCTGCCAATTTGATAAATGTCTCAAGCAAAAGAAGACAACATAAACTGCCAAAGAAAGAAAATATAGAATTCACTTGTTCAGGATCCTGGAGAGCACCTGCAACTACACAAAGTGAAATCCAAGCAAAAGCAAAAATGATAGTTCTGCTTAAACCGCAGACATATAATGTGATGATTCTTTTTTTAAGAAACAGAAGAATTTGGTTTAGCTAATGATGTAAATGTTTGGAATACATAAATGATTTTTTTTTTGCATCTCTTCTATAAAGTAGAGATAGGAATTACCTGATTCCCATTTCCAGCTAGCTAGTTCAAACCAAAACATCCAGTTTTAAATTAGAGCTTTAAACTGTAGCAATAAAGGAGAATATTTGTTCTCCTCAGGGTTGAAATGAGGGGTCCTTGATGCTCTCTTAGCTTGCTTGATTTCTTGCAAACATTTCATTACCCTAACTAGTCTGACCAGCACTGATGATGTACCTAGTTAGGGTAATGAAACCTTTGCAAGAAAAGTGTGGCAGCCCTGAAGATCCAAAGAAAAAGATGGCCTCCAGAGCTGACAATAGTAGTTGAGTTGTTGGACAGCCTACAACACAGTTCTATGTCTTCAAGGACACATGTATAAAATCAATCCAGTACACATTTATGAGGTCCATATATACTTCTACTTACGGTTGAACCTTCCTAGATGTCTGAATGATAGTATTTGAGGATGAGTTCTTAGACTCATTCATTCTAGCTGATAAAATTAACACTTCTTGGAAGAAATCTTTGTTCGAAACTTTCAGCATCTTACTTACTTAATAAAACAATCCTTCAGTGGAGAAATCATCTCTGAATATAATGGAAATTTGACTGTAGTCAAATTTAGAAAGTAAATCCAATTACAAATTGTAGAAGGTAAAGGTGCTAGAATTGCATATGTAAGGTTCTGATAGTACTAAAAATAAATGTCAGATCTTGCCCTATAGTCATGTGGTTTAGGACAGGGGTCCCCAACCTTTCGGACCTCAGGGACCACTAAATTCATAATTTTAAATCCTAGGGACCACTAATACAATGTGCCTAATGACCGGCTGGGTGGGCATGGCTAGGTGGTCATGTGACTGGGTGGGTGTGGTCAACTCGGTGTCACTCACATTCAGGGGCACCTCACCAGCCTCTACTCACCCCTCCTCTCCCAGCCCCTCCTCTCCTGCCCGCCCAGGCTCCTTAGGGCCCCAACAAGAAGCAGTTGTAGGAGCTAAGCAGCCACCATGAGAAAGAATTGGCAAAACAGCTGCTCAGTTCAAATTGGATCTGACCGAGAAGGAGGCTCAGCAGAAGCACCTCACTGAGGACTAGGAGCATAGGCTTTCCAAGCAGAGGGAAGACCTGCGGGAGTGCAAGGCCAGGTACCGGCACCTGGAGGCTCAGTGGGCTGAGATGGTCAGCCAATTCCAGACCATGATGCAGTCCCACTGGAATAAGGCCCTCCAGTTCTTTGCCACCAGTGGCGCTTCCCTCCAGCCTTCGCCCAAAGCCCTGCACCAGGAGGCTAAAGTAGACCCCGTGTTGAAATTTCTGCCCCCCTCCAACCTGCACAAAAAGACCCTAAAGGGGACACTCTCTGCAGCAACACAAATGTTCATTGCACATATCTGTCCCAGGGGCTGTAGTTTGAGGACCCTTGATTTAGTGCAATATAAAAATGCAAATAATTTTTCTGCGGATCACCAAAATTTTCTCACGGACCACTAGTGGTCTACAGACCACCGGTTGGTGACTGCTGGTTTAGGAGACATGAACTACTTTGATTCAGTGGTGGGATTCAAATAATTTAACAGCCAGTTCTCTGCCCTAATGATTTCTTCCAACAACCAGTTCACCAAACTACTTAGAAGGTTAACAACCGGTTCTCCCGAAGTGGTAAGAACTGGCTGAATCCCACCACTGCTTTGATTATCCCAAAGCTATATACAATGTATTTAACCATTAAAACATTTGCAAGAAGTAGAATACCTAGTAGTGGAATAAGTATCAAAACTGCAATTTATTGAATGCATTTTTCTAGCTTCTATTCATTCCAAATGGTGCTTCAGTACCATCTTTTTGAAAACCTTAGTGAAAAGAAAGAAAGAAAATTACACTGGAATACTGATAAATATAAAGAGTGTGGCATTTTTATTATATAATATTTTGATTTCAGCAAGTATCTGACTTTATTATTATTTCCAAGTATGTTGAACAAAAGCTTTTCTTTGATAGATGAGTTTACAACACAATTGCTAGCAATAACATATATTTTGTCTATATCACTATACACCCACAGACATTCAATTATATTACAAAAAAACAAAAACAGAGTTCATGTACCCAATACACTTGATTTAGCATTAAGCAATTTTCATTTCTGTTCATGGCAGGAAAAGCATTCAGATGTTATCATTTCCATGCTATGATATTTCAAGGAGATAGACTGGGATATAATTCTATTCATTTCCTTTTATGCAAAGGATGGATGTGCACAGATTCACTGGTCATCCTGAGGTTCTGATTTGAAGCTCTAGATTTTTGCAGAAGTGTCCAATTCATGACTGCTGTCTCCTGTTGTCCAGCACAAGGAAAAATACAGATGTCCATAATTTCACTTTTTGTAGAATAAAAATTAACATACAAGCTACACAATTATAACATGATATCATTACAAGATGGTAAATTTTATAAAAATCAGTGTTAAGTGCTTTTAAGTTACCATTACATTGTTGTTTGGGTTTGATTAAATCTGAAGTAAAAAATAGTTTCTTCTGTCTTGCAAAATTTCAAGCATGTTTTGAGTATGTTCTTTTGTTTTGTTCTCCAAAGTGGGATTTATCAAGGTGCTATTCTCTGAATTCAGTGAAGTTATTCGTTTGTTTGTGTGTTTATTACTAATTTATATCCCAGCACAATGTCATGACTCTGAATGATGGACAAGAAATGAAAAGAAGAAAAAAATGATTACACAGTTATTATAAAATTAAAATACAAGCAAATAAAGGAAAACTGTGGCCAGATGACTAGTGAAGGAGATTGGTGTGACATTTTATGATGGACAGAAGTGCTTTATGGACTGTAAAGCACCCCTTATGAAGGTGTTGTAGCTCTAAAAGGTCTTTCAAAGACTGGTCATAAGTCAAAGACTACCTGTAAACCTTTAATGTTCATAATTGCAGCAGAATAGAGATAGGAGTCTAAGGGACCTCTCCTCTATTCTACATCATGAAAAAAAATTGTAGATGGGATGATGCATCCAATGCTATCTGCACAACTTTCCATATTTAAGATGGAATATTAAGGAGAAATATGGAGATATGTGGCAGTTTCATCCCATATTCATGCTCTCTGGTGCCTCTTCTAGCTTTTTTGGTAGCTGCTAGGGTAAGATATCCTCTGCATACTTCTTTTCATTCAGACAATTCACATTTTCTTTCTGCTGCAGTCATTGTCCATCTCTGTTGCTTTTGAGCCCAATCTGGATAGCTGCCTTCTGCCGGAGGAACAATGAAGCAGCTGGAAGTTGCTGCCCTTCTCTGTTGCTTCTCTGAGTATTTCTATTGAGGAAACAGGGACATTGGTAATGACAGGAAAGTTTGGGAAACCCAGTTCTGGAGAACCTCCGACCATGGTATTGACAATGCTCAGTAAACTTCCTGTCTGTTGCCACTGCAGGTTAGACTTCTTCACACATGAAATGATAAACACATTGCACAGTAGTCTGTCTGTAATATGATCCCAGAAAGACATTCTGCAGTAATATACGCTGAATGCAAATTCAGTTAATTTAGTCATATTGCCCAACATTGCAGGCTATGCTTTAAAACAAATATGAATGTTTGGAAGCAGAATTTATATTCGGATCCTTCTGCTGGATCATCAGTTACACTCAACACAACAGACACACACACATTGCATGTTGGTTCAGCAGCTGGACTAAGATCAGCACAGCACTAGGTGATTTAACAAACCTGACATCTTATTTGAGAACTACCATCCCTTCGCTTTCCTCTGATAGATGCTCAGTGATAGCAGAGCACTGACAATGTGAGCCACCAGGCAACAGCGTACCCAGAAATCTATTTATCGGGATTGGAACTCTCCTATATCATGTTCATTTCTATAGCCCTCCCTTTTCCTTCCTCTAGACGTTCTTATACATAAAAATGACTAAAAGGGAAACAATACTCATACATTTGTTGCTTTGACATGAAAAGTACAGTACTTATCACTCCTATGAAGCTTATAAGGAAACACAGATATTACCATAATAGCATATAGTCAGGTATTCTGTTTTGATTAAAATGTATTGTGTAGATAATTGTGTATATTTGCTAACTCTTTAAAGTACTCCTTAATATTTCCTAGCAATGAAATCCCTATGGGATTTTTTTCAATCCCGTAATAATAAAATAAATAGAATATAATAGTTGTAATAATTAGCTGCGCTAGTTTTTTTAAAAAAAAACTGATTTGATTTTTTGACTCTTATAGTTCTCATTCTGTTCAATATGGGTTATATAACACTATACATGATGTGAATAATATACTCATTTAATTCAATTCTGCACAGTAAGTGTAAGTGGAGATATTTTCATATATACCTTTTTCTGCCTCTCTTAATGTTTAAGTAAAATGTTGATTCTGGCATCAAATTTGTCTTCTCTATTAGAATTCTCAGATTGAGTTAGCTGTGAATTTCACTCTTTTTGCAACCAACATCTGAACTAAACATTGTATAAAAAATTATTCTCAAAATTGTATATATAATGTATGTATGTATATAACATGTCATGGAATTCATATATTCATAGCTTGAATTTTCTTCAGGAAGTTGCTCTTTTAGGGGGAAAAATATATTGTAACAATGCATCCTTACAATTTTGATTGCAGATATCAGTGATCAGGTCATAGTACTCCAGCTAGCATAACTAAAGATGGTCCAAATGAAAAAGCAATCCAAATAATTATGCCTACAACAAGTTGTCAGCATAATTATATGGCCATGAAAAGCAGAGGCAGATTGTAAGGTATCACAAGTCTACAACATTGAAGTAAACCACTATTATCACATCTTCCAGCTTTCATCACTGTTTTATTCACTGTTTCATTCAAAATTTCATTCAAGATGGACTACATCTGAAATTGTCTTTTTGCAATTATGTTTAATCATCTGTATGCAGATACTTATAAAGGACATTCAAAACTATTTCTGAAGATGTAATATAACAAAGAACTACCTTAGCATATCTTTGTACCTTAATTACACATGCCTAGTTAGAGATCCACAGGTAAGAAATCATTAAACTCAGTATTTAAGGAATTCTATTTTACAAGTTCTTTCTTTAAGCAATTGTGTGTGTGTGTGTGTGTGTGTGTGTGTGTGTATACACATTTTGGTATAAAAAAACCTAAAGAACTATTAAAAATTAATTCTGTTGTTTGGATTTGTGGTAAAACAATCTAGGAAGTTATCCCTCAGAGACTTATATCTTTCACTACTCATACTATCCAGTATGGATAAGCTTCACTGACTTATGAAAAGGCAATCAGATGGTAATTTGTTTTTAGTTTTTAATCTTGTAACACATTAAAAAATCAACAGAAAGTACTGCATTTAGAAAATAATGTTTTATGTTTTCAAAGCATATTACAATGTTTCCCCTCCTAGAAACTAAAGCAATTTAAATACAGCTAGTCCTCAACTTACAACCACAATTGAGCCCAAAATTTCTGTTGTTAAGTGAGACAGTTAAGTGAATTTTGCCACATTTTACAACCTTTCCAGCCACTGTTGTTAAGTGAATCACTGCGATTGTTAAATTAGTAACAGGATTGTTAAGTGAATCTGGCTTCCCCATCGACTTTGCTTGTCAAAAGGTCGCAAAAGGAGATCACATGACCCTGGGACACTGCAACAGTTATAAATATGGGTCAGTTGCTAAGTGTCTGAATTTTGATCATGTGACCCTGGGGATGCTGCAACAGTCATGTGAAAAACGGTCATGACTCATTTTTTTTCAGTGCCATTGTAACTTTGAACAGTCACTAAATGAATGATTGAAAGTCGAAGGCCACCTGTACATGCAAAAGTAGGGCTACCAGACCTGAACTGCAAATACCCAGGTAGCTACAGTTCTCTGTACTGTATCTGTTTAATGTCATCTGGTAGTTATATACATTTTTCATCCACATTCGGGTAGCTTCATGTAAAAAATACAGATGGAATATAGTGCATGAAATTCTCATTGCATAGTCAGATGGATGACAAATAATTTAAAAACTAAAGAGAAATTAAATGCAGAACTGAAAAAATTCTGGCTGAAGGGACATGATTTGCTTTTAAGCCTATAAAAAACAAAACAGAAGATTCTCTAGTTACCTCTGACATAAATTACTGAGACTTGATCGCATCATAAGTAAGAGGTATAAAACCACAGAAGAATGATCTTTTTTGTCATCAGTTGCATCTATTATTGATTTTTAGATGTCAGCTGAATTCCGTGTATTATTAATGAAGGTATGTATTGTAAATATGCATTTAAACAAAGTAGATTTGCTCCGTATACTTTTCCAGTTTTTTGCAGCTCATCAAAAGTTGTAGCAGGAGCATCTGCATGTACACACAGATACAGCACAGAGCTAGCAAACATCTCTATATCATTCTGGCTGGGCTACGAGCCATCTGGTGGTCCCATGAGCTCCTTGGCAAATACATGGAAGGCAATTAGGAATGGGAACGAAATTTGCTTGATTTGCAGCTTAGTTTGAACTGAAACGTGATTATCCTTTGATATTCATAATGTTATAAATTTTGCAGTATGATTTTGTACCATTCCCAAATGTGTCTAAAAATATTCACTCACAAAAATTCATATAAATGAAAAATCCATATCTTGATGAAAAATAATTTACAAAAATGACTTCCTGCAAAAATCTTTTACTTGGGAAAAAAAATTGCAATCATAGGTGGAAACAGAATAAAATATCGGTAAAGCTGAAAAAATTAAGTAAAACCAGACTTGACCAATCTATTCACAGTTAGAAATGACCAATTTTAGTGTACTTATGAAGATGATGTAGATTTTCAACTTGCTTTATATTTTTGCATTGTGATCTAGTTAGCTTTGCCTTGTAGTTGTTGTAGAATTAATTCATAACCTATCGCATAATACATCTCTATATATAACTTTTCTCATCAATAACTGTGCATAAACCAGTGCTCTAAATATAATACTTTACCCCCCTAAGATCAGGAAGTATCAGGAAGTTGAAAGGTTAACCTTTATCTTTATAACTGATCTCATATGGCTCATTGATAGTAGATTTTGTCTACTGTGATAGAACACAGTCCTTTTTAATATGTTCTGTTCCCATTAAGGGCTGAAAAACATGCTGGACTGTAATGAATGTTAAATCTTTCCTCCAAGCATTTTAAGCAACTCTCTTAATCTTCTTAGAAATGCTTGATTTGACTGACTAGTCCAGAGATTGTTCAGCAGTTTAAAAAATAATGTTAAAAATCCTGTCCCTAGAACAGATTAGTTTTACTGGATGGTTTTGGAATTGTGACCTCAAAGATCAGTTTGTCCTAGTTTATGCTAAGTTTATGAATATGGAGAGGTTTAAGAAGTAAATGGCCTCATTATTTCACATTCTCCTTTCTCTGCTGATGCTAATTAAACTTTAGAAGCCAAATTAGTGGCTTTGAAAATCAGTGCTGTTGGAAAGATGCTTGAATTACGCCGATAATCTGTAAAGGATTGCTACCATGTTCCTGCTGAATTGAACAGGAGCTCTGCAAGAGCCTTCAAATGAACAATGCAGCAAAAACTTGCTGCAGTGCTCTCATGCAGCTCTTCTCCCCCCCCCCCCATAGAAGAGTTCCCTAGGCATGCATTAATGGTAGCTAGTTTTTAAATAGTTGTTTCTAATCTTTATTAAAATCATAGTCCAGCATATTTTAAACAATTGTTTATGGATGTGCATTTATTCATAGACAAGTATTTGAAAAAGCCCTGAACAATCTGTATTTTACTGCCAGCAAAATCTGGGTAAGAATATGTCAGTATTTATTTCATTCCTTTGATTTATCTTTATTTATAGATTGATATATGATTTTTCTTCAAGACATTCAAGGCACATGGAGCTTTTTCTTTTATTCTTATTGAAGCCCTGGGAGGAATGCTACAGTAGAGTTACTGGCTTTTAAATAAGATAAACAAATGCTGGGCTGACTCCTATTACTTGGGTTGAAGAAATTCTTTACACCTTTTGAATAAGAATGTCTTTTTATCCCTCTTTTTGCAGGGACTAAAAAAATAAATAAAACTGAGGGATCCTTTTAAAGTAAAGGTAAAGGTTCCCCTCACACATATGTGCTAGTCATTCCTGACTCTAGGGGGCAGTGCTCATCTCTGTTTCAAAGCCGAAGAGCCAGTGCTGTCTGAAAACGTCTCCGTGGTTATGTGGCTGGCATGACTAAATGCCAAAGGCGCACAGAACGCTTTGCCTTCCCACCAAAGGTGGTCCCTATTTTTCTACTTGCATTTTTTATGTGCTTTTGAAGAGGTAGGTTGTCAGAAGCTGGGACAAGTAACGGGAACTCACCCCATTACACAGCACTAGGGATTTGAACTGCTGAACTGCCGACCTTTCAATTGACAAGCTCAACGTCTTAGCCACTGAGCCACGCGTCCCTCTTGAGGGATTCTTTTAGAAAGTAATAATTTAATTAATTTAATTAATTTAATTAATTTAATTAATTTAATTAATTTAATTAATTTAATTAATTTAATTAATTTAATTAATTTAATTAATTTAATTAATTTAATTAATTTAATTTATATGCCACCCCTCTCTGAAGACTCAGGGCAGCTCATAATACATTTAAAAATCATTATAAAAATAATTGGAGAATGTCTATCTGTATTTTAATTTAAGGTAACTTAGTGGTGGTGATGGCATATTCTCTGATGCAACTGATGGTTCATGTAAATGTAGTCTTATTAGATGATCAAATGTTGGTCAGGGAATTAAGCAACTTTGGTGGTCACCTGGATGATGAAGAAAGAAAGTACAAGAAACAAGAAAACTCCCCATTTGCTGTGGTGAATGCATATAATTGGGTTGTTGGCTTTTTTTTTAAATGAAGGAACAACCAGGTAGGCAGACCTCAGTCTCTCCCTGAATATTCTGAAAGAAAATCTCACCCTCATACTTCACATTCTGATCTTTTCTAACCTATGCACAGCCTTTCCAAAAGTGCCAAATTAAAAGGAAAGGAATATTTTGCTCCACAGTCTTTGAACTTTACTTTTTTAGTCTGACACTCTAGTCTTTTTAAAAATTAAACCTGATGAAATACAGAGGAAAAGACTCTACATTAAATGGACCGATAGATAGATGGAACTTTCTTTCAGTCATTGACTAATAAAAATGGAATTAACAACATGAACACACAAAACTATCCCCTAACAGCAAGAACTATTAATAAACTATTTGTCGGAGAACCTTACACACAAAGTAGCAAATTTTTTTTGCTATTTTTGGAGAAATAAATTTATCTTGTTTATTTAACACATACTGCAGTTAAAAGCTGTCAGAGTGCCCTGGAAATTTAAATACAAGAGGAGAAATCCATTGGTGGCAAATGTCCCTGTAGTACTGGAAATACAGATGAATATAGGTTGTGGTTTTGATGGCATCCATATCACAGGAATATGGGTAAATATTCCCAATGTCAGTATTGGGAAAATATTATAGCTAACAATCTCAATGCAATACTGAAAGATATTCCTAAAAAGTAGAATTTACCATCTTATGACGAGCTTTGGTTCTATCTAGCCTATTTATGATAGCTAGATGGAAATTCCTTGTTAGTTGAATTGTTGTATTAATTGTATCCCATTCTGAAATCTCTTGATATGCAGTGAGTTGGGAATATTTTAACAAATAAATAAACAAGCTATGTTTTTATACTGCACTGTTTATGGATTAGGAATGTGATCCTGGGAAATTCAATGAATTGAAATTCAATTCATAATCTCATATTTTATCTTTTTAAGATATAAATCTAAATTTTAAAAGTGCATATAAAATGCAGTGAGAATATACATTTTTCTTATATAATTTTCTGTATAAACTGTAAATTTACAAATGGTGGTATATTAGAGAAAATCTGAATTTGACTCTGGTTAATGGATGAAATGGTCCCAAATTCAAGATTCTATTCTTTGTATCATCTGGGATTAAAATATTCTTTAACACAATTCAGACAATTAATAATTATTCTTAAATTGCATTACCATAGAAATTACACATATTGGTCTTTGACATCATGAAAGGTAAAAAGGGTTAACACACATTCATTTATTCATTAAGATTGAATAAAGATTTTTGTAAAAAGAATAACATTTAGCTTTGTTCTAATTTATATGCATATCATCTTTTCCAAATGGATCAATGTATTGGTACTTTTCTACAAACAAATCTTTAAAACTAATTTGGTTTTAATGGTCAGAATGAAGTCCTATTAAAATTAATCATAGAGAAATTAAATTCAACTAAAATAATCCTATAACAAATTTTTGGCATCTTTTGATGCACAACCTAAAAAGATGGTTCATAGAACAAGGAACAAAGTCAACTGATCAATTATTCTCAATAAGAGGGCATGAATGGAATAATGAGAACTATAAATTTATGGATTAGGAAATCTTTGTTTCTGATAGTCTTTATTTAAAATACATATGGTCATAACATATTATTAATTATGATTGTAATCTTAGATTAACAGATTAGCTGTCTAAACTTAATGAATGGAGTGTGATTATAATTATCAAGTAGAAATGTTTTATTAGTACAATTGAATTATGTGACTAGTTTGTCTCCTTTTTAGTTGAATTTCTTCTGATAGATTATTGGGTAGTGATTAAATTAGAAGATGAACATGAGATAGCCTTTCCTTCTAATACAATGTGGAAACTTTTATTTGATAGACTTAGAAACTTGAGTAACTGAATTGTCACATTGTATTAAACTATGAAATTTAACTATTGCTCGCTGACTTAATCATAGTTATTAACAATATTAACAACATATAATGTTAAATGGTAAATAATGCTGAATCATTATTTATAAAATGCAATGGCTGTGAACAACTGTTGCACTAATGCAGGTAGTCCTCAATTTACAACAGTCCATTTGGTGACCGTTTGCAGTTACAATGGCACTGACTTATGACCATTTTTCACACTTATGACCATTGTGGCATCCCCATGGTGATGTAATCAAAATTCAGACGCTTGGCCATTGACCTACATTTGTGACAGTTGCACAAATATAGGTCATATGAGCCCCTTGTGAGACTTTCTGACAAGCAAAGTCAATGGGCAAGCCAGCTTTGCTTAACAGCTAAAGGCTGTAGTGATTCACTTAACAACTATGGCAAGAAAGGTCATAAAATGGGGCACTTAACAAATGTCTCACTTAGCAACAGAAATTTTGGGCTCAACTGTGGTCATAAGTCAAGGGCTACCTGTATCAAAGAAACCACATTAAGGCTGAGAGGACTGTCTCAACTCACTAGTTTATCTAAAAAAATTACATGGGCCAAATATTTAATATAAAACATCAGTAGGAGAACAATCTGTACCATCGTTATAAATATTAGTCCTTGTGAATTTGGGTCAATGTTTTATTTTGCTTAAAATTTGGTAAAATAATATCTGTATTTTTTTAAACTAATTGTGATCATGGTTCGCATCGCGCCCGCCTGTAAATAAAGATAAAATTATAGATTTGCGAAGAATAATAATAATTGCTTGGGTGTACAAAAATCCAGCTGAGAAGCCTTCTGGGATATTTGTTGTATTTTGCATGGTATCTGAACCTGGAAATCCAATTTATTGTTGCAAAACATTTTAGGATTCCTAAACCAACAGCAAACCATTATTTCAGCTCATACATCTTTACAACCTTGGTTGGTTCAGGTACAATTAGCCTTAATTCTGGTTTAGAAAGCCATCTCTTCCTTAGCTTAGATGTATCAGCAGGCTTTTGTTCACATTGTTGTTTTTAAATCCATAACTTATTACAGAAAATGTATGAACGTATATTTCAGTTCATTCAGAATACTATTTTTCCATTATAAGAAAACTGCAGCAAAATTTAAACATTTCAGTGGTGGTTTCATGAAAAGGTTCATATGGCTTTTCAAAACCTGGATGCTTTCTGAGCCTTTTGAGATATTTAATGAATTCCTTCTTATTTGATGAAATTATGTGCCTATTCCTATGATTTTAGGCACCTCATGAAAAATTTAAAAGACCATAAAGTACAACAGGTGAAACCATAAATTCTGCCCTTTTCCCAAATACTTAAAGAACACTGCTGCATTCATACCCTTTAAATCTTTAAACATATCCATTTGGCCAAAAGGTTACATGGCCTCCTATTATGTCAAACTTTCATGTAAAGCTTTCATGTATTTCATCTCCTTCAAAACATCTTTTCCCCCCTAAGGCCAAATTATTTGGTCAAACTATTTGACCATAGTGAGTAGTAAACATAAGTTTACCACTGCGTGTAGCATGACAAGAATCAAGTCTTAATTACAGATTCATTTGTGATTATTTTTCAAGGCAGTCTGAGTAAAAAAAGAAAAAAGTCTTTATAGTAGACTTTCACTAATTTAAATATTGACAAGGGCAAATGTATTCCTTGCTAGCCACCCTTATTCTTCTGGGGTTTGTCCTGGATTAAGATCATTACAGCTCCTTTACTAAAGTAGATCTTCAGGCATGTGCTGCTAATTATAGTAACTACTAACTCTTTTCAAAAAAAGAGAAGAGGAAGTTAAGTTTTAAAGTATTGGCGATGACAGCCATTATTTTGCTATGCCTCATTTAGCAAGAAAAGCTATAAGCTTCAGGGGAGCCTCCACCTTCTATTTTAATGGAAGAAATTGCATATGGTGTTTTTCTTGGCATCATTGTTGTTTCTTCTTCTTGTGCTTGGAATTCTTTGGATTGCCTGATAAGACTTTGCAAAATTTGTAGGCAATGGGTGTCAAACTCACGTCATCACAGCAGCATCATATGAAGTATCGGGACGTTTCCCCCCTTCACTAAACTGGGCCTTGGCGTGGCCAGCACATGATGCATCTGGCCTGTGGGCCGGGAGTTTGACAGCCTTGTTGTAGACGATTTGGAAGTAGACCTAAACTCAGAACTCTTCTGTGGTTCAGTAAAGTTGTCAGACTGTTTGGGGAGAGGGATCCCTCACGAGTCTGAAAATAAGGACAAACGACTTGTGCAGCAGCCACAAAAATAGATTGGCTGCTTTAATGAGTAGCAGAGATATGCTGTGCACATATAAAGTCCAGAGCATTTCTTCCTAATTAGTCTTTTAATCACTCTATTGCCTGTTTCTTACTAGATTTCCTACCCAGCCATTATAAAATATAGTGCAGTGGTGAAATCCAAATATTTTTATTACCGGTTCTGTGGGCGTGGCTTGGTGGGCATGGCGGGCATGGCAGGGGAAGGATACTGCAAAATCCCCATTCCCACCTTACTCCAGGGGAAGGATATTGCAAAATCTCCATTCCCACCCCATTCTGGGGCCAGCCAGAGGTGGTATTTGCCAGTTCTCCAAACTACTCAAAATTTCTGTTACTGGTTCTCCAAACTGCTTAAAATTTCCATTACCGGTTCTCCAGAACCTGTCAGAATCTGTTCTGTCCCCTCCCTGCTTCAGGAGCCCAGACAAGCATACACACAAACAGAAGTGTATGAAAGTCGTTTATTCACCATTCATAAACAACAAGCTGGCAGCGAGCCCGGGAGAGGTAAAGACAGCTGTTATTTTGAGTTGCCACGGCCAGTCCCTGATAAGGCTCTCCGGCATGTCCAAAAACAAACTGTCTTAAGGTTAGCAAACACTTATCTGATGCAGTACTTCAGGAAACAAGCAGCCAAGTTAATAATTTGTTCGTCACAAAAGCCAACAAGGTAAGGTCAGCTCCTTTTATACCTTGTGGGGGGTTGGCTTTGTGACTCATCACCTCGTGCTCGGCCCCACCCACTCCTTTGCTGAGCCTGTCTCTCTGATCGTCGCCACCTGGGATTAATCCACTCCCCCTCCTCATTAACATCTGACTCAGAGGAGCTTTCCTCCTCAGGGCTTTCAGCTGGGGCCTGGGGTGGTGCCAAACCAGACGGGCCAGGAGAGGGGGGCCTTGCCTCCTCCTCCTCTTCACTTTCGGAGGGTTCTTCCTCTGAAGGTCCAGGCTCGGGAGCCGAAGACACAACAGAACCTGCTGGATTTCATCCCTGATACAGTGGTAGTCTTCCTTGTTTTGAGGAAGTGGCTTGCTCCCTTTAGCCTGCATGGTCTTCATGTGCCAATACAGATTATGTATATTGGAGCCTCTCTCGTATATATGGAAACTAAAAACACTTGCTGACCCAAGGAAAAGCATGCATCATTGAAATGGCTCTATTTTAAATCTACCATTATCTTTGCTTCTATTTCTTAAAATTTTAAATGACTCCTTTTAATCTAGTGCAAATTAAATAATGTGGAATTGTTTTTATTCTATATAATAAAATATAATAAAATAATGCAATAATGACCTGTGTTGCTGAAGATCACATCATCTGCCATGAGTTTTATGTACTAATATGATTGGAGAATGACATGTGACTTTTGATATAATTTTGCTTTTATTATATGGTAAATGAGCATATCATTGGTATGGGCATAATGATTATGCTAAAATGTACTTTTTTTAAAAAAATTGATTTATATGCCGCCCTTCTCCGGAGACTCAGGGTGGCTTACAGTGCGTTAAGCAATAGCCTTCATACTTTAGTATATTTATACAAAGTCAGCTTATTGCCCCCACAATCTGGGTCCTCATTTCACCTGCCTTAGAAAGGATGGAAGGCTGAGTCAACCTTGAGTCTGGTGGGATTTGAACTTGCAGTAATTGCAGGCAGCTGAATGTTAAACAGTGCCTTAGTCTACTGTGCCACTCAGGCCCCTATTTACTTTAGGAAGATATTGGAAAAATGCTGGTTTATCTTGTTCTGCTTATCTACCTAATCCTAATCTAGAGTTTACATTTGCTCCAGTTTGTATAATGAGGTTCCAGTTGTTGTTTCTTTAAACCATTTTAAGACACAATCCAAGCTATGTGAAAGAATGGGTTCTGTTCCATATAAATATTTTTAAATGGGATATTAAATATAAGGTTACTCTGAGGTAGCACACAAGAGAAGCTACCAGCCATGAGTGGCCTAACTGAATTATATTGATCTCTAAGCCCCACTGGATCTCTTACAGCCAGCTATTCTCTCTTAGTTCTACATTACCTCCCAGTGTTGTCTGAGGAATGGAGGAGGAATTGCTTTAATACCACCTTGAGCTCCTGAAGTAAAGGCAACTCGCAATCTAATAAATACATAATATAACATGATTTCCATGATTTCAGGCATTTTCCATTGTTTTTGGCTAATAATATTATATTTAGTAATCTTTCCCTGTTCAAAATCCTTCTTCATAAGTTTGAGGTATTTACTATTACCATATTTTTCAGACTGCAAGATGCTCCAGACTATAAAACACACATTAGCTTTAGAGGAGGAAAACAAGAAAAAAAATATCTGCCTCAGCCTCCATGGCCCATTTGCTTTGGCCCGTTTGCTGCTGCCATGGCCCGTTCTCTGCGGCCTATTTGCCGTGGCACATTCATTGTGGGCCATTCATACAGGCATGGCCCATTTGCTGCGGCCCATTCAGTGCAGATTGCTGAGAACAGGCAGCAGTGGTTGCGATAGGCAGTGGCAGCAATCCCCATCACCTAGAATAGCTGATTGGTGCCGCATCAACCCCCCTCCCCCGCCACAATATTTGCTCTATAAGATGCACAGACATTTCCACCCACTTTTGGGGAGGTGGAAGTGTGTCTTATAGTCCAAAATATATGGTACTTATTGTACCTACAGGTAGTCCTTGACTTGTATGTACAGGTAGTCCTTGACAACAAATGATTTGTGGTCATTTTTCACACATATGACCATTGCAGTATCCCCATGGTCATGTGATTTATATTTGGATGCTTGACAACTGGTTCATATGGATGACGGTTACAGTGTCCCAGGGTCATGTGATGACCTTTTGTAACCTTCTGACAAGCAAAGATAATGGGGAAGCCAGATTTACTTAACAACCAGGTTACTAACTTAGCAACTGCAGTGATTCACTTAACAAATGTGGCAAGAAAAGTTGTAAAATGGGGCAAAGCTCACTTAACAAATTTCTCACTTTATAACATAAATTTTGGGCTCAATTGTGGTTGTAAGTTGAGGACTACCCATATCAAGTTACTGTTGCATGGTAATGATAATAATATACATGGAAATTTTGAACTTATTAGACTTGAATATCCTGACTTTGTGGGGTAACCCCCCCTCCCCGGACCCACCTATATACTCAGACATTACCTTAACAGCTCTTAAATCCTTAGATAGGATTTGAACTGTTACGTTTTTACCAATCCCAGACTGAATCGAATTGCAATAATAATAATAATAATAATAATAATAATAATAATAATGGATTTCGTATCCCAAATCACTAGTCGAACACTTCCCAAGCGTTTAGGACTCCGTGATGTATCGGCGGATTATGCGAGCAGATCCCAGTAAGGTGGCCTTCTGCAGCTGATCAATGGTGATCTTGTCAGTGCCAATTGTGTTTAAGTGCTTGCCTAGGTCTTTAGGCACAGCACCCAGTGTGCCGAGTACCACTGGAACCACCTGCACTGGTTTATGCCAGAGTCTCTGTAGTTCAATTCTCAAGTCCTGCTATCTGGTGACCTTTTCAAGTTGTTTCTTGTCGATTCTGCTGTCACCAGGTATGGCAATGTTGACGAAATCCAGTATGGTCATCTTGTTTGCTGTGTATACTGTCATCATCATCATCATCATAATCATGGTATCATCTTTGAAGATCAACAGGGTGTTTTAGAACATTCATTAGTCTACTGAGGTGCTACCCAATGTCTTCTGATTTTTGGATAGTATTGATTTGCATGACTTTCCTCCATGAATGGAAACTCAAATTCAACGTATCTTCTTTGGCATGATGGACAAACTAAATTAATAAACAAAACATCCCCTGGAAAAGAATCTTTATTTCTTCCTCAGTATACAAGTTTAGCTATCTCATATGATGCCACCTCATCACTGTCATTCAATTTAATTTAATTAACTCAATTTAAAATGGCTGCTTTCTCTAGAAGTTTCTGGATAGAAAAAACCAACGCAGATAGTTGAGACAACCAGAAACACAAATAATATAAATTGTACAAAAAAAATACAACAGGGGCTCAACTAATAAATTAAAGCCACATTAATCCCAGTTCTGGGAACAGACTTGTCTGTAGCTATTTGTTGTCTACAGCCATTAAATTATTTCATATTTATTTTTGAAGGTCTTGTTATTGTTTTTCAAGTCTCTTCTCATTTGATTGGATCTCTACCACACTTGAGACTTTGTGTCACTGTGAATTTGACTTCTGTGGCTATATTGTCCTTCTTAAAGCACTTGTGTTGCACTACAAAAATGAATCTTTGTGATGAAAAGCAATTACTTCCGATTTTGTTATATAAGAAGATTTGGTGTCTTTGTAATATCCCAAAACACATGTGGATAAAGAGTATTAAGAGATAAATTGGATGAAAGAATAAGCATCTAGCTCTTAATCTCTCCTTCTGTTGCCCATGTTCTGCAAATAGCAATAAGGACTGGTGTTAATAAAATATACACAGAACCATCCTATTCTTACTTCACTTCCTACTTCCTATTCTCTTACCTTCCCCTGAAGTGTTTTACATCATTAATGCAAAAATATACAAGCATCTAGAAAGCATCTATGCTGTGAGAGACATATATATTTCTTACAGAATGTCCAGAGGCTCTAGAAAATTTAAGGAAGAGCTTTGCTGTGAATTTTCCAATCTTACAAGTCAGGTTTGACCACCTGAGACAGATTCCAGCAGTCAGTCACATTTCACCAGAGTGCATGAACTGCAAATGACTAATGATTAATAGGAATGCTTCAGGTCCACAATTTCTTTCTAGATAAAGACAGAAAAGGCAAAATACCAAAAAAGTAATATCTACCCCACTTTAATCACTTCTTTTGTTTATTTATTAATCAAATTTGTATAGTTGCCCATCTCACATAAAGTGACTTTGGGCAGGGTGCAGAAATTAAATAAAACAACAAATAGACAAAAAATAGAAAATCCACAATCAAAGCTAAATATTATAAAAATGAACATACAGACCCTAGGCAAAAAGAGGATAAAAATGGCAACCCTAGCAATGGAGGCATCTAAATACAGTGTGTCTCATTTTAACATCTAATTAAAGTACGATATCTTGAACAGACAAAAAACATAGCTTGTAAAGAAGACTCTGCTGTGATACTCTCAACTTTAATAGGCCACAGTAGAATTTTATTAATCAGATTTTTAAAATGTATGAATGTAAAAAAAAACAGCATACAGAAAGAAACTAGTTTTGTAGTGTAGAGGAAAATATCTTTATAAGAGGCAGTCAGGGTGACATCAGAATTTATCTATTGCAGTGTGAATATAAATCAGAAGCAAATGGGCTTTTTCTTTGAGATGGGATCCTTCCCAAGAGCAAGTGTTTATTGACCAAATCATCAATGTGTCAACTATGGTTTATTCCTAGTCCAAGGAACTTGCTGCTAACCCACTCCTCAGCAGTACACCACAGCTTCCTCGTGTTTCTTACTGCTAACTGCTGTAGAAAAAATGAAAATGAAACTGTTTATGATGGGAAACACCTGAATTTGAGCAAATAAAAACTAAGTTATCTCCCATTTGTTTGGGCATGAAAAAGTGACTATCCAGATAATTATTTATTTAGCAACACAAGGAAATTTTTGTCACAAATTTCTGCTGCTTTCAGTTGTTATTTTCACTTATCTGAACTTCAAAAGTAAATTGCTGTAATTTTTAATGTTTAATTTTATTCTGATTAGACTTACTGTTTTATCTATATTCATAGACATATTAGCTTCTTGTCAATCACAATAACATTATTGCATCTAGTGAAGAAGACTTTTACACTGCCATATTTCTTCCATATTTCATTTAGAGATAGCATTTTGAACATATTTCATTTAGAGATAGCATTCTACAAGGATAGAATGAGTGAACATATATATGAGGTGCACGTGGCAGAAAAAGACATTTAAATCACTAATGTTTTCAGTCATTAAGAGTTGAATTGATCTCAGAAATGAGCACCCAATAGTGAATATTCTATATAATATATTCTGAAGGCTTGCTTCCAATCAATGGTGTCGTGGTAGCAATTCACTTTAAAGGGTAGCTCCATATAGAATACATTACCATGGAAGTAATTAGGGCATAAATGAGTACATCAAAATGTAATTGGTCCTGAAAGATTTAATTGATTTGCTGCTCAAATCTGTAAAAAGATACCTATTGCCATCCATGCCAGCAACACACCCAAATATTTGCTAGATAATAATTTCCTATGATTCCTTTTCTAAACATTCACTTTCCTGAAAAGAAACTATCTTTAATGCCATGTTGTGGATCAACTTGTGGGTATCATATGAATAAGATTATGCTAGCCATTTGGGAAACCACAAGATATTATACATGCAACAGATTTTTGCTGAATTTTCCACCATGGTGAATGAAAATTCAATGTAAACTGGAAAAAATATATTGGCTCATTGTTATTTGTCATCCTAATTGTACAGTGTGTGATATATAATGTCGTCTTCTGTTTTTAATCCTAAAGCACCTAGAACACAGTATCCTGGAGAATATCTATATAATTAATTTTTTAAAAAATTTTGATTTATATGCCGCCCTTCTCCGGAGACTCAGGGCGGCTTACAATGCGCTAAGCAATAGCCTTCATACTTTTGTATATTTATACAAAGTCAGCTTATTGCCCCCACAAACTGGGCCCTCAATTTACCTACCTTAGAAAGGATGGAAGGCTGAGTCAACCTTGAGCCTTGGTGAGATTCGAACCTGCAATAATTGCAGGCAGCTGATGTTAATAACAGGGTGCTTTAGACCACTGTACTATCCAAGGCTCTTGGATAAAATTTAAAGCATACGCTGCTCCAGGGTTATAAAATTTTATCTCAAAAACTGTATTGTATGTGAACCAGTTTGGTCTAGTAGTTCAGGGACCAGGCTAGACACCAGGAGACTGTGAGTTCAAATCCTGCCTTAGCCATGAAGGCCAGCTGGTTGACCTTGGGCCAGTCACTTTCTCTCTCAGCCCAGTTCACGTTGCAGGGTTGTTGTTGTGAGGAAAGTAGGAGAAGGAAAGAGTAATTAAGATATGTTGTCCAAATTGAGTTTATACAAATAATAAAGATAGGATACGAATAAAATGAATAAATAAATAAATTCTAGCTCTTCTGGCATTTACAGGAATAATCAAGGGCATTCTATAATTGTCTCTCCATCATCCAACAATAATATTTCTCTAAAAGGTTGGAGGACTGTAGACTGGGTAATAATTATCAAGAGTTACTGGATCAATGGCAAGAGAGGCAATGCCTTTATAGTAAATCTACATGCAAACAAATTGTGCCTATTTAAAGTAATATTTTCCCTGCTTCAAATGGGATAAACTCTAGTTTTCACTTTCTGAGTAGCCAAATAATCCTTTCCCCAAGATTTCCATAAAACATATTTTAAGACGTCTAGGGAATCTTAAAAACAAAACCCATGTACCCATTGGCTCTGTATAAGTAATGCATTAATTAGGAACTGGTACATATGATTTCATAATATAATGATTATGATGAATCTTTAACCCAACTTGCAAACAATTAATTGAGAGAAGAAGCAAACTCATTAGGTAGCATGAGCACTAGAAATATTACACTATATGTTCCTGTGGAGGCTAATATGTGGGTTTGAGATGCAGAAATGAAAACAGAAAGGACAAGCAGTGGAAAGAAATATGAACAATTACATACTGCCAGTGGTAATGTCAGATAAGGGCGAATGAAAATAATGCAGGTGAAGGGCCAAGACAATGAAAAATAACACAGCAAAATGAACACAAAGTACAAAACACAGATGATCTCAAAACCCAGGAATAGATTCCTTGGAGACCCAATAGCTTAATTTAATAGATAAGATTTAGAACTGTTTCAACTTTCCTTGTAACAAAAGACCATAATTTCTGAGGCTTTTGTCTCAAGAGAAGCAAAAGCTAAGTGAAGAAGAGAAAGCAATTGTCAATTAGAAAACTTGAAAGCAGCAAATATATGAGATATGGGCATCAGCACAAATTTATTCATAATTTCTTGGAAGTGAAAATAGCAGGATAGATTTCTAAATAAACATGCATAAGATTGTGATATAAATGAAGAACATCCAACATAAAACTTTAATTCCACTTTAACTGCAGCTTTCAACTGCAATTTATAGGAGATGTACAAGAGATCATAATAACACCTGCTAACGAAGGAAAGATCCTAACTCGTGGAACCTTAAAAGGTTAGCAATTTTTGCATAGGTTAAATCCTTTCATCACAGCTATGGAATAAATAATGTAAAGAATACAATAGCGCATTCATGAATAACATCAAAACCCCCAAAGAACAGTTCAAACATTGCATTGACGTTTAAATGTGATAAAAGATAAAATAATTAGTACTCATTCATTTAAAAAAGAATGAATTAAAAAGTGAATTCAAGTCATAGATAACAGATCTGAATTATCTGCTGAAATGTAATGTAATGAGTTTCACATTAGTCTAGCACTGTTTTATTGGTTCACAAAACAGTACTTTAAGGTCAGTAACAGGATGTTGTGGAAAATTGAACTTTCCTTCAAATAATATGCAAAATTGCTTACTCTGATGGGTTACTAATGTATTTCCTGTCCAAATATCTGCTTGAATGCACATAAAAATATGAAAACATAAAGTAATATTTTTCCAAGTTATATAGCATGTACACCACAATTTTAGCACTGTATTTCAACAAATTGGGCATAGTCATTTCTAACATAATAACCGCTTATTTCAAACAACAAATTACTGCAATTCTGGCAAAAGACATATTTTGTGATAGTGGTGTAGAGACTAAATGATGGTTCAGCCATTTGTAGCTGCTCAGTCTTGAGAAGACAAATACACTAATTTTTCATTATTTTTCAGTGAAAAAAATTACAGTACTTGGCTTGGAATGTTTGGTAGTCTTATTGCAAAATAATTCAAATTTTCTCTAAGAAAAATTAGTAGACAATAGCCTAACCCAGCATCATCAGAGTAAGTACTTCCCTTCCATTCAGAAATATTGAGTTGGAGTTACGAAACTATGAAAGACAGTTCTTTGTTGAAAAGGTTTCCAATGGTTGGACAGAGGAAACTAGAGAACTGAGAATGGGGCTTTGATTAGATACAGTCACAAGTGGCTGAACAATCACACCCAAAGAGGGTGCATTAGTGGCAACAGCTTGGAGGTGAAAAGTGGAGCCCTAAGGGACTCAGTCCCAATCTTTATGCTCTTTCTAATTTTTCTCAATGACTTGGATGAGGCAGTTGAAGGGACACTTACAACATTCCAAAACAGGAAGGGTGGCTAATATTTTAAAATGAAAAAAATGTAGATTTGAGCAATAGGCTGAAACTAATAGAATATAATTTAAAGGTTTTGCAGCTAGACAGGAAAATGAAAAGCACAAATATAAGATGGGCTAAACTTGACTTAGCAGGGCTATGGATTTCCTTGCTGCTAATAAGATCAGGACTGTCTTGGAGTGCATTAAACTTAACATCATGGGAAGTAACTGTTCATATTACTCTGTCCTACGTGGACTCCTTTGGAGTATGGTGCAGACTTTGTGACACTAAAAGAGTAATGATAGTTCAGAGGAGTGCTGCTAAGATGGTGAAAGGTCTAAAACCAAGCCCTATGAAGAATGCTTAAATGTTCTGTGTTTGCTTAGATCATAGAAAAGATTGAGAAGAGACATGATAGCTTTAAATATATCAAATGTTTTCACACCAAAGATGGAGTAGACACATCCTCTGTTGGAGGAAACAGAACCAGAATGAATTTGTTAAAACTACAAAGAAGAACATTCAAGCTAGACATGAGGAAAAACGGTAATCTCTTAGATATGCTCTAGAGCAGTGATGGCTAACCTTTTTGCCATCGCATGCCAAAAGTGGGGGGGAACACGGTGGGGTCACACGCATGCGTGCCCACATCCATAATTCTATGTGCCCCGCCCCCCATGTCCCCCCCGCTTTTGGCACATGATGGCACGGTGGGCCCGTTTTTTGCTCTCCCCAGGCTCCAGAGCCTTTCTAGGAGCCTGGGAGGGAAAAAACGGCCTTCCCCACCCTCCCAGAGGCCCTCCGGAGGCCGGAAACAGTGTGTTTCCTGACTTCTGGTGGGTCCATAAGGCCCGAAAATCAGCTGGCCGGCGCACGCATGCGTGTCGGAGCTGAGCTTCTGTGCCCACCGATATGGTTCCGCGTACCAACTGTGGCACCCGTGCCATAGGTTCGCCATTACGACTCTAGAGAATCATATATTGAGCAAGACACTCAATCTGTCTGTCTGTTTCTGTCGCCCGCCCGCCCGCATATCTCTCTCTGATACAAATCAGATTAAAAACATCCCATTTTAATCAAGTATAATTAGTAATCATATTCAAAACAATGAAAATAATGCATTATCTGGAGGATAGTTATATCGACCTCTCATTGAGAGCCCACCCTGCTAGAGATAATCAGATAGGTAGATGTTGCTGGGAGAAGGGGAAGAAGGTTCCATTTTTGACCTCTAAGATCCATTCCAATTTTATGATATTATGATTATTAACTGGTAAAATTCTTCTAGACTCAGAGGAAATGATTTAAAGGAGTTTGTGAAGCATGCTAGGTAGTAGGAACATACTGAACAATTGGAGATGTCGTCACTTATATAGTTTTTTTTTTTTACTTAAAGAGTTGCTGCTTTGTTCTACAGATTACTTCTTGGTGATTTTCTGTATGAATTGAGACCTACTTTTAGGAGTTTTTAAGCAGTGGAGTATTTTAAAATATCTAGTTTTCCATTGTATTTTAAATTATAAACAGGTTTTCAGGATGGTTGATTCTCAGTAGGTACCTACCTGTTTTGATATATGGCAACATCAATATAAGGAAGACAGATGATAATTCCTCAAACCAAGTTCATAACTCTCCCCTACCCCAATCTAGATACATACAGCATGTACAATAAATTAGATAGCAATTTGTATAACAGATGTCTTTCACTGGAGCTCTGTTTCTAGTGGTAAAAATTTAGTAGATTTTGGAATAGGTTCAAAAAAGGGAACACTTTCCTCTGTCCATCTAAGTGTTACTCTCTTTATGTATTTATCAGAAATCTTTCCAAGGCACTACATGACACGATGGGGATTAATTTGGATGTAGTTTAAACCAGCCCACTGTTTACTGAAAAATATTTTTTAGCAGTGAGAAGATGCTGCTGAATGTGGATCTGGGCAAACTGGTGGATCAGAACGGCAAATTCTGAGGAGAATAACACACTTTCCCTCTCACTTTAGGGGGAAGTATGCAAACTCTATAGTTTAACACAACTCTAACACATATACTTCTTCCCCTCTACTGTAAACACTAAAGTTCATCAATGATGATTAGTGTGTATAAGGCTGATGGCCTATATCCTGTCAACAGAGGTCATAGAAGACAGAGGAAAGGGATTACAAATTATGAAGTCAAATGGTCTTCTTCAAATGCCAGCATTTCTCTCTCACGTCCTCCCCAGGGTCCCACAGGATTGCAACCTAAGTCTTTACCATTGCTTATTGTTCAGTTGTTTAATTTTTTTTTAGCCTATGGACCTTATGATTGCTTCATGCTTGTATTATGAATTATGCAAGCTTCCAATTTCATTGCTACAATGATGTGTCAGCAAAACCTATCTTTGTGGCTTTACAGAGATGTATCTGCTGTAGGATGATTCCTTATTGCTATTGTTGAGTACAGAATAAATTTAATGATATTCTCCAGCAATTGTTTTATTTCTAAAGAACAGAGCAGCCTATGAGACACTATGGGAGTAATATTATATTTGCTTGTCTTCTTTAGTTCATTCATTCATGGTTTTCAGGCAAAGAAAAAATACAATTATTATCAGTTTTTTCTTTAAAAATGGATATTCTTTCCTTAGGACTTGAAGTAATTACAAAATAGATTTATGGAAAATTTAGTTTGAATTTGATCATGCCATGATCAGTGGAGCAAACCTTTATGTAAAAGTAGTTAGTTACCTTCTTAGAAGATACCATTAGTGGGGATTTGTAGTCATTAATCTCCTTTTAGAAGAAATAATAAAAAGCTCCCAAGTTAAACCCCAGATTAAGGATTGTCAAAAGCAATATCACATTTAATCATTCAAGGATAGGCTTCAGTATTTAAGTACATTTCTACAGAGTGTATATTTTTAGTTTAATAAATGAGATAATACAGAATCTTAACATCAGTGTATACAATGTTACTAAATCTAGCAGTCAGTCATTTTCCATAGGCTGAAAGTCCACAAGAACTTTTCATAGGAATTGTTCAGACTTTCGTATACCAGGCTACTACTTTTAGTTTGCATTTTTAAGATATATTTACAATATTTAAAAAAGGCAGTGAATATGATATACATTGAGGTGTACAGCATTCTTATGCATTTAGGCTACATATTTTATCTGTACGCAGATTTTGATAATGCTCCCAAATTAAACAATAGTATGAATTCACTGGAATTTCAATAACTTTAAAAAAATTATCATTCATTGTCTATCATTTTTCCACATGAAACAAAGTTTTCTCAATTCATCTAAAGCAAATGCATCTTTTTCAGGATGGAACACTTAAACTATAAAGTCATAGATATGGAAAAAGTCCTTTTACCTTTGTAAAAGGTAAAATCCCACCAACCAGGCATTTGGGGGGGGGGAGTACAAAAGGAGAATATGTATTAACCTGCTGCTACTTCCCTTATTAATCAATCAATAAAATTTAAGATCATGTACCATGATCATGTACCATGAACATTTTATCAATCTGCCATATTCTTTTCTTTCAGTGGGAAATATGTTATTTAAAGACACACTTTTCAAAATGTGTACATAAAAATATTCATTCTTAAAAAAGAAGAAACTCACATATACTAAAACATGCATCAATTATTGTTCAATGCAGGCTACTTCTTATTGAGTTCAGCTTCCAAGTAAATGCTCATTTTTTAAATATTTGTTGACTTAGTTTAACATCAGTAATGTCAGCCTTGAGTACCTTCATGAGTGATCCTTATAAATTTATCCATAGTACAGAATACGAGTCATTCACGACTGTCACAGCAACTACAGCCCTTGCCTGAATGGGTTGATATTAGAAAAGCTAAGTGGGGTCTGATCTTATTAACAGCTAGATGAGAAACTACTAGGAAATCACAGAATTGAAGGGCTATAGATGGTAAATGAAAAAATACATCTTTATTTGGCAAGGTAAAAAATCAAGGATTAAGTTTAGGATGATGCAGGAACCTAGACATAGAGGGGGATTTGGACTCCCAAATTGGGAGCTTTACCATCAGGCAGCCATTCTGATATGGGTGAAGGATTGGATCGCCCTGAAAAGGAGGTGGCTATTTGCGGTAGAAGGCCACGGCCTTCAACATGGTTGGCATCACTTTTTATGGCCAGGATAGTCAACCCAACCGAGGTATTTTTGGAATCATTATTTACATAAGACCCTAGGGGATACCTGGGAAAGACTTAGGAGAAAGTTGTATCTGAAGATACCATGTTGGATTTCGACCCAGGAGGCCCTGGTATACCCGACATTATATAAAGGAGAGAAGGTCTTGACCTATGAAAATATTTTGGATACTCAGGGCAGACTGAAGACACAGGAACAACTGAGATTGGAGGGGTGTAATATAGACTGGTGGGCCTACACCCAAATGCACTCAAGGTGGAAGAAAGATCAGGAGAGTGAAAGGATATATAATGGGAAACAAGAATTGGATAAAATATTGTTAGGTAATGACAGGAAAGTTTTATTGAGATGCTATTCTTACCTATTATCATTGAAAGCGGGGGAGGAAGTCATCAAAATTCCATGATTGCCTGAGGGCGAAATATGGGTTATTCATTAGATTTTGAAAAATAGGAGGAGATATGGCTTAAAAATTTAAAATTAACTATGGCATCCATTTATAAAGAGAATATTTTTAAGATGGTTTATAGATGGCACCTACCTCCAGCAAGATTAGCTAAAATGTTCCCCGGGACATCTCCACAGTGCTGGAAATGTGGGCATAGCAATGGAACCTACTTCCACCAATGGTGGAAATGTCCGCTGGCAGCTAAATATTGGATGAAAATACGATGATGGTTGCTTGAAATTACACACTGTAGAGTGGAACTGAAACCTGAAACCTTTCTGTTGGGGGTTAGACCCGCAAATATTGGATTGACTAAATGGTATCTGATGCTGTACATAATCACTGCAGGGAGACTGGCATTTGCACAAGAATGGAAGAATGAGGACTTACCAACGGACTGAAAAATAATTTATAAAATCATGGAGTGTGCCGAGTCCGACAGACTTACAAAACTGATCAAGGGTAAAAGAGACTCAGATTTTTATAGTAATTGGAACGTGTGATATGATTGGATCCAGAAACGATGGGAGAGAGATAAAGGATAATGTTGGATTATAATTATAGATGATGGTATAATTATGGTAATCAATAATGTAAATTTATATATTAGAATATGTAAATAGTTTCTATTTTTACTTTCTGATTATTGGTGTATATATACATGGATATTTTGGGGATGTTACACCGTGATAGAAAAACTATTATACCTTTGGGGTTTTTGGGGGGTTTTTGAACTATAATAAAAAATTATTTAAAAAAGATACACCTTGGAATAATGAAACAGCTAATACTTTCATACTGTAGTCAAAGAAACTATGTAGGCATGGACATGTATTTAGCAACTTGAGGGAGGCTTTGGCTTTAATTTACGTGTAGAGATTGGTAACAGATAATGACAGACCTATTGAATTTGGCTTGAGGAGCTAGTTTAGATCAAAATAATGAAAAAAAGGCAATATCTACAGTATAGTTTCAGCATTGAGTTGGGACTTGTGAATCTCATTGAGAAGAGAAAGCAGACCCTTGCAAATTATAAGATACATTCGCTAACTGCAACTCTGGAAATAGATAAATAAAAAAGGCTGGATCTTTTATTTAATATAAGTGCAATTACAAAATTATCTCTTACTCTACAATTATGAAAGTTCCCTCTGAAATTCTAATTGGCACCATTTGGAGTAGACAGTTTATTGTAAATAGTACATTCATTGTAGTAATTGCAACTGATCACAACCAAGATAACTTTAAAATTATTCGACTTTCAAAATCTCTTAATATTTTGCCATTATTTAACATAGTTATTTTGGTATATTCTTGATTATTGCCTGTCAAATGAAAACAAAGGTATTTTACTGAGTGAGTTATCTGACAACCAGATTCTTTTTTACAGAAGATTGATTTTTCCTTGCAATTCAAAATCTTGTAATTATTTTTGGTTTCTGAACATTGATTTTATAAACATTCTTAATCTACTTTTTTTCTTCTTTATAAAAGGAAATTTGTTTATAGGCAATCATTCCGTTGAAAATAAATTTATTGGATATGGATAGACTGTTTAAACAAAATATTTCCTGAATATTTTGATTTCTAGGAAACCTGGAAAAGAGAAAAAAAAACCCCTAGGGATGAAACAATGAAAGCATACGGGAATCAGAGCAAAATTTTATGTCTCCAATCAAGCATCAATCCATTGTTATAAAGGTAGCACAGCACTCTATTTCTCCTCCTTTTTCTTCACCACTTCAACTACAGGTAGTCCTCGACTTACAACCACAACTGAGCCCAAAATTTCTGTTGCTAAGTGAAACATTTGTTAAATGAGTTTTGCCCATTTTATGACCTTTCTTTTATGACCCACAATTGTTAAGTGATTCACTATAATTGTTAAGTTAATAACATGGTTGTTAAGTGAATCTGATTTCCTCATTGACTTTGCTTGTCAAAAAGTTGCAAAATGTGATCACATGACCCCAAGACACTGCAATCATCATAAATATGAGTCAGATGCCCAGCACCTGAATTTTGATCATGTGACCTTGGGCATGCCACAACAGTCATAAGTGTGAAAAATGGTCATAAGTCACTTTTTTCAGTGCCATTTAAATGGTCACTAAATGAACTGTTGTAAGTTGAGGACTGTCTGTACTGGCAAGTGATAGCATTCCCCTCTGCAGCAATTCTATCCTTATTAATCTGCTGCCTAGACTAAATGATGAACTTTCATGACACAATATAACCTTTGGATTGTTTGAGATGATGGTTCGAACATGGTAAGAAAGGAGTACATTAAACATGTACAAACTCCTTTTTAATATCATTAGTGGTGGCCACTAGACTTTTTGCATGTAATTATGTTTTAGTGCATAAATAGAGAAATAATCTGATAAAAGTCAATACGCTTTTTGTAAGTGTTGTGCTTGATTAGAATCCCTATGGCAAATACATATATTCTTTCTTCTGCTCCTATTTCTTTTCTTTTTTTTTGTACTTAACAAAATGACAAAGAAAATGTTTCTATTTTTTTCTGTTATAATAAATGTAATAATGTAGGATGCACAAATCAATCTTATCTGTGCAGACCCAGCAAAATGAAAGGGATAATGATGCGAGAATAAACTGTCAATGCATAATTCATATTGGACAGTATGCTGTATTGAACTCTATCAGACAACACTTCAGAGCAGAGAGGTTTTCAAAAAACGTCTTGAATTCATCCAACATCAGTGCTTTGTGCTTCTGCTTGGGTGCTAGAACCAATCATTTGGAATGAGCAAAGTGCCATTCCACTCTGTTGCTGAAGCAGAGAAAGGTACCAGTAGAAAGGGGCAGGATATTACTAGCCAAGCAAATCTTGGAGAACAAGCCAATAAAGGTTCCTCCCACTACTAGTTTTAAAATACAAAATGCTTTATGGTCAGTAAAATGAGACAAATGATGGTACTTTGGGAAGACTAGAGAAATATTGCTTTCTAATTTGGGCCAAGGGTGATGTGATGAAAAAGTGATGAAAAATATACCTTTAGATCTGGGATCTCCAACTCAGATCATTATGAATGTTGTATAAGAACAATTACATCAGCCCAAGGTACTCAAACCCTGATAGAAAAAATTTCCATGAAGAAAATAAAGATTGTTATGGTATGTCTTAAACATATATTTATTAAATTGAAAAGACCTAACCCTACAAAAAGTTAGCAAGGTGAAGTGCCAGGGATCTCTTGTGTCTGTTTAAATTTAATAGTTCAATAAATGATAAAATTAATACATAGTATGTTTAATCAAACTAAGAGTCCATTGGAGTTGGGTGGCCAATAAATTCAAACAAACAAACAAACAAACAAACAAACAAACAAACAAAGCATGCTTTCTGAGTGGATATGTGAGCAAAGACATACTTAGGAAAGATAAGAATCTACCCTAATTTATCTATCCTAGTTGGGAATCTATCCCAATTCATATCCAAAATGTATTTTACTCCATATTTCTGCACTTCCATGTTGGCTTTTCATCACCAGTTATAAAGAAGAGTGGGAACAGGAGTTTTTTGTTTGCAAAGAATTTCCTTGCTTGTTATTTCAACAAAAAAAATCTTTTTAATATAATGCCAGGGTGAATTTGTCTTAAAATCAATATACGGAAAGAGACAAATTAAGCACTTTAAGCAGCCTCTGTTATCCTGAAGAACATAAGTTCCTATATTAACATAGGTAAATGCCTGGATTTCAATGTATCAGTACATTTGTGAGTACCACCATGCTATTAACACTATGGTTGTACTTATGTTACAGTCTTTCATGTGCTTTAGAAAGGTTTATGTTTAATTTGACCATTCTCATAAATTAAACAAAGACCAACAATTGTTACTAAACTAGGCATGTGCACATATATGTATACCACACTTCATTGGGGTTTGTTCTATAATTCTCATTAACTTTCACATCTCTTTTTACAATTCCCTTCACACATTTGCTTTATTCTTTCATATTAACAGCTATGATTCTGAATGTGTCTATATGAATGAAGACTATACAACTAATGAGTGAATGGTGATTGACAGATATTTATATGCTAATTAAATGGTGAGTTTTTTTTAGATGCGAGAAAGTTCAGTTTAACATGTTCTAGAGATACTAGAAAACTCTAGATATACTGGATCTAGAAAATTAATTAAATTTATAATTAAAAGTAATTAACCATTCTTAATTAATAATTAATAATTAATCCATTCTTCTCTAAGTATCTCACAGTCTCTTTTCCATTTTTGTATTTACTGGTAGAATTGTTGAATAGCATAGTTTCTTTTCTTCCTTTTGAAATTGAATTCAGGATCTAATTCTTTGACCAAAAACTGCTCATCTGTGACTTCAGTCCTAAATTTAATAAATCTGAAAATATTAGTCACAATTGTTCAAACTGTGCTTTGGAGCAGAGGAGAGGCCCTTGGCCCTTAAAATCTATATGAAGTTATTGGGTGAGTCAGTTATGGTTCAGATATCTTTAGCATGCTAATTACCCCGGGTTTACATCTCCACTGTTGATCATAAAGTGACGCTGGCAATGATGTAACCTGGAGTTTAGGGCCATAGGGGTTGGAATGAGAAAGAACAGACTGACACTGAACCTAAGTAAGATGGAATTACTATTTATACATTTGTGCTCTCTGTCAAAAGAAGCACTATTTCTGGATGGATAGAAACTAGCTGTAAGGGAGCAGGATCACTATTTGTTCTAGAGGCACCTTTGCCCAGTTTGGACTGTCTAAGCCAGTAACGGAACAAAAACCATGACTTTGAATGTTTCCATTTTAAAGGTATATTTGAGATTATAATAATAGAAAATAAGGATATTTGTATTGTAATGTTTAATGTTAATTTGTTAATGTACCTATCATCTTGCTGTCACAATTCTGAAATCAGATTTGCTGCAGCTATATTTTTGAACTTTTTAAGTTGTCTCCACATAGACATTGTTTGCAAGAACAGCAACACCAGGACTATTCAGAAAGTTATGTTTTACCTGAGGAAAAAAAAGAAGCTACTTACACACATAGACTTCAACTTAGATAAAAATCACTAACAATAATTTTTCTCTTCATTAAAAAAAAACCAACCAAAATCCACTACAATCAATTCTAGTATTCTTCACCAACCAGTAATAAATTATATCATCACTGCCTGCCCAGCCACTGTTATTCTTCACAATTTCTATTAGTGATTTTATTGTTTTATGGTTCTGTTTTATATGATGCATTTGGATAGTATAGACTTACTGAATTATTCAAGAGCCGAACTGATCTGCATTTCAAAGGTACTAAGTAAAACAAAACATAAGAAATTACTTACTACAGGCAGCAGGAAATCAAAACTTTATTACAGAGAGAATATTCTCATTAATATGAAATATTGATTCCTAAGGCTGGCAAAACAATGGCTTACACTCTAAAAAGGACTGACGTAAGGAAGTGTATGGAAGAATATGAAAAATATAAAGATTTATTTATTAAACAAAGAGATAAAAATCTATTTTAAAAAATCCTTTCAGTGCCAATTTCCACCTGCGTCCTTCTTTAGGTATTTTCAACTTGACCAAGGAGAGACTAAGAAGAAAAGGAAAAATGAAATATTTTTTTTCCTACGTTTATGCACGAAAGGATACAATGCAATGCCATTTGTAGGATATAGTGGCCTAATTTAAATATCTGAGACAAATTGACTTGAGTCGTTTCACAATTCAAAATAAAACAAAAGAGAAATGTATCCCCAAGCTGTAACTGTTTTATTTTTCTGCAAAATGAGTAAAATTATAGAAATTGTATACAGTATTATAAGACAATATGATAAGATATATACAATATATATTATATTTTTGGTTAAATATCTCCAGTCAGAAGAACTGTTGCTAGTTTCTTTTGTTTGATCAGTACAAAAAAACCAATAAATAATTTCTTCAACCTCTTTTAAGCCAAGAAATAGCAGGATTGCAGATAGGACAGTGTTGTGAGGCTAAATTATTCAATGACAGTTCAGTTTTCTGGGATGCCAGGGGGGCTGATCCACCTAATCAAACAATTCGACCACTCCTAAAAAGACTTCCCTTATTACTGATCACACTTAGTTGTGTCAGGGTTCTGGCTTGTTGGCGGTACTCAGTTAATTATTTAGCAGAAGCCACAGAAACCAAAAACAAGAAGTGTGATACAGTGCTACAAAGCAGGTCATAGAAAAAGAGGCTGGCATGGAAAAATTGCATTTCATACTTTTGCTGTCCCCAGTCTTTAGAACAGTAAATGTTTGGGTTAGGACCAGTGTTAGGCTGGCACCTATTCACTTATTACTGTGAGACTTGAACTTTATGTAATAATACAGAATTTGAAAATAAGATTTGATGCAAGAGCATCCATATTGAGAAAAAGGAGAGGAACTTCTGGGAGCAAAGTGGCTGGCCACATAAAAAACATTATGAACTTAGACACTGAAAGAATCCCCAATTAGTGTCAGCCTTATTGATCCTCAAAAGATCTCTACAAGGCAGAGAGATTAGTGAAGTGATGAAACCAACTGGTAGCTCCCCATAGTAATGTCAGAAAGGCCATCAAACCAGGGGTGCTATTTAGCAGGTTCTGACAGTTTCTGGAGAACCGGTAGTGGAAATTTTGAGTAGTTCAGAGAACCGGCGAATATCACCTCTGGCTGGCCCCAGAGTGGGATGGGAATGGAGATTTTGCAATATCCTTCCCCCAGGAGTGGGGAGGGAATGGGGATTTTGCAGTATCCTTCCCCTGCCATGCCCACCAAGCTACGCCCACAGAACCAATAGTAAAAAAAAAAAGAATTCTACCACTGCATCAAACCATTCAATTCACCACCCACATCATGCTTAGAGATGGGAAAATGCACTATTGGCAGTGGTGGGTTTCAGCCGTTCGCACCACTTTGGGAGAACCGGTTGTTAACTTTCTGAGCAGTTTGGTGACCTGGTTGTTGGAAGAAATCATGAGGGCAGAGAACCGGTTGTTAAATTATTTGAATCCCACCACTGATTATTGGGTATTGTAAGAAGATGTCAAGCACTTTGAACATGGTCTCCTGTTTGCAATACTGCTTCAGTGTGTACAACTTGACTGAAACCTGCTTGGATTTTACACAATCCTAATGAAAATTGAAATGCAGTATATATATGTAGTTATTATGCTTTAAGAAAAGGTTTTTCAGGATATATGTCTGAAGAATAATGCAGTGGAATATTTAATACAGTATAAATACTTTAGAAGACTAGACTGTTTCAAAGTTACATATACTGTAACTTTTAAAGTGTATCCATACAAAATAAAAATGTTGTGAACTTTTTTAAAAAACAAAGGAGAAATAAAAAATGGAATTACTATTAACATCTTTACATTAAAATATAGATAAGGCAGCCTTGTCAGCCTATTGTCATAAATATTTGGCTAGAAAGTTTTGGATTCTTTTATTTAACTGAAATTCTTGTTATTTTTGCCCAATTCCATTTGTAATTATTATTATTTGCCAACTGGTATGTAAGTAGAACTGTTTTATATGTATACAAAAGCTACATTTCATGAATCTTATTAATATGATAGTATTTATAAAAAAGATAAATACATTCCTAAAAATCTTTAAAATATTTTCCTTTTTTTAAAAAAAAGGCTTTTGCTAGTCTTGGTGCATTTTGAAAGAGGGGCAACAATTTGACAGTGTATTTGCATGGTATTAATATACTGTTCAGTCTAATTTAAATGAGCAATCAGGTATGTTTTAGCAATGAGTCTATCATAAGATGCATCATTGAATGAGAGAGATAATTCATGTTTGAATAATAGAGAAAAAAATAATGTAAAATAGCATGTAATGATGGTACCTTAGCAAAAAAAGAAGGAAAGGAAAAAATAACTATAGATAAAAATAAAGATTGTATAACTCCATAACGTGATTATCTGCTATGTATTGTTTCAACAGTACTGTAGTTCTGGTTATTAGAAGTGAATTTTGTCACTTTACATATTCTTTCATATTACTTGCTATAATTTACTCACTTTTGGATGTAGTATACATTTGCTCACCAAGATTAGTGTTGACTTTGTCTCTGCCTGTTTTTCTCTTTTCACCCTCTCTTTGACCCCTCCCGCCACCATTCCGTTTCTAATAAGTAATTCATTTGCACCATTCTAATACAAGGTAAAAATAAATACCTGTATACAAGGTCTTCACTGAATTCCCAGTCTCAAGGCAACATTTACATTTAATAATCTTGAGTCAGAAGATTAATGTTCTTTCCCTTGTCTTTACCAAGGACCTCTTCACATAATTGTGGCTTTCCTCTGCAAATCTTTAAGGCAAAGCAGAATCAACATTTAGAACACTGACAACAAAATTAAATTATTGGGGGGAAAAACAAGGGAACTCCACCCACCTTTAGAAAAAACATTTCACATTTTCAAAAGCCTTTCAGCCAAGAGACAGTTTCAAAGACCATTTTTTCTAGCCATTAGATTACAACAGAATTTTGGGTCTGCTTTGATAGGTTGCACCAGGATGCAAAAACCTTCCTTCATCTTTGTTCACTTCTCTCTCAAATTGTGCAAAGAAGTTTCATAGGTTACATGAAGTATAAAGTGGTACCTTGGCACTCAACTGCTTTGGAACTCATTGGATTTGGTGCTCAGCACATTTTGACGTGAAAATTTTGTTGTGGGACTCACAGTTTGTGGTGAATTTGTTGGTGTCTGCTCTATGACTCAATACATTATTCCTTATGGGGAAAATATGTTTGGTACTTATAGCTTTTGGTATTCAATGCACCTCCTGGAACTAATTAACAACAAGTAGTGAGGTAGCACTGAGGCAGTAATTTTGACTGTCATAAGGAAGTGTCTTTACAAGATGAGAGGCTTAGCTTTGGATTTTTGTCCTGAACTACATGTGAACTGAAGAATAAATTTTATTGTACAAGCTTGTATTAATGCAAAACTTTTCATAATGTTATTCACATTATAATATAATACAAATATAAATCTGTAAATGTACAATAAACTTTCTTCATCACATTCATTCTCAGTGACTTTCTTGAAAGAGCAAAATTTCTGTCTGAATATCACCTGCTCAGGATAAAAACAAATTGTTCTTCTCAAATTCTCATTATTGCCACATTTCCCCTTTCAGAAGGAATTCTGCCAAACAATCTTCCCATCTAAAATATTGTAACTTTTTAATCAACTCCTGCTGTATTCCCTTTCTATGAAGGACTCATAACGGCATATTTCCAATCACCTGTGTAGATGCAGATTATAGCAGTTCTATTCTTTGATATATCCCTAATTTTTATAATATATATTATAATATGTATATGCATTATATATAAATAATATGCATTATAAATAAATAAAAAATCTCTTTCCATTTTTCCCTTCCTTTAGTTTCCTTCTGACACATTACCAATTTTTTTTTAGTTTCAGTCATTGCACTGGAGGTTTCTGTTTGCTGTCATGTTATATATTATTTAAATAATATTTTTGTGCATTTTCTGTGTCAGCATTTTTTTAATGTTAACGGTTGCTGTTGTTGACTACATACTTTGAATTGTCATTATTTTTGAATAATTGATTTATGTGCATTTTTTCCACTCATAGCCTCTTTTACTTTATCATTCTACCAAGCATATATTCATATTTCTGCACCTTTTCATAAATGTTCACTTTTAGCCAATCTTGTCCTTGCTTCTTGAACTATTACCAATCAAGTATATATAATTATCACTAACCACTGATTCCCTATTTTAATAAACTTCTACAACAGTCTACATCAAATCAATTTATAATCTGACATAGCTTTTAGGCCTTTATTCTCAGTAAACTAAACCTTTGCTTCCTCACGTTCATTCATCACCCATATTCCACAAAATCAGACTGACTTATTCACATCTATTGCATTCTTCCCCTTTCTCTTAATTTTATAAAATGTGTGTGCAGGACTTTATGTTTGTGTCCGTGGGTATTGTAGGCTGGTGACCCCCAGGGGGAGAGCCTTCTCTGTGGGGGCACCCACCCTCTGGAACCAGTTGCCCCCGGAGATTAGGAGAATTCATGACCTCAGTGCCTTCCGCCGTGCCCTAAAAACACATTTTTTCCAACAAGCCGGGCTGGCTTAAGAAGAAATTTTAAATATTTTAAATATTTTAATTGGTTTGTGAATTTTAAATTTTGTAGCCAAATTTATATATATTTTAATTGTCTTAATATTTATATTTCATGTTTTTATTTCTGGCTGTACACCGCCCTGAGTCCTCAGGGAGAAGGGCGGTATAGAAATTGGAAATAAAATAAAATAAAAAATAAAAATTTGTGTTTGTGCAATCATTAAGTTGTGCTCTTTAACTATTTGTTTTTATATTCCACATTTGAATCTTCTATAAGCCATGGTCATCATCATGCAATCAGTACTTTCACTTAGTTTTTTAATAATATAAAGGCAGCATAGACAACATTTGTAACTGACATCACATTCATGTTATATAGAGTTTATTTGCTGTTTAACAATATCAAATAGTTTGGACATAGTGCATCACCTAAAAAATGTTTGGTACATTGTTGCTGTTTAAATATTACTGCTTTTTGTACTAGTGAAAAATGGTTTGACAATTAAATAAACATTTGCCTTAAATGTATTACTAATTATTAAATTGTTACTAATTATTATCCTAGCTTGTTTAAAACCTCAAATTACTCTGTTTATCTCAGGAGAGTCAAATAATAATGACACATTAAAGATGATCTCACATGTGACAAAGAAACATAACACTGTAGTGTGGTATTTGTCACATGAAGAGTGTACTTGCAAGGAATTATTAAGAGCTTGGTAGGTTTAATTTAAAATAGCGAAGCTATCCAAATATGTCCTAACATATCTTTATCAAATACATAGTGAGTGGCTTTAGATTGAAAGTAGCTGATAATTCTTTTTCCAAGTCTTGTTATATGTTGATGTTATATATGCTGATGGCAGCATATATACTCTACGCACAGAAATGGAAGGTCACCTCGATCCCCACAATGGATGAATGGCTGCAAAAACAGATGGAGTTAGCAGAGATGGCTAAATTGACTGTCTTGATTAAAGAAAAATAACCACAAATAGCTTTATTTCTATTTGGAAACCACTTCTGGACTTTGTGCTTGAGGTGGAAAAAAAATAAAACTTTGATTTTTCGATTTTGGGTTTTACTGATTAGATAGATTGGTTGTTATAGAAATGGCTAGTTTCTATTATTATGAAAAATTAAAAAGTTGAGGGTAGATGTTATTGCATCATTTTACTTCACCAAAGGAGTCAGAAGTCAATGCCTTTTCTTTTTCTTTTTCGCTTGCTTTCCCCCACTATCTACTTGCCTTTTTCTTTCTCTAATTTTGCTCTTAATTATTGAAGTATTATTTGAGAACATAGAAGCAAATTAGAGATGATAGGCAGAAATATTTTTCTTCTTCTCATCTAAAATAAGGATGGGGGATGTACTCCTGGAATCTCAACAATAAAGTAAATTATATTTGCTCTCTTATCCATACCTTAAATTTTATTTAACAGTTTGATAATAAACAAGATTTTTTCTTTTTTTAAAAAAAAGATCTGTGTTCATTGGTTGGTATTATTCCCCAAGGGCAGAGATTAGTAGAATGTTCTTTCATTACTTCTAGCTTGGACATAGAGACTAAAAATAATCTCCTGTGTATAGTGATTGCAAACACAATCCATATATCAAGCCATGTTTATTTTTGGATGGACTAATGAATGATAATGTGAGATGCATTTCAGAAACACTAAAGTACCTGACTTTGAAAATCATGAACGTAAATCATAGTAACTATATCAAAAACAACATGGAAAACATAGATAATTTACCTTAATCAAGTCAAGCTTATGCTTCTGGGAAGTTTACATGCAAGCCAGAGTTAACTGTTTTTTATTGTGTCTATCTGCAATCCACAATACAATTCATTCAGAAAGTGAATAAACATGAAGGCTTCTTTTGCTGTGTTGGAGTGTTTATGGACAGTGTCAGAAAAATTCACTTCAGCTAAAATTGTCATGACTAGTCCATGGGTATCCTATACTAAATCCAACAGTGAAAAAGATGAAATATGTGATGTGATACCACAGTGTTACTGAAGCGATTTGTGCTTACAAGTAAGTAAGGGACTTTCAGAGCCATGGTGGTGTAGTGGTTAGAATGCAGTAGTGCAGGCTACTTCTGCTGACTGCCATCTGCCAGCAGTTTGGCAGTTCAAGTCTTACTGGCTCTAGGTCAGTGATGGCTAACCTTTTTGCTGTCGCATGCCAAAAGCAGGGGAAGAGTGGGGGGTCGCGGGTGCGGGTGCCCACATCCATAATTCAATGTGCCCCGCCCTCCCGCACATGCGCACGTGACCTCCCCTTCTCCCTGCTTTTGGCACGTGATGGCACAGTGGCCCCAGTAGGCCCATTTTCCCCCTCCCCAAGCTCCAGAGGCTTTCTAGGAGCCTGGGGAAGGCAAAAACAGCCTTCCCCATCCCCCAAGAGGCCTTCCGGAGAAACAGCCAGTTTCCTGACTTCTAGGGGAGGCCTGAAAATCAGTTGGCCAGTGCGTGCATGCGTGCTGGAGCTGAGCTAGGGCAACACTCGTGTGCCAACCAATATGGCTCCGCGTGCCACCTGTGGCACCCATGCCATAGGTTCGCCATCATGGCTCTAGGTTGTCTCAGCCTTCCATTCTTCCAAGGTAGATAAAATGAGGAGCCAGATTGTTGGGGCAATATGCTGACTCTGTATAAACTGCTTAGAGAGGGCTGTAAAGCACTGAGGGCTGTAAAGCACTGTGAAGTCGTATATAAGTGCTATTGCTAGTATGACATTACAACACATGTTTTGACACTTGTCACTGTTTATCCCTTCCATGGACATCTATGGAGATCTAATGGAAAGTCTATAATAGCATCTAAAAAGCTACAGGTTTTTGTTAATTGACAAGGAAGTGTGGAGCCATATTTAAGATTCTGTCACTTGGCAGAGTGTGTGGGATTTATGACAACTAAACATTTGTCACATCAACTGCTTTCCCTAACTAAAAAAAAAAAGATAGAGAGAAACACAGGAAGACCAAAGGTCTATTTTAAAAATGATAGAATCTAGAGTCAAGAATCAAGCTGTATCCTACATTAGTTATTTTAGAAAATAACTGGTTTTATCAGATGACAATAAAAAAGGAATCAATAACGAATATTTGTAGCTCAGGGCTGAAATGAGAAGTCCTTGGTGCTCTTTGAGCTTGGCTGTTACCCAAAATAATGAAATGTCTGCAAGAAAACAGCCAAGCTTAGAGAGTACCAAGGATTCCTAAAAAGAAAAAGAATTTGGGGTTAGAAGCTACTTAGAGCTCTGTATTCATTGCTAACAATGTAATTATCTTTTTCTTCTAGGTATGGAGATAATTTAATTTAAAAAAATAATATCTGGCAGTTTTTTCATAATTAATGAATGGCGGTTTATACTGTATGAAGCAATAGAGTTTTTGTGATCACTAAAATTTTGAAATCAAGCCAAAGCCATTTGGTAATGAAAGGAGTCATTACAAAGAGTGTTATTCTGCATGTCGAGAAGAATGGGTAAAAAAGTAAGGAAAGACTATAGAGACATGCATATGTGTACAGACAGTAGAGATCACCTTGATTAGATTTGCATTTCTAACAGCATGTACTCTTATTCCCTCTTCTTTGTCAGTCTGGAATCCATTATTAATTATTTGATGGATGATTAACTTTTTGAAGGAGAGGCTGAGGAGTGATTCAGTGTTCTGGGAACAATCTGCCAGAAATTATTGAAAACATGATATTTTAGGTGGGCTTCTGATTTGTATGCAATGTAATGTGAACATTTTGATTGGTGTACACAACATTACTCACAGTTCTTATTCCGCTGCTTAGAAAAATTTGGCTAATTAATGGATTATAAGAAATCCATTGTTTTTATGAGGATATTAGCAACCTTTGTATAGTATCTGATTTCAGACTAACCTGGGTTAGGCGAAAGTTCATAAAAAGAGACAACAAATAAAGATAGTCCTCAACTTATAAATTTTCATTTAGCAACCATTCGAAATTGCAAAAGCATTGAAAAAAGTGACTGATGGCCAGTAGTCCTTTCACTTATGAATGTTGCAGCATTCCCAAGGTCACATAATCAAAATTTGGATGCTTGGTAACGTTCAACCAAAATGTTGGAGATGTGAGTGTCTAGATGCTACATATTATCATATTTGGTGGACTTGCAAGAAAGTGAGGGCTTTTTGGATAAAAATCTGGTGGGTTATGCAAAATGTTTTGAAGAAAAAAATACAATTTTCTCCGCAGTTATTTTTATTGGGTATAGTTAAAGATTTTACACTGGGTGAAACAAAATTGATTTTGTATATGGTGACAGCAGCTAGGTTGTTGATTGCCCAATATTGGAAGAGTGATGCCTTACCAACTGTGGACCAATGGACTCAGAAGATGGCTGGATTTGCAGAAATGGTGAAGATTTCAGCCTTTTTAAAAGATCAGACGCATGAGAAGTATATACAGGAATGGAAAAAGTGGATTGAATATATACAGAATAAATATCAGACTAGAAAATATTATGTAGCTTTCAGCTGAGGGGGATTGATGGTTATGCTAGTAAATAGAGAAAAAGATATGGAAGGGATGAATAACATATATATTGTTTGGAATTATTAGTATTGCATATAGGGGAAGTCAAGGGGAAGGGGAGAGAAAGGGGTGGTGGGGGAGGGTTAGGGTGGGACTTGTAGGGAACTATATTTTTGTAAATGTAATTTTTATAATGTAGGGGAAGGGGGGGGGAAAGGGGGAAAATTTGTATGTGTAAAACTTTTTCAATAAAAAAAAAAATTTGGATGCTTGGCAACCAGCATGTATTTACAATGGTTGCAGCATCCCGATGTCATGTGATATGCATTTGCAACTTTCACAGCTGGGTTCTGACAAGCACAGTCAATGAAGGAATCACTTTACCACTGGAGTGATTCATTTAACAATCATGGCAAAAAAGGTCATAAAATCAGGCACAACTCACTTAGCAACCATCTTGCTTAGCAAACGAAATTTGGTTTCCAATTATGGTCATAAGTGGAGGGCTACCTGTTGCTCGAGAAGCAAATAATTCAAATGATGGGATAGATTCTGTTACGAAACTGCTGAATTTTACTGCAGTCTTTCATTATTCTTCTGAGTCAGGACATCTGATTGATATAGGATTATTTCAGCAGTATTTAGAAGACTGTTGGGTTTTTATCTTCAATTTAAAATACAGGTGAAACTCAAAAAATTAGAATATCATGGAAAAGTTCATTTACTTCACTAATGCAACTTAAAAGGTGAAACTAATATATGAGATAGACTCATTACATGCAAAGCGAGATAGTTCAAGCCTTGATTTGTCATAATTTGGATGATTATGGTTTACAGCTCATGAAAACCCCAAATTCACAATCTCAGAAAATTAGAATATTGTGAAAAGGTTCGATATTCTAGGCTCAAAGTATCCCACTCTAATCAGCTAATTAAGCCATAACACCTGCAAAGGGTTCCTGGGCTTTTAAATGGTCTCTCAGTCTGGTTCAGTAGGAATCGTGCAGAAAACCATCATTGACAGCCTCCATAAAGAGGGAAAGCCTCAAAAGGTAATTGCAAAAGAAATTGGATGTTCCCAAAGTTCTGTATCAAAGCACATTAATAGAAAGTTATGTGGAAGGAAAAAGTGTGGAAGAAAAAGGTGCACAAGCAGCAGAGATTACCACAGTTTGGAGAGAATTGTCAGGAAAAGGCCATTCAAAAGTGTTGGGGACTTTCACAAGGAGTGGACTGAGGCTGGAGTCAGTGCATCAAGAGCCACCACACACAGATGGATCCTGGACAAGGGCTTCAAATGTCGTATTCCTCTTCTCAAGCCGCTCCTAAACAACAAACAATGTCAGAAGCGTCTTACCTGGGCTAAAGACAAAAAGAACTGATCTGTTGCTCAGTGGTCCAAAGTCCTCTTTTCTGATGAGAGCAACTTTTGAATCTCATTTGGAAACCAAGGACCCAGAGTCTAGAGGAAGAATGGAGAGGAACACACTGCAAGATGCTTGAAATTTCCACAGTCTGTGTTGATTTGGAGAGCCATGTCATCTGCTGGTGTTGGTCCACTGTGCTTCATTAAGTTCAGGGTCAACGCAGCCGTCTACCAGGAGATTTTGGAGCACTTCATGCTTCCTTCCGCAGACAAGTTTATGGGGATGCTGACTTCATTTTCCAGCAGGACTTGGCACCTGCCCACATTGCCAAAAGTACCAAAACCTGGTTCAATGACCATGGGATTATTGTGCTTGATTGGCCAGCAAACTTGCCTGACCTGACACCATAGAGAATCTATAGGGCATTGCCAAGAGAAAGATGAGAGACATGAGACCGAACAATGCAGAAGAGCTGAAGGCCGCTATTGAAGCATCCTGGTCTTCCATAACACCTCTGCAGTGGCACAGGCTGATAGCATCCATGCCACGCCGCATTGAGGCAGTAATTGATGCAAAAGGGGCCCAAACCAAGTACTGAGTACATATGCATTCTTACACTTTTCAGAGGTCCGATATTGTACTATGCACAATCCTTGTTTTATTGATTTCATGTAATCTAATTTTCTGATATTGTGAATTTGGGGTTTTCATGAGCTGTAAGCCATAATCATCCAGATTATGACAAATCAAGGCTTGAACTATCTTGCTTTGCATGTAATGAGTCTATCTCATATATTAATTTCACCTTTTAAGTTGCATTACTGAAATAAATGAACTTTTGCACGATATTCTAATTTTTCGAGTTTCACCTGTATATGTCGTTCTTTTTATATGTTTACATTGAAAACATTATATAGGCTGCAGAACTAGAAAAGCTAAAAACTGAAGCCAAAATTGGTGAAAGAAATACCAATAAACTTAGATATGCAGACAATACTTCTTTGATTTTAGAAACCGAAGACCCCTACAAATGTTTAAAATTTTCTAGGTTCAAGAATTGAATCTAGAAACTGGATGTGGAAAAGAGGTTAAGGTAATAACAAGAGGAAAAAAACACTGAGAGGTCTAAACAAACATCAGGACAGACTAAAATATCTCAATCAATGAAAAAGCTAAAATGGTTAAGTTAATAATATTAAGTTATGATGTATAGATTGGAGGGATGCACTTAACATAAGACCTAGAGTAAGATAATTAACTCCTGTCCAAGGAGGTTTTACATTCATTGGATAGTCAACAGAACCACCTGTTCAACGCTAAAGGAAATCAAGACAGAGCACTCAGTAGCAACAAGGATCATGAAACAAAAATTCTCATACTTTGGGGATACAAAGAGGGCTAATGCATCTATGGAGAATGTGATGATGCTAGGAAAGGCAGATAGAATACGAAGAGGCAAACAGCCCATGAGCTGGATAAATGGACTATCGGAAATCACAGAAATGCACCTGCAAGTATTGCATTGTGTGGCAAGAGGGAAAATGGCTGAGAGAACTTTTAACCACAACAGTCTCATGTTTTGTCCAAAAAGCTCATTGTTGTGTTTTATCTCGTTTATTCAGAAAGTAAATTGACTGAAAGTAGCCTTTCTCCATAAACTTCCTGGTTGAAAGGATATTTGAATTAAACTTCCTCCATAGATGGCCAGGTGGAAAAGAAGGTTATTTTGTATTTTTAATAGTGAAGGAGAATAATAAATTTTCATTTGTAGAATTACCCGGCTGACATACGTTGGAATTCTGTATGTGCCACCAAGAAAAGACAGAATTCCTTATTCTTTTCCAAGACCGATCCTAACTTTCTGTTTCCAAATCCAATCCTCAAAGGATTAAAATGAAGCCATACATTTCTTATATGAATTTTGGTTATTAGAATTCCTTTGGGTAATTTGACTTCCTCAGTATCTAAAAAAATTATTTCCCTCCTTCTTTAATGAATGTAACACTGACACCATTTCTTGTTCTTATCCAGTCCAACTTGATTCTATCATCATCCAATCCTAGATTAATAGCAAGGTTATAGTTAATCAGCCTCTAGTCCAAGGTAAACAAGTGACTATCAAGCATAGCCATTCTTACAACTGTTCTGTTTTAATGTTTAATTTTTTGCAGATAGTCTTTTGAAAATAGAAGAGCCCTCATTGTCTTACATACAGTGCAAGAACCACTGCACCACAAGGGCCACTTTTCCTACATTTGCTTCACTTCAGTAAAGTAACATAACAAATGAAAAATTCTGACTGCCCAATACTGCAAATGCCAGTAGGATATTGGCAGTAAGGAGGATTACTGGGGAATCATATCTGGTCATGGTTTGCTGGGCTACTGTCATAGAAATTATGGATTAATTTTAAGCATAGCTTCTGCAAATTCTCTTTGGAATCTGTTCATGACTCTTGTGCAATGGTTTGGAAGCAGCAGAAGCAATGTTATAATTGTGATGTCACATAACAGTTTAAATAACACCTTCATTATAATTCTGCAGAGGTCAAGGTGTTTTAAGGTGAGAGGCTCCTAGCACTGTGATGCCATTTTTTTTCCTTATCAAATTCTTTTCTAATAAGAGAAAAAGCAAAATGGTAAAAAAAAAATTGCAGGTGCTTACAGCAGAAAGATGTTGGCAAAGATATTGGGCAGTAAGGTTGTTTAATAAAATGTTTGTTTGCACAGATTCACTGTTTAGTCCCTCTGGCAGAGATAAAGTGTGGGAAGAGTCACATTACAGCCAAATCTTAAATCATATTAAATATATTAACTTGGAAATAATTCCAATTCTTTTGGGAACTTTCTCTTTGGAAATTGCAGGCTCTGATCAGAAAGGTGTTAGTTCCGTTGAACGAGACCTTATCAATACAGTATTGCTTAAACTGTTCCTTTCATTCAGTGGTGAAATGTAAAATTTGTTACTACCAGTTCTGTGGGCGTGGCTTGGTGGTGGTGGGTAATGTGGCTGGGTGGGCATGTCCAACTTTTTTTTTAACTTTTAAAAGCATTTTTTCTACAACCTTAAGAGGTTGCAGAAAAAAATGCTTTTAAAAGCCTCTGACGATCAGGCAACTCAGCTGAGATCGTCAGAGGCGTTTTAAGGCATTTTTTTTCTACAACCTCTTCGGCCGAAGAGCTTGTATAAAAAAAGGCTTTTAAAAGCCTCTGACGATCCCAGCTGAGCCGCACGATCATCAGAGGCTTTTTTTTACTTTTAAAAGCATTTTTTTTTGGCTGAAGAGGTTGTAGAAAAAATGCTTTTAAAAGTAAAAAAGAAAGCCTCTGATGATTGCGCAGCTCAGCTGGGCAGGGATTTTTGCTACCGGTTCTCCGAACCACCCGCCACCATCGCTACCTGATCAGGTGATCCGGTCCGAACCGGGAGCATTTCACCCCTGCTTTCATTACTTAAAAATGTTTTCCATGCTGATTCCTATTACTTGTTTGTAAGAAAAGAAATGTCACATTTGAGTGATGCTGATGTACTTATTCTGATTAATTCTAAATAGGTTCCTTATTTTCTACACTTTCCAAACTGTTCTTCCAGGGCTGTTGTCCCATATTCTCTGTCCATATTACCCGTGACATTTTCTTGCCATCTTTCGGATATATCTGCCTCATTGCATTTGTTTCTGCATTCCCAATATAGTATGATAGTAGATGGTTGGTTTTAGTTCTCATTTCTTGAATTCCACCCTGGATTGATTTCTAAATAAAAAAACAAGGCTTATGACCAGAAGGTGAATCCAAAAACTAGTTTGGCGAAATGAAAAAAAAAATGGTCAGAGTCATAGTTGTGAAAGTTTTCATTAATATAGTATAATGTCTAGCTTGCTTCCTCAGAAAAAAAAACATTATAGATTTACTTATTTCTCAAATAAAGTACTTATGATATTATGACTAAAATCTGGGAAAGAAATAAGGTTGGTGTAAATTTTCAGGAAAAAATACCATTTATTTTTTGTGGCCACTTACATTTATTCTTCCTTATGGCTGTTCCTGATATATATGAAATAAACCATTTTCTTGTTAATCGTGATTTGTTGAATGTGCCACTTTTGGCTAAGAAAAACAATGGTTCATAATTGCTAGGTTCGCATAACATGCTAAGACAATGCCCCTCCAAATCCATCATTGCTTCCCGTCATGTGTGAATTTAGCTAATGAAGTTTAGTTTCAGGATTCATCAGAATGTTGTAGAGCATGGGTATCAAACTCGTGGTGTCATGTTGCTGTCACGTGATGCTTTGTGACATTATCCCCCTTCGCGGAGCTGGGGTGGGCGTGGCCTGCATGTGACACATCTGGCCTGTGGGCCACCAGTTTGACACCCCTGTTGTGGAGTCATGTAAATCTCTTTTTCTGGATTCCATATTAAGCAAAATGATATTGCCTATTTAGTTTGGGGAACTCAACCCAATAGACCAGTTTTCCAATCGATGGCCTTTTTGTTCATAGGATTGACAGTGACCTTTCTTATTCTTCATGTTTAAACCTGCTTAGTTTTAACATGTTAAGTTTTATCATGTTAAGATACAGTTGGTTTACACAAGTCACTCCATGATTTACACACCTTAGCTGTTATAGCCTAATCTCGTATATTTGGCTAAACCAAAATCAAAACACATTATGACTTACTGTTGATATATAAAACCAACCATTTGAAAGTTCAGTCTCCATCTATGTTGAATAACAGCTTTTTCAAGAGAGAAAAAATACACCCTCTGTATTCATATGATCTTAGACATATTCTTGATAATATTCTTGGTTATTTGCTATGCGTATTGTGAGACTAATATCTAGGCCAGGGGTGGGCAACTGTGGCCCTTTTACAACCTGTGGACTTCAACTCCCAGAATTCCTGAGACAGCCAAGCTGTCTCAGGAATTCTGTGAGTTGAAGTCCACAGGTTGTAAAAGGG
>WNWU01000016.1:30356592-30487280 GCA_012654045.1 Ptyas mucosa | reverse complement strand
ATATATATATATATATATATATATATATATATATATATATATATATAATGAGATCCATTTACTTGTAGAAGGATACAGGTTAATACACGTAGGCCTTGGATCATTCAAAGTTACAGTGATGCTGAATGAATGTTACTTATGATGGGTCCTCATAATTTTGGCCATTGTGACATTCCCACAATCATGTGATCATGATCCAAGACCTGGATGCCTAGCTCACATTTACCACATTTATCACAAGCTGCAGTCACATGATCACAATTTCCGACATTCTCTTCTGGCTTCCCACAAGCAAAGTCAATGGGAAAGCTAGTAGGAAATAGGAAGTCATGGTGATGTGGAGCTGTTGCTTAATGATCCACATAATCCTCGCTTATTGACAGCAATAATTACCATTGCTAATTAACACTGTCGCATGACATTACATTTTATGACCGCATCATTTAATGACAGCAACCAATATCAGCAACCATTGTAACACAAGGACTAATGGTACAAGCATATGTGAAATATAAAGAGGCAGTTTGGTGTAGTAGTTAAGGCACTAGGCTAGGAACTAGGAGTCTGTGAATTCTAGTCCCATCTTAGGCACAAAGACAGTCACTCTGTCCCAGGTATTCAAGGATTCATTTGTTTGTTTTCTTTGCTGTCCATTGTATTCTCAGAAGCCATCTCAAACATCCAGTGTCAAAAGCATAAATATTTTTTCTCTCCTGGTTCTTCAGTCCAACTTCCAAAAAAGTTCCCCACAGGGAACACCATTTCTTTCACATTTCCGATTTTTTAGGTAGAGATACATCACATAATTAGTATGTTTTTTCCCATGGCCTTCATGGCTGATCTACCACATCCTAGGTTGTACAGTATATTATTTCTTGACTGCATCATCCTTTACTGTTGAGAGTTGATTCTATCTCTCACTTCGATAGCTCCCTTGTCACTTCTAAGGCTCATTGTGCTACCCATTGTCATTAGTTTGGTCTTCTTTATATTTAATTTTAGTCTCATATTTTCACTTTGTTCCTTGACTGTTAATATTAGAGCTTGCAGATTCTTTGCATTTTTGTGTCATCAAGTTATTGATGTTTTGTCTTGAAATGTTAAAACCAGGCTCATCTTCCTCTAATACAGTCTCCAATTTCAACGTATAGGCTGAATAACAAAGAAGAGAGTACACAGTCTTGTCTCACTGCTTTGCCTACCTGGAGCCAATCTATTTCACCATGTTCTATTTATATTGCGACTTCCTGACCTGTATATAGATTTCACATGAGATGTACTTGGATTCCTCTTTTTTTTTCTCACATTCCACAGCTTGACATGATCAACGTTAAAGGCCTTTCTATAAAATGCTTCAATGCTTTTCTAGTCCCACTCTTACTACGGTTAATTGTACTTTTGTACTCATTAATGGATAGGTGGTCGAAGTTTATAATTAGAAAAGTTATCTCAGTTGTGGAAAGTACTGTAAAAATACCATTTACAAAGGTCTACGAATGAGAGCAAAAAAGCAACTTTTACTCAACTTTTTGGGGAAAAAATAAAAACTTTCCAACCATTTATTAATAACAGTTGTTGCTTGTTTTTAGTTTTGCCAAATCAGATAAGAAAAAGCTATAAAAGTAACATTGTACAAATCTGTAGAAAATTATAAGTATCCTTAATAAGTTTAAACTATTTTATCTTGGGACAAATATTTATGATTTGGGAAAGTCTAAAAGTTTGGACTAAAGGGTACTAGAACAAAAGAACACATGAGCATTTAATGCAAGAAAATCATTCTTATGACTTTATGACATAATCATTCTTATGATACGGATTAATTCATCTCCCCTCCCATATAAATCCTCTTTTGTGTTGTGTAGGGGTGGCCTTTGTGCAATGAAGGTGAGAGCTATACATATGTTTATTAGCTAGCTGGAAGGAACAATAGCAAAGATCTGAGAAGTGGTAAGAACACTTATGGCACAAGTATGATACTGTAGGACTTGAGGACAAAAGTATAAAATATTGATTGTGTGAAATGCCTACAATAATAATAAAAAAATCCACAGCATGCTCTTAAAATGAAATAAAATATGCACAAGCATACTGACATGCACAAGTGGGTATCTGACATGTTTCGCTTATTTTTTTCCCCCAACGGGAAAGTTGTGATTGTGGGAGAGTTCTATTCTTACAGAATGAAGAATGGAAAATCCAGCTGGCATGGTAACAGATGCTTGATGTTGTCTTTATTTGCTTCCCTTTATCCTTTAAAATTATCTAGACGGATCATTGGTATTAGATAATAATCTAAGAGACACACTTTCTTTATTCTACCTAAAACAGATGTATAAGTAGCTAGAAAAAACTGTTCTATTTCCATTCCTTTATTTGAATGTTTGCTCAAGCTTTCTTGACCAAAAATAGTAAACCAAGTCAAGTCATTTTTTAAAATCCTTTTCTTGTCATTGAACTCTCTTACAATACAGCTAATAATCGCTTTACAACAATTCATTTAGTGTCAACAGCATTGAAAAAAGTGACAGGAGTTATTTTCGCATTTATTACAGTTGTAGTGTTCCTGAGGACATATGATCAAAATTCGGACACTTGGCAACTGGCTCATATTTATGACAGTTGCAGTATCCTGAGGTCACGTGATCACCTTTTGTGACCTTCTTACAAGCAAAGTCAATGGGGAAGCCAGATTCACTTAACATCTGTGCCACTAACTTAACAACTGCAGTGATTCACTTAACAACTGGAAATGTCGCAAAATGGGGGGGGTCACTTAACAAATGTCTTCCTTAACAACTGGTTTGGGCTCAATTGTGGTCGTAAGTTGAGGACTACCTGTATATTTGGGCTTAGTGCCATGAATGAAACTAAATTCGATATGCATGTGTAACTGGTTTCATATTTTATGAGATTGATTTTGCATAACCAATGCAAAAAACCAAAATGGAAACATTTTCAAAAACTTTAATCTTGCAGCCTCTGGTGAAAAGGCTGAAGACAGCTCTGCAAAAATTTAAGCTGGTGATTGCAGAGAATGAAGAGCAATGAGTAGATTGGCTCTTGGTTAATTCATCTCCAGATAGGTAGAGGACTTGAAATTGCTCACTAGTGCCCCAGACAGCTGCCCTCACAAGGAAACCACAGGCCAATGGTTTCCAGTGGGCTTAGAGTTCTGGGAAACTAGAGAATAGCCAGCTTGCTCAAATGTTGGTTTTAGAAGCCAGATCCTGAAGATGAAACTCAAATACTGTGGCCACCTAATGAGCCTGAGTGGCGCAGCAGACTAATGCTGTTAAAAGTAGTATTTAGCTTCCAGCTGCCTACAATTACTGCAAGTTCAAATCTCACCAGGATCAAGGTTGACTCAGCCTTCCATCCTTTCTAAGGTAGGTAAAATGAGGACCCGGTTGTGGGGGCAATAAGCTGACTTTGTATAAAAATATACAAAAGTATGAAGGCTATTGCTTAATGCATTGTAAGCTGCCCTGAGTCTCTGGAGAAGGGCGGCATATAAATAAAATAAAAAAAAATGAGAAGGAATGACTCACTGGACAAGAGCCTAATGCTGGGAAAGACTGAGGGCAAAAGAAGAAGGGGACGACAGAGAATGAGGTGGCTGTATGGAATCACTGAAGCAGTAGGTGTGAGCTTAAATGGACTCCAGAGGATGGTAGAGGACAGGAAGGCCTGGAGGAACATTGTCCATGGGGTTGCGATGGGTCAGACATGACTTCTCAGCTAACAACAAGAAGTGCTTTTCAGCTAGTAGGAATCTTTTGAACTGAGTTCAGAGGGTGAGTTTTCTTTAGTGAAAAATGTTTTCAATACAAGTTTTAAGAAGTTAAAATTAATTTTGGGGAATAAACAATAAAAGGGTGATTAAAACTTTGATTTTAGAAATTTACAAAGGAATGAAGACCCCAAATAAGATTTTGGAATTGATTATAAAGGATCTTTGTGGAAAATGCTTTTGTTTTTGTTTTTTGAAATGTAAGCTAAAACAGTGGGAATTAAAGATTAGGGTTAGAGTTATATTGAAAGAAATAAAATGCTAGGACATTATTTGAAGGAACTAAAGATCAAGATTGCCAGAAGTAAAAGAAAATAAGGTAAGGTTGATTTATTTGACCAAGGTTAAAATAGATATGTTGTTATCTTTGCTACCAATGGACTTTTGCTTTCATCAGAACGGAAAGGTTTTTTTTTTAATTCTTATTTATATGCCGAAAGTGATGAGGATTCATAGATAAGAGACAGGATATAGGTAAAAGAGATCATTAGTTGTATTTTAAAAGAAGGTGATACATCACTAAAGTAGTTTGTATTTGTGATGAAGAGGATAGTTGCTTCTTTATATATTTCTTTTTTATTGTATTTTTTTTCTCTTTCTCTTTTTTCTTTTCTGGAGCTATTTTTCTTCTGATTCTCTTTTTGTTTATTTTTATTGTTGTAATCATTAATAAAATTATTATATTAAATAGTATTTTGCAATGGCTTCCAAAGCAGTTACTTAAGATATAAAATATGCCCATCTGGCTAAGTCTAACTAAGGAGAAGGTGAATCAGGCACTCTCTTTAAAATATGACCCCAAATCTCATCCTTCTGTAATGCTGCCCTGATTCATAGGATCATGGGATTGATTCATAAAATAATCTAATAGTTGCTGTTGCACTATTGAACTCTGTATTAGCAAAGTACATTAGGCATAAATTGTTTCTTGTGTGTTTTAAAGCAAATTACTTATTTTGTGATGTGCAGTTACATAGCAAATACATACATAACGTAAAATATATTTAAATCCATTGCATCTGAGATTATTTAAGATTACAACATTAGAAACTGGAAGCAATTTAATTTTTGGCAGTCATTTCAAATAAGCACTTGGATAATTTTCCAAAGACAAGCTATTTCCAGCAAGTGCAAAGGGCACAGTGAATGACAGTGTTATCCAACCCAGTTTAAGTGAACACTTTAATTACGATGTAATGTATGAACAAATGTAAATCTCTGAGTGAGAAAAATAAAATAATATTGGCAAAGCCAATAAAATAATTTGCTATAAACCAGGGATGCTACAAAATTGCTTGGATTTAGTTTGCAAGCAATTACAGTTTAGTAATTTTTTTTGAAATTTACATAGTTATTAAGGTGCTAGAAATGATAATTTCTACACCATGTACAGTTGTGTGTAAAAAAAAGTATTACACAAACATTTTCATAACTAAATTGTGCCTAAGAAGAATGACTGATTCAAAATTACCCCTAAACGTCCATGTATCAGCATGGAGTTGAACCTAAATCTTGTGCGTCCAGTACTTAATATTGGATCACACTGATGATAGCTAGCTAGCTAGATAGATGATAGATAGATAGATGATAGATAGATATTTTATATAGCTTGCTTCAACCTTACTTGTGAATATATTTCATACTGCCCAAAAATTTGCAACAAAATGCAGCAACAAAAAACTTCCCATCAAAATTACTTAACATTTTGAGTAGAACAATGTACTTATTTTTGGATGCAATGATAAATAGCAAGAGCCAGCTGCTTTAATCTATAATCATCACAATCACAGCCAGGATTTTATTATTGCTACTAATTCAGCCATAGAACGGGTATCTTGAGGCTTGGAAATTATGAAAAGATAGTCCTCTGGCTTCAGGTTATTATGTAAAATATTACTTTTATTTTGGCAGCCAGCATACAGTGGAAAGCATTCGGTTAAAAATTAATCTTAGTACAGATTTATATAATTAATTGTGACATTGTCTGAGAAGTTCCCAATGCATTTGTTTTATCTCAGCAATAGAAGAACATTGTAAAATTTGCTTTTATCAGAACGGAAAGTGATGAGGATTCATAAATAAGAGACAGGATATAGGTCTCCTATAGGTATAGGAGCCTTGGTAGCACAGTGGTCTAAAGCACCCTGTTATTAACACCAGCTGCCTGCAATTATTGCAGGTTTGAATCTCACCAGGCTCAAGGTTGACTCAGCCTTCCATCCTTTCTAAGGTAGCTAAAATGAGGACCCAGTTTGTGGCGGCAATAAGCTGACTTTGTATAAATATACAAAAGTATGAAGGCTATTGCTTAGCGCATTGTAAGCCTCCCTGAGTCTCCGGAGAAGGGTGGCATATAAATCAAATTTTAAAAAAAATTGATTAAAAAAAATTGCCAAAAAAATGAAGTTATGAGGTGACAGCTACAAATGTAGCTATCTATATTGAATCTAATTTCCTTTCTAGAGTTACCCTAAATATCATGTAGATTGAATCATTAAATTTTGCAGGACCTAACATTATTTAACAATGCTAAGAAAGCTGTTCTGTATCAGTATTTTTAGCAAATTAAGCTAAAAATAATACGAATAGAGTTGTAAGGAAAAGATTGTTTGTAACATTTTAATAGATTATTTTGAAGTAATAGCATAAAATAGGAATGTAAATAATATTGCTAGCGACTGGAGTTGATTTGAGAAAGAAATGGCTGAAGCTGTAGAGTCAGATTATAAAGATAATCTCTGGCTAAATTAAAGCTCTGGGAGAAACATAAGATTCAATCAACTGCTGCAGATAATTTGATCTCAGGGTCATATGTGCTTTAAATTAAACCCCTCTGAACAGGAGCCAATCTGAATCATTAAAGCATTTCATGCACATTCTGTAATCATGGTAAATATGCCCCATTTGCGCTTGATCTATGATTAAGTACAGTGGATTGTAATCCCTAATTGCCCATTTTAAAGTATTAGAATTAAACTAGAAAAAAGATCTTATTTACCCTGCTAAACTATCTTATCTTGGCAATGAAAGAATTTATCCCAACAAAGTTGCTTTAGCTATTCTCTATTCCGGAGCTTTTCTTTATCATGAATTAAACTTGTATTTGCATTTTTAAAAATGTCCATGTTTGTATATTTATGTGGTTTTTCAACTTAGTCAGGCTTGCCTGGAATGCAAACCATTCACTAGTTTTGGAAAAGTTTGTAAGCTTATTACCTTTTGGAAAAAATTACACAACTATAGCATTGGCACAACCTGTTATCCAGACACAACATGCCAGAGGCTTTGGTCTGTAAGTGATTTACATTCTACATGCCATCATGATTCTTAAATCTACAAGTCACTTTAAATGATCAATTAAAGGTTATATAGGTAGTCCTCATTTAATGAATGCCTCGAAGGTGATTATTTGCAGTTGCAATAGTAATACAGAAAAACATTGTGATCAATTCTCACATTTATTAGTTTTACAAGTCTGAAAAACAAAGGAAAGTTGAAGTAAGATAATAATCACAGTTGTGGTTTCACTTAGTGGCTGCTTGGCTTAATGACTAAGTTGCTGGTCCCAATTGTAGTCACTAAATGAAGACTACCTGTAATCAGACCACGAAGTCATACATGTGCTATTGGGTTGGAGAACTCTGAAAATTGCTTTATAAATACTTTGATAGTTTGATTGATTATGTGCCATCAAATTATTTTTGACTTCTTACAACTTTATGGGTAATTTTCTCAGCCCGTTCACCTGCTGGTTAGCTTTTTCTTATCTTTCTCTCCACTTTTCCCAGCATCAGAGCTTTTTCCAGAGAGATGGGTCCAAAGTAGGATAATTTGAACCTGGATTTATTTGATGGCTCATTGGTTTATTTTCTTGACAATCTGTGACATTTCCAGTCTTTTCCAACACCAAAGTTCAAAAGTGTCAATAGCCTTCATATCCTGCTTCTTTAAAGTACAATTTTCATTTTGACAGACGGTCATAGGGAATATCATGATTTGTATGATTCTTATCTTTATAGGTATAAACACACCATGGTATTTTAATATCTTTTCCAAGGCTTTCATAGCTACTCTACCAAATGCTAATTGGCAACATATTTTTGATTGTTTGCTCCTTTACCACTTAAGTTTGATCCTAAAATATATACTATCCATTATTTTGTTATCTTGACTGTTAATTCTAAGTTCATTGTTTTACCTGTTGCCATTAGCTTGGTCTTCTTATATTTAATTTTATAATCCCATTTTTTTCACTTTGCCCTTTGACTTTTATTACTTGGACTTGTAGATTTTTTTTTACATTTTCATGTTCCAAGTAATAAACAGTGTGATTTTCTGACAGACAGTATGTAATGCCAGTCTGTCATAATTTTCTGATGCCTAAAATGTCAATTATTAGTTGTTCCTTTCACTGTGTTGTGCTTTCTGGTGTTCATCCTTCTTTCTACTGTAACTCTATCTTTGCTGCTTTTCCTACACGGCAATGTAGATGTCCCAAAGGCTTTAATCTAACCATGTCATAAACACTCTTACACAACTCCAAAAGATCATCAACTTTTCTTCAAGAGCATGTTGAGTGCCTTCCAACCTGAAGGGTTCATCATCCAGCACTATATTGTCATTTTTATTCCCTATGCATGTGGTTTTCTTGGTAAAAATACAGTAGTGGTTTACCAGTGCCTTCTCCCACACAATATGAATGGATGGCTTTGACATTGTCACTAAAGTTATCATCTGGCTCCTATATTTTCCTATATCACTACTGCTGAGTATAGGTGTGTATTTGCTTTAGCTGGGCAGCTGGGGTGACTTTCAATCTTGGGTGATTCTGCAGGGAACATGTGCTCTTGGCATACACTCATGACATTCTTTTCTCATCCCTCCTAGAAAAAAACACACACACATTTGATAGCAGGGACTTTGATAGACATAGGGAAAAAATTGTAGATGTTGAACCTGGAAAGTAAAAGATGGCAGAAGATAAATTACCTCTCTGATTTTTAAATTGAGGGTGGTTGTGAGGAACATTGCGATTCGTCCATAGGTGCTGTTCAGTATATTCAGCCAGTACTACTAAAGTCTTGTATTTTATATTGGGAACTACATAAGAAAATCTATAGTTAACTCACGAACACGAAGGAGTCTAGGGTATTGCAAGAGGAAAGAAAATGTCATTGTGTTAGTACACCTCTTAGACAGCATGGATTAGGGAAGGATAAAATAGCCTGTTTTAACATGATTCCCTCCATATATATTTGAATACTGTTGCTGTCACTCCCAGTTAGCATGATCACTGGCTGAAATAGTTGGGAGTTGAGTTCAGTACATATAGATTTACCAGAGTGAGGAGGCCTGTCACATTTTCTAAATAAGATTCATAGCAAATGATCTTAGAAGCCCATTTAAGCCATTCATTTTATTCAACTTTAACATAATTATTTCATCAGTTTCGGTATGTAAGAATTTGAAGACTGCTTTCATGCCTTTAAATCACATTCCCTAAGGATAGAAAAAGGCAAAATTATAGTTTCTCATACTTTCTGAGTATCCAGAGGGAGTAAATAAACTTTATTTACTGTATGTACAAGTATACATGTGAGGGAGAGATAATTTTACACAATACGGTCTATCAACATAATACAGAATGTAATTCAGTGGTGGGTTCCTCCTGGTTTGGCCCAGTTCGGCCAAGCCGGTAGCGGTGACGATATGACATCACCGAACCGGTTCTCCCCTTCACCCACCCCCACGTTATTCTTACCTTTTATTTGGCCCCACTCCCAATCTATTGTTGCCTCCTGAGTCCCAGCTGATGGCTAGAGGGGAAAAAACTGTTCAAACTCTTGCTGCAGGGGTTCAAAGGGCCTCCCTACAGCTGATCAGTGTTAAAAGAAAACAAATGAATAGACCGGTGCCTGCAAAAATAAATGGGTAGACCCAGTGGTGGGATTTTACTTCAGTAGAACCGGTTGTTAAGTAGTTAAAAATTTCTTTTTGAGCATTTTTAAAAAAGATAAACCATTGGCATTCTGTATTAGTCTTTTTCCACTAATGTTAAAATGGATTGTAAAGATTACATAGTTTATGAACAAGTACTGTACATAATTTTGATTTAGTAAATTATTTGATGCCCTGGTCAAGAAACTGGACGCTATAATTCAGCAAGCTAAACCCAATGTACCATACTATCCACGCATCCAATGATTTGAGATTACAAAGAACAAAGCATTTTTTAAGTTTTCCAGTTACATTTTCATTTTTTTCATTCCTGACCAGTTCTAAAACAGAGGTTTAAATGAGATTTTACCCCTTAGTTTTCTTTATTGAACAGTTTCTTCCATTTTTGAATGATAGCTATTGCTTACAGGTGAAAGTTGACTCTTTGCTTGTAAAATTCTGACACTATTTTGAACAATAGTTGTTTATTGTTCTTATTTTTATTGTCTTTATTGTCTATAATGATTGAAGACCTTTACAGATCAGGTACAGATCAAGCCCAATCTATTCTTCATTACTAAAATGATCATGATTTATACATTTGTAATTTCCATACATGGTTGAACTCTTCTTGCTCTGTTATACTGAAGATGACCGGGACTATAAGAATTAGCACATAACTCATAAGAGTTACGGTGGGATCAACCATTACTTATTAGCATATTGGTATTGGAGAACTGATTTCTTTTCTTTTCCCTTTTGCTGTGATCTTAGACCATTCAGATATGTGTTGCTAAAATCTTAGGCTGAAATTGTAATTTCTAATTTAGAAATTAATTTGCATAAAATGTTTGTCAAATTTCCCAGCTAGACTGATTGGATACTGTCATGCACATTATGTAAATACTTATCATTAAACTAACCAAATGTCTGTTTGAATTAATTGTGAATTAATTTCTACTAAGCATTTGTTTGTATTTAATGCTGATTATTATTACCATAGAGTGTATTTATCTTTCTTAAAACTGAATGTAGGTTAAAAAGAGAATTTCCATTGACAACAATGAAGGAAAAGAAGAATTTCAAAACTTGAAATAAGAATATGACTGTAATCCCATGACACCCTAGACCTGTGATGGCAAACCTATGGCACGCATGCCACAGGTGACATGCAGAGCCCTCTCTGCAGGCACGCAAGCCATTGCCCCAGCTCTGCTTCGCTGCACATGCACTCACGCCTCCTGCCAGCCAGCTGGTTTTCCGTCTCTGCCACACATGTGCGGGGAGTGGGGCGCATGTGGGAGAAGTGCGCTCATGCATGAGGGGCAAGGTGCATGCACGGGGGTCATGCGTGCATGTGAGGGGGCACATGTGGGGAGTTCATGCATGGGGAGGCGGGGTCACATGGGGTCGCGCATGCATGCGTGGGGGGTGGGGCGCACATGGGGGCATCACACACACATTGCATTATGGGTGTGTGTGTGCGTGCTTTTAGCATTCGTTAGACATCACTGCCCTAGACCCTAACCTAACTATATTGACTATATTTTAGTCAAGAGTGTTGATGAATTGTGCCTGTGGCTAATTGGTGCCTTAATGTATTATCCAATCCCAGAAATGTTGCTTTGATAGACCATAGCTAAACTAACCATAGATAACTGTGTCATATGCAAATAATAGTAATTGCTTAAAAGATTAATTAAAACTCGATTCCTTGTGCCCAAAAAATAAATACAAAATAAATGTAAAATAAAAAATGAAGCAGGGAAGATTGGCCGGTTTACTTTGGTTCCTCAATTCATGAATTGCAATTCTTTTAAAAAGGGGTGAATAAGTTAATATCTAGACCAAACAACCATTTCCATTGTTGTTCCATTAGTTTCCATATTTGTGTTGTTTGTGTTGTGTGTAGAGATACACATATACATTAGTCACCCTCAAAACAAGCATTTTAAAATGGCAATAGCAATAGCACTTAAACTTACATACCGCTTCACAGTGCTTTACAGCCCTCTCTAAGCAGTTTTACAGAATCAGCATATTTCCCCCAACAATCTGGATCCTCATTTTACCGACCTTGGAAGGATGGAAGGCTGAGTCAACCTTGAGCTTGGTGAGATTCGATCTGCCAAATTGCAGGTAGCCGGTGGTCAGCAGAAATAGCCTGCAATACTGCATTCTAACCACCGTGGCGCTTCCCAATAATTTCCCCCAAATACTGCGCATATATAAAATTGTGCAGTTTGAATTGAAACTATATCATAACTCTGGGAAATGTTCTTATGCAAAGTATCTTGCTTATTTCAGAATAGTCATCAGATAAAGAGAAAAATAAAAAGAAACTACACAGACAGGGTCAAGACGACATAGGCTCACAGCTGCAGAAGTCAGGCACAGCTGGACTGAATGATTTAAAAAAATGATCCCACAATTTCAGGCAACGATTTCCTAGATTTCTCAGAAAGTACTGTATTTTGCAGTTTTAATCATGTACCTCAATAATGTCAGCAACTATAATTTTTAATTTAATTAGATAGTCTCCATATTCTACATGAGCTTCTTATATCTCCTGTTTGCTCTCTTTTGAGTCCATTTTTTGTCCAATAAACTGGTCACACAGTCAGACAGATACATAGACTGGATTTGGTATTTTATCAAGCTACTGAGTCCTTCCCAAGGACCTGTGGTAAGCAAAAGTTGTTTTGAAGGTATTGTCACAGGACATAATCTGTTCCAAGTAAATCTGCCCTTTGCAATGTAGTGATGGTGATTTTGTCAATGCCGTTATTACATTCTTTTCAGCTATCATTATTATTATTATTTTTAAATGTAACAGTGACAATACTGTTACCTTTTCTGCGGCTTGCCTATTTCTGTGACATTGTACTAGACGGTGATGCTGCTTCTGCTAATAGATAGCATTACCAATGATTGTAGCTCTGACACAGCTAAGATTGACCAGTGATGCTGAGGTCCTTACCAGGAGGGGCTATTACTTCTAAGCTTCTATGTCAAACTTTCTGGTGCCCCAAGAATCCTGATGATCACAGACAGAAAGCTACCCCTCCCTGTTATGGAATGATGGGACCAAACAACATTCTGGGTCAACCAGAGCCAGTTTATTGTTGCACAGGTTCAGAGCAGATTCATACCTGAAAGTCTGAACAACTTATGAATTTGATATCACAGTTTTTATACATTTTCAAACAAAGGATTCTGCTAATACCACAGTTTTACATTTGTTACATTTAATTGACATGTCCTAGTTACTAAACTTTTACATTATCTTTGCCAAACAGTCGTAATTCTTCTGTAAATTACTGGAGCATAGATACAAATTATCTTTTGTTGATAGAAGGATTCCTAGTTCCTTGACCTGACCAACCTTAAGCTGTATGTCACTAGAATATTTCTATCTTCTGACATTTAGGGGCCTCCTTACAAGGTATGTCCTATCCAAAAGGAATTTGGCTGAGTTTGTACTTTTTCCAGCCGGATGCATTTCCTGCTTTTAGAATAAAGTGAATAGAAAGTTGTCCAGTGATCATCTAGCAGATCCCATATTAATCATATTATTAATATTAGTTATAATATCCCCATGCAAAAGGGCAAGTCAGAAATTAGTTTCTGAGTACTGTCAGCATGACAAAGTTTGGGCAATATGCCCTCAAACTGACACCCATTGATGATGAGATGTATTTGCCAATTTGGCCAAGTTTACCAAATCTTCATGACAACTGTGTTGACATTACAACAAACCAATGGCTGAGGCAGCAAAGCATGTCACCAAGAAGTGGAAATCAAGTTCAATACCTTTGTGAGATATCTTATTGGGAAAAGATGTCTTCATTAAACCTGAAAATCTTATGTGTTGAAAATGTTAATGGTCTAGAAATATTTATATGGATTTAACCAATACTTTGGATATTGCAATCAAGTTCCCATCAGAGGAAATGAACATTGACCCTTTGATTAAATTAATGTGTCACCTCTATTGATATACTAGCCATTAACTTCTGAAATGACAGGAACATGCAACTCAGGGCACCTCGGAGTGACCTCATCCAAGTCAAGTGCTGCTGAGACAGAATCCAATATATTTCTAACAAATTAAACTATACTAATTATAAAAATAGATTTTTATGGCAGTTTGGGTATTCAAGTAAATGTAAAAGAAGAAGCATTTGGCTCATCTTCCATGCAGTTCCTGAATATTATGGGATTAAAGGGTTATAAATTTGTAGTGTTAGAGAAGCATCTCCTAATATTTTGCTTGGCACTTCTCAAAATATACATGTCTTTCCTCATCACATGAAAGACAAACAGTTGCAAGGCTGCCTCCATTAATCCTATGAGTATTTAAAGTAATTTTACCAATTACATTGTGCACATACCCATACTAGTTTAAAATATTACCTTTCAATAAGTTAAAGGTTATTAACCAAATCACATTTTACTGTATGAACAAAGAACAAGGATGGGCCTGTTGAAATCTAAACCAAATGAACCAAATCCGTGCTTTAAGTGTGCTTTGACTCAGATTTGTGGGAGGACACAATCAGAATAAAATGAAATTTGAATCAGTAACTCTGGCCTAGAATGATTGCTTGGAGCCATGGCACAATCCAGAGATTGTTTTAAAAGGATCTTAAAGCTTTACTATGGTCTAATAGGATTTGAAGATTAGTAATTCCTATTGGAGTTTTTTGTTTTATTAGACTTTCAAGCCTGAAGATATTTCCCAGTGGCTCAACTGACATAATTAATGTTCCTAAATTTCTCAGCAGTGCTTTTTTAAAAAGGATAATGAACTTGCTTTATGTCATATCAGACCGAAGCTACTTGTCTGTTACTCATTAAAAGAACCACAGACCATAGACTTCCAGACAATAAAAATATTGCTGGTGAAGTTTAATAATGATCAGTTAAGTAGGGGAACATAACTCAGTGAATCTCTAACATGAATCATTTTTATTCATGAATACAGTTGTTCATACTGTTTGAAAAATTCTGTTAGATAGTATTTAGACATCAATTTCAAAAATGAATAGAATGGTAAAATTCAATCTGGCAGAGAAAAGGACAACACAAAATTCCCAAGATATCTAGCAAAAAAGGCATAGAATAGTTGGTTGAATCAATTAAAAAGTATGTAATATCTGTGTAAAAATAAAATAAAAAAATTATTTAAGCATCTTGTTTCTCAGCAGTAGTAGGAGCTATTGACACACCTCTGTAGTGTGGTTGCAATAGACCAATCATTTGGTCTCATATCCTTTGCTTCTGACCTCTCATATGCTAGTTCTCACAAATCTGAGAAGAGCTGGTTGTTATCCCTTGCTCTAATTTGCACAAAAACACACAAATCAATCATTTCTTTTTGTTTTCAAAAAGGAAAATGAAGATAATATCTCAAAGGAGATATATCCAATTTGAGAGCTAATTTTGTCCTTTGTATTGTTTACTTCATAAAAATATTAGGCATGGTCATTAAAAATTTTGGGATGAAGTGCTCTATTGTTTATTACCTATACATCCAAGAAGGCTTTCAATGTACCTTTTAATGTTGCATGAACTCAATAATGGGTTGGATGAGGGAGAATAAACTGAAATTAATCCAGATAAGACAGAGGTGATGTTTGTAAGGAGACAGATGTACTTGGAATTGAGGTGAAATATATTTGAAGAGAGTTGCCCTCCCCTAGAAAGAGCAGATTCACAATGTGGGAATGTTTATTGACTCCACCTATCACTGGACTTAAAGAGGATAGCTACACGTTGATACATATATAGCCATATATATGTGCTTGTTCCTGAGACAGTGGAATTAGTAAACCAGCTGCCAACCAGATACAATATAAAGGGCTGATGTTGACCCTTGAAGCTATAAATAGCTTAAAGCCTGACTGAGAAGTAGTCAGTGAACTTGTCTATCTAATTATAGCACAAGGTTAGGAGCATTATATATGACACTGAGTTATACAAACCACCACAATAATAATAATAGCCCCTTTTGAAGAATCTGCTGCTGCAGAATATTCAGCATGTGAGAGAGATCCTTCTTTTGTGAGATGTGAATGTCTATGAAATGCGTTCCTAAAGGAAATTACTTAGTCCACCACATCTTCAATATTCAAGAAAATTATGAAACCCTTTCTCTTTCACCTTGGTTAATTTAATTTATTTTAGCATTACTGTGTTGATTTTAGTTTTTATTTAATTTTAATTGTGCTGTTTCATAATTTGTATGTTTAATTGCTATAAGTAACTTAGAGTGCTATATGAAAAAAAAGATATAAAAAGTAAATGATAACATTTATCTTCTCACCTTTTGAAATAATATTACAAATATATCTAAAGCCACGTGTAGGCAAGAAAATTCAGTCCATAACTTTTTAGACTTGTTTTCTTCTATGTATTATTAATACTGCTACTATTAAGTTAAGATATAGAAGAGTTACAATTCCGTTATGCTTTTCTTTTTCCTGCATCAGATAATGATTATGCTACTCTATTCACGGGACATATTGAAATCAAAGCCCATTGCACTATATTACAAGATTACATTTTCTTGTCTGAGAAATATAAATTATGTCAATCATAAATTTTACATGGGGAATCAATGATTGAAAAATTCCATTTATTCTTTAGTGATTAACATTAAATGAGTAAATGATATGTGAAAATCAAAAGCAGCTTCTGGAAGCCACTTTTATTTTTCCCTTTTTAATTTGGTATCTTTATATATATTATAGATATTTGAATTATATCTGGTTATGGATACCACCATTCAAAAAGGACAATGACCAATTGGAAGAAGTTCAAAACAAGGCCATTAAGTTGGTGAGAGGAATGAAAGTTAGCTCTGTGAGGAAGCGTTAAAGGAAAGCAGTATTTTTAGCATGTAGAAGAGGAAATTATGTTAGCAATCTTCAAATACAAGTAGTCCTTGACTTATAACAATTCATTTATTGACTGTTGTAATAGTGCTGAAAAAAGTAACTTATGACCATTTTTCAAACATACAACTATTGCAGCATCCCATGATCACCTGACCACCGACACTTGGCAACTGACTCATTTTTATGATGGTTGCAGTGTCCTGAAGTCATTCGATTCTCCTTTTGCAACCTTCTGACAAACAAGTCAAAAGGGAAGTCAAATTCATTTAACAACCGAGTTCCTAACTTAACAACTGCAGTGATTCACTTAACTTAAATTTAACAACTTAACTAGCAACTGTGGCAAGAAAGGTCGTAAAATGAGGCAAAACTCACTTAATAAATGCCTCACTTAGCAACAGAAATATTGGGCTCAGTTGTGGTCATAAGTCAAGGACTACCTGTATCTGTATAATTATCACACACAAGGTGTGGACTTAGTCTCTATTATTTATTTATTGGTTCGATTTATATGCCGCCCTTCTCTGGAGATTCAGGGCGGCTTACAATGCGTTAAGCAATAGCCTTCATACTTTTGTATATACCTGCTTAGTAGGGCTTTCGGCCCTCCCTAAGCGGTGTCCTTTTTTATACAAAGTTAGCTTATTGCCCCCACAATCCGGGTCCTATTGTCCCAGAGAGCAGGACCATAATAAATGGGTAAATCTATAAGGAAGAAGGTTCATGCAAGACCATCATCTGGTGGAATTGGCTGTCATTTTGGTGTCAAAATGCCCCCTAAAATTGGGTTTGACTTATCTATGGATGGGCTTATTCATGAGTATATATGGTATTTTTTAAAGTACCAGTATTTACCATATATGTTTGCATTGCAAGCCCATCTGCAGATAAGCAGGCCTCACATTTTTAACCAAAATACAATGAAAAATGTGGATCAATTTATCTGGCTCATTTTCCATGGTATTTTGAGTAAAAATTTGAGAATTGGCTTTTGTGTGGATTATCTTATACACAACTATACAAGTTATATATTCTATGATTCTGTGAAGTTATACATTTCCAAGTGGATCATTTTCAAAGATTTAAAAAATGTTAAGCTTAAACATATCAAGGTTTAAGGCAGAATTGTTGTACTTTAATCAACCAACTAACCAACCCCCAAGTGCAAAAATATTTTAAATATTTGGCCCCATCACTCTAGGGATGTTCTGGAAGGCTACAACAGGTGTGCTGATTGTGTGTTGCATATGACCCTCTAGCCATGCTCTATCTTGAACTAACTAGCACACTGTTTCTCAATCTCAGAAACTTTAAGATGTTCCCCATGTTGGTTAGGGAATTCTGGAAGGTAAAGTTCATGCATCTTAAAGTTGCTGAGATTGAAAAATGCTGTTCTGCTCAACACTTTGATACCCAAGGATTCCATATTGTTGATTTTATAGCAAACTAGAATTAGGATAACTTTTTTTTTCTTGTCTCTCTATTTTTGCAGGGGGGATATTTGAAATGGTGGAAAATGAACCTGTTAATGTTGAAGAACTAGCTTTCAAGTTTGCAGTCACCAATATTAACAGAAACAGAACACTGATGCCTAATACTACATTGACCTATGACATCCAGAGAATTAATCTCTTCGATAGTTTTGAAGCCTCAAGACGAGGTAACTATCTCAGCTTTGTAATGCCTTATTGAGTCTGCCCATTTTTCTCTAAAATTTCTCAGTTTTTGCAATAGTTAATCCACACATGATAACTCCATTTAGTTAATTAAATGTCTACTTTTCTCTTCCTGTGATGGAATCATATTTTTTCACCCATATACTGAGCATTAATTGTATAATTATCTGAAATGATTCAATTCTTTGTGTAAGAGTTAAAATAGCTGCAAGTGCTTCAGTACTGAAATACCTAGAAAGCCACACTAAACTTATCTTCTTTGCTAATGTTTAGCTTTGTGATAATAATAGATTGTGACAGAAATTCAAACATTTCCTTACTTGCAATGGATTTTTTTCCTACTATTTTGAGTATGTCAGGATTTTAAACCATAATTTACATTCTTAATAGTGTCTACATTCCAAAGTTCACCACCAGAAATATGTCATTTTTTTAAGAGAGATATTTAATCTTTGTCATACTTCCCTTTGCTTGTGGCATTGTTGTGAGGATTTGCCATATATTTTCAGTTAAGCCCTCTAATTAGATGGAAGTATTGACAGAAAGCTTTCTTAAATATAGACCTGCTCATAGTGATATGGGCTAAAGTTTATTTCCCTTTTCTAAGTGTGGCATGTTTTAGGTATATCACACTTCACATCCCCAAATCCTGAGCTAGCAAAGCCGTTAATTATGCTGGATAAGAATTATGGAAATGAAGACCAACAATTCTGGATTCCACAAGATTGGAGAAGATTGGTCTGCATTATAAATTCAGACTTAAGTGTTTTAATCTCAAAAATATAAAATTTAAAAGTAGAACTGAAAGGTTTAACATTTAAATTAACAATTAGGTAATAAAGTAAAAAGTTAGATTTAGCTCAAGTTATTTTAGAAAAATAAACTGTATTACTATAAGCTAAATAATAATTACATGCCTCACTACAGCCTAGCAAACGTTAGATATAATTGCTTGTAAAACTATTGGATATGCAGAACTTTAGAAGCCATTATTTATTGAATAAATTGGCAAGCAGATCCTCTGCCTCTGTATATTGCAGTCTCCATTTTGTTTTTTGATGGTTTGACAAGACTTTTGCTGTATTGTTACCTTTTTCAGAAAAAGATAAATTGATTAATTGCCTGTTTGTCAGGCAACCTGGGGAACAATATAATAAACATCTAAACATGTCTAACAATTTAGAAATGAAATATAAATACTGTGTGAACACACAATTATTCTCATATCTTTTATATCTAATCTTCTCTCTACCCACTCTTTAGTGATTGCAAGTACTTCACTTTTGCTTATATCATTATATAAAGTACAATATAAGATTATGGCAACAAATAAATAATGAACATGTTAATTTTTTTTAGAAAAAAGTAATATTGAAGATAAAATTACAAAGTTTTGTAATTCTATTGAATTAGTGGCTAGGCTGTCATTCTTGGCCAATAATCTGCTATAATTTTTTAAACATTTGTATGCCTAAACACTTGGCTGTGGGACTTCATATTGTGGAAAGGAAATGTAATAATGAACATTAATAATGAACTTTTAAAATAATAACCTGGAAAACAATGATTATAAAACATTAACTAAAGACTTCAGACTATAAACATAAAGTGCAAATTGTTAAAACTTGACCTGATTTAAATCCTTTCAGCTTTTAAGGATCATTTTTCACAGTTAAGACTCCTGGACCATGAATGTAATTTGTCACAAAAAGTACCCATAAAAGTTCTAGCACTATCTTAATTCCTGTTTCAGTACATTAACTTTATATGTTTTTGGATTAATACAATATGTATAATTCATTGAAATAATTATGAATTCAGCATATATTTTAAAATGCTAGTAATAGGTTGCTCTTTAGTTTTTTGTTTTATTTCACTGCTTTCAATCTAAGAATTGTTAAGATTATTAAATTCATAATCATTATTGTTATAAAGGAATGCTATTGAGCTGTTATTATTAATAGATTTATTTTTTATTTTTTTAAAAAATGATATTTTTCTAATATATTTCATTTCCTAATACATATCATTTATACATTCAAATTGCTTAATAACAGTGTAATTGTTTTTAATGTTGAATATGATACACTCACTTTCTTGCTGTAGTTGAACAGTTGACTTTTATATAATAGATTAATATATTTTATTAAAAATCAGCCATTTCAATCTTTTTTCCATTTTCTGCTTGCATCTCCTTTGTCAAATTTGACTTTTCTTATTCCCTTCATACCATATTCTTCTAAAATGAAGAGCCAGTGATTGCTATTTTATACTATGTACTATGTACTAGTACAATTATTTCAGTTGTTTTATTCTTATTCTTGTTTTGTCTCCTGGTTTTTACAGTTGTAGAGCTGTACAACTTCTAAACAGCACTAAGTTCATTTTCCTCTCTGTATTTTCATAATTGCAGCCAAAACCATTTGTATTTCATGAAGGCATTGCTACTGTGCCTTCTAATTTACAGTATAGTTGATTGCTTATTTTATTGGTTTATGCTCTGAGATCAAACCATATTTTTAAGCCATGCAGAATCACTTCAAAAGTGGGATGGGTGGCATACAGTATAAATTTAATAAATAAATCTGAAGAAGGATCCTTATTTTTATTGATTTCAATTTTTTATTAGTTTCTCATTAGATGAATAATTAGGGGAGGGTTGTAAATTCGCTTAGTATTTATCTTGATAAAATTGCACTATAAAAAAAATTTCTCAATTTATTTTTTCCAAAGTACATACTTTTTGAAGGACATTTTTCCTAATTTAGCTTTACAAAATTAAAATGCCCCTTAGTTTTAGTATCTTAGGGATTCTTACTATATTAAACAAAAAAAATCATTCAGACATTTAATTCAAACACCCTAAACACCTTTATTCTTTCTCTCTCTCTCCCTCTCCCTCTCCTTCTCCATCCCTCCATCCCTCCATCCCTCCCTCCCTCCCCCCCATGTGTGTGTGTGATGTTATGCTCTTTACTGGCAATAACACTAATGTAGAACATTTTGCTTAGACATTTCCTTAATTTGATCAGACATACCTGCTATATTTATCATAATGAAGATACATTATTCTCCCATTCTTTTTCAGCTTTTGCTTGAGTGGTTTTATTGATGACTTAATTGTGTCAGGATCTTCTTTAGAATTATGAGATGTTTGAAGTACAGTCGTATGTTCTTAATTATCTTTGTTGTCATTGGAGATATATAATAAATCACTGATTTTGATTGCTTTTCAAGACATGAGAAATAGCTCTTTGATCCAATGTTGAACTGTACCTAATTTATTATATTTATTTATTTATAATTTATTTATTATATCATCAAAAGTATTTTGCCTCAGTTAAATACCAGAGACAAGTTAAAAGAAATGCTAATGTTTCAGCATGCTATTAGTTGGGAAACTTAGCTATTCCTTTATTTTATGTTTTTCTACTAGGGCAGCAACTATATCCCTACTATACTTAAGGTAGCTTCCCTATTATATGAATCCCAGTCTCATATTTATAAAGATGATCAGTTTCTATTTATCATTCAGTAAAAATTTGTTAGAGCATCTTTAGGCTACTAAAGTGTACCTCAAGTGTTTCACTGAAGCAAAAGGTAAGGTTAGACCTTAGCTATAACATTTAAATTATTGTTCAATAATTTAAAATTATTGTTCACTATTATAACTGCTGAAATTGTAAACTTTTGCTGAAATTCAAAACATAGGAAGAATAAGTGATAGGCTGTATGATAAAAAAGGCTATGAACTTTGGTTATAACATATTGTTTGAACAGTGGTTGAAAGAATCACATTACCTTATAATTTAAAAGAGAAGTTTTATAAAATGATATATTATTGGAATATGACTCCCAAAATATTATCTGGAATGTATAAAGATATTTCAAATTTTGTTAGAAATGTGGAAGGGTCATTTTATCATGCCCGATTGCCTTGTAAAAACCAGAAAATTTGGGGTTTAGATACATATAATGAATTTTATAGACAAGAATTTTAAAGACTAATATTAAATTAGAACTTTTTTGCTGGTACTATTAGACAATTAGAAAATGCTATGGAAGACTACTTTCATATACGATTACGATTCTTTAAGACTACTATATGTGCAAAAATGGAAAGATTCAGAAATACCTTTAGGTAAGAAAAGCAAAAGGCATAGATACAGTATATGTGCTCAATAGTAGTAACTGTGAGAGGGATCTTGGAGTCCTAGTGGACAACCATTTAAATATGAGCCAGCAGTGTGCAGCAGCTGCCAAAAAAGCCAAAATAGTTCTAGGCTGCATAAACAGAGGGATAGAATCAAGATCACGTGAAGTGTTAATACCACTTTATAATGCCTTGGTAAGGCCACACTTGGAATACTGCATTCAGTTTTGGTCTCCATGATGTAAAAATGAAGTGGAGACTCTAGAAAGAGTGCAGAGAAGAGCAACAAAGATGATTAGGGGACTGAAGGCTAAAACATATGAAGAACGGTTGCAGGAACTGGGTATGTCTGGTTTAATGAAAAGAAGGACTAGGGGAGACATGATAGCAGTATTCCAATATCTCAGGGGCTGCCACAAAGAAGAGGGAGTCAAGCTATTTTCCAAAGCACCTGAGAGTAGGACAAGAAGCAATGGGTGGAAACTAATCAAGGAGAGAAGCAACTTAGAACTAAGGAGAAATTTCCTGACAGAACAATTAATCAGTGGAACAACTTGCCTTCGGAAGTTCTGAATGCTCCAACACTGGAAGTTTTTAAGAAGATATTGGATAACCATTTGTCTGAAGTGGTGTAGGGTTTCCTGCCTAAGCAGGGGGTTGGACTAGAAAACCTCCAAGGTCCCTTCCAACTCTGTTATTCTATTCTATTCTACCCACAGTGGAGGAATGGTTGGTGAAGAAGATGGAATTAGCAAAGATGGCAACTTATTTGTTTAGAGAAAGATCAATTACTACAGTTATTAGTGATTGAAAGTCTCTAAAGGACTTTTTCTGAAAAAAGTGAACTGGTGATTTGTGGATTCAATGATTCAAAAGGGTAAAATACAGAAATAAGGGAATTATGACATCTTAGAAAGGATAAAAATATAAATGTACTTAAAACTGCTGTTAATATTGTCACTTCGTTATTACTTTTTTCTGTCTTTCTTTTCTTTCTTTTTCAGTTTCTTATTACTTTCCCCTATTCTTTTTGTCTTTGCACTGCATTCTTTTTGTCTTTGCATTTGCATTGTTTTTATTCTGTTTAAAATCTCTTGAATAAAAACGATAACAAATAAAATAAACATAAATAAATAAAACTCATCTTTATCATCTCCTCCAGGGCAAATACAATGTTAGGGGTCTTTTTTCCTATATTTTATCTCATTTGGAGTATACTATTTGTTAAAGATCGTTTTCAAATGCCAAACTTTTGAAAGATAGAATCATGGTCTCCCACTCATTAGATTGAGGTTGGATAGAAAACATCTAAAACTGGGTCATTATTTGCTCAACTTTACCTGTGTAGATTGAACTTAGACAATTTCCTTAATTTTACTCAATATCTTTTCTTGATGCATATATTACAGCAGGACTTTTCACTATTCCACAGAACTCTGGAGGTCCACAAGAATTTGATGGGTTGCATGAGAGACTAAGGGCAGAAGAAAAAAGTTTGCTTAAGCCTAACCTTCTTTCTGTCACCAGAGATTGGATTTGTGATCTGAATATCTTTTAATAGATTTGAAACAATTTGAAAATTCCCTTATTATTTCATTGTAATGTAAAAGAATCTCTGATTTTTTTTGTGCCTAGCCTCCAATTTTAATAAGACTAGTCTGCTGATATTGCCAAAAACATTGCCAAAATAATTTAGTATGCTCTAGGTGAATAACTGTCCTATGTCAATTCTCTGACAACATCCTGTAATTAGTTTCTGAATCATCTTGAATAATTGTATTATGCTGGCTGATCTTGGCTCATAAGAAAAAGTCAGGTGTCTCCTAGATTATTATCTATAATATCCTCAGTACAGGAAAGGACAGCCTACAGACCACATACAACCCTATAGCATCCTTTCACTGTACTGCTAAAATTGGGCAACAAAAACAAATAATAGTCCAATAGTCTCCAAAAGTGCCTTCCTTGATTAGATCAAGGAAACAAAGAAAAAAGGGGAAGAAGGGATGATAAAATGATGATGAAAATGATAGTATATGTTGATTTTCAGGGGGTTTTGAGTGTTTAAAAGAAGGAAAAATAATAGTCAGGCTCAAATTATCCTTCTTTGGACACATTATGCAAAGACCTAGCTTTCTGGAGAAGGCACTAATGCTGGGAAAGAAAGAGAAGACAACCAAAGGGAAGGTGGATAGATTTAGTTACACTGGTAATGAATACACCAGTGGAAGACCTAAAAGACTAGGTTAGGGATAGGTTGTCATGGAGAAAATCTATCAGTGCCTTTAGGAGTCAAAAATAACTTGCACATAAGTCACTCAGTGCATATTGATTGCACATAATCAATCCATCAATACGTCAAAATTATAGAGTAGTTAAATCAAATCTTCCTAAAAAACAGGATGGTATTTATTTAGAGCTGGAAACAGTATGTCAGACAAAAATGTTATTCACAGTTATACCTAAAAATATTTGTGTGTGTGGAAAAACTGTATATTTCCTCTGATGTTTCAAACTCTTGTTAACCTTTTTAATATATTGTGACTGTCTGTTTGTATACAACACATAAAATGTGTTTACATGGGATAATCCAGACAAAACAGAAATCAGAATTAATTGGAATTAGTATATCTATGATTAAATAAAAATGACAAAGTAATTACTCTCATCTGTTCATTAAGATGTATTGAAAGCTTTACTCATAAAATTATATTCAAAATAATTAAATTATTTATTTTGGGTTTATATAAATAAAAAAATTAAATATTTGTTATATAATTCTGAGCTTAGACCTATCTTGAGAAATTCTCAATAAACATAGCTGATTAAATCAAACTACAATTATTAGATATAGGCCTTTAAAAACTTGATTCAATGTTTAATAACAATAGCAATAGCACTTAGACTTATATACCACTTCACAGTGCTTTTACAGCCCTCTCTAAACGGTTTCACAGAGTCAGCATATTGCCTCAAACAATCTGGGTCCTCATTTTACTGACCTTGGAAGGATGGAAGGCTGAGTCAACCTTGAGCCTGATGAGATTTGATCTGCCAAATTGCAGGCAGTCAGCAGAAATAGCCTGCAGTACTGTATTCTAACCATTGCACCACTGTGGCTCTTGTTAATACTAGTATACCTATAATTAGTATGCCTATGATTTTCTGGTTTTAGTTGTTGTTTTTAGTTCCCTTATTTATTTTGTATGCTGAATTTTGTAATATGAAGCCTCCTTATTGATTAATTTAAAACAATGAAGCATTGATGAACACATAATTCCCTTTTTTCTGCTGTGTAATTACTTTTCCACAAATGAAACAATTTATTCTTATTGCATTTTTCTATTTAGAAAAAGCATTACAAATTAGAAATGTTGTTACAACTCCCTCTCTCTCTCTCTGTCTCTCACCCTCTCTCTCTCTCTCTCCCTCCCTCCCTCCCCCCCTCTCAGCATGTGACCAGCTTGCTCTGGGGGTAGCTGCACTATTTGGACCATCCCACAGCTCATCAGTCAGTGCAGTACAATCTATTTGCAATGCCCTTGAAGTTCCACATATTCAGACACGATGGAAACATCCAACAGTGGATCTCAAAGACTCTTTTTACATCAACCTCTATCCAGACTATGCAGCCATCAGCCGGGCAGTTTTAGATTTGGTGCTACATTACAACTGGAAGATAGTAACAGTTGTATATGAAGACAGTACAAGTAAGTATCGTGAAACATTTAAAAATATTATATTAACAGAAATGCTCCTGATTTTCTGCCTGCCTAATTATTAGATCAGAACTTCAGAAGCACTATGCCTTCTTCTTCTGCATTCACTTAAGATACTGGACTAGAACCAAGAAGACTAGGTTGAAATCAATCTTCAGCCACAGAAACTCAATCGGTGACCTTGGGCTAATTACTGACACTTAGCCCAATCTATCTCTTGCAAGAAGGAAAAAAACTCCCCCCCTCACTTATCCTCCTCATCTCTACCCTTTTGGCTGCCTTCCACTCTGCCACTGATGCCTAGCCATGTTGCCCCCCACTATCACCAGTTTACCTTCTCTGTCTTCTTCTTGCTACTGATGAAGCATACCCAGCTGAGGCAACTGCTGCTGTTTGTTAGGCCTTCATCAGGTCTTTGTGACACATCACCTCACCTTGCAAGGCCTCCAGGAGACCTCCATGTTGCTTCCTAGTACCTCATCACAGAGGTCTCATGGAGGTGCTTATTGTGTAAAAACTTGCGTAGTTTTTCTCATTATGCTTTTTGTTTTATCTCATTACTATTTGATGCTGGTTATATCTTTTTATGGAAATCTTGTCCTTTAAATACTTGCCTGGGAATAAGGTCCATTGATCTAAACAGAAGATGAAGATTTACAGGATTAGGGATGAATTGGAGGTACAGTAACAATAGCAATAGCACTTAGACTTATATACCGCTTCACAGTGCTTTACAGCTCTCTCTAAGTGATTTACAGAGTCAGCATATTGGCCCCAACCAATCTGGTCTTCATTTTACCACCTTTGGAAGGATGGAAGGCTGAGTCAACCTTGAGCCGGTGAGAATCAAATTGCTGGCAGTGAACTGAATGCAATACTGCATTCTAACCACTGCACCACCTCCAATAGAAGAAAATGGAATAGACGTTAAATCAAGTAATCCATGGGATTCTATTCATAATTTTTTTTCTGTAGGTTTGCCAGCCTATTTTTGTATCTATTGTAAGTAATTCTTAGATAAATTAAAAAATATTGAATTCTTTTAATGATATTTTCTGTAGGTTTGCCAGCCTGTTTTTGTATCTATTGTAAGTAATTCTTAGATTAATTAAAAAATATTGAATTCTTTTAATGATATTTTCCCTACATAGCATTTATGCATTATATATTTATTACTTTTTTTAGTCCAAAGTAGGCATTTGAATCCAAACTCAGACTCTATCCTTGAGACAGGAAGCTATGAAATATCAGGGATGCATATCAAGGGATGATGGTCTGTAATTTATCAGAGAGGGAAAAAACACCCAATGATCTTAACTACCATCTCCCTTCCCAGCATGCAACTTGTAGGAGTGGGAAGCCCTGTTCAAACCAAAGCTAGAGCAGATAGCAAAGAGTTAGATCCCTTCTAATCCTCATGACAAGATCATTTTTGCATCAGATGGGCTCTCATTTATTTTAGAGCTAAATGGGAAAAGAACCAAAAATGATAAGGGTTGAAAAGTAATATAATCTCTTCTTCCTTTTGACATATTTTCTTGTCACCTCACAGAACATATTTGTAGATATGAAAAGAGATCTGTAGGCATTATGGATTAGATTTTTCCTTAATTAATCCATTTCCCCCCATTAAAATTCACCAGCAACTATAATGTGAATTTTTCTTGCTGAGGACACCATGTGATAAAGGATCTTTTTGAGCCAAGAAGTTTTAAACCATAATTACAGCAGATATTATTATGCATTTCTCTGTTATTATAACCTTCAGGAATGACTGAAGAAGCTTCTTTGAAGCTTAAGTTAGCCAACCTGTCAATTTACAGCCAACTTACATATCTTCCTTTATATTCAAAGTCTTTTCAGGAGGCCCACAAACCTGATCCAGCCAATACCAGATTTGTTTAGTGCTTCTACAATTTTCACTTCAATAGTCATAATGGTTTATATTTTTTATTGGCTTGTGGATGTTTAAAAACTGAAAGAAGAAAATCAGTCTACCAGGAAAAAAGTCAATTTTATCAGGCCTTGAGCAAAGACAATAGCTGGCAAGAGAGCAATCATTCCTGCACATCAGAGTAACTAGAGTGATACTTTATGCTGTTTTATACATCAGTTTGCATTCTTTTAGTGCAATTCTTATGCTGCAGCTGTTAAAGGGAGCTATACAAAGCAAAGCAAATGGGTCCATTCACAAATCTGCTGAAGATTCATTACCATAATTACCACTTGTTAGAGGGTTCTTTTAAGCAACCCTTGCTTGTATTCAGATTCTTTCTTTGGAGGCTCTCTTTTGACTTAATAGGAAAAAATCTTAAATATGTATATGCACGTATATGCATAAAGGAAGAATTATTTGCATGCATGGTTGGAAGGCTGATAGGAGAGTACTATGCTGGTACTCCTTGACTTATAACTATTCATTTAGTGACAGTTGGAAATTACAATGGTAGTGAATTTTTTTTTAAATTTGATTTATATGCCGCCCTTCTCCGGAGACTCAGGGCGGCTTACAATGCGCTAAGCAATAGCCTTCATACTTTTGTATATTTACAAAGTCAGCTTATTGCCCCCACAAACTGGGTCCTCAATTTACCTACCTTAGAAAGGATGGAAGGCTGAGTCAACCTTGAGCCTTGGTGAGATTCGAACCTGCAATAATTGCAGGCAGCTGATGTTAATAACAGGGCTTTAGACCACTGTACTATCCAAGGCCCTAATTGACTTAGGGCCATTTTTTTTGCACTTACCATAGCAGCATCTCCATCATCAATTAATCAGAATTTGGATGCTTGGCAACTGGCATGCATTCATGACAGTTGCAGTGTCCAAGGGTAATGTGATCAGCTTTTGTAACCTTTTGACAACAACTGCAAGTGCTTCACTTGACAACTATGGCAAGAAAAATCATAGACTTTTCAAAACTCAAATAACAGCTGTCTTGCTTAACAACAGAAAGTCAAGGATTACCTATATATATAGTCCTATATACTGAATTTAGCAAAACACATCCATTCATATTTGGAACAAGGTTATTACACACAGACACACAGACACACATACACACACACACATTGGAAGCATCTTTACTTTTTGAGGAAACAGAAAATATTCAACTATGTGTATTTTCTCCAGCATCCTGTCCCACTTTAAATTTCTGCGGTTGATACCTGTGCACTATTTTTCATGTGTAGCACTTCATTATGTTTTCATTTCTTGTTTAGTTATTTACAGAAATGTGATAGAAGTAATGCATAAAAAGGGAAGTTGTTTGTCAGCTCTGGTACTGACATAGTCACCTTGTGTAGACCACTTTATTGATTGATTGATTGATTCAATTTATATGCCGCCCTTCTCCGGAGACTCAGGGCAGCTTACAATGCATTAAGCAATAGCCGTCATACTTTTGTATATACCTGCTTAGTAGGGCTTTTGGGCCTCCCTGAGCGGTGTTCTATTTTATACAAAGTCGGCTTATTGCCTCCACAAACCAAGTCCTCATTTTACCTACCTCGGAAGGATGGAAGGCTGAGTCAACTTTGAGCCTGGTGAGATTTGAACTTGCAGTAATTGCAGGCAGCTGGCAGCTAAGTGCTATTTAACAGCACTTTAGTCTACTGCACCACCAAGGCTTTTACCCTGTGTTTCTGTCCTTGGCCAAAGCTAGCAAAACATTAGGCATTTCTAACCCAGTTGTGCCATATTTAAATATACCTCCCATCCTTTATCTTGCTATGTAACTTCAACTTTTCTGAGTTTCATTCCCTCTACAACCTTGGAGTGACTGTCTCATTTCTCCTTTGCCAAACCCACCACAATTCTGTCTCCTTCACTTTGATATCTCCTTTTGAATCTTGGATTACAGTGGAGTCACTTGGCTGGTTCCCTCATCTTGCTGCCTATCTCAGCATTGCCAGACTTGGCCATCTTTTAGGTGTATAGATGTCAAGTTCCAAAATTCCCAAGGTTGCATGGACACTGTCCATGGTACTAAAGGCAACATTTGGAACATGTCAGTGCTGGTGAAAACTGACCAGCAAAGAAACTGAAAGCAAAATATTTCCATATTAACAGTGTGCAGTTGGTAATGCTTAACAGTAAATTAATTTTACGTTGCTATCCTCAGGATTTTTTCCCCACTTTTCTTTAGTTTATTTTAATCAATAAATAATTCTTTATTCATTATCATTTGTTTTTTTCCTGTTCGCTTTATGTCTCTACTGTAATAAAAAAAGTATAAAAAATTTAAAAAAAATACTGCTGAGTATCGCAACAGTTCACTTGCTGAATTTTTTATGAAACGTTATTCCATTTGTGCACTATTTAATTGTTCAGTGATCTTGGATATTTAAGAGGTTTTTTTTAATGGCAATACTTATACCAGGGTGTACTTACATGAAACACATGAACTCCTGAAATATTTTCCAAAGTTTGTCATTAAATTTTAATTTTTAATGTGAAATAAAATTATGAAATATACAACTTGGCTAATTACTATTTGTAATGCAAAGATAACAAATTTTGTCTTAGATCTTCCCATTGTTTGGCTATGGCTTTTTATATATTATTCAAAGTCTACATGTGGATTGCCTTGCACACCCCTGTTTTAAATAATAAAACTCATTTAACAACAACAAAAAAAACCACTCCCACAGGAAAATGTGTCAATTTATTTGACAGCTATATAGTTTCTACTCTTTTTCTAGATAAAGATTCTATAGCACTAACATACAAATACATCTTTCAGCTTTCCCTCTTAATTTATTTTTCTTCTTATAAGAAAAAATGGTAGTAAAAAAAAAAATCAAATGACCCTGGTAAAACTCTCTGATGTAGGGCTGTCCCAAAAACCTGGTTTGAAAGCATATCATAAAAGTTCAGAAAAGGAAGGGAAAAAAGTCTATAAATGTTCTCAATGAATTGTGTGATCAATTATAGTCTATCAAATTAAGTTTTTAGTTGGTGTAAACTTGAAATTTGTTGCAGAACAGTCAATTTAAATGTTGAATATAAATGGCAGCAAAGATTCATTGAACAGAAAGGACATCTAAATGATTGGATGTCATTTTCTAGGTCTAATTCGTCTGCAAGAACTCATCAAAGCCCCTTCAAGGTATAACATTAAAATCAAAATACGCCAATTGCCCTCTGGAAATAAAGATGCTCGGCCATTACTCAAGGAGATGAAGAGGGGCAGAGAGTTCTTTGTGATATTTGATTGTTCACATGACACAGCAGCTGAAATCATGAAACAGGTAAGAAGGAGTGAAAGACCCATGTCATCTGGTTTGCAGTTGCTAGAAAGCACAGCATCATTTGCGGGAGATTTAAGCATTTGTTCATTACCATAATCCCTCTCTGAGAACAGCCTTCCTGATTGAAGGAGAAACCCGTTTAAAAGTTATGATCAGCATCAGCAATTGGTCTCTGGGATAGCACTCTTCTCAACCAGATATAAAGATTATACGCATGTCCTAAGCTTAAGCACTATCTAAATACCCAATTTCAAATGGCAGACATCTGATATAAAAATGATGGATGGCAATGAATAATAAACTTAATTTTGCCCAATTGCTAGTGACAGCTATCCTAATGTATAACTTGTTCCCCCATGGAGGCATACCTGACACCTTGTAGCAATGAAAAGTTTAAAAATATCCTAGGATTTGTTGCATCCTCCTAACATGTATTTTTGCCAAAACTATATCCTAGGTTTCAGTTTTATGGACACAGTTCTTGTTTTATGAAGAATTATATTTTATTGTTGTTTGCCTAGGAGCTGCCAGTGTGATCGATGTAAAAACGGCAAATAAATTTGCTCAAACTTGTGACAGGTTAACAATCAACGACATAAACACAACTGCAATAGTTGATGTGGGCAAAAGCAATAATTACAATGGGAGGCCTCTTGGTCAAATAAATGTTGACATCTGGTTGAAATCTTATCTCTAGATCAAGGGGTCAAGACTCATGGATCTGAGATTCAGACAGTTGTTTACAGTTACATGTTTAGTTGTCTCTATTGAATCCTACTGTATTTTGTATTATTAAAATCCTCTGAACTTTTCCCAAAGGTGCTTTTTCAAGAGGCAACTGGACTTTCTGGTTTTTCTTTGAAGATGTTTCGCTTCTCATCCAAGAAGCTTCTTCAGCTCTGAAAGTCCAGTTGCCTCTTGAAAAAGCACCTTTGGGACAACCATGACCTGGATAATTGAGTGCCTCCATAGACCTTTGAAGTTTTGAATTTATAGGAAGAAAATAAAGCTATTTGTACACAAATCTGTTATTCAGACATGGTTGAGGCAATATCAGGCAATATCAATATCAGAGTATCATCACTGATGTTCTGCCAGGACATGATGTTGTTGGATGGCTGAAAAAATGCTGAATATTACTAGTGAGGAAATGAACTAATATTAGCATTTGATGTGTGTGTGTGTGTGTGTGTGTGTGTGTGTGTGTGTGTGTGTGTCAGTGGTGGGTTGCTACCAGTTTGCCCCAGTTCGGACGAATTGGTAGCAGCGGTGGCGGGAGGCTATGCCCACCCGCCCGGATATCATCAAATACAATCTGCGCATGTGGAGAACCTTCTGTGCATGTGCAGAAGTGATGTGAGTGCATGCAAACCGGTAGCAAACGTAAGTGAAACCCACCGCTGTTTGTGTGTGCATGTTTGTGTACATACATACATACATACAAACCTGTTGAAATATTATTAGTGATTTAAACCAGAGTTGAAGCTAATCAAAAACATAAAAACCTATTCAAGCAGCAATGATTTATCTATCTAATGTAAACTAGAATAGAGGCCTCATTAGAAATTTCTTGAATTTTGTTACGGACAATGATTATAAACAGATGGAAGGTTATCATAATGTATTGGAGTTATATATCATCTAGACAAGACTAACCTGTTCTGTACATTTTCAAGGTAAAGGAATAGCTAAAGGAATTGAATTTTCTACAGCATTAGCAATAACTTGACTGATATCTGAAATTAGCAAAGCTATACATTGCAGAAAGCACTATTCAGCTTTTGGTATATTTTGAATTCTGAAACAAATATTATTTGCATAGCCTAATCACTTAATAAATAATTGATCTCTTAATCTTATAACTAATTGCAATCATTCTAAAATTCTAATATAAATAATGTATAACTAGACTTCTTAGCTCACATGTAGATTTATTTTTATTTTTAAATTTCATTGGTGTACATTTGTTTGTTTTACAACACCAGCATATGGTGCATATGGAGTCTTTCTCCGTAGATGTAGCTAACTGAGGATTATCTTAATTAACTCACTGAATATATTATTTCATAGTATATATTGTAACAATTAGGGAGATGCTGAAAGTACCTTGAGATGTTGGAAAACTGAACCTTTAGTAATCTTAACATATGCCCAGATAGAAAGTTGCTATCAAGATTAGTGCATACTGTGAGCATTCATTCAGTTGTGAATGTTCATTAAATGAAGAATTCATGATTGAGTGTCATAGTATGTTCACACTTACTCAAATGGAGAATATAGAATACTTGTGATGCAGTGCATGGAATCAAGGTTGCAGAACTATTCCCAGTCTTTGACTCTGCAGCTGCATCTCAGTGTCCACTGCAGTGACACCTCTGCTAAAGCAGGAACATATTTGAAGCCACATTTTGAGGAAGCCAGAGTTAGTTCAGCTGAATACAGGTAGTCAAATACTGAAGGTCAGAAATTCTAGTCTGCAAGTAATTGGCTCTTCATTGTGTAATAGATACCTGTACCAATAAACCAATGTTAATAAAAGGGACTAATGTCTTTGAGATAGTGCATTGGGCTGAAAGTTAAGATATCAGAATTCTACTCAAGTAAATTCTTTTTTAAAATCCAGGACTTTTTCTATTGCAATTAGGTTGAGAATTTTTAGTTCAACCTGACAGAAAGCAGATTGGACACATCACAAAAATGGCAGATTTTTCCACACAAAGAAAGGATTAATTGAGATTTTAGAATCCTATCAGTTAATACTTCCCTTGATAGAATTCAACTTCTCTGATATCTAGAAAATTGCCTAGCAAGAATTGTACCAAAATTTATCATTGACACCTTATGCATTCTGACTTATTTGCTGCTCTCTTAACTTTTTCTTTAAGCCACAAGTTATGTAAAAATAATTTATTATTGATGAAAACTGTGTTATATGAGCAATTTTAGTTTATATCATTTCAGATTTTGCTTCCAGGTGAAAACTGTGTGCCTAAATGTTCTGGTTAATTTGTCAGTCACTGTACTGTATTGAGTACAGAATACTGTTCTGTATTCTGCTAGTATCTCATGGAAGAAAAGAAAAGTAATAAAGGAGTGCAAGGGAAGTGAGAGAATTTGTACTTGATAGTTTCAGCGAGGTTTCAACTTTGTGCAGATAAGTCAGGATGAGAATATATATAAGAACAGAACATATGGGGGAAAAAAATCTTTCCAAGGATTTCTACTAAGCTTTAGGAGACAGAAAAGAATGAAACACATATATGTGTACTGCATGAAGAGACATGTGTCTAAAAGGAGGAGAAAAATTTAGTGGTTCTATTTCACTGACTTTCTGGATGATAGACTTACTCAACTGTCCAGAGAAACTGTCCAGAGAAATAGACTAACAAATAGGAGAATGTAATACAATGAATGAAACATGAAAAAATTCTCTGGGAAGGGCAATAGTAATACCAGAAGTGTAGCCAGAAAATGATATTAAGAATGCCCACAGGTAACTTTAATTAGAAAAATTAGCTTGGATGTTGGTACTCTGGGACAAAGAACTAAAGTACATTGAAATAATTCATAATATTGATATTCAACATTTGGAGGAAGAATTCAACATTTCCATCCAGAAATTTCCGGCAAAAATCCAAATGGATTACAACTGAGTGAAAGCTGAAAACTTTTGGTTCATGCTGATAAGTGAGAATAGTATCAATAAGGGCCGGGCTAGCTTCTCACTCTCCAGTAAAACATAAAATATGCTTTTTCAGGGTAGGAAAGGAGACTTACATGTTTTATCAGAAGGGAGGCTGGCAGAAAGAAAAGACGATGTTGCTCCATTTGGCATTGTTCATGCTTATCATTAGCATGCTGTGCTTGACAGAATACCTCTGAGAAATGTGACTTCATTCCAAAGCCAATCACTAGATGTTTCTATGTGCATTAGAATGACAGCAGCTTCCTTCCTATTCTTTCCACAAAGTGCCAAAGGGATGCCTATGTTAAATTGGTTTCTGTGGGCAGATAATAAAGAAATGCTCTCTGTTATTCTTCCATCATATGGGGATATGGGATTACTAAGAGAATGCTACGAAAATCAGTGACCTGCTGTAATTACCTGAGACAGTAGGAAAAGTCTGTATATGCAGGTAGATATTTTGATTGATAGTATTTGAAGCATATGCATGATTCATGATACCATTATTATATTATTGTTAAAATTTAAACCTCATCGTTCAGCTTTGTTTCTTCTTATGAATACCCAAAGTGGCTGTTGGAGTTCCAAGCTACAGAACATTTCTGAATTATTATTTTTTGGGGGTGCTTATCCAGTTATATATTTTGTTCAGAAAGAAAATACCTGACTTTTCTGTCAAATGGACTGCCATATATTTACATTAAAAGCTTGTATTTAACTATTCCATGATAACAGTATGAGACTATGATCATGAAAATACAGTCAGCCTGCACTATAGATGCAGTCCGCACATCAGTACATCAGCCAGCTATTTGCTGTTTTGGGGGTTAGAATTGATTGCTTCCCCCAAATTAAATATTATTACTCTGATAAAACTTGCTTGTTTTTAGGTAGAAACAATGACATTGTCAGCTGGTTCCAAATCTTAACTTAATCACACATAATGGGAGGTTAGCATCATGTTGTGGATTTTATATTTCTCATGTTGATTTTCTTATTATAATATAGAACATTATACAATGTGCGCTAAGGATTTTGTCTTATTTCATTTCTATGCCTCTAATTTAGAGCAAACTAGACTGAAGAATAGCAAATAGCAGCTTCCCTTGTCATACAAGGCAAGATACACCAAAGCCAGTCAAGTTATTTAATATCTGGTAGGAGAAGGGCTCCCAGTGACACATTTTCCTTTTCCTGGCAGTGTAAATGCAATGACAATAAATTTAAAATCATTGCTGTGGTATCCTGACATTCAGAATCCACTTCCTCTGGCAGCTGTTTCATTCTGCCAACCATGAACTGCAGCAAAGATTTTTAGTTTGATATTATTATACTCCACAACAATTTATTTACCTTAAAATTATATCAAAAAGCCTTCATCCGAAGGAGAGGGGGTGCTGATGACTTGCCTGTGGTTTCTGTAATTATTGCAAAGCCATTACAAGTATAAATAAATAGGCATCTATTCTTCTGCTTCAGGCATACGGCCCTCCACTACTGCTTTGCACTATTTCATAGTCTATGAAGATTTTCTCACAAGTATATTAGAGCAGCATTTTTCACATTGTGTTCTGCACAACCCTAGGGTTCCAGGATGTGAGTTTGCTGGGATTCCTTAGACTGAGGCCCTAACAAAGAAAAAAAGAAAGGAAGAAAAATAAAGTGAATGCAGGCAATTTTCTATGATTAGAGCTTTACTTCTGGCTCAGGAGAATTTTTTTTAAAAAAAACTGATGGATTCTGCAGTCTGAAAAAGTTTGAAAACTGCAGCATTACAGAATCAATTATTACCTGTGCTGTGTTTTTTCACGTTGGTTCATCTCCCCACTTTGTTCTTTCTCAGATTCTCTCCATGGGAATGATGACTGAATATTATCACTACTTTTTTACAACTCTGGTAAGATACTTCAGTAATTATTTGTACCATTACCACAGAAATAGCTGAAGAGCTTATTTTATGGCAGTGTTCTATGTATAGCCATGGTAGATTTCAAAAAAAAAAAAAATCTGCTAAAAATTATTGTAGCTCGTAGTCAGATCTTGTAAACAAGGTGGCTTGGCGTATCCCTCTCAATCAGCAATTCACATACTCTCTTTTCATCTCCCTTCAATCTGCTAATTAATTTAGTGAAGAACTCACACTTTAACAGCATATTCTTGAAAATGTTGGGCAGGAGGAAAAGACCAAAGTTACTGGTCTACTATGAAATTTGTAATTATTTTGTCATAGAGTAATTATCTCCAACTGGGAACTCTGGGAACTTGTGATCATGTTGACTATAAACAATAGATTTTTGTAATCAACATAGATGGAGTATGTCCAGTGGGTGAATGCTGAACTAGTCTTGCTTAAGGTTTCCATAGGACTTCTCTAAAATGGAGGAATTGGTCACAAAATCAGACTAGTATCCTTAATTGTTTCTGGTTATATTTTAACTGAATCAAACACAGTTGTTTAGGCTTTCAGAATGTTATTGACTTAGAGCAATCCATATTATTCAAGGGTTTTATTAAATGAAGACAGAGATGTTCCAAAATGAACGTAAGGGCAACTTTTTAAATAATTACTATCATATCAGTGGGTTATCTTTTGTGTACAAAAGTTGACCATAAAAACCAATATTGTTACAAAAAACTCTACTTTAACCTCCTTGACAATAAATTATTATTAATAATTTTTGTAAATGTTACAGTCACATATTGAGAAAACATTTAAAATATATAGAAATATATTTTTTCCCTTTTTCTTTCGTCACTTAATTATTTCTACCATTGTGAAAGATGAGAATGTTCTAATTAAAACCAGAGCATACAGTAGTATCTAGATGGATGGATGGATGGATGGAAGGATTTCATATCCTGGCAAATGATTTATACTCTTTCATATTATGTTATTTATGACATGATCTTAAAATGTGCCACACAAATTAATATCACTCAAATTAGCTCTTATATTCCTGTTTTGCAAACCTCTAATTCACATGGAATTGCTTCTTCATTGATCTAATACATACATCAGATAAAGTGACAGCAATTTACCCCAGGTAGCAGGCAAGAGAAATACCAAGTTTCTAAATTGTAAAATTATATTTTTTATGTTGTTGACTCTTTAAAAGGATGAAACAATCAATTTGTCATGATTTTCTGGGTAGGTTTCCCCTCCTCCCCCCTGTGTTTGTAGCAGAAACATTACAAAAATATTATAAATCAGCATATATACTCCTGGGCACCTTTCTTAGAATATAATATTGCAAATATCTGGAGTTCTGGGTTAACACAAATCATACCTATGATATCTAATAAAGCATATTCAGCTCATCATTATTTAGATTTAATAATATATGCAGTGTCTAGAAACTTGGTCTTAAGAAGAAAAATATATATTCAATATCAATAGGGATTTGACAGAAATTGTGAAAGACAAAGATAAGATTTCACATTCAGCTGTATTATTTCAGCTTTAAGTCTACATAGATGGTATTTGTTGATACAAAATACTATTTTCTATATTGGACTATTTCAGTTTCTCTGCTCAAAGAATAATACGAGGATAACTAATTGGAAGCTATATAATTGATATAAAGTCCTACCAACCCAGTGTGGCACTTTCATGTTATTGAAGTAATACAACATGATTCATTTTATCTTTAATGCCCTTGTCTTTTCCTTTTGTTTTTGTATTACCAACAAAATCTTGGTAATACAGGATTTGTTTGCACTAGACCTGGAACCCTATAGGTACAGTGGAGTCAATATGACTGGATTTCGTCTGCTTAACATTGACAATACACAAGTGGCTTCTGTTATTGATAAGTGGTCAATGGAAAGATTACAGGCACCACCCAAGCCAGAGACTGGACTCCTAGATGGCATGATGACTGTAAGTGACAAAACACCATCTGAAATGAAATAAGAAGTTATATTATTTTAGTGACAAGCAAATTCTAAGTGAGTTGATGACATAAAATCAATAGAGGATTGCAGCTACTCTGTGTTCATATGCAAAGATATGGTTATATTAATGAGCTGCAGACACATGGAACATTTACACCTCTATGAGTGTAAATGTTCTTTGGAACCAATCTTTGGAACCAATCTAATTGCAATCATATGCCTAGTTAAACCAATTGAAATCAGACTGCAAATGGATTCCTTTCAAGATGCAATTAGCCCAAGACTTCTCCAGGGCAAAGTGTTTTGTACAGGAAGAAATTTAGGAAATTCTAGTTTAGGTAAATGAAGTTCATGCCATACTTTTATAGATAGCCACAACTGAGCTGGAAGCTGAGGTAATTTTGGAAAAAGTAGCCCTAATGCCTTTGAACAATTCTGTAAGTTTTTTTTTGGGGGGGGGGAACAATTCTGAATTTTCAGAAATGCCGTAGAAATTGAGACAACCCAGAAACCTGTTCTTTACAGTACAAGGCAGTATTTACCTGCAAATGCATTGAAAACAATGAATTTCTGTTATCATGAGAGCATGATGTTTCACTTAATGACTGTGCTTAATGATGAAGTTGCTGGTACCAATTGTGATCAGTAAGTGAGAACTACCTGCAGTTGCTATGGTATTGATGGTGTTCTCATATCCTAAGGTCTCTTCTCTTACATCCAGTATTCTAAAGAAAAAAAGTAAGAAACTCTGTTGTTAAACAATTCAAAGCGATTCTCGATGTGTGGATTGTGGTTAGATTCCTGTTTGTGAGAAGTTTGGAGCTTATAGTATGATGATAGTATATTGGATTAAGAAAGGAAGATTAAGATTCACGCCCACCCGCAATCACGGAATGTCACTGGATGACTTTGGGCCAGTCTTCAAATTCAACCTTGTGCTTCTAAAGGAAAGGCATGATATAAATACAACAAAGTACAGGAATAGTTCACATGTAATACTAATTTGTTGTATTGATTGAGACTTCAAAGGGATTCCAGAGTTGTGCTGCAATTAAAGGTAACTGATAAATTCACATTGCCTATGTTTTGCAATGATCTATGTAGGTTAATGAAACAGAGAAGTAATCTGTTAATTTCCGGAAGGATTTACAAGGCTGGCATAGCCATGTAACTACAAAGTGGATTAGCTTAGCTGTTACACAATACTATTATTATCTCATCAGGATAATCATGCAGCTTTCTTGCTTAATTCATTAAATTTTGTATGTTAGGGAAAACGACACTACTTTGTATTGGTAACCTACCACATTTTTCCCCTTTAGGAAAAATGTTATTAAGAACTGGAAAAAAATCAGAATAGCACAACAGTACATATTAGTTGGTTGTTATATAACAATCTGCCTCAAAAAACAATCAAAGCCATTTTTCTTCTTCAGGTTGAACAAGTAACTTTTGAGTTAACTGTGAAGCTTAATAATAAATAATGCTACATTTCACTACAGGTTTTAGTCTTTTAACCAAATCACAAGGTTAGACCAATTAAACAATGTAAGGCTGTCATCTCAACAATTTAATGTTAGCAAATTTTAATTATTGACCTGATTCAGGGACTTGCTAGTCCAGAAAACAAATGTCTGAACTTAGGCCTACTGCTGTTTTATCATGGATAATTTATTGTAAATCCATAAATGTATTGCATAAAGAAAGCATATGCCTACACAGAAATTCACGAATCATAGGAAGAAAATCCTGGAGTGAATGTTTGGACAAGAATAAATTGAAAGAGAAATACAAGTGATAACTTCATGGAAGTTATCTGCCAGGACAGCAGAAGATATTGGCCTCTTTCAAAGAAGTGTGTGATAGCAGGAAATTTCAGTTTATTTTACATCTGCTGAAAGTCTAACTCTGCTAAAAAAATCATTGATCGAGTTTGGATCTACAGTCTGCCTCAGCTTGTCATGATTGTACATGGCTTAGAAAATACAAAACTGACCACAAAAGATTAAAAGCAAAGAAATCACATGGGGGGAAAAAGGCTGGAAAAAAGCCCCCAACCATTCAAAAGATTTTTTTAAAAAAAAATACTCAAGGGATGGAATGCTCACCCTTGGGTAGAGCCAGGTTTTCATGGCTTGCTTAAATAGAATGGGGGCGGGGTACTGCATGAATCATGGGGAGAATGGTTGAAAAAGGCCATTTCCTGAGACCCACCATGTGATATTGTTTAATCAATGGCAACAATACTGTTTGATTCCTCAAATAACCAACCCGTATGCCATGAACTGCTTTATAACTAGCATCTTGAATTAACTCAGAGGTTCGCTGGCTGCTAACACAGCTCACAAAACAGAGGTGTCCTTTTACTTTCCAGAAAAATAGGGAGGGTCTCTTCTGAAATGCTTCCCACACACACACACACCCTTTCTGTGGGCTAAGATATCCTTTACATGATGGTAGTCCAGCCCATGGCTCTTCCTCTTCTCTCATAATGTCATTCCTACATACTATTACGAGGATTCTGATGACTTCCTCAGAAGTCAAGCTCAGACTCTTCCCAGATAATCTGATAAGATCACATTTCTATCTGACAGAAAACAAACTCTGTCCAGTCAAAGTTTAATTGTGTAATAATCTAGGAAATGTTATACATCGGATATTAGATTACTCGCAAAAGCAGCCTAACTCTTTCTAACAAGGAATGAATCACAATATAAAATCATTTGCTCAGAGATCGGCGACAAATTCAGTAAACGACCAAACAAATAAATAAGACTACCAGTTTATTATCTGGTGGTTTTGATAAGAGTGGCTAAAGGGTGGATCCCTTTATTTATAAGGGTAGACAAATAGCCCATCCACAGTTGCCATTGTGGTCATAAACTCTTGAGAAAAGGTGATTTATTATCCATGACCTAATTCTCATCAAAAGGGGGAGTTTCAGAGGTGGGCTGCTGCCAGTTGAGACTAATTCAGTGCTATCCCATCCTATATCGACATTATTGTGAAGCTGTGTGCATGCGCGGAAGGCCACACACGTTCACATTTTCGATGCTGAGAAAACTGGTTGTTACAACCAGCAGCAGCCCACCCTTGGGGAGTTTGTTAAAGGAAGTCACAGGAATCTTGGGAGAACTTATCCATGTTATGGTAAGGAAAGAAGCAATAGACAAGAGTCACTTTCTTTATTATATTTCAAGATTGGTTTTATAATATTTTGGATGGAAGATAAGCCAGATCTAATAGTTGAAAGGGTGATGGAGAAAAGTATCTTGAAAGGTTAAAAAAAGTTAAACAAGATACTTGAAGGACAGTTGCAAAATTCGTAGCAGAAAGAAATGAAAAACATTTAAAACTCTGGATAGATGCAGAGTTTTCTAAAATTCGTGTGTGTGTGGAATAGAGAGATATGTATAGGAAATATATTTTCAGATAGTCTGTGAAAAGTCCTCAAGCAACAATAAAGGCTTGAAGGGTATGAGAGACACAAAAGGAAAATAAAGAAAGCATAAGCTCATTGTAAGGACAAGGGGCTGAATTGGTAAAGCGTGATAGTGCGGAGGAAGAATATTTTAACATTAGTCTGTCAACTCGCGGAGCATTCCTGACCTGCTCTCGAGTTACCGTAGGCAGGGGGATGGGGAACTAAGCCTCGCAAGTGAGGGAATTGCACTTCAGTCAAAATAAAAGCACATTCCAGCCATCTCTGTGTCAAGGCCATCTCCACGGAGACCCACAGTGGCTGGAGGAAGGGACTTCTACAACCTGTGAAATTGCTTTGTTGGGCAATGTGACTGATGACACACCTTGGGGGGAGGGGGGAACAGGGTCAGAACCAGGGCATGAATTAAGTGAGGTCAGAGTTGGCTTCACTTGGAATGTGCTAACATGAAGCTCCTAATAAATAACTGGATTTCTTTTGAAGCTTGGCTCAAGGCTCATGATTTAATTAGGGCACCGGTCAGAACCCTGACACAGTCTTCTTTCAGAAAGGAAATGAAGCCATAGTTAGTCTTGATTATGCCAATAGTGAAGAAGAGATATACAACTGCTAACAATGAAAAGTGAAAAGAACAGTTAATTACTTTATATGAATTCAGGCAGGTCATTACAGCCAAATTGAAGATAGCCAATTTGGCATTGAACTTAAGGCGGTAGACCAGGGGTGTCAAACTCAAGGCCCGCAGGCCAAAACTGGCCCGTGGGGTGCTTAAACCAGCTTGCAAATCGCAAAGGACTGGCCCATGGTGCCTCTGGCAGACAAAAGGGGGCATGGGGGGGGCATGCCCCCACACTCCAGAAGAAGATTTCCTGCAATGCTCTGCTGAACAAAACAGGGTGCAGTAGGCCATCCAGGCTGAAAACGGGGCACAGGGGTGCCACATGTGCCTCCCCCCCCATGCATGGCCTATAGAGGGGAACTACAATACTGATCTGGCCCTCGAAGAAATCCAGTTGGCACCCCTGCAGTAAACCAAAAACTGGGAGACCCTGCATTCTAGCAATAGCAATAGTGCTTAGACTTATATACTGCTTCACAGTGCTTTACAGCCCTCTCTAAGTGGTTTACATATTCAGCATATTGCCCCCAACAATTTGGGTCCTCATTTTACTGACCTTGGAAGGATGGAAGGCTGAGTCAATCTTGAGCCAGTCAGAATTGAACTCCTTGCAGTGAGCAGTGAGTTAGCCTGTAATACTGCATTCTAACCACTGCGCCATTACGATTCATCCGACATTGAGCACAAAAGCCAGCTGAATGACTTTGGGCCAGTCATATTCTCTCAGTGCTGAAAAAAGGCAAAGGCAAAGCCCTTCCAAACTATTGCTAAGAAAACTGCTTGGACTGGCAGGCAGTCACCAAGAGTTAGCAAAACTCAAAGGCACCAAATTCAGTGGCAGGAGAGGAGATGAATTTCATCCTAAGGAACGAAACTGGGCAAATTCCTCCAGCAGATTATGAACTAACATACTTGGGAATACTGTGATAGAAATGCAACAAGAGCCACAACATGAGGCATTTTAGCTTCCTATCTTTGAAAAATGCCATAGAAATTGTGTGCCTGACCTTATTATTCAATAAAGTTACTCATCATTATTTGTTAAATTGCAATGATACAACTATTAGATGACTTCATAGTTGGCTGAATGACAACATCCAGAGAGTTGTCATAGATAGTTCCATAGCAACTTGGATATAGCAGTGGGACAAATACCACAAGCCCAGACCTCAGTTTGGGCCCTGTCCTATTCAACATTTTTATTAATTGTCTGTATGAAGAAATGAGTTACCGTAGTCCTCACAGCATGGAAAAGACTGGCCAAGAACGACAACTGACCCCAACATTCCTTACATCCAGAAAGGCTCTGAAGACAGTTTGGCTAAAAGTGTAAAGTTTTAAAATGTAAAAGTTAGGAAACCTCTATTTCTTTTATGCTGTTTCTATTACTTTTTCTACTTCTGCTTTTCTATATACTTCCCAAAGTCTAAGCAATTGGTTTCAATGTACAAACAAACAACAAACAAAAATTATTAAATTGGCAGAAAACCCAAAATAGGAGAAATAACTAGCATTTTAGAAGAAAATAAGATTTCGAAAACATGCTACTCCTCTCATGTTCATACTTCTCTCACCAAGAGCCTTGGTAGTACAGTGGTTTAAAGCACCCTGTTATTAATACCAGCTGCCTGCAATTATTGCAGGTTCAAATCTCACCAAGGCTCAAGGTTGACTCAGCCTTCCATCCTTTCTAAGGTAGGTAAATTGAGGACCCAGTTTGTGGGGGGCAATAAGCTGACTTTGTATAAATATACAAAAGTATGAAGGCTATTGCTTAGCGCATTGTAAGCCACCCTGAGTCTCTGGAGAAGGACGGCATATAAATCAAATTTTTAAAAAAATGTTGGGTTTTTTTTGTCTTTTCCCCAAAACAGACAGAATCAGCTTTGATGTACGATGGCGTTTACATGGTAGCAGTGGCATCCCAACGGGCCTTCCAAATGACAGTCAGTTCTCTCCAGTGTCACCGGCATAAGCCATGGAGGTTTGGAACTCGCTTTATGAATCTGATAAAAGAGGTATATATGGGTTGTTCTTGGCATCAAAAACAATGCTTTCTTTACCTTTACTGAATATGGTCTATTTTATTCATAATGTTCAATGTCTCTTCAGTGTCCCAATATATTCAATTTCCCTTCTTTGATAAAGAAGCATCATCTTAGCATTGCCCAAATTTAGTTTAGTTTGTTGTAAAGGGGAATTAAGTTTTAAACATCAGTAATTCTGGCCTCAGAATTAATCAAGAAACTATTACATTTCAACTTCTAGTAAATTTCTATTTGTTGAGCTTGGGAAACTGAAACAATTCTTCTTTTTTTCAGAATTCCCTCAAAAGAATGTATTTGTTGAAATGCAGAGAATGAATGGCCTTGTTTTCAAGTATTTTTTCCAAAAAGTTCATTCATTTTTTTCTCACAAAGAGGGCAACACTCAAATTTATCTAGCTTATGTCTACAATTGTATTACAATTCTTATGTACTAGAACTGCCATTAATTGCCCTGTGTGTTATATCATACAGGGAAACTTCCTTCCTTCCTTCCTTCCTTCCTTCCTTCGAGAAGGCAGTGCTTTCAGCTAGATTTTATACACTTAGCTAGACAACTGAACAGCATTGGATATCTAGAGATAAAATTGAGATCCTCTTCTGATTGCTTCAGAATCTTTTCATACCACAGGACTTTGGAAAGGGGGGGGGGGGTGGGGCAGTTTGTGTGTGTGTGTGTGTGAGTGTGTGTGTGTGTGTGAGAGAGAGAGAGAGAGAAAGAGAGAGAGAGGGAGGGAGGGAGGAAGAGAGAGAGAGAAATGCATATTATTTTGCTAAATGGATTTGTTTCTGACCTTAGAATTTACAGTTCATCACAATAGCACTAAAATTTTTACAGATGCTATGAATAAATTATGAAAACACTAAAATAAGAAGATGGAATAATCACAGGGTAGAGCAGATTTCCCATTTTAAGAATATGGATACAATTTGGAAAATTCAAGAAACAGAATTGCCCATTCAAATTGTATCATATGTTGTACTATTGATCTGAAGGTAATCCATTTATTTCTATTGCAATAAAAATATTATTTTTAAATTCTATTTGTGTTATAATTACCATAAACAGGCCCATATACTAACCTGGCAAAAATAGTCACATATCCCATAAATCAGATCTGTACTTGAGCAGCAACCTATTTTGGGATTATTACAAACTTTAAATACCACAGAATTTTTCAATGGCCTTTTTTGATGCTTTGCATATAGAAGAGATTGAACAATGTAATTGTCTATGCAGCACAGGAAATACCAAAACAGGGACCCATATTGTTTTAAATTGCAATTTCTATGAAGACAGCCACCCTGATTATTTGTTGGGTTACCTGGTAAATGTCCAAGAAATTTTATATAACAACAAAATAAAACATTTCTACATTCTACATACAGCAAAATAATTTTCCTAGCTGAAAATAGTCTATCTGTTTTAAAGTTTTATATTTCTGGTTAATAACCTATATAAATAATGTCCACATTATTAAAAATATAAATTCAGACTTAATAAAGTTTTCTTGATAGAAATCACCACCATCACCATCTCTGGCTTGGGAAACAATTGTGTTTGTTTGTTTGTTCATTCATTCATTCATTCATTCATTCATTTATTCTTTTTACAAATAACTCAAGCTGGCAAGCCTATCCAACCAGAATGGGACTTTTCATCTCCGACTGTTCATTCTCCTTGGGCGATTCTCCCCCGATTTATCTCCTCAGCTGACACACCTCCATTCATTTGCCCTGGGCGATGGGCCACCGGCCCCTGCATCCCACACCCTTCGACATGGCCCATTCGCAGAAAGATGGTTCCTCCTGGGTGTTCCGCCCTCTGTGACAGTTAGCCCTCAACCAATTGGCTAGAGGGGATGTAATAGAAATCCAGCGAAAGGAGAGAGGTATAAAAGGATTTGCCAAAATGCCTTCCTCCCTCTCTCTCTCTTCCCCCCATCAGCCTCCTTTCTACCCCACCCATCCCCAATACAGGGAGGAACAGTTGGTTTACTTGGAAGTAAGTCTCACCAAATTCAATGCTAGGATTGCAGCGTGAAATATTTGCCTAGTATTTCAAATGGAACAACTGGTTTACTCGGAAGTAAAGAATACGCTGAACAGAGACAAAAAGTCCTAGATCCTATCCAACATACTTTTCTCCTCCTATTTTCCCCACAACAACAACCCTATGACATGGATTGGGTTAAGAGAAAGTGACCCAAAGTCAAAAATTCAAAACACCCTACAATTATTTCATAGCACAAATGAAACATTCTGGTATATGTAGGAGAATTAGAAATCAGCCTATGATTTCTCTATTGATTTAATATAACAGAATTAGAGGTCATCAACTAGTTTTCATGTGGATTGATATGATATACCATGCATTCAGATTCAATCAGTCATGGAGATTAAATCTTTTCCAAAAGGCCTCACCCCTGGATTCTTATGTCATTTGATATCTAAATCAAATTTAGATTAATGCTTCACTCTCCCTTTGAAAATAAGTATATTCCTTAAGAAAAAGCAGTAATTTCCTTGCAAAAACAAGGGTGTATTTTTTTCTTGAGTAATAAAAGGAGGAACTAATGGCATTTTTGAGAAGAAAAATATAACTATCTCTTTCCTCACATTTATTTTCTTCCTCAAATCAATTAGCCTCAGAAAAGTGAACAGAATCACAATGTCACTGGCCATCTTTTCTCAGTATATTGTATAATCTTTTCATTTAGCTTAAATAATTATTCCTAAATCTGTCCCCTTCAAAATATTTTCCTAAAACAGCTGCTAAATAAGGATTAATAATAAATAAGGAGTTCATAAAGATATCTCATATACACCATTTGATCTACACTTGGCTATTTTTCTTCTCATGGCAAGATAATTTGCTAGGTTTTTAAGAAAAGCTGAATGCTGAAAAGAAAAGAAAAGAAATCCCAACCCACCCACATGCAGAAGCAGAAACACCAGGCTGCAGAAACAGATTTCAAGATGGTCTCTATAATTTGTAACAAATTGTTGATTTTAAAACCATATTAAAATCAATTTTCCCATAATGTTAGTGACAAAATTAAGTCATTTTGTCTGCTTGTTTGGAACACTTATATGGTTATCCAATGAATGAACAAATAAAGATTTGAAATTGGAATTAGGAGCTGCCAAACTCTTTATGATACAGAATAAATAGGTTGCAATATTACACGGTCACAGATGAGTAAAGTTCATCTTCACTTTCTACACAAATGTAGGCAGAGTTTATTCTGTTGTGAATACATGTGCATTCTTTATGCTCTCATCATATACAGTAAGTGCACAGCTGCTTTCTATGTGTTCCACGTCAGAATAACAAGGACACACTTTTACATAGCGGAATGTATTATGGTTGTTGCATTTTTATATATCCTTGTTTTCAGAAATTCAGCGTGCATCCATCCTAAACTGTATCATAACAGCCATTTGTCTAACAAAAAGGAATAATCAAATAACTTTCAGTGCCTCTTATATGTATCTTTCTGTGCATGAATCTCACTAGGATACATCACATTGTTTTGATGTGGCATAGCCTTGTGGAGGCATAAGAATGCATTTCATTCTCTCTCACACACACACAAACACACACATATATATCAAAAAGAGCCTTGGATAGTACAGTGGTCTAAAGCCCTGTTATTAACATCAGCTGCCTGCAATTATTGCAGGTTCAAATCTCACCAAGGCTCAAGGTTGACTCAGCCTTCCATCCTTTCTAAGGTAGGTAAATTGAGGACCCAGTTTGTGGGGGCAATAAGCTGACTTTGTATAAATATACAAAAGTATGAAGGCTATTGCTTAGCCCATTGTAAGCCGCCCTGAGTCTCCGGAGAAGGGCGGCATATAAATCAAATTTAAAAAAAAAAAGGTGGTATTCACTTACCTTCGCTACTGGTTCAGAAACGTGAATACGCACACAGTGTAAAAAATGGGACGTGAAGACATCTCAGTGGGTGGGTGGAGCTTCCCACAGCCGCTACCGGTTAACCCGAATTTCAAGCTTTTTAGCTCTCATCAGCCAGCCATATCCTTACTTGGATTCGAACTTGGGCTGCCTGCATGTTAGGCAGTTGTATTAATCACTGAGCCACAAGTTCTCCTCCCTTTATCAACTTGAGCCAGGGGAAAGATTAAGTGTTTACCAAGACACCTGGTCTACCCCAACATGTGGGAGGGGGCATTCTGCTCCCTTTTGCCTTTCAGCTCCAATCCAGGAGCCCTCAAGCAGTCGCAGTCACGATAAACCATTTTTATACCAAATATATACCCCTCCTACATGTTGGGGTAGACCAGGTGTCTCAGTAAACACTATATGTGTGTGTGTGTGTGTGTGTGTGTGTCTGTGTGTGCTTTTTAATTAATAACAAAGAAAAGGGGAGCAAAACACATAACAATGTTATAGTAATGGAGATGCATATATAAAAAGTGCTCTAAAAGTGATAGAAATACAATAATAAAAAATATATACAGTATGTCATTACAATAATGCAGTTAGAATTCTATATATACTTTTCTAATGAAAATATTATTCAAATATGTATACATTTCTAATACATTGATATAATTATCATGTTTTTAAAACACCATCAAACAACCTATCCCAGGATTTTGGTAAGGACTTGATTGATGGATAAAAATGCCAAATTCAGTTTAAACATCTGACTGATTAATAACAGAAAAGGCATGTATGTGCCTTGTCCTACCTATATGGATTGAATGAATATTATATATGATTTATACTCAACATTAGTGATACGAAATTGAAGATTTGGGAGCAATATAAAAATCCAATATAAAAGTCCATCAATATAAAAATCTATGAATACTATAAGTTCTGTAAATATCTGTAAATATTTAAAATGTAGTAATGTTACCATAAATAAGATGGGAATGGAAATATTATTATCTCAAGTCATAAATTTCTGTCATAAATTATGTTAATAATTCCAGGAGTTGAATAATACTGTGATAAATGGTAATTCAGAATTCCTTGAAATTCTTTTCTTTCAATTTCATTAGTGCATAATCTGCTTTCTGGCTTCAATATTTGTATTGTTAATTATCATTATTACAGGTAGTCCTTGACTTTCAACCAGTTGTTTAATGACCATTCAAAGTTATGATGGCTGAGGAAGATTTGTAAAACACTTCCGATGTCTTAAATGTCGCTCTGTCCCCCATGGCCACAGATCGTGATCTAGGTGCTTGGCAACTTGCTATCAAGCACTCTGTGAACATGTGACTGCTATTTGCCAACTTCCCTAGAAAGCCAAACTGTTGTTACCTGCTGAAGGATTTCCCCTCCCCTCCATAAACATGGGGAAGTGTGTGGAAAAACTTTTGTCAGGCTGAAGAAGGAAAGTTTGGATCATTGGAACTTTGCAGAAGTTTGTGGATGGAAGGGAGGGGAAATCCTGAACTGGGTTAGAGAAACAAAGAACTGAGCTCCATTCCTGCACTGTTCAGGTTCTTCTGTGCATGTAGTACTTAGCTATTGATGAAATATTAAATTAAAGAAAAGTATAGAATTAATGGGGATGCAGTGGCTCAGTGGCTAAGACGTTGAGCTTATCGATCGAAAGGTTGGCAGTTCAGTGGCTGGAATCCCTGGTGGCGCATAATGGGGTGAGTTCCCGTTACTTGTCTCAGCTTCTGCCAACCTAGCAGTTCGAAAGCACCTAAAAAATGCAAGTAGAAAAATAGGGACCACCTTTGGTGGGAAGGGAACAGCGTTCTGTGCACCTTCGACGTTTAGTCATGCCAGCCACATGTCTTCGGACAGCGCTGGCTCTTCAGTTTTGAAATGGAGATGAACACCGCTCATCTCCATTTATATAGCGTTTATATAAACTATATAGATTGGATATGGATATGGATATGGATATGGATATGGATATGGATATGGATATGGATATCCGTTTATATAGAGTTGGGAATGACTAGCACATATGTGCGAGGGGAACGTTTACCTTTATAGAATTAATCAAACAAAGCTACATTAACCAGTTTCAAAAGTAATTATATCAAGGAATAGAAGTTACACATCTATTTTTTATTTATAAAAGATGAAGCTAAACATATTGCACATAATCATATTTCTATCTCCCTCTCAATCTGTTTTTTTAGGGCCACTGGAGTGGTTTGACAGGACGCATTTCTTTCAACAAAACAGATGGTTTAAGAAAAGATTTTGATTTGGATATCATCAGCCTGAAGGAAGAAGGAATGGAAAAGGTAACCAGTTTGGTACCACTGTATTCCTAATGTAACCCATGGTACAGTCAGCAAGACTGTAGATATTTAAAGGCCTAGTTGACTACAGGTGGCTATATTGTTATCTATACCATAATCTGATCAAGGCACATTGAAATAAATATTCAAGACTTTTCTCCACCACTTTCTTCTCATAGCAACCTATGTAAATTTAATGTTTTTCTCAGATTGAAAAAAATACTGCTAGTATCATATCATCTTATTAAAAAATATTTACATTGGTAGCAAAATTAAGAGAATAATGTAGTAAAATAAAATATCCATAAAATTAAAGGACTACTATTGTTTTCTTCTGCAAAAGATAGGAATCTTGCAAATTGTGTTATTTTTCATATTCCATATGCTAATATAAACAAATTTAGATATAAAGACAATATCTTCCTTAGTACTTACCATCATGCCGGGTAGAGACCATGACTATTTTAAATTGAGCCTACATCCTGTCATCATTATATAAATTATTTTTAATATATTCCCTGCAGCATTATAGACCGTAATACTTTTAAGTGGGTTAGTTTGGAGAAGGCTCTATTTTGTTCATAATTTGAAGTAGGGATAGTAACATTTCACAAGTGCCTTATTATGAACAATTTTCACAGTATTGTGTGTGGGCTTAGAACTATCTCATCCATTTCTGTTATCTTTAAAAAAGAAGGAAATGTTTTCATTTTAAAGAAAAGTAAATTTGATAAGCTTTGTATCAAGCTATCCCAAGAACATTGCCTCCTCTTGAAAGAATCCTGTTTTTCAGAAACCTTCTGCAAGGTCAGCAAATTAGATAAATTTGTTTCTACTATATATGGAGAACATTTTTTGAACAATCTTTAATGTAATGTAAAAGATTTCCAACCTAAACTTATCTTTTCTAGTTGGTTTGCAAATCTCCTTTTTACCTGGAAAAATTGATCTGTGCATTCATGTTGATCTTTCATCTAAGCATGTGGTTTCCCTCTGAGGATTCGTTATCTCTTTTTTCTTCCTCAAATTTTCAAAACTGTTATAGCTATCATAAACAAAATGATAAGAAAACATTATTCTCCCAAGATCAGAAAATGACTTTTAGAGTGTTTTGCTAACACAGTAAAATCCAAGTCAGGACATTGCTTTACTGTTTTATTTACTTATTTAGTTGTTACCAAAGAGTTCCTTCTTTATTCTCTACCAAGGTTATAAGGAGACTTCTCTGGACTCATGGTAAACGTCACGTTCCACCATATGTGATCAATAGTACCTATATTTGAGGAACAGTACTGCCTTCTGCCTGAAGCTTGCATACACAAGTTGCTTTTGGAAACAAAAGGAAGCAATGATGGCATAGTACTGGATGTTCTATCATTACAGGTCTGGCCTGCAAGAATTAATAACCACTAAATAACAGCAAAGAGTTAAGTATTCAGGCATCTCTTTGCTACTGCTTAGTGGTTCAACCTGGTGCTCTGACCCACTCATTGGGCCACATAAGCAAATTCTGCTGAAATTATTGCATGCTGGCTGTAGCAGACCATGATCTGGTTTGTATTATTCAAAAGCTATCACCATTATAGTTCTGCCATTGTTCACCATATTTTCTTTGAAATTATTAACAAAGCTTTCAAGAAAGCAATTGGTTTATATGGGCTCTTCCATGCAGCCTTATCTTGATGGTGGATTTTTTTTTTAAAAAAAGATGCTGTTTGGTGTACTATAGTACTTTTGTTCAATTGGTCCAATAAGCCCCAATGTGTTTAAAGCCTCTAAACAAAGGTTGTTATTTATACTATTACCTCAGCCAGGTTCAGAGAATATCCAACACAAGTGGCAACAGAGTGTGTTGTTCATGCTTTTTAGATGAGCTTGAAGGACCTGATATTGCTGTTACATGCTTTGCATTATCTCACCTATTTGTGTCCTATGCAGTTCTTCATTTCAAGGTCATTGATCTAAGTTTCTCCAGAGGGGCTGTCAATTGGCACAAAACATAAAAGTCAGTTCTTCAATGAAGCAATACTGAAAAATGCACATCCGATCTTTATAAAATAAATGCAAGGTATAGGATTAATAAGAGATAAGTTCTACACATTTTTAATTTCCTGAATTATTTTTATAGTCTAATTCATCTTTAGTTCAATCTGTTTACCACAGAAATGTGAAAAGGTGCACGAAAGGTTGACTTTATTTTCATGCTCTGTCATGCACTGCCCAAGAATAAGATCCAACTGGCTGCTAAGATCCAGTGGTCTAAGGTAAGATCCATTATGGAGAGATCCCAAACTTGAATCTCATCATGGAATGGAACCCTTTTTTTTTTGTAAGAAACTTTGTAACATAATTATAGCAATAGCACTTAGACTTATATACTGCTTCACAGTGCCTTACAGCCCTCTGTAAGCGGTTTACAGAGTCAGCATACTACCCTCAACAATCTAGGTCCTTATTTTACCCACCTCTGAAGGATGGAAGGCTGAGTCTACCTTGAGCTGGTGAGACTCGAACTGCCGAACTGCAGGCAGCCAACAGGCAGCAGAAGTAGCCTGCAGTACTGCACTCTAACCACTACATCACTGTGGGTCATAATTATAACTCACATACATTAGACATAATTATGTATGTCTAATGTATGTGAGTTCTCTGCATATTTGTTCTGTAAATGCTAGGCCATACCATTCAAAATACAGTATTTCATACTTTTTCATATTTCTTTCCCTTTAAAAAAATCCCCTTTTACAAAAAGATATTTTATATTTGTGAATCAGTAGAATTTTATAGGCAAAACAGAAAATATTTCCTATTGATTTAACAGCCATTTCTAGCTACATCTCTCTCTACTTTTTAAAGTTCAGCCCAGTACAGAGGATACCAAATAATACTTTACTTTTGAAAATGTTTGCGCAACCCAATCCTATTCTGATTTTTCATTGAAGTTCTGAAAATAGTCAGAGTTTCTATCAACATATACATTTTACATTTCTTTAATAATTCTTTAAATGGATTTTTGTCTACAAAGGTTAGATGATAAGAATATTTTCTGCTGATACATTAGATTCTTCACTGATTGACAGCTCGGGTTCAAGACCCATACAATGGGGTGAGTTTCTGTAACTTGCCCAGGTTCCTGCACACCTAGAAGTCTGAAATCATGCAAATCCAAGTAGATTAATAGATTTTACTGCTTTGGGGAGCATATCTTTTTTTTCATTACTCTATTTGTACAATAATGTGAAGATTTTATGGGGTGTCCCAAAGGTGCTTTTTCAAGAGGCAAATGGACTTTCTGGTTTTCCTTTGAAGATGTTTCACTTCTCATCCAAGAAGCTGCTTTAGAGCTCAAGAAGCATCTTGGATGAGAAATGAAACATCTTCAATGAAAAACCAGAAAGTCCAGTTGCCTCTTGAAAAAGCATCTTTGGGACAACCATGACCTGGATGACGGAGAATCTCAATAGTCATTTTATGTTACCTGTTTTATGGAGTATTAGCTATACTGACTTTCCTTAGTTCTTTTGTTTCCTTAGTTCTTTTGCAACTGAAGTGCTGATATTGTAATGTGTATGTGTATGCGTGTGTGTGTGTGTGTGTGTGTGTGTGTATCTCATCATCAGCCACAGATGGAAGATAAGACACTAATAGGTCCTAAAAGTTTAATCAGAATCCATATCGATATTTTATTTTTTGACGTTTTCAGGAAGCTTGTTGATTTGATCTCGAGTTAGTGAATTCAAAACAGGAGGAATCAGTTGCTGGTTATTGATCGTTTGATCAAGCAGGAATTTCAAGAAGGGTAGTCCAGTTTCAATAAATACAGGCAATTTTTTTTTTGTTATTTGAGATTTTATAAATTTAGTTTGCTAGTAATTTTCATGCACTAAAATTTTAATCTAGAATTATGTGTATCAAAACTAATTGGAGCCAGAGTCAAGTGTAGAATTATAATCTCTTGGACAGCCTCGCCTTGTTTTTTAAAATCTATAGTATAGGATTAGATGTAATAGAAGAGCCACTTTATATTTTTGTTGCTGACTTATTGGAATAATTTATTTCATATATTAGAAAAGGAGTATGGTATAGTTCTTATTATTGCTGGTCAACTGTAAAAGTAGCCCATTCCACTTCCAAAAAATTAAGTTTAAAGACACTTCCACCTTGTATCCCAGACAGTGAGCTATTTCTGTAATCCCCCCCCCCTTTTTTTATTGAATAGTTTCTGAACATCAGGTTTTTTTAAACCTGGGGTTCTATTTTAAAAAGATAAACTTTAGCTGATTCCACAAGCATTCCGTAAGATAGTTAAGGATGGAAAGCTTCTTGAACTGACTTTGAGGCAATCTACCTTTCAAGCAGGCCTACAAAAAAGAAGCCATCAGAGCATACATTGATGAAACTGATAATAAGTAAGTGGACCGATAACAGGTAAATAGAACATTTGTAGGAAAACACAAAATACAGAAAAAGTTCCTCATCTTGGTTTACCACAACTTGAATAAATGGCACAAATCTGATTTTTTTAAAAAAAAAAAAAGAAAGAAAAAAGAAAAAAGACGGTGTGTAGTTGGGAATGGTTTCCATCTTGCTCCCTAAAAGGCTCTACTTGCAAGGACATTCTTCACTCCTATGAATTTCACTTTTTCTGTAACAATATACACTTCATGGTTTGTACCAATTGACAGCACTAGTGTGAAGTTATCCAATTATTTACTTGTAACATTTGTCTTTAATATAAATCTTGTACAACTTCTTACAGCTCATGTAACTTTTATTTTTAATGATAAATATGATAGCTCCTACATAATTAGAAGCTTTATGAATTTGCAAGAATGACTAGGAACTACATGCTCAAAAAATCTGAAACAGGTGACTTTTTTCAACCAATCTAAACATTTATGCACACGTTTTTCTGTAAAACTTGTTACAAATATACTGATATTTTGGCCATTTATTATTCTCTCACTGATGAAGAATGGATACAAATCATTATAACTAGTTTTGAAGAGCTGTGTGCATGCTATTTCAACTATTGCCATTGATACTATTAACACTAAATGTTATTTGATTTGCTGAGTGTCATCATTTAATATCTGAATGCTTTTTCACTACTCAAAGTGACATTTATTTCGCTTTCCTTCCGCTAAATAAAACTAACTTGTTTGCATCTGTATTATGTTTATAATGAATCTCTTTTGGAACAAATATGGAAAAATAAATAAAAATGAGCCTTTGAATTTAATATAGACCCGGTGTGTAATAGGTAACCTGTAGATTCTTGTAAGCTGCCTTGAACATTGGAATATAGAAATTTATATAAACTGTGAATCAATAATAACTCAAAGAAATAAATGTATTAGCAATATACAGTCTATTTACTTATTTTCATGTTTTAATTTTAATGAATCAATTGTGCTATATGTTTGAAAGGGAATGGATATACAATACTTTTTTTAACTTATATCTAAGAGTTTAATAATATATGTATGAGTGAAAAATGGTTTCTTCCAGTCTATGATAATTTATATTTACAGCTGTCCAAATGCACAAATATATTGTACATTCTGCTGTATGAAGAAAAACATCAGTTTAATTGATATGCCTTTATATCTAAGAGTTGGCGTAGAATTCTAATTAATTATAGAAAGCCACAGCATGTTGTGAAGGTAGACAAGGATCTACAATATCTGAAACTAGGAATTGTCCATGATCTTGTGCTGAGGTTCAAAGGTGACAAATTTGAAAACATAAGCTTAACTTTAGAGGCATATATAGGATTTTGACAAACTAACCCCAAAATCAATCAAATGTATATAAATTGAATAATAGATATATTGGTCTACATTTGAATCTGGAAACTGGTATCATTCTGATATGCCACTTTATTGTAATGCCACAATTTATGTAATGCATGCACAGATGAATTTAATAGATGATGGTGCTCACATAGAAATGAAAGCATCAGAGCTGGTTTATGTTATTTCATAGCATACAAGTTTTTACTCCTCTGCAAACTACCCTTATTGGCATAAAAATGATTTTATAGACGTCATCTTTCCTTATAAGAAGTAAGCGTTTGGGAGTATCTTTGGGAGTTCACACAGCCCTACTTCCACATCCATCACAAATACACACATAGCTAATGCTCACAATTATATACAGTATGGACAAATCTCTGAAGAAGAAAAAGATATGTGTTCAGGGCAAGAAACTCAAATATTTTATTTTACCAATTTACTTTGGTAAATCATTGCATCTGTGTGTTCAGACTGAGTGGACAGAGATTTTTCTTAAACCTTCTAAATATATAACTTTCACAAACACTATATTTGCAGGAGGTGACATCTTGCCAGTTGTTCAAGTTCATATTTTGCTAACTTTTTCAATAAGATGTCCATATATAAGCAAAACTATCAGATTATATTATTCTGTCAAGATAGATTTTAGAATCCCATAAGATTAGATCTGGTTTAGAAATTAATAGTGACCATATAGCCCAGTTTGAACCCAGTTCAGCATTATGGATTCAATTTTCCCTGCTTATCCCCTTCTCTCCCTATTTTGGAAAAGTGACAGACAAGGGTAGAATCTTTTTGCATGCATAGTACTGTATATCTGCAATATTCAAATGTTATACTTCTCATAAAGCTTTACTTTGTGGTACATACAAATTGGTTGGAACCACATAATAGAAAGTTAATTCAATTTCAAATTCAGCCTTAGCTGATGTACTGTATATTCCTTAGCTTGATTCATCTCCTCATTTAGCTACTTTATTGATGAGCCAACTTTTTTCAATAAAAGAATTCATTCATTAATTAGTCAATTCATTATGTCAAAACCTATTTCTAGTTTACAACAGAAATTATATAGCTATTAAAGTGAAAAGGATTGTCCAAGTTATTCCTGTCACCATATATGATAATTGTACTGTAGTACTTATGTATATATTACAAGAATAGAACAGAAGAAAAAATGCTCATGTCTAGTACAGATCCATATATTAATTATAAGCAAAATGCATTTTGTGAAGTTTTCTGAAAGAAAGGGCCTACAGAAAACACATGTAAGAAATATGAAAAATTGAAATAAAATGAATATGAAGGCATTTCTAATTTAGATAGATGAAAAATCAGTACTATTAATTATTAAATATAATTAACCAGCAATAATTAACTCAATAAATCTTAATGCTATTAGAGAATTATAATGAAAATCTAAGTATACAATTATAATAGTTTTGCATTTTATTTTTAATGAAGAATTGTTATGTGTTCTTTTTTGTTTTTTTATAAATTAAGGTTGCTGGTGAAGTTTCTAATCATTTATATAAAGTTTGGAAGAAGGTTTGTATCTAGACAAGTTGTGTAAGGAACTGTTACTTCAAGTCTCAAACTATTCCTTGGGATTTTGAAAAATGGTATTAAATTGCAGTTTAGAGACAATATATTGGAATGTGTTTTCCTGTGTAAAACAGATTTTTGAGTATATAGGAAGTCTTGCTGCACAATAGACTGGGATGAATGCATAATAATTACAATTTAGAACACAATGATGTTTAATCCAAATCATAGTCAACCAAAGTATTAGCTGTACTGCCAACAATCAAAATTAAATTCTCATTGTGCTTTTATGAATGAATAAAGATCTCCCTCTTTCAAGGATTTGTAATGGTTAGTGAAAGATTTAATAGAAAGGGTGCTACATGCATTTCAAAGTATTGATTTAACATCAATTTGCACCTTACAATGATTGGATCAGATTCCTTTAATGTGATTTATAATCCACCTTTTTGTTCTAATGAGCACTGGATGTAGATACAAAGATGTTTTGATCAATGCAACATTACTGTGGATGATATTGAATAATATTTTTGGCTTAAAATGGACTAATATAATATATATGGGCATGTGCATGTATAAAAACCAATATCAGTTATAATATAGATGTAAATTATTTTTTATCAAAGAACACTTCTTTCCACATAAGAGACATATTGAGAACTGTTCACTGGAATGAAAAGTAATACATCCATAATAAATTCCCTTGCATATTGAAAAAGTCATTAAATAGAATCGCTTCCTGTTTTTTAAATCTCTCGTATCACATATTTTTGTACCACAAATAAATTAATCAGGAAATATAGTCTTTTTTATAATGCACCTATTGGCTCAGTATAGTTACAGTAGTTTGAGCTATATTCCTAATAACATATCTAATTATTAAACTTTTTATAACTGTGAAGCTAATTAATAAGGAACAAAAGTTTATTTGAAGCTGAATGCAAAGATTCAGTTTGATAAATGATTCAGATCATTTGAATTCATTAATGAAGCCAAATAAGTCTGGTTTCTTGAGTCAAAGTCTCAAATTCAGAATCAGAAACAATCTGCATGCTCTTAATATTTTTATTATCAGTGATAACTATCATCCACAATCTGACATGTAATAATATATGTGAAAGGAGTTTATTTTAAATTAATTTAATTTGGTACGTATTCAGTTCATGTGTTGGGATGTGTTTCTCACAGTGAATTGTCACTAAACTGCAATAAGCCTGAATTCCCCCTGGTGATGTGATCCGTGATGTTATTCCTTCAAACACAATTCTGATCTTTCACTGCTGTAAAACTAACTAACACTGTCATCCCACTAATATTAATGTATTGTAGTTCTATATTTTATCTTGTACTGTTTGTGACTGTGTTGGTTGGTTTTAGTTTTTGTTTTTATACTGATGTTTTTATAATTTTTCATTGCCTGTATTTCAAACACATTTTAAAATATTTTAAAATATAAGGTGGCAACTTGTGAAAGCATAGAATCTTTACAGCCAGAAGATTGTGGCTTTAACACTGCCAGGGTAGGATTGGAGCCAGCGGTATAGCATATCAGACTTAAGAAAGAGATCAGGAGAGAAAAGGTATACTAATAAATGTGACCTTCAGTAGAAACAGAGGAAAATAGAAGTCTAGCTTCCAGGGATGGAGAAAAAGAGGAAATAATTTGCCCAGTATTCTCAATAACAAGTAATCTTGGTTAAGTCAGTACATCTCAAGTAGCTGGGAAGCATAGATCTGAAATTTGCTGTGCTGATCAACACCAGAGAAATTAGATGATTGGTCGAGGTTAGTATGCAGCATCTTCTTATTTTTATGACTTTACTGCCCAGAGAAAGAGGACAACCATTAATTTATCATTTATAAATGGACTATTATTTTAATTCTCCTTTTCCTGGCCATTTTGGATAGATTATATGGAACTTGGATTCCATCAACATCTAGAGGTTTTCCTCTCTCTGGTTCTTGTATAATGGTATGCTTCTCTGGGGGAGTGGGGGAGAAATAACCCTACTTTATGATATAATTTAGAATCAATGCTGTTGAATTTATTTCTTTATAAATGCAAATAATAATTATCTGAAACAATGGCACTGTTATTCTGGATTTGTAGAAGTAGAAAATAAGTATAGTTCTGCTTTGAGTTTGCCATCAGATTTTGATATTTGAGAAAAGACCAAGCAACAGACTATAAACTACTTTTGAGAGCCAACTCAAAAATGGTGTCTGTGAGATTATAATCTGAAAAGACCTCACCAAAGTACTGTACTGAATCCTGGAAAATCTAAAGATGTACCCATACCTTCAAACATGTACTGTATATGCACATATCCTTTGGGGCATAGCGGTATCATACAAAGCACAGAAAAGAAGTAAGAAATAGAAAGCAAAATTAATTAAATGCGAAGACAAAATATAGCTGAACACCATTTACTAATTCAGAAAAAAAAATATCTACATAACTTCTTAACCTTGCAAAGCCATCTTTGCCTCCTCCCTGGCCATGCATTCCATTATGCACAGTGGTGGGATTCAAATAATTTAACAACCAGTTCTCTGACCTAATGATTTCTTCCAACAACCAGTTCATCAAACTGCTCAGAAAGTTAACAACCGGTTCTCCCGAAGTGGTGCGAACTGGCTGAATCCCACCACTGATTATGCACTGCTTTCTGTTAATTAAACTTTTCCTCCTTCTCCTTCTGAGAATCCCATCATCACTGTCCAACCAGAACTATTTTAGTCTTCTCTTTTTTTTCTTAGTTCATTCACATATTCTTCATATATTTATGCCTAACCATCTCATTAACCTTTTTTCCACATTGGTCACTCAATTTTATATTTATATAATTTATATTCATTCATCATCCATTGACCATAGATGACACATGCATGCTTCAAAACTCACCCATTACCACCGCATTCACATTATTTTTTTGTTTCTTGTGACATAGCTAAGTCTCACTTCCAGGATCAAAGGACACAGAAGCACACAATTTTATATCTTGATTTTTACTTACTTTGACACACATTCACCCGTGTCATCAAACTACATGCTACTTGTTATTTTCCTAAAAGAATTTGCACATAGTGTATTAAAATGTCTCTAGCCATGTCCCCATCATTAGTAAACATTTATCTACTTGTTCCAATTTATGTATAACTTCTGTGTGTGTTCAAATATACACACACATTCACATTTCCTGCCAGCATACCCCTAACATCATCACAAACATTCTTTGTACATTGATCCATAAATACATTAAATGTTTTTCTCTGTGCCTCTAACTACTCAGTGGTTAATTATTTTCTAAAATTGTAATTTACTTTCATTCATGTTGAACTTCCATCATATACTACTCTTAAGCTATTTAGCAACAATCATTCAACTCCATTTTCATGAAAAATTCCATTATTTTATCCTACTTATCATATGCTTTCTCTAAATCAAATTAAATTATTGTCTGTTGAAGAGCAAAAGATACAGTTCATCTTGTACTTCTTTCAATCAGAATTTTGCTAAACTTAACTGATTAATTTTTCAAGCTGATTCAGGGGAAAGAAATTCAAAAGCTGATTCCAATCTTACTTCTAGCCTCCCAGCTTCAACCTGGGAATTAGATTACTGGATTGCTAGGCATTCCAGACTCAGGATGATTCCCTGTCAGGTCTATTTGTAATAGATTATGAACAAAATGATAGACACAGTAAGAGTGTGAGTTGTAGTCCGACTAGGCATTATAGCTGACTAGGTGGCTTTGGGCCAATCATTCTTTCTCAGCCCAATTTACCTTGCAGGATTGCTATTGTTGGGAAAATAGGATGAGAAAGGACTATTGGTATGTTCATCATCTTGTGTATTTTTTCTAAACTTTGTAAAAAAGGAATGGATGCTACTGGGAGTGAAGTGAACAAGGTCAAGCTCACATTGAGACTGATCATCAAATGGCAATTAGTACATCAAACAAGAAATCTTTTTCCTGGTATACCTAAACAATCATCTTCATCTGAGGGAAAATGATAATAATTGAGCATTTGCTTAGCAGCTCCCCTTTGGAGTAGTTTTTCCTCTGAAGTTCATACGACCCCTACTCTCATAGCTTTTCAGAAGCATGGAAAAAACTTTTATATTTAGCCCCTACTTTATAGAATTCTAGTTTTATTTTATTCATTATTTTAATAACCTTTATTCTGATTTTGCAGTCTGTTTTATTACGCAAATTCTGTAAACTGCCCAAACTCTGCTGATTTGTTAGCAGACATATAAATAAAATAAATAAATCTGTCTATGGTTTATGTATTCAACTTTGTGACATTTTGCTTCACGTGAGAGAATAACAGCATTCTTCTAGTCATCAAGCATAGATTCAGACTTGAGATATATGCTGAATAATCTCTCCTTAAGCAAAAAAAAGTTAACATTTCTCCAGTTACCTATTTTAACATGTTTCCAGTTACAGTCAACACATACATCCTTAAATTATTTTAACCTTATCACAATATTTATGACTATTTTCATCATTTTGTTTTGACATTAACATTTACAGAATTCATTTCAATTAGCGCCATGCTAATCTCTAATATGCTTCTTCCACCATCCTGAAATCATTTCATTATTTTTTTTCTTAATTATATTCACTATACTGGAGAACCCTGGTGTAACCCTTTCTATCCACTTCCTAAAAAAAATTTTTTTTAAATCTACTGTAATATTTTTTTTTCAGTTTCACTGTCTCTTTTATCCTAGTAATTTGTTGACAACTATATTTTCTGCTATCTATACATTGTATAATCTGATGATTTCTAATTCTGGTGTTATTTGACTTGATTTATACTGATTTTTTTTTGTGATCAGTCAAGAGAGCCATTATGTCATTTTCCTGGTGAAAACATTAAATAATGATATTCTTGAAGATCTACTAGTGTCCTATGCTACTTGTTCAACAAAATGTACCATATTTTTCAGAGTATAAGACGCACCTTTCCCCCCCTAAAAGAGGGTGAAAATTTGGTTGTGTCTTATACACTGAATGTAGCCCTACCCAGCCTCTAAAACGGAGGTTTCAGAGACTGAAAAAATAAGCCTCTGAAATGGAAGTTTCAGAGGCTGAAAAAAAAAGCAAGACGCAGAGCTCACAACCAACCAACCTGTTGCTAAAGTTCTGGGAACAGCTGATTGAGAGTTTTCCGGGAGGCCGATCCACCCACTAATCAGCTTTTTTCTTATTTTCCTCCCCAAAAAGTAAGGTGCGTCTTATACTCCGATGCGTCTTATAGTCCAAAAAATACGGTAGATTCAGATGTGTCTTATTTGATGGACTTACATATGATTTTCTGGAAGCTTAGAAATGAGTCTATCACTGGTTATCTCAGTAAAGATCTCATAGGCATGAAGTATAAACATATAAACTATAAACTTGATCAAGTGAGTGCTAAGTGTGTTTATGGAAGAGATTCTAATTTTAGCATTTGTAGTTTTGCCTCCCAAAAGTGATTTCATTAATCTGCTTCGGCTGTGGCAACAGGCTGATCCTTGAGGGATCTGCTCTAATGGTTAATCATGAACTGGATAATTGTCATTTTTCACTGTAAGTTTCTGAAAACATTTCTGTTTTTCTGATTTCTTTCTTTATGCCTTGCTCCAGTTTCTCTTCTAACTCTTAAAACCTAGGAATAATTTTGACAGATTAATTGCCCTTTCTTATGTAGTTTCCCTATTTGCTAGGTAACAAATGGTTATTCAACCTGTTTATATCTGAGTCAGATCTTTAAAAATTCACCCACTCACTGAAATATGACATTTATGAAATCATGGTATTAATCTTCAAAGCAAATATAAGTCATGGAAAATTATTCCTTTCATCTGAACAAAAAGACCTCTAGTCCTGTTATTTGTATTAGTAAATAACCTTAATGGAGCCTCCCCTGTCAATGTAAATAGTGCCTGGGGTGGATTTCCCTTATCTACTATAACCAAGAATAGCCAAGAATAATCACTTTTTTCCCTAATGCTGCTCCTCTGAAGCTGGTGTTTACACTGCAAAAAGAATAACTGATTAATAATTGCCAGCTATAGTATACTGTGGTTCCTCTGCTACAATTCCATTAAACTCCAATACCATTAAACTTAAAGATGAAATTATGCAAGGTTGATTTTATAACTATGCCATTCCCATTTTGTAATTTCAATTAACACAACTAGATAGTGCCATGTTCCCTTGAAATTCTTCAGGGCCATATCATTTATAATGTTCTGTAAATATTAGTCAAGAGGTTGGGAAATCATCTCTCTTTTTTTAATTCAGCTTCAATTTTCCCACTCAGCTTCCATTTTCCAATTGTCATTGATCAGTGATCATTTTGTTAATTCCATCATTAGAATAATCAAGTAATCACTGCTTTCAGCAGAGAAGAAAAGGATTAGTGATTATGCCTGTTAGCATACTCTTAGTGTGTTTTATGAAAACCAGGTTTTCATTTTCCATTTTCAAAACATTCATTAAAAAGACAAAAGCAACATGTAAAACTCATGTATTCTAAGACAAAGTAGTTCTGGTAACTAGTATGCAACTAACATCACTCCCTTATAATTAAACCCATCTCAGCAGTGTATTTCATGTAACTGATTGTGTTGATAATCCATCATCTTGTAGATTGGTAGTTTCAAATATGTCTGGTCCATGCCTTTAGTATCTGTTATGGCTGCTGTTTTAGTCTGCTGCCGTGATGTGAATCATAAAATTTCCACAACAGATCCATAGTACACATTCATTTGTATAAAGACATTTTCCTAAAATTACTGGTTAGCAGTCATATATCCAATTTCTTCTATATAGATTGGGATCTGGAATTCAAACCGTGGCCTTAATATGACTAACAGCAATAAAGACCGGTCTACCAATATAACAGATTCACTAGCAAACCGGACACTCATAGTCACCACTATTTTGGTAAGTTCTGGCATATTTTCTGGTTAGTTTTCTTTGCTTTTCTTACAGATAATATTTGCTTTGCTAACAGCCTATCTAATTTTAAAAAAAGACACGTTTTTTTAATTAATCACAAACTTATATTACAGATGCTCTCAGTACAATGTACTGTAGTACCAGCGTCACAAGAATTGGGGATTTAAATAGTGTAAGCATAAACTCTTGTAGATGTCACACATACAATTTAACAGCACATATACTCTGAGTAATCATCTAAATCTTATCACAGATAAAATTGTTCTATATTTTATAAACCCCACATTTCTGGAGCATATGTTCCTATTTTTCTTCCTAACTTCATCGTGTTTCCAAACAATTTAGGCAAGTTCACTTATTTGTTTAAAGCAAATGCATTATAACATAGAAGTAGTGTTCGAGTCCACGATGAAATGTGTTCATGTTTTATTTCAAAGCCAAGTTTGAGAACCCAATCTTGAGAAGAAAATGAAAAGAAATAGATGTGTCTGTATTCTACCTCTGAACAATAGAGGATATACACTATATATAAAATTGAGGTTGACAGTCTGATGCCCAGGAATATCACTGGTTGCTATATCCCTTAAAAAAAAACAAAGAACGTTAAGATGGTCAATAACTCATAAATTACCCAATTCTTGAAAGATTCTCATATATAGTATGATCTCATCAGACTTTGGCTATTTTAGAATTTAACTCATTTTATTTATTGTGTTTTTAAAATGTTTTAAACATTGCGTGAAATGATTCAATAGTATCTTAGTACTAAAAACATATAACTTACTGCAATGTCAAACAATGAATCCATCTAAAATAACAAGCTTAGATCTTTCATGAAAGATCAGCAATTCTTAATTATTATTATTTTATCACTGGAGGAACTGACAAATTAATGTAGGATTTTCCATGTTATTTAGCAAGGTGCTATGGTTGCACCTTAATGTGAGTGAATGACCACATGCTGCTGTATCTTGGGCAGCAGTACATCCTAATACCACAATAACAATATTAATCTTAGAAAACACTATCTCAGTGTTTCCTATTTAAGTATTTGTTCCGTATACTGTACAACTAGGCAGGAAACCTCAAGGTGGTTTTGAGTATGGAGTTTTCTCTTGTTTAATAACTTGGGTTTAATTACCATACTGTGATCCTAGCAACTGTATGATTTAGTACATCCTAAAATTTTCAGTTGTTTGTTTTTAGTGTGTGATTAAATATATTGAGCAGTGAATCCTTGCAAACTGGTTTCCTTTTTACTATCTTAATCAGATTTAGCTATGTGATGACCTCAGAAAACAAATCAAGCTAGAGTTACTGTTTTACATAATTGATTCAGATAAAATGTTAATATTAAGCTAAGCATCTGTACATTTTAGCATATCAGTAATCTTTTTCTGTATTTCAAAAACAGATGGTTATACGAATGTCTTATGTATTTTTACACAGGAAGATCCCTATGTCATGTACAAGAAATCTGACAAACCTCTCTATGGTAATGATCGATTTGAAGGTTACTGCCTGGATTTATTGAAGGAGTTATCAAGTATTTTAGGCTTCATCTATGAAGTAAAACTAGTATCTGATGGAAAATACGGAGCCCAGAATGATAAAGGAGAATGGAATGGGATGGTCAAAGAACTCATAGATCATGTAAGATTGAATTGTCATTTTAGTCATTCTTTTCAGCTTGTATTGATCACTAACAGAAACATATAAACTGGTATTGGTCACTAACAGAAGCATATAAACTACTAGACTTCCATACTTCTTTTTCCTCTGTAGATTAAGTACTTATGTGATACAAGAACAAAATTAGAATGGAGAGATTTTTTTTCGCAGAAAGTCTGCAATCTTAAAAATTTACATGCAATGCAATTCCCTTACTATGAGCCAAGCTATCATGTGATAATTAGTAAAGCAGGCATTTTAAGAACTCTGAACATTCTGCACCCTTAACTACAGATATAGGAGGAAGAAATGGCTGATGGACACTTTTCTTCTAATTTTATTCACATTAATGGTTTATATTCCTTGCTTCTCTGGATCAGAGATGATCAAAATGTTGTCCTTCATATCTTGCTGGACCACAACTCCTATCATCCATCAGTTTTGACTGTGATCCTTATAGTTGAGTTAACATTTGGGAAGGAGAGGCTATACTCACTCATTGAGCACAATGTTTTGTATTAGCCCATTCCTTACAACATGAACATTATGTGCTGTTAAAACGCAGATGAAACAGCCAACTAATATACCGACAAGGAGGCATGAAGAACTGTAGAATTAAATCTAACTAAATTGCACTTTAAATTTATATTTCTATAAGAAAATTTCCCTTGAAAAACATCACTTTTGGAATCTCTCAGAGTTTCACTTTTCCTATTATACTTAATGGATTCGATATACACAGTGTTTACCAAGCGCACTTCATCATAGCAGCTCAAGAGCCACCTAAAAGGATGACACACTAAATCATATACTGTAATCATAAAAATACATTATTTACAAAGCATCCTTACGCTATGTGTTTTTGAATAAATAAACAGAAGATACCGTAAGTGTGTTTTCTTATAGTGTTTTTCTGAAAGCAAGTTCCCTTAATACAATGGAACTTACTGCTGAATAGACATGTATACAATAATGTTGCACATTTCTGTTTCTTTCTCAACAACCTTTAATGAGAAAAACATTTTTGTTTAAAATTTATTGACCTATGCCGATGCTTGAGAGAGTAACTGATACAATAAAAATATGTTTATTTGTTTCTACAGTGGAAATGAGTAGATAATTCTTCAATTTGTATTCCCAGAAAGCTGACCTGGCAGTTGCTCCCCTCACTATTACCTACGTAAGAGAAAAAGTAATAGACTTTTCAAAGCCATTCATGACGTTGGGAATCAGTATTTTGTACCGGAAGCCTAATGGCACCAATCCTGGGGTTTTCTCCTTTCTAAACCCTCTTTCTGCTGATATTTGGATGTATGTGCTGCTAGCCTGCCTGGGAGTCAGCTGTGTGCTCTTTGTCATTGCACGGTGAGTTTAAAGGCCCCACTTGTGTAATAGCAAAACACATGCATTCCTCTGAGTGATACCTCTGGGCATGTAAATTATTCTTGGTTCAGAAATGATAATCTAGTTACATCTTCTGCATCACTACCCTCTAATAATGTGAATCTGCCAAGCTGGATACTGTAAAAGCAAATAATGGAAGAGAAAGAATTTGGGAAGCTATCGAAGTGGCTGCAATCTATGCAGAAAGAAAGAAAAGAGGCCTGCTGGATCAGTGACAGTAGGTAGTTCAGCTTTCATTTCCTGCCAGGGACAAGCAGGCACACAACTAAAGGTTCAGTTAATTTCTTTGTACCCTTGTCTGGGTTCCATTCTTTGTATTGCTACTTTTTCAGGTTAACACTTTATTTGGTGGTTTTCAAATTATATTCCAAGGAACCCTTAGATTCTCTGGGTCAGGGGTCCCCAACCTGTGGACCATGAGGAGATTGCAACCAGGCCACGGAAACAGCGAGTGCAAGTCTGCATGCACACATCTTCATTTGCACGAACAGCAGGCAAGTGCATGCGCACACACTCCATTTATAAGAGTGGCAGGCACAAGTGCATGCCACATGCGCATGTGCTTGCCAGCTGCTGGAGGGGAACCATTCCCTCTCCATCCCCCACTGGTCCACAAAGTAGGAAACATTGGGGACCTCTGATCTGGATCAATGACAAGGATTTCTAACCCAAAGCTTGATAGATATCCCATAGTCATAAGCAGTGGTGGGATTCAGCCAGTTCGCACCTATTCGGGAGAACCAGTTGTTAACTTTCTAAGCAGTTCAGAGAACCGATTGTTGGAAGAAATCTTATTTTGTTTTTGTTTCCACTTTACAGGGCTAATCCTGTAAGGAAGGCAGGAAGGAAACATTCTGGTGTTGTTTATAGCCTAATCTTTATTGCCCTGCTTACAGAAACTGCCTTTCTGGTTAACCCTTATTACATTGTAACAGTAAGGTGAAGCGCCCATTGACGTGAGTGACATTGAGTTAGCCACACCTACACGGTCACATGACCACCAAGCTACCCTTACCCAGCTGGTCATTAGGGTAGAGAACCAGTTGTTAAATTATTTGAATCCCACCACTGGTCATAAGGCAAATTGTGATCTTTCATATTTGGTCAAGCTGTTCTTGCCTCTCATAACAGAAAAGAACAAATATATCATGCCAGTTCAGGTGGAAGATGTTTGTACAATCTGTCTCTGTCTAGCTTTGGCACTCTCTTTTCCTTACTTCTCCCTACATATCCCATGTTCTCCTTAATCCAAAGGAGAAGCCATTGGATTTTTGATGAAGCAAGTGGGAGAGTTGGATGGAAAAGTATAATGTATACCATGCACGTTCGATAATGGTAGCCAAAACTATATTTCCAAGATAGATAGATGATAGGTAGGTAGGTAGGTAGGTAGGTAGATAGATAGATAGATAGATAGATAGATAGATAGATAGATAGATAGATAGAGATATATCAGGCAGAATTTTTATGATAAACTGTCTGTAGAACATTTAACAAAATCTCCAGCAATGTAAAGTCCATCTTGAAAATGTATTGCTATGGACAGATTTTTGAAGATTAAAAGTTTGAAAGCTACTGAATAAATAATTTTAATAGCACTGAAGTGATTGTAAAAAGCACAGGTACTATCAAGCTATTATTTTTTGGCACACTAAACTGCATATTTCATGTAAGGCAATGAAAGAACAGTTGTAACAAAATATCTTAGACAGATATTCTGCTTAGCGCTATGTGTCAAAAGCAAGGCAGGTAGTGAATTAATGCCTTGATTTTCATGCAAATCTGATACAATGCTCTTGAAAACTACCATTTTCAGCAATAAATGCTTATGAACTATGCTCACTGTACTGTGAAGCACAGATTTGACTATTTGTAAATCAACAACTTTGGGATGACTAATAACCATCTGATCATCATTGCCAGATTTTTTTCCTCTGTGTAATGAGGCAAGACTGAAAACTATTCTGTTTTCCCACTGTGAGAAAGATGGATAAAAATCAGCTACCTGGAACCTTTGCTAACAAGGGCTTGATTCCACATTGAAGAAGTCTAAAATGAATAATAAACTCAAAAGGTTGCCATGCCAATTTGCAGAACACTTTTGGACATCTAAATAGCTTCTTACAAAGTGTGTCCTGGCAAAGATAGGAATTTCCCAAATAGACTTTTTTTCATGGTAGAGACATGAAAAGTATTCATTAAAAACTTCATTTGCCATATTTCTGACATAGAGTGGGTTTGGGGATATGCAAATACTGCCCAAAAAATAAAACTGGTATATCTAGTGTTTTCTTTCCTTTCAATAATGGATAAAGATTTGATCATTTTACAATTTTCACTAGATGAGTAAAGTATTCACTGAGGCCAAATTAGAAGCATTCACACTTTTTATTCTTATTTCTAAACGTTATTTTTAATTATCTTCATAGTTAAAAGATTTGGGCTTATATTTCTATGATGTAGCTACAAAAGCAAACAAGGTAGCTTTAGCATATGATACTTTTGTTCAAGGATTTCTCTGTCACCAAGTTCCTTAGTTTATTTAATATCCTCATCCTTCTTGTGGAAGCTGTTTTCTAAAGGTCTTTCATTTGTAGCCCCTTATATGAATTTTGGATTCTGTGTATAAAAAAATGTATTGAGAAATGGAAAATAAAAGTAGTTCTACTAATAACAAATATATCTTTGGCTTAATTTCTACTGATTGCATATCCAAATGATATAAAAATCAGGAACCTTTTACTCATAGTTCCAAATTGCCTTTACATTTCATTTTACATAAACATTTGTCAAGTTTATAATTGATTAACAGGCTCTACTATGGAGAATAAATGAGTAATTGAAATTAATTTTAAAAAATAGAATTAGAAATATTTTTAGAAGATTGGCAATTTGAGACATTAATTGATGATGTATCTGATGCCTTGAACTACAAGTGAAAGTTAGAATTTATTTTACATCCTACACCCAATGCAAAATTTCATTCTGACGTTTTCTTAATACCTCCAAAGGAAATTATATATGCATAATTTTGTGCACAGCTGCAACTGGTGACTGCAGAATTAGATTTTAATCCAATTTTATTTGTTTCTTCCATAACAACTTCAATAAAATATGTTAACATCCTCAGGCTTTCATTAGAGTGAATAAAAGAAAGATAATTGGATTAGGCATCAGATTTAAAAGCTGTTCACATAATATTTGTTTTATCTTTTTATCTTCTGCAATTTATAAAGGTGATGATTTGTTTTTAAATAAATAAATAATGTATTTTATATTTCTAAAGCTAGGAACAGGAATAATTGATAGGGAAATATAACCTCTTTAAAAAGTCAGCACCTACAAGAATTTTATCCGATATTTATACTAGGCTTCAAAATTGTGCCCTTTGGCAAAGAGGCATTTTCTTTTGGTGTAATTGGATAGTTCTCCATTCCATCCTTCCATTTTGCTGTTAGAAACCAACTACAACATGTGTGCTGTAAATATTATAAATCATTTGTAAATACCCTAAAATCTAAAATTTTGCATGAATATGGCATAGGTTGGTATGGACTGAAGTCAATTTCAAATGTAGATCCATAGCTGATCTAATTGGCAAGCTAGTAAGATCCAGAGATGAGGTGACTTAAACTTTCTAAATTCTTAAATTAACGGTAACTGAGGACTGAAGGCCTCAAGGTTCGAAGACTGCAATAAAATATGTATATATGCATAATAAAAATAGATGGCCCCCATCCCTTCAAGCCCTGAAAGGAATGTCTCGCTATTCAGCATTACACTTTGTAAGTACAGGATATTGGTCAAGAGCAGAATAATTCATAAAATATTATACTGTAAAATGATAATTTCAATATAATTTGAACTTGGATGTTTTCACTGACTGCTTAAAAAACCTGCTGGAATGAGGATTGGTTATGCATGGACATTCCACAATTATTTTTCAGCATATACTATAGTATATTATGATTTGCTTTGTTTTATTTTGCTTTGTTTACTTCCCTTTTTTTCTTTAAAGTCATTTGGTTGAGTTGGGTGGCTATAGAAATTAAATCACTCACTCACTCACTCAATCAATAAAAACGTAACTACTCTACTACATTTCAGTACCTAAGTCTTGGCCAGCTTGGTCGCATAGAATTACTGCAGCAATTTTTGTACTTCCTTTAGGGTTTTGCACCAAAATGGTGTTCATAGGAACTCTCCTGCAAAAAAAAAAATTCAGTCACATTATTGTCAGGATGCTTTGTTTTATTTTCTATTTTATTTTTGCAACAGATGTGTCCACTGAGGAATTGGGTAGCTACTTACCCTTCAGTGCTTTTTACTCTTTCTTTTCTTCTTTGGGACTCTTTGAGCTTTAGTGATTCTGCCTAGTTTTTTCTTAATTTCCTTATTTGGCTAATAGTTCAGTGAGGATATAAGGGAATTCATTAAAGGAAAAGAAATTTCATTCAAACCAATATGCCACAAGAATCTATCTCTTACTCAAGATGTTATTTCTTTTCTCTCTGTATGAAGGGCAAACTCGGTTTTTGAATAATTTCTTCCATAAACCTCAAATATTACATATTGACAAAATGCTACTAAGCATATCCTCTTGTGTACAGGTAGTCCTTGACTTACGACCAAAATTGAGCCCAACATTTATGTTGCTAAGTGAGTCATTTATTAAGTGAATTTTGCCCCATTTTACATTCTTTGTTGCCACAGTTGTTAAGTGAATCACTGCAGTTGTTGATTTAATAACATGGTTGTTATGTGACTCTGGCTTCCCCATTGACTTTGCTGGTCAGAAGGTCATAAAATGTGATCACATGACCTTGGGACATTGCAACCATTATAACTATAAGTCAGTTCCAAGTGGCTGAATTTTGATCACGTGACCATGGGGATGCTGCAACAGTCATAAGTCTGAAAAACAACCATGTCACTTTTTTCAATGCCATTATAACTTCGAATGATCATTGAATGAACTGTTGTAAATCGATGACTCCCTGCATATGCATTATGATTACACCTAATTTGGTTGGTAGAGTTTATATCTTAGAAGATTTGGTCCTACTGACTAGAATTTATACAGTCCTATGTTTTACAGAAGAGTTGGGTTCACTTTCACTTTCAGGATTTTGGTATGATGAAATTTTCTTTCCCAGGTACTCTTACATATACAGCCACTAGTTATTTTGTCCCTCCATTATCTTCCGATGCCAAAGCATGATTACCCAGTCCCAATATTGCCTGTAGTGCTGTTTGTTTAATAGACATGGAAACCTAAGCACACAACATTGTAAATGGTGGTGGATAGATTAAAAATCTCAATATTGCCTTTTAAGTTGAAGCATATTCTGCCTCAATGCTGGCACAGTCCTGTTGTTACCATAATTAGATCCTGTGTTGTTGATTAAAATGTTTATTTTAATTTTGAATTTCAAATTCAAGATCTTGATGGAGTATTTTTAAATGGTACTTTTCATATAATGCATGTGAGATGTTTTCTTGAATAACCATCTCGTTTTGATTTTTTTAATTAGCTATTATACCGATAATTATATTATTTAACTAACAGCATCCTAAACTACAAACTGTTTCAATCAGTACCTTCATTATTATCAATGTTCATTGCTTCATGTCTAACACAATGCTCAGTAACAAGAATGCTTATAACAAGAATGCATATATTCAAAGCTTAAGTATATAGTTAAGTACTGTGTATTGGCACGATGTTGTCAATTAAGGCCATATTTATAATAATTAAAATATGTCCTGCAACTGTGAAATTATCCATCTGCAATCATCTATAGGTAAAGAATTTAAAATAATTTTGCTGATTTTAAAATAATTTTGCATAACAATTCTAAAAATTAAAACAAAATATTAATGCCATAGACATTTATAGTTCTTATTCCAGGAAGGCTTGGGCTCTGTCCTTAGTAATTGTTTGTTAAGAACTGGTGGAATTGGATGAGCTAATGGATCATGTGATAGAAGTAATACTCCATCTTAAGTGTTGATCTTGACAAATATAACCTTATTTACATGATTGGTTGCAGGCAAATGGATCTCAAGAAACTAGGGAAGGTATGGGAAGCTTGTCATTCCTTGGATATTTCTACATGAATTGTATCAAGAAGTCAGGTCAATTATGAGTGATAATGGGAACTGTAGCATCTGGCACGACACTGATTCATTCTTCCCAACAGCCAAGTTTGAAGAACTCCAATAATTAAATAAGATATAAAGCCTGCCTGATGAGAATCCTGATTTATACATCTCCTCCATTTCTATACTGTAGAGGAGGTATAACATATTTCATAAAGTTAAAATTGTTCTAAAATAATGATGCTAAACTGAATAGAGTGAAAAATCATTCATTGAGGTTTTTTCCTGATCAATGATTTGAATCTGGTTGTGTAATTTCCAGCAATAACAAAAGAAATATAAATTAAAGGAAGTCGTAGATGCGGCAAAATGTACTTCTGAATGCTATTTGTTAGTTTTTTAAAAAAACATTAACAATAAGAGTTCACATAAACTTTGTGGGTTCATCAGTGGAATTCAGCTGCGAGGACAACCATGTGCTGAAGAATTTGCTATCTCTTGCCTTCCTATTGAAATTGCCCCGATCATTTTCAATCAAACCTTGCATGGTTCTGTTTACCTGTACCTGTTGAGGATAAGGAAAGTATCTGCTACAATGAATGTGCAGCAAACAGCACATAGGCCACATCCATTTGTGAATTTGCTTTCATGCATCCAACCTACGCACATAAAAATTCTGACAGATACTTGGCAAATACTATTATTGTATGGAAGGTTGTTCCAGAAATATACAGACACATATTATTGACATAGAAGATAATTCATATAGAGAAAATAGGTGACATGTAACTGGAACACCTTTATCAAGACCTGATATCTGGATATTGGTTTCGCTTTTATCCGTGTCTTACAAATTGCAATCCTTGGTCTATAGAGATTCTCAGTCATCCAGGTCATGGTTGTCCCAAAAGTTCTTTTTCAAGAGGCAACTGAACTTTCTGGTTTTTCTTTAAAGACATTTTGCTTCTCATCCAAGAAGCTTCTTCAGATCTGAAGAATCCTTGGTCTACTTTTCTTTAGTCTAAAAAAAAGTGCATTGTGGAAGGTTGTCGTGTAAAAGTGGTTTTCCTAATTTTTACATGATGCATGGACTTACTTGCTGGCTATGAACCAAAGTTGAATTGACTTAATGGAATTAGTCCTTTTATTGAAAAGTGTGTTCTAAAATGCTTTGCACTACAAATTTGCTTTGGATCTTTTATGCTGTGATTGCATATTTATGAATATGGCCTTAATTGATTCCCTTTTTTTTTTCCTTTTTCTCATTAATCTTTGGATTTTGTTCAGTGTTTGGCATATTTTTATGTGATGTTTACCAACTCTTTCTGTTAACTACCACAGGTTTACACCCTACGAGTGGTATAACCCCCACCCATGCAACCCTGACTCAGATGTGGTGGAAAACAATTTTACTTTACTTAATAGTTTCTGGTTTGGAGTTGGAGCTCTCATGCAGCAAGGTACAGCGGTTACCCTTCACTCCTGCACATATCCCACAGTTTGATGGAGGGCTGCTGTGCTGGTAAACTCCACCATTGGTAGCTATAGCAAAAACTTGAAAGCCTAATTTGGAAGGAAAGATATAATTACATATGTTTATGACCTGACAATTGAACGATGCACTTGGGGAGAATGACCATGGAACCCAACTGAAAAGAGCCTTTCGTTTGAAAATACTTGTCAAACTTATGTTACTTACCAAAACAGAATTAAGACTTCTCTGCAGATATTTAAGATGTTTGCCTCTTCTAAATGGATCTAATCTTTGATGCTCACAACTGCAGTTGTTTCTACAAATTGCACAAAACGCCCATTTGGCTGTGAAATTAATAGGATGCCTTTGATACTGTATGGTATTCACTGGGAGACTTGAAGTAATGCATTTTTGCCTCCATATGACATATTCATTTATATAAAGTTTATATTACTGTGAATCCTTTCAATACTGATCACACATTAAGCAAACTATAAGAGCAGACAACATTTTAAAAAGCTTTGCTAGTATAAAACATTGTTATAATCTGGAAAAAATATAAGCCAATTTTTTTCTTGTATTCATCTAGCTTTTTTGGCATATGTAGGAAGATATGCGTACCAAAGTATATTGTACACAGAGTGAGGAAATCTAATTTCATCCATTAGAGTAAGTTCTTTTTGTCATTTGGTGAATATAGCAATTAAGATTTCTCACTACTGGACAGTGTATACTTCAGAGTACTTTATGTTTAAATTTGGTGTTCTTAATCATCTTCTTTTTTTGGAGTTTACCAACATCCACAACAAACTGTGGGATGTCGTGTCTGCAAGTTACCACTACCTTGGATACATGACAGTCAGCCCCAACCAGACTCTGCTTGTCTTTGAAGAAGCATTAAAAAAGAAAACTAAACTCAAACATTTGTAAACCGCAGCAAATATTTCCATGTACAAACTTGTGGTACGTGTGGACTATAAGGGCAGCATCATTAACATGAAGCGTTTGAACAAGAGATGAATGGCTTTAACCTCTGCACCTGTTGGTATGCTCTTTTTTTGTTAACAAAAGCTGCTGAATCATAAAGCATTGTTTATTAAATTATAAGTTGTGATCATCAGACTTTCTCTTTTCTACAGAGGTTGAGCAAAGTCTGGATCAGGATTGGCTGTCATGTCTGCCAAAACAAATAAAACAGACACTAGAGAGTCTTCAGCAAGTATTGTCACTCATTTGTAACATTTATTCCCCCACCATTCCCTGATTTTTAAATCAGATCAATTTTTTCTTTGAACATGCAATATAATTAGAGATTAATGTATATAGAAAACAGAACAAGTTAAAATCCCCCGCTTACAAGCCGATATAACCACAGTGAAGTTGTTATTCTAAGCCAGAAAGCTGTTATGACTAATCCCAATTCTCTGGGAATAACTTCCTTGAATTCAATGCACCTTAGATTTTAGTAAATATACCGTACTTACTCGAGTCAATATTCGGCATGCAAATGAACCAGTGGAGTTATAAATTCCAATGAATGCAGTCTTGTAAGAATCAATGATGAACCTGTTAAGAATAATAGATAAGATTCCATAATGTACCATAAAAATCAGCAATTTTCTGCACATACCACAACTATGCACATACAGAATAGACAAATTTGTTTCATGTATTTAGCAGCTAAATAGATGCCAAGAGAGTTGTATGTAAAAAGTACCAGTCCTCTTTCCCCATAATATGAATTGGGAAGGATGCTCACATAGGAATTGTAAGGATTAATTATATCTGATCATTCATTTTTCAAAGAAGTCTGCATTCTGCTCAAAATCAGGCATTTGTTTCTTTTGGATTTAATCAAAACCAGGGGAATATCATTCTGTCAGCCAATGGTATGGTTTCAGCTTTTCTGTGGTTGAAGTGATTGTTCTTGGTATCTTCTGATACCTTGTATGGTTGGCAACAAGCAGATGTCTAAATGAAATGCATTCTTTCTTTTCACACCAGCAATGGGCTTTTCTTATAAATCAAAGGGAATTCAAAATTAACAGTAAAGATTGTAAGAATTTCAGAACCTCCCCGTGTAGAATATCTATATTGGAAGCAGAAATCATATCATTTTGGCAAGTTGCAATGCTATAACACGGTGAGCTATTGAATTATTATTCAATAGTTGTTATTACAGCTATTGTAATTACAGTAATATTGACAGAGCTAAGTTCCATTGACTGTCTTCTATCAATACAATTTGCACCTTAAACCATACATAACACAAGATTTTATCTGAAATATTTAATTTGGAAAATGGTCGCAATGGGTCGGACCCGACTTCGCAGCTAACAACAAAAATATTCAAATTAGATATTTTCCAATATTTAATTTGGAATATTTAATATTCAGTTTACAAATAAAGATATTTCAATGGCATAAATCATGCCTTTTCCTTCTACATAATTGTTTCAGTATCAAAAAGGTTTGGTAAACAAATCAGATCAGTTAATACACTTGCATGATAGTCAGCGTATAAAGAGTTTGACCACCTGCTGAGGTGTTGTGAAGAGGAGGAAGTTTAATTGCTGATGCTTTTTAAAACATCACTGGAAATTCAGTAAAAATTTGAAGGATTTTTTAATCTTCTTGATAGAAGGTTTGCTTGGGTTTTTCTGCAATTGTTATTGACAGATCAGAAATTATGCCTCATATGCAGCTCAAAACTCCAGATGCAGCTTGAATGGTATTGTTTTATTTAAGTTATATGTTGCAGTGTAGTTTTCATTCTATGTAACATGGAAATGAGGAACGAATAAAGGAAAGTTGAAAGTCTATTTAAAGGTAGCAATGGCAGCTTCAACAAACTAATTTGCTTATACTCTTGCCTAATATCCAATTTTTAAGATAGAAATCTGAAAAATGTGTATCAAAATCCAGAGCCCAATTTCCAATTAAAATTTTGAATTCAAAAAATTTCCCAAATGATAAAAACTCCCAATTTCATGCTTGAATCAGATGTTATGCAGCTAAAACAATATTTCAGGCTTGGAGCAGGATGTCTTGAGTTCAGATCATTTTGCATAATCCTAGTCTGCAGTAATATTAAGCCAGTATTCACTTTTAACAAAATAGACAAGGTCAAAGGACAATTAGGGAAGATTACACCAGAACATTTTTGGAGATGCTTGAGTAAATCATTGCTTATAATAAACTGAACATTTATTGAAAATATTCTGTTTTCTGAAAATAAACAAATGACAAGGTTCTCCCCAAATGTATGTAGGGAAGAATTTCTCACTTGATACTATAGGGTGGGAGGAGCAATATGAATATTTAGAACGAATGTCAATATTTCCCAGGGTGAGGGAGAAAAATGCTTTAATAATTAAATAATATGCAATTATCCATTTACTTTCCTGACCTTGCTATATTTAATGTTGCCTAATTTTTCATATATTTTGAGGAAATCAATAAAGGAAAAGTAATATATCTTCATATTATAGGGCATAATATTGAAAGTTCTTTCATTCTGATTCTGGTCCTATTTATTACAGCAACATCAATAAAATTTACTTCCAAATAAGAATATCCATCATTATACGTCAGCTGTTTTACTTCAAAAAGCAATTAAGGGATATGTTAATCATTAAGGGGGAAAAAAATAAATGGCAGTTCTGATCCAAAGACATCTATTTGTTTGTCATCTAGCACTGCATTCATCTTATGAAAAGTATTTGTTGAGTCTATCATTACTCTACACATCTAAATTATAGCATCAAATCATTCTTGTTCTGTATTCCTAATGTAACATGTTTCTGAAAGTAACATTCCATAGCGTGATCTTAAAATTTCTTTTCATCCTATTGTAATACAATTGTTTTGATGGTGTCACGCAGGATCAGAGCTGATGCCAAAAGCTCTTTCCACCAGAATAGTAGGAGGAATATGGTGGTTTTTTACCTTAATTATAATATCATCCTACACTGCTAATTTGGCTGCCTTCTTAACGGTTGAGAGGATGGAGTCACCTATTGATTCAGCAGATGATTTAGCAAAACAAACTAGGATAGAATATGGAGCTGTTAGAGATGGATCAACCATGACATTTTTCAAGGTAAGATGCTAAGAAAACTTTTTGTTGGTGAAATGTTAAGATTTTTTAATATTGTGTTATATATTGAATAGTACATTTGGACGATGAGAATAAATTATGCAGGTAAGTCAAAACTGGATATACATATTGGTTTTCTGATGGTTGAATCCTTCTGACTCTAGGTGTTTACTCAAAATTATGTTGCTCAGCCTTCAAGGAAAATTTCAACTTTTTCATTTGTCCCTCTGTAAATAGGCATGGCCAATATCAATTTGGGATTTAAGCCATAGTTTGGAAAGAAGAAAAAGCCCAACAGAGGTTAAATAAGCTGTTTTCTAAAAATACATATCAATATGATGTTACATTTAAATTATATTTAGACTACAGTTCTTTAAATTTATTATCGCAGTTGATTTGAATGTTTCTGTTTTCACAATATTAAATACACTTAGAAATATGCAGTCTCACCAAGAGTTTTAACTAATAAAAGTTAAAGTACAGTAAACTCTACAATTAAGTGATAATTTAATGATACATGTAAATGTTGATCATTCCAGTAACAACTCTCTGCCTTGGGATCTTTTTTTCTTTGTAAAAAGATTTCAGATCAAAGTAGCTATTTCTATTCTTCTATTCTCAGATTGAAGTAGCTATTTCTATTAATAAATGATTTAAATATAATGTGAACAGACAGGAATATTCCTTCACATAATATGCTGTAAATGGAACAAGCTTGAAATAGAGGCATCAATATAGGAATGTTGATATCATCCTAGAGGCTTTTCATATGCATGCTTCTCAGTTCACTTTTATTTAATGTTTAAAAATTTGTAGAAAGGAACACATGTTTTTCCTATGCTTGATTAACTAATATATAGGTCAATTTCTAGCAATGAAACAAAAATATTATCTTTCATTATTCCAAACCCACATTTCAATTTCTTTCCTTCCTTCCTTCCTTCCTTCCTTCCTTCCTTCCTTCCTCCCTCCCTCCCTCCCTCCTTCTTTCTTTCTTTTTTTTTCTTTTCTTCCTTTTGTTAGACTTGAACTTAACTACCAGACACTTGATGTGACACAAAAACAAAAGAAACATTATTATCTCCTTGGATGAAGTTTGTTGTTGACATAACTAACAATTTCGCTCTATGAAACTCTAGCTATCTATCTGACTCCCACATATATTTTGTATATCTTTTTTAAAAAAAACATTAACAACAATCTGTAAAATACGCAGACTTAGCCTTAAATACAATCTACCATAGTCAAGCAGAGGAACCACTATTCTGTTATGCAATGCACTCTAAAATGCACACCCCAAAAAGGACATTAGAAGCCACATGAACAATCTATTGGCTGATGCAAATTCTTTGTATGTAAAAATGCTGTCCAATTTAGCAGAAATCATTTAAAGACAACAGGGTCCTTTTTTCCTGAGGTTGAAATCAAGGATAGTATCATCTTGGAATGCTTAGCAATTAACACACATGAAGAGTACTGATTTCTACTGCTTATAATTTCTTTCCTTAGAAATCCAAAATATCAACATATGAGAAAATGTGGGCATTTATGAGCAGCAGGCAACTAACAGCTCTGGTGAAGAACAATGATATAGGCATCCAGCGGGTGCTCACTACTGATTATGCTCTGCTGATGGAATCAACCAGTATAGAATATGTCACTCAGAGAAACTGCAATCTCACCCAGATTGGGGGACTCATTGATTCAAAAGGTTATGGCGTAGGAACTCCCATTGGTAAGAAATGTGATACATATAATTATTGGTAGATAGCTGATGGTAAGCACTTTGGAATACTTTGGAATACTTCATAATACTTCATAATATAAAACATATTTTATTTAACATAATGTCAACAAAAGTTTTGCAGATTGAGAAGCAGGAAAAATTATATTACAACCTATAAATAAATGCAAATAGTTCACACACAGTATTGTGCTACCTCTTGAATTGTTTTAATCAATTTAATCCAAAGAGTTTAAAGCATCATCATTGCTGCTATTTTTAATCTCTGATTGTTTAAAATCATTAAAGTATGTTTCATTTTTTTCTTTGTTTTAAGAATATATAAAAGACCAGCAAAGTATCAAGGTACACAACAGTAGCAGTGGTAAACTAAATAAACCATAAAACTAAAAATGATTTTTAAAAAGGAAAGAAAAGCAAACTGTAAAAAAGGAAAACAAAATTTTATATTGAACTTGTAGCCACTGGTTTACAAGATGTAGCATATAATATTATAATGAAAATATTATTGTAAAATATCATAAAATCTACATATGCCAAGCATCAATTTATTGCTTTATTTTTCAGTAGTAGAAAATAATGCCTTTTGAAGGACAGATAAATCACATATTTCCAAATGCCAAACCTCAATATCTGGAATAATATCACCAATCCAAGTTCTCAATATATTTTTTGTATCTCCAAGAGATAAAATGTTTTTTAAAAAATATTTTAATTGAAAAAAATTAGTAATAGTAATAAAAGACTGTGCAAACTAAATTCAGAAAGAAAAAAAAACCAATACAACATGCAATAAAAGAAAGGAAAAAAGAGGAAGAGGAAAAAAAGAAAAAAGAGAAAAAACATTTAAAGAAGCGAGTTTGATCTTCATCACAAGTACAAATTAGCTTAGTGATCCTTTATCCTCCCACCTACCCAACAAGGACATATGCAAAGATCTCGTCTTCCTATATCTTTTATGCTAATACTCTTTATTAATCTTTATAATAACTTTTATACTAACTTTAATCATTATAATTTCCAATAGAGTAGAATTAGAATTAGAATTAGAATTAGAATTAGAATTAGAATTAGAATTAGAATTAGAATTAGAATTAGAATTGAATATTCTTTATTGGCCAAGTGTGATTGGACACACAAGGAATATGTCTCTGGTGCATAAACTTTCAGTGTACATACAAACAACAAAGTAATATAATAATAAGATACCAATAGTAAAAGAAAAAAGGAAAAATGAGAAGATTAATAGTAATACAGCCCTACTACATGGCTAAATATCTTTAGACATAAGACAGTCTTGCAGAAATTAGGTATTCAGCAAAGTTATGGCACTAGGGAAAAACTGTCCCTGTGCCTAGTTGTTTTGTCATGCAATGCCCTACAGTAGTGTCCTGAGGGGAGGAGTTGAAACAGTTTATGTTCAGGATATGGGGGGTCTGTAGATATTTTCTCAGCCCTCTTTCTGGCTCATGCAGTATGCAGGTCCTCAATGGAAGGCAGGCTGATTACAATTTGTTTTTTCCTGCAGTCCTAACTATCTGTTCAAGACTGTACCTGTGCTATTTGATTGCTATACCAAACCAGACAGTTATAAAGTACAGATGACCGATTCATGCATGATATCCATGCACATCAACATTTCAGTCATGGTGTCAGCAAAAACTCCTTAAAGGATTCCCAGTGTTTTATAAAAACATATTTTATTTTAACTTTGGTCAAACAAACCAACTTTGCACTCCTTCCTTTTACTTCTAACAAGCTTGATATTTAATTTATTCAGAAGTTGTCGTATGATTTTAGTTCCCTTTCCGTTTTCTTTTTTCCATTTCAAAGTCTTCTTGAAGGCTTTAGGAAACCCTTTTTTGTAAATCCACTAAGTAATCACTATCCAGCTGGATAATGACTGTTGGCTTATCATTTGTATTTCCACTTTAACTGCCATCTCTGTATTGTAATCCACATTTTTTTTTAGTGTTCCAATATTTTTTGTATCCTAATATTTTTGCATTGGATGAGGTTTCTTTCAGTTCTTGATCCTGTAAATCTTTCAGAACATTATCTTTCACATCTGTCATTTTGTATTTAACCCCTTTTGGAAATAAACTCTCAGGCCCCAGGAACCAAGAACAACTTATGGAATTGCTTCTCAGCAGTTTTCTTTATTATTCCTCACTTGTAAACAGAAATATTGCCAACTAAACCCAACTACTTGTATCACTAGAGATATACATTAAGAATTGCTAGGGAGGAGCCTACTTAACTCTTGTTCTCCCAAAGTATCTAACCTTAGCTGCAACTTCGTCCTCTGGAATGCAGCCCTCCATTCCTGGGAATCCAGACTACATTCCATCACATCAATTATCCAAAGAAGCGGGACATCATTGCTGACATTGGAGCTGCTATAGTTTCTGTCCCCATAATTTAAATATCTTCTGAAACAATTCAAATGTCATATCATTTTTTTTTGTCATTTTTGTCCCAATGCTGACCAGAAACAAAAGACAAGCCTCTTTTTTCTTTTATGCCTGAATACGTAGTCCCCTCTAGTGTCCAAAATATGAAATCATAAAATCTCAAATTTGCCTTTATCTAAAACTTCTGTTTTTAATTCAAATAAACAAAATAATTTAATTCCCACAAAGGTAATATTTATTTATATAATTATAATTCAAAATAATTATTGCCAAAATCTTTTAGCAAAAATCCTAAAATTCCAAATTCATCTCATTGCTTAATTTTTTTATAACTTTCTTAGTCTTACTCAGCTTTTTGCCATTTAATTCAAATACTTTAAATTTTAAACTTATAATTTTTCTTTTCTTCTAGATGAAGGTAAACTCACCAAAATTGTCATTTTAAAGATCTCTACTAGCCTTAAAATAGTTAAGGCTAGTTAAGGCTAGTAACTTAAAATGAGTTACATGTAATTTCTGAAAGTGATTAAAAAGTGAGGTTAGCAAACTTAATGTCCTTAAAAAGGCTCTTCTGTGGTTGAGAGTGTGATGGTTCTCCTTTGTCTCCAGAAATTGCCTGTCCTGCAATTTCCTTGTGAGAAACAGCCATCCAGAATACCAATGGATGATCTCCCATCCTCTCCTCAACCAGGGAACTACTATGGGATAGTCTACTTACTGGTATTTTGGTCAAGACCATGAGATTGTATCTGCTTATTCAGAAATGTACTACTCCACCATTCTTCAGCTAGTAGTCAAATCCTCCAATAGAGAAAATCTGATGTTCTTGTTTTGAATCTATTCTTAGGGGAGTCTAATACAATCTAAATATATATTTTTATTAATCAGTTTTAATCGCAAATCCATCAGTACTGTTTAAACTTTCTTAAGAACATGAAACCATTTATTGGGAGCATTGGTGGAGATTCCAATTCTGTGGTCCATGTTTGATCTACTCTGGTACTATCCACTTTAAAAATATCTTCAAACTTTTAATAATGATATGTTGAGAATATGTTCAGTCATGGATCTCAGGTGCCTTTGAAGTGGCCAAAGCATCTGGCCCAACCTGAGCTATTAAAACTTGCTTAATCTGGGAATATTGGCACTGTTGTGAACTACAAAAGACCAAATTCAAATCTTTAAAGTAATTACACAGTAATTGATTTAAAGTCACCATCCCAGATTTTGCCAATATATGCACAATCTGTTTGTGACAAAGCATTTTTTTTAACCAGTCTCTCTGGAGAAGAAATAACTAGTATTGTTTTTGTAAGATTCTTAGATAAAGATCAAATTTTGAAATATCTAACTGGCTATCTTATGTTTTACTTCTGCATAAAGTACCTCTGTAACTAGATTACAAATCTGATTGGTAAATGAACCAAATGTTATAAGATACCAATATAAGACTTTCACTATTCCAAAGGGAAGCAATTCAATTATATACTTATTCAATATTACAAGCCTGAAGTATTTTACTGCTTGCAGCTCTGAATCTGTGTTGAATTGGGTGAATTTATAATCTAAATTAAAAACAAACAAACAAATAAAAAAATGTGTGCGGGGAAGGATTGCACCTGTGTGACTGTTTTTAACATGGTCCTATATAGGCTGACATATTCAATTTTGTTTTACTCCTTTTCCTTTCCTTCAGGCTCTCCGTATAGAGACAAAATCACCATTGCCATTCTCCAGTTACAAGAGGAAGGAAAGTTGCACATGATGAAGGAAAAGTGGTGGCGAGGCAATGGCTGCCCAGAGGAGGACAGTAAAGAAGCTAGTGCCCTCGGCGTGGAAAACATTGGGGGCATTTTCATAGTGCTTGCGGCAGGACTAGTTCTTTCTGTGTTTGTAGCTATTGGAGAATTTTTTTACAAATCAAGGAAAAATAGTGACATTGAACAGGTAAGTTCAGCTGAGTTCAGTCTGGGAGGTACCTTCACATAAAAGAATGGGATCCAACCAAGCACACAAAAACCACTTTTGCCTTATTATTGAGTTCCGGAAGAACTGCCTTCTGCTGATCAGGCCTAAAACCTTTTGTACTAAGAAGATAACTGAAATAACTAATAACGAATCACTTGTGTCTTTTTATGAGCCACTCTGCCCAACACCAGCCTTTCCCCAATGATCAGCCCTATACAATAGGTTCCAGCTAGTGCTATGGGCACTTCTATAAGGCTATAACTGTCAGCAAAGTCAATGTGTCATTGCTTCATCATCATTATAACAATACCGTTAATCTCGATAAGACCTTTCTGCCCAGTGCAATGAAAGAAATGCAGAGTTCGTGCTTTTTATCTGCAGGAGAGCATACTGGGTAGTAATTAAGGGTCAGCTGAAAAGAAGTTATAGAATTTCAAGAGTCAAAGTGAGGGTACGACTGGAGCTTTTTTCAGCCTCCACTGCTTAAATCTTTTGGCATTATCTGTGTGAGGCAGAGAAAGGGAATGAAACTGTGGTATTTCAACAAAGGATTCCAAGCCTTGCTGTTGAACAAATGACCCTGCTAAGTAAAAAAAAGGACATAAGCATCATCCTTACCAATACTCTCCGAGCCACTCCTGGTGCAAGCAAAAGTATAATTTAAATAGATGACACATAAGAATGATGCTCCCAATGAGCAATTTCCTCTAATATTAGAGTTGCAACTTAAGTTGGAAGAGAGACATATCAGGAGACTGATCTGAAGGTGTACAGTCTTCACTTGTTGTCCAAGTGGTTGATGTTAGGAGGGTGAGGGTTGCAAAGAATGAACATCTTTGTTCATTGGAATGGTGGAGTTGAAAAATAACTCTGTGTGAGAGAGAATGCAGGGAATATATGATATATATATTTGAATAAATAAATAATATAAAGGGTACTATGATCTATGATAATATGGGCCTCTATGTGCATATTTGCATGAAGTTGAATTAGTATGTGTGAGTATTGTCCCATATCATATAACAGCCACGTTTGGCCAAACCATTCTAGAAAACACCATAATTTACAGCAGGGTACATACTGTAATGTGCAATCCCTAAATCCCATTTGGCTCTTTTTATTATTTTTGAGGTGAAAAGTTAAGAGGCAAACTGATTACCTTAACGCTTGCAAAGGATTAACTATCCCTTAATCCTCATCTTCCTCACCTTCAGGAAAAGGCATCCTGCCTTTTTGAAGATCTGACCCTCAACATGCAAAGCCTGGGGTTGCCTTCAAAATTTTCCATATAAATACTTGTTAACATTGCAGTGATCTCTTATTTTTATGCTTACATGTTGGGATTGGTTTGGATCTCTGCTACAAAATTATATGAGGTGCAAGAATGTTACCTTCTTAATGGTCTAAAGCAGACAGAGATCAACATTAAAGCAAAGTTGGCTCAAATATTGTGTATATATATATTCCTGAGAAAATGGATTGATTCTTGTCAGCCAATAAAATAATAAGAAAGTAAAAATTCAAATTCTTTTCTGCAATCAAATTTTAATAAAAGAGATGACAAATATCAAGGTAGTTGCTAATTTTTAATATATTAACACATTTTATATAATACAGTAAAATCTGCATATGTATCCTAGAGAAGTTATATATTATTAGATACGTTTCACAAATTTCATTTTCTATAAGTATATTGTTTTATAAGTTTTGGTATCATTCTCTTTAAAATTTTGTTACGTTAGTTAACATTCTTAATTTTTCTTTTTCTTCCATCTTTTCCTTTCTGCATGCAACAAGGCCTTTTGTTTCTTTTATGGACAACAGTGTAAACAAACTCATCCATCCAACTCCACTTCTGGAACTACCTTATCTACAGAGTTAGACTGTGGCAAATTAATTCGGGAAGAACAAGGGATTCGAACACAACCCTCAATCCATACTGTATAGTTACCATAAAGGAAAGGTGTGTTTAGCTAAGAGCAAATTCTGACCACAACATACATTAAGGGAGAGAAACTATGAGGTCAAAATAACTTATTTTTTCATGTACCCAAGGATATTTGAGGTTGGTATTTCCAATAGAAGCCTAGCATGTGAAATAGTTTAGGAAGAAGAAATAAAACAGGTAATCCTTCAGCCTATTTGAGAAAATGTAGGTAAATGTCTTACATTGTCCATACTACAGTAGTGGTCAAAATTGTGGAAACCTTTTGGGAAAAGTGTATTTTTTAAAACTAGCTAAAAACACCACTTTTTTTTAAATAGTACCATAAAATTATATATCAATGGAAAGATAATTTAATCAAGAATGTAATGCAATATGTTTTATGAAGGATTTGCTACTAGAATAGCAGTTACAGTATAAAGAAAAAAGGTGAAACATGTAGAAAAAATGAGATATACAAAAATTATCACCATAGAAAAGATGAGATATACAAACATTATCACATCAGTTAATACTTAGTTGGGTAACCTTTAGCATGAATTATGGCCTTACAAAGTCTTCCCATGGAGTGAACCAAGTCTTTTAGTTCTGCAGCTGGTATAATGTGAAACCAAGATTGAATGATTGCTTCTATTAACTGGGTTTTATTGCTGGGTCGCTTCTGACTAACAAGTTTCTTTAGTCGGCTCCATAGATTTTCAATTGGGTTAAGGTCTGGGCTATTCCAGCAGTGGAATATGATTATCTTGAAACTCCAATAAAAAGTGGTGTTATTAGCCATCAAGCCTCAAAAATACACTTTTCCCAAAAGGAAAATCCCACAATTTTGGCCACAACTGTATAGTAGAACATTATGAATATAATATGACAATAAGTTGTTTTCTTTTCCAGAATAGCAGACCAGTGATGTTTGCAGGATTGGGATAAGGGAACAATTATAAAAATAAATAAATATAACAGTTGTGACAATGTGATCAAAGTCCCATCCCTCTGTGCACTGATATAATTATTAAAAATGGCGGGGCTTTGATTGTGCTGCAGCAACCATCATCCTGTATTTCTGTATGGATATGGTAGTTAGGTCTTGCATGGAAATGTCAAATTACTCCTCAAATGATAAGTTCTGTACAGAACAAGTGTGTGTGAGCGTGACTATTCTGAAACTCTCTGAATTTAAAACGGCCAATAGCGATCAGATAGAATCCTCATCTGTAATGCAGTGCATGGGCCTTATCATTTATTTAACCATGTGGAGAGAAATACGAATCGTGTTCCATTGCTCCAGTGGGAATGCTCATTCGTGCTGGCCCTGCATTGACTTAGAGCCGTTAACAGTTACATATCTTGCTGCTTGCATCTGTATTTCCATTGGGATCAGTAACTACTATGGATTATTTTTGTATGATTCATCTTTTTTTCAGATATGAATAATTTGCCTTCATTTTACTTCCCAGATGGAATTAATTAAAATCATACTTTTCCTTTGGAGTGAATGTAAAAATGAGGTTTTAAAACATTATCTTTAGCAATAAGTTAATGAGGTCTTTCTTTTCCAAACAAGAGCCTGCAGGAGCCCGTTAACATTGGCTGTTAATGGTCTCAGGGATATATGCAGTAATGGGAAGGGGGAAGAATCATAGTTATCTAATCCAATATATTACACTGGCTGTAAGATAAGGAATAATTAAAATAAACTAGATGAGCTAAGAATTAATCCTATAACTAAAATACTCTACAGTGAATCTTATAACCTACTTTATTTGTATACTGTAGTCCATTCTTTTGTTCTACTTGAGTTCATTTTGCCAAAAACCTACTGTTTCTGGGCTTGTGATAAGGCCTTGCAACCACAGTTTAAGATATCACCTCCCCTACAATCCAGTCAAGGAAACGATTGAATCAGGCTTCAACGCGTAAGATCTTTAACAGAATGCCAGAGTTCATCAATAACTTGGTACTTGCCTACAGTTTTCTCTTCTCTGAGCCAGGAGCTCAGCACTTGGAAATTTATGTTTAAAAATCCAAAGTCACAGCTGTTAGGTAAGTAACTTTATAATGGCACAACTAGTGATTGATTATGTTGTGGCCAATGTATATGGTTTCTTGCTGTCTATAATGTCTTTTTCAAAATGGATAGAACAGGAACAAAAAGAAAGACATAAAAAGAACAAAATAAAAAAAATTCTAAGAAAAAAGATTTTTTGGGACAGGCTGACATTAAATCAAGCTGAACCTCAACAAATAGATTGTGTCTACTATAGCATTTTCCCCAGCTTCTTCATGTTTAGTAGCACTTTGTTTTAAACTAGGAACTCCCATTTTTCCACAGTGAGAATTATAGCAGAAAATGGCAGTACTGTGTGAGAGATTGTGTTGTAGTGGATAGTCTGGAAATTTTTGGCTCACTCACCTTCTAACTCCTAATACCATGGTCTCATGGCAGGAAATGAGGACTGAGTACAGGGCGCCACAATAGGCAGGATAAATGGATTGTATACAAGTACATAATATATCTTTTAAATTTATTTTTAAAGTGGAAAGGGATATATCTTGTGATACAAAATGGTTGGGGTAGAGCAGAAGTCCTCACTGCCTCACAGCATGTTTGGCTGCCAGTTGCTGAGGACTGCAGTACATTTACAAAAAAGTAAACATGCCCATTCCAGCAGCATTATAAATAGGATGCTTAACTTGTAAAATCAGCTCAACTTTTGCTTGGTTTTCATTGTGAAATTAAGTAACAGGAAGCCCCCAAGCTTTCATTCAGTCATTTTAGGTACAAAACTGCTCAGATATAAAACTGTTTAGATCCTCCTCTTTGTGTGAATGTAAATGTAATAATTTAAGGTAGTTCAGATTTTAATTAAGGCCCTTGATTTGTTAATATGTTTATATATGAAATAACATTCCAAAAGTGATTGCAATTGTTTAGTCTTCAGATTCAGTCATTTAATTATTTTTTTATTCTCTGTGTGTCATTTTCCCTTTTATCTAAATTGATATCTTAAGGTGTTAAACAATGTTTAATATTTTTATAATGAGTTTCTGCACTGGTTTCATGCTTATCTTAACTATTCTGAATACAAGCATTATTCAAATAAATGATGTATGTTTAAGTCATAATCTTTTTACATTTTTAAAAATATTTTCTATATATAAAAATATGGGTGAAGAATAATTTTTGCATGTTTTATACATATAACCGGTCAATCTGACCATTAGATCATTATACTCATTTATTGCATATTTCTGTATTCCAACAGAATTGCCTTTCCAACTTTTGTTGGAATTGGACCACAATTTTCATTTCCCAAGAAATGATTGTTGTTTTCTTGTTGTTTTCATTTCCCTGATATGAATATTTTTTTAACATTTTTAAAAAGTTTTTTATTAATAATACAAAATTTAAAAAAAACATTGGACATAGATATGACATCACTGGTTCCAAACATCTTCTGTCACTTTACAATAATATTAGTACTCATATAAACATATAGTTCTTAAGCTTTGTTCACTATTTAAGCATAATATATGATATTAATACTTTCCCCCTTATTTCTGTATATTTATTTACCTCTTAAACATACATTTATCTATAACATCTATATTTTTGTTCTAACACTATACATTTGTCTTGGCTATCCTCTTGTTATCTATCCAATCATAAAATTGTTTCCGGATTGTGTAGTACTTAGTTTCGCTTTTATACTTGAGTTCCAAAGTGAGTCTGTCCATTTCTGCGCAGTTAAAGATTTTCAGTAATATTTCCTCTTCAGTTGGAATATCTTTCACTTTCCATTTTTGAGCGAAGGCTATTCGTGCTGCTGTGAGTATATGCAGTAATAAATCATTTGTATCTTTCTTATATTTTCTTTCTATAATTCCCAATAAGAAAACTTCCGGTTTGACCTCTATATCTGTTAGCAAAATTTCTTCCAGCCAGTTCTTTAGTAAATTCCAAAATTTTTGTGCCTTTGGGCATTCCCACCACATGTGGTAGTAATTCCCAACGGTCTCTCCACAATTCCAGCATATCGAGGATTTCCCCTTATTCATTCGTGCTAATCTTGGGGGGGGGCACCTATAGAACATCTTATAGAGGTTTTCCTTGTAGGAAGTTGCTAGTGTGATTTTTAAAATTTTTTCCCATAAACTTTGCCAATTGTCCAAATCGATACTGTGTCCAAATTATTTACACCAAATTATCATCATTTCTTTCACCTGTTCCTAAATCATATCTTGTTCTAATAAATATCGATATAGTTTACTTATGGTCTTGCCTTCCCTGCCAAATAAAATGTTATCTAATTCTGATGAGTCTTGCTTTATGCCCCATTCCTTTTTATCTTTGCTAAATTTAGATTGAATTTGGAGATACCCCCACCATTCCAATTCCTTCTTCCTTTAAAGTATTTCTCGCTTTTAATTCTCCTTTCTCATTCAAAATATCTTTATAGGTGACAGCTCCCCCTCATTTTGTCAAATTTGGATGTGTGTACATTTCTAATGTTGATACCCAATTAGCAATTTCCATATAATTATTTCTTTTTGTTTTTTTCCAAATATCCAGTAGTGCTCTCCTAATATAATGCCTCCGGAAGTACTGATAGACTAAATGTTTTTCCTCCCATAGAATAGCGTGCCACCTGTCTGTAAGTCATGACCTTCTAGTGCCAATAGTCTTGTGTTTTTAAGATGCATCCATTCACTTAGCCAAACTAACGTCGCTGCCTGATAATACTTTGTCCAGTCTGGTAGGCCAAATCCTCCTCTTTCTCTAGCATCTTGTAATAATTTGAATCTGATTCTCGGTCGTTTCTCTTGCCATATGAATTTTAAAATGAGTCTGTCCAAATTTGTAAAGAAATCTTTTTTGAGCCGAATTGGTATGCGTTGAAATAAAAACAACATTTTCAGAAGAACATTCATTTTGATTGTGGATAGCCTGCCCATTAGAGATAACTGTAATTTTCCCCATTTTTCCAAATCAGACCTAATTTGCGCCATTAATTTGTCATAGTTATCTTCTTTAAGTGTAATGCATCTCGCTGTCAATTGAATTCCCAAATATCTTGTTTTTTTCATAGTCTGAATATTTAGCTTTCCCGCCAATTTTTTTTTGCTCTTCGGTCATGTTTTTAACTATCATTTTTGTTTTATCCTTGTTTATTTTCAGGCCTGCTACTTCCCTATAGTCCTCCAGCACTTCCATCAGCCTAAAACCAGATTGTACAGGCTCTTCAATAATAAATACGAGGTTGTCCGCAAATGCCTGTACCTTAAAACTTTCTTTTCTTACTTTTAAACCTTTGATTTGTTTGTTTTCTTGAATTGTTCTAATTAAAGCCTCTAGTGATAAAATAAAAGCAGTGGTGATAGCGGACAACCTTGCCTTGCACCTTTTTGAATTAAAAAGTTCTTTGTTGTTTTCCCGTTTATCACCACTCTGACTTCTTGTCTGGAGTGAATATTTTGAAGGCCCTATATTTTTATTTCATTATGTGTTAAGAATATTGTCTTACTATTGGATGGTAATAGATTTCTGGTCTTTACATTAGCTGATAATGTTCTTGGGAGGTGACCTTATCAAGAACAATAAGAACTTTTTAAAAAACTTCATGTAGGTTTCTACTTTCACAGACATTGACTTCTACACAGAACTTATAACAGAAACATGGAAAAATGGCTTGCTACTCTGACAGGCAGCAATTCTCCAGAGTGCTTTTTTATACTATTTTCAGTTGCTAGGAGTTGAATTTGGAACTTACTGCATGCAAAGCATGTTGCGTTCTACAGAGTAAAGGTGTTTTCTTGAAGATAAATATGAGAATCGTCTATTCATATATATACACCTGCCTACTTGCTGTAAAGTTGCATTTTTTTTCTACTCCAGTCCTCAAAAACAGTTATACTGCAGGTGTTTTTGGAACAACAAAACTCATTTTCAATAAAACAGATGGAACAGGGGAAAAACAAGTTCCCTTTTGGCCATGAACAACCTTGTCACTTGGCCTATTTAATTACGATTTTTTCAGTTCTTTTCCTACAATATATTCTTTTTTTTTTGTTTACAAGACACTAATTGACCAGGACTCTAATCTTTAAAAATGGTGTAGAAAACTAAGGTCTACAGTTTAAAGACAATCACTACAGTTACCATATGGTTTTGATTGTTTACAGCTATTCCTCTTGTCAAGATACAGATGTATCTTAAAATTGCTCTTTAAAATGAGCACTGCAACTTGAAACTGACTCCAATTTGTTTATCAAAGAAACAAGAATCTGGCTTGCATTGCAAATGACACAGATTTAAATGAAGAAAACAAAACATTATTTTCACACTGCTGTTATTCTGTTGCTGGGTCTTAAGTACTCATCTTGGTATACTTAATTTTCTTTTGTTTTTCTCATGGCTGTACCACTATAGTTTTTAAAAAATTATATTGGTTTTATTTACTTTTTTACTATACATTCTGAGATTTATTAGCCACAGTGCATCTCATACAGGGCGGAAAAATCATAGCTAAGTCAAGAGCTATTGAAAGCTGAAGAAAGAACTGACTATATTTTCTGGTCCAAAAGTTAATAATATATAATCAATCAGTAACAATAAAGATGATAATCAAATAATTATCAGGCATCAAGAGTTTTCTGAAACCCACCAAAATGATGATTTGTATTTAAGAGGAGGTTATTTTATTGATATCAATGGACAAATTAATCACTATTATATTCATAATTACTTCCACAAGATATGATTGTCACATTTATAGCTAGGTTTAAATTCTATTACATTCATGGTAGAAATCTGTTGTTAACTCCAATAAATTTTTCTCTCCTATCTTTTATCAGTGTCTTTCTTTTAATGCCATAATGGAGGAACTTGGAATTTCACTCAAACATCAGAAGAAATTAAAGAAAAGACCAAGAACTAAAGGGCGTACATCTTTCACAAATATCCTTACTTGTCATCAAAGACGGACTCTTAGAAAAGAAACCATGGCTTGAATAAATGCAATTTTCCCTGTAGGAAATATCAGGATAGAAGGCAAAAACAAACCTTGATGCCTACTTATGAAAAGACAACTATTGTATTTCACAGTCTGATTTTCTTCTTTTTAATCCAGAGGAAATACAACAGATTCAGTCTTCACATATGACTCATAGACTACTAATCATCCCAAAGCATTTCATTCTTACTTTTGGAATAATATCACTATTTTGCACTCCTTTGCTCTTCCCTATTCTTTGCTGTATGTGCTTTATACATAAATAAAAAAAGATTTTTGGGGACTGGAGTATCAATTTCTTCATATCAGAAATCATCAAATATTTATTTCAGTTATATGAAACTTTCTTCACATATAAGTACGTCTACATACCCATCTATCCTCATTAGCAATCATTTTTATACAGTCTAGTGGTACCTTAAATTAGATTAGTTCAGTGATTCCAAGATTTGTTTTGTTATCGTTGGTTCCTCAGACACCCAGTTGTTTATAGAGTTGATTTAGCATGTTTATTCACCCGCTGCTTCTCAAGGCTGGGATAGGCTTTAATTATTGTTGTATTATTTATATTTTTTAGAGCTTCGCATCCTAGCAGACTCTGAAGAATTCACAAAAATAGTAAAAAATAGTTAAAAACACAAAACTACACAGGCAACCCAAACTAAAACAATCATAACTATACAACAAGGGACTCCACAAACCCCAGGCCTTGGCCAAGAGCCAGGTCTTACAAGCTTTCCAGAATCCCAAGAGAGAGATTGCAGTCTGTATGTCTTGGGGGATGCTGTTCCAGAAGGTGGGGATCACAACACAGATGGTACATTTCCTCAGTCCTGCAAGGTGACATTATTTGATAGAGGGCAGGCAGAAAACAACTGGACATAAATGGATCCTCAGATACCAGGTTTTATGTCATGGGTAATAATACTCCCAGCAACTCTGGGTGGTTTATAGGTACATGTAATCCTTGAATTGCACCTGGAAACTGACTGACAACTAATTCAGCTTCCATAGCATCAATGACACATGGACATAACCAAAAGTGCCATTACTTCTTACACTGCTGCATTTTGAACCAGCTGTAGCCTCTTGATGTTCTCCAAGACCAAACCCATATAGAGTGCAGTGCAATAATCAAATAATCTCCATGCAGAAAGCATAATCCAATCTGTGAGGTGATCAGGGCCTAAGTAACCACCTTAGAGGCCTTAAAGTTGAGGAAAGTGTAACTGGTGCACAAGATGAACCTGTGCAGAGGGTGTCCTGTCACAGCTGCCACCTGCTCTTCAAGCAGCAAATCCAGGAAGACCATCAGGTGTGGTTTCATGTAGATGTTAAACACAGGTGATGAGACTATTGAGACCTGAGACATCCCACAAGTGTAGGGATGTCAGTGTAATTTTCCCTCTATCAACACTAACTGACACCAGTCACTTAGAAAGGAGATGAATGACTGGAACAGAATGTCTCACATTTCCAATCCCTGCAGGCAGTCCAGAAGATGGTTTTGGTCAATGGTATTCAAAGTTAGTGAGAGATCAAGTTATTCAAAGATGGATGCATTTTATACATCTACAGCAAATGTTATAAACAAACATGACTATCACTGTACTATAGCCCACTATGAAATCCAGATGAAAGAGATCCAGAAAATCCATTTTCTCCAAGATCCTCTGCAACTGCTTTCTAATCACCTTCTCTATAATCTTCCTCACAAATTGTTGATAATTGTTCAGAATGGTCAGTTCCACTCCCTAAATGAATGACTTTGGTCACTTGATATTTGCTTAATCCACAGATGAGAGTAGGTGCAAAATATGACAGCAGGTCCATCAATATTCATTAATGATTGTTACATACCTGTGTTTTCCCGAAAATAAGACCCTGTCTTATATTTTTGTGAACCCTGAAATAAGTGCTTGGCCTTATTTTCGGAGATGTCTTATTATGTAGGGGCGTGTGGAGCAAGAGGGGACTCTTCTTGCCATCTTACCTGATTTCCAGCTCTGTCTCTCTAAACCTAAGCAGAGGAAATGGAGGGGACCGGCTGTGAATGCATTTAAATATTTTTGGGAAGGGCTTATTTTCAGGGGAGGGGGCTTATTTTAGTACATGTGCTCAAAAGCCCGATTGGGCTTATTATCGGGATGTCTTATTTTAGGGGAAAGAGGGTATAAAATATTGTTATATTTCCTATAATATAGAAAAGCAACATCTTGAGTTTTTTAAAATGCATAAAACAGCAAACTTATTACTGAATTTGATCAGACAAAATCAGCAATTTCTGTTCATCAAGGCAATTTAGAAGGAATGCAGAGATATTTAATAAAAAAAAATATTTGTTGAGAACTTTATGGCACAAAAGATATACCTTTAGAGGAGTTCAAATATTTCTGCACTGGCAGAATATTCATCCAGTGATTTCAAGAAAATGAAGACTAAGTAAATATAACAAAATTGAGCCAGAAAGACAGGTTTTAATAGAAACTAATAGAGTTTTGAACTTAAATTACTTTTTGTAAGCACTGTGGATTTCTGCAGTGCTATCTATAAAGGATCTTCTACTCTGACATCCTAATCTCTGTTTCAATAAATATTCATACAGAACTACAAATCAGACTTCCCCTTCTTTGCCATACTGATTGTATGTAACTAGTAAAATGTATGGAATCCATTGATAGGGAAACAGCAAACCATCTTATATCTGGTAAATTTTTCTGTATAATATTGACAGAAGATCGAGGACATTTTTACTACTCTTATAAAAATATCTTCTTTCTCCCCAATGGAAAATTTGCCCAACTGGAGCTGGTGAATAATCATGAGTTCCATTTAATTCATAAAAGGAATAAAGGAAACAAAAGTCTTCAATCTTGGGCAACTTGCACATTTTAAAAACCAAGTGGAATATTGTTTCCTATGGAATCCTGATGGATTCCTGATGGAATCTGGAAATTCCTATTTATAGTTTCTATTTATAGTTAATGTATGTTCCCCATATTATTCTCATATTATTATAACCAAACTTTTCCTGAGGAAGTAGTTTGTTTGATTACTATCATAATTACACTGATCCAAACTGAAGGGTTTTTTTTCCTCTTTAAGTATAAATCCCTGCCTTTTTTTTATCCCATGATCACCCCTTTCTAGCAAGTTTAAGGAATCGTATACTCTATTCAACAACAATTATTATATTTTCTGCTTGCAAATCCCAGGTACAGTGTACAGTCTAGAAAGACAAGAATTTTGCTTAAAATGTATATCCAAACAATATACGTGAGCGATGTATGCTAGTGAAAGTGACTATTTTGGGCAGAGAACTCTGATCTTTATTTTTAGCCTTCTGCCTTCTATACGTGCATTACATGGAACAATATGTCCATCAATATGCTTTATAATCAGTTGATTCTGATGGCAGAAGCATTTTGCAATTCATGGCACATTTCTATTTTCAGACATTTTATTTCAAGAAAAATGCATCCACCATCCCCAGATTAATGCACTTGAATGACATGTATTAGTCGAGTACTAAAAATCACAGAGGACTGATTAAGCCTATTCACAGGATGCTGAAGACTATGCTCTTGTAATGCATTATGCACATTAGTACATGACTGAATAAAAACAGATAATACTGCTAATCATCCACTCCACCTTAACATTCAATGTATCTGTTATAATGTCCTATTTATCTCATGGGCATGAACTATGCATAGCTATGCTGATACATGCTAATTTTATGCATACCAACACAGACTTTTCTGGATTGGTGATTCAGCTAGTTCTATATCTTTCAGCACCCATAATCCTTATCCTTGCAGAGAACAAACCACAGGGTTTAAAGATAACTGGACTTCCACACTGTTGTTGTTTTCTAGAAATATCCAGGAATGCACAAATATGTGAAACCTCTATTCTATATGGGTTACTTTTTTTCAGTTTTAAGTTAATTCCATTCTGTTTCTTGATCAGTTTCAGTTTTTTCACAGAGTGCATAAACTTTTCTTCTAATACAAGCACATACACACACAGAGCGGAAGAGAGATAAACTTGTTTTGTTTATTACAAAGCATGATTACCAATAATAATTGTGTTTGAGTCTGCAAAGTAGGTCAGTTGGCATTTTTAAAAAATCTCATAATTGATGGATGCTGGTATTTTTCAAAAAATCCTCTAATTTCCATTACAAAACTTTCTAAGCTAATAGCTGCATTACATTTTGTGATAATGAATTGTGCACAGTTTTTTCTTTCTTTCTCTGCTGAACCGTTCATCAATAGATTTCATTTCAAAGCCTATAGCAATATTATTAAAAAGTTATATTCTGTAAATATACTGTTCATTCTTTTTTTTCTTTTATAGTTTTACACTATAAATTTTGAGATGAAAGAGGTAAAGGTAAATACAATATTCCAGAAACACTGTAGATTTAGATAAAAAATAAGGATGCATATATGTTTACTTTCAACTGCTTTTCCAAGAATTACTAGTAATGAACTGGCGCTCTTTACTGATAAATTAGTATGTTGCTGAATTTCCACAATATGCCAAAATTTGGTTTCAGAAAGTCAGTCAGTTTATATTTCATAAGTACACAGATAAAGATACACTGATTTATATCTTTATATTTTGCATAAAAGTGTCATATTTTGGTCTTATCTGGAATCTTCATGTTTTCTGTATTATAAATTACTTGTAATTTGGGTGTAAATTCTACAGCAGCAGTTTCAATACATGTATTTATTTTGTTACTTTGTCTTTTATAGTACCAAAATGCTGAAACATTAATTCAACCATCTTATGTCTGTGTAAACTAAGTCATTACGTTCAGCTTCTGCTTCTTGGGGGGGAAAAAACACTTTGAATATTCATTGTTTCAGTTCATTACTATGAGAAAAACTCACAGCCACTGACAACACATGATCATATTTTAAAACTTTATCAAAGTAATCTTGAAGATGAATAATGTATTGGTGTTCAGTTATTTCTTTTACAAGGTAGAGCTCAGGAAAAGCAACTAATCTTTTTGCTATTCATGGTGATGCCCATCAGTGCAAATCAGGTCATGTTTCAGTGTTTAAGACATGCCATGATTCATCACGAATTTCTTTTCCATTTGTACAGCTAGCTGTGGAGCACATCCCAATTTCAAAATGTGTACTGATTCCGCTTACAAAAATTAGTAATTGTGCTCTCTCTTTTAAATTAGTCCTTTCATCAAATGCTGTTGAATAAAAGAGAAATTATTTAGATTTCTCAGCTAATTGATGCCTAAAATCGGAAAAAATGTCATCTTCTTTGAACAATCATTTGGAATAAACTAATATTGAATGTTTCTCTTTTTTCTGTGCATAAGCCAAACACAGCAATCTGCATACATTTTTTAAAAATTCACCTTTTGTAAAATATTATTTAACAGAAAACAATTTCCCTTGCAGTTTTAAAGCTGCTTCATTTTCTGCATGTATATTCTTGAAAACCTATTGTTTTCTAGAGAGATTTTTTTTTGTAAACTAACAATTTAAAATTTTTCTCATTATAGTCTAATGAGAGCATGATGTTTTCCTTCAAAATGTTGTTGGAGATTATATTCTTCTGGGAATACAACACAACCCACAATTATCTTTCAATAGAGAAAAAAATTCATTTGTGCATCTTCATTAAAAACTTAACTTCTAATTCAGTTTTCCTCCTTTGTGTTCTCTTACAATATCTATGAACTTATAATTACCGTAAAAATCACTCAAAGTTGAGTTTTAATTTATTTAAGAAAATAGTTTTATTAAGCCCACTGATGCACAATCAGTAGCATCATAAATGTAAAATAAATGTTAACACACAGGAGAATTAATAAACAGACATTACTGTAGAAAATTGTTAACTGCACTTCAATACTACTACCAAGTTTTATGGAGCATATACTTGCAAAACACTTGGAAGAAATGAGAATTCCCAAAGCCCATAACTGCAACAGTTATAAATAATGTCTACATTGGCAGAAACTTGCAAGTGTGAAAGTTCAATTCTCTCCTTTCGATTGCCTTTACATCTCAAGAAACTAGGGAAGGTCTCTTCTGTCCTGCCCAAAATCTAGCTGCAGGCTATATTATCTCTTATCTTACTATTTCCTTGGCAGCATCTCTTCACCTACTCTCCCAAGCTCTTTCTTACATACCATTACATTCGTGCATTTTACAGTAGTCATGTCGAAAATACTTTTGTATGATTCTTTTAAAAAAGGGGGGGAGTGATATAATTAATATTTATTGAGCTTTCAAAAAATTCTGGCAGTCTGCACAACACTGTTTGGCAGGCTGAATGTAGTCTGTGGTCTATGTGATATGTATGCATACTGAAGCTACAACTGTAACTGGTACCTGAAAAATCAATTTTTCCTGAAAATGCCAAATATAAATAAGAAGTTAGAAGGGAATGGAAGTGGGTAGAAGACACATCCGGGCAGAGTATGTATATAGATCTTTGATTCCAATACTTGTGCAACCCATTTGGCCGTATTAATCTTGGGGCAAAGCTTAATCTTAACATTCTTTAACTGCAAAATAGTGAACAAAACACTAGAAATAGGCTGTTGGATGCTCAACATCCTTAAAGCTGAAGTTAAACTGTGTTGGAAGAAAAATCCAGTCTGATTCCAATCCAGGAGAAAGAGGCTAACACTAAAATGGAGGCAGGCCACATGGAAAGAAGATCTCTGTTTATTTGGATGCCAGGAACTTCAGTGACAGCAGCATGTTTCTGGGGTAGCTGACCTTGTTGGCTGAGTGAATGGGTGGATTTTTATAGAGTTCTGGGGTTTGATGATTGAGATGCTCCAGGTATTGTACAATGTAATGAGCCTTGTGTCTTTTGCTATACTAGAGATGGTGGGTAAATCCTATTCTGTTCTAAAGGAATTAGGATTTGTCCTTAGAATTTTAGTGGCGGAATGTAGCTTTTTAGGAGTCTTTGTTTTTCTACTTTTTAAATCCCATCAGCCCCAGCCTTTTGTGGGAGCTTGTGGCTGAAGGCATTTTTTTTAATGAATAGATTGACCTAGTCTTTCTGAATGTATACACAATCTCCATTCCAAAAGACCAGTCTCTTCTGCTTGAGGCTGTTTTCCTATGGCAGGAAGACTGGGGCTACTTTCTGCCTTTAAGAACATGTTTCTCCATTTCTCCTTTGGGAAAATATAATATTCTGTCTCTTTTAATCTTCCCCAAAATATTTCATTCTCGGGGGGGGGGGGCTTCCCATAACTGCAAACAAATTCTTTTGGTTGGGCCAATTGGAAGGTGACAAGCTAATTTGGGGAGAAGAATAGCCAAAAGATATTAAAGACACCAAGCATGGGTGTGATGAGATGAGAGAGGAATAAAGAAAAAGAGAAAGACTGTATGAGATAATTTTCGGAGAAAAGTTTCAATGGAATTTTTTTCCCAAAGAAAGAAGGAAAATTATTTTGTGTCTTGGAAATGTGCTGTGCATCTCTAAAAGACTGCTTTGCTTGCATGTGAAGTACAAATGCCAACCAAGCTCCTCTAACCCAGGGAGATTAGTCCCATTGGATTCAATAAATTATGGCTATTTATAACTATTCTTATATCCTTTTGATGCCATCTGTAGAAATGGTTTTTTCTTTTTTTAATAATGATTTTTATTTTGATTCAACAAAAGTGAAAATAGAAAACTCCAAAAAAGAACAAAATTTCACAGGAATAAACAAACAAATAACACACACACCCCTGCCAAAAAAAAAAAAAATTAAAAAGTGCAGTGATTTTTTTTTCTCAATGTAGAATTGTTTTCCTGATGCAAAGAGCAAATAATAAAGTTGGATATTTTTCTTACAAGATGCCCAAGTGGGAGTAGAGTGCTGGTTGGCAATGAGACAGCAAGTTTGTTTAAGCTAAACTGGAAAAGAGCTTTGAGCAACCATAGGTCTTCTTGTTCTAAAAGCATACTCAGAAAAGCACTAATTTTCTTGATTAAGTAATAGGGCTAATCATGTCATTTCTTCTCTTGAGGAACATTACCTCTATAGTATCAACCACTTCATACAGCTGAATTGAATTTCTTTGCATTAGCCTAAACAATATAAATGAGGGATTTTCTGAATAGCAATAGCACTTATATACCACTTCCCAGTGCTTTACAGCCCTTTCTAAGTGGTTTACAGAGTCAGCATATTGCCCCCAACAATCTGGGTCCTCATTTTACCCACCATGGAAGGCTGAGTCAACCTTGAGCCTGGTGAGATTTGAACTGCCAAATTGCAGACAGCCGGCAGCCAGCAGGTATAGCCTGCAATACTGTACTCTTACCACTGCGCCACCGCGGCTCAGGTATAATCACATTATACCTGAAACTTAATAAACAAAGATTATATATTTTGAGCTATGAGCTTACTTGATTGATCACTGTTTAAAAAAATACTAATAGTACAACTGATTAATAGTTGGTTACATGAAATTGTATCACACAATTATATATAAAATATATCTAGGCTAATTTCAGGAGAAAAAGTAAACTGCAGATCAATCAGTACATTGTCTTCTTTCCAATGGTTGCGCAGAATATTCTGATACAATCTGAGAAGTTCTACTCATCTGTTTGTGATTTACTTCCATATTCAATTCAAGCATTATTTAAGCTTCTACCTTTCCTTTTTTCCATTCTGCTTAATTTCATAACTTGTCCAGTGTTGCCCTGGCTTTTTAAAAAATTTGAATTGGACTAATAAAATTATTGCCTTAATATAGGAATCTCTTTCATGCTTCATTTGTCTTAGCAAGTAGTTGCACATAGCAGATCTTAGCTAGTTGATCTGTAAAAATAAGTTAACAGAGTTGAACCTGGTTAGTACTTTAAAGGGAGAACATTGGATTGTGGACTAAAGACCCAGAAAGAAAGATAGAAAGAGTCAAGTACTTCCATAATGTTGCTAAGAAAGCCACATAGATATAAGAGGGTAGTTGCTAGGATCCTTTTAAAGCTTGAGATAAAGTTTCCTTTAAAAAACTTTTAAAACCTATGTTTTCCCTGTGTTTTTATATAATTATGCAAATAGTGCCAAAAGACCAAAAAGCCAAATTCATTTTTGCAAGTATCCAAACTCCATAGCAACTGACGCAATTTATTGTTGTTCTGATATGTAGGTTCCTGCACTTATATACAGAAACTACAGTAAAGATTGCCAGATACTGTTCAAACTATATGCAAATATCTCTACATATAAATTTATTTGCTTTAGAAATAAAAATAATTGGGCTTCACAAGGATTCCAGTATTGGCTATATTTGTCCAACTTATCCATAAATAAATGGAGATAAAGGCAACTTTTAAAAAAGGAAGATTATTATAAATTGTCTCAGAAAGATTCTTCAAAGATCTTTATACATAATATAACTGTTTTTTTGGTTGCCATTCAGGGGTGAAATCCAGCAGGTTCTGACAGGTTCTGGAGAACTGGTAACGGAAATTTTTACTAATTCGGAGAACTGGAAAATACCACCTCTGGCTGGCCCCAGAGTGGGGTGGGAATGGAGATTTTGCAATATCCTTCCCCCAGGAGTGGGGAGGGAATGGAGATTTTGCAGTATCCTTCCCCTGCCACGCCCACCAAGCCACACCACACCCATCAAGCCACACCCACAGAACCGGTAGTAAACAAATTTGGATTTCACCACTATTGCCAAAAGGCTGGACCAGCTTATCTACAACACAAAAGACCTTCACCCTCAGGACATAATAGGATTAGCCTTCTACCCATCTCACCACATAGCACCTGGGAAAATTACATCACCCAGCAAGATTTAACTAAGCCTGGGACAACCTACAAAGTTACTCCTGCATGGTCCCTTGGGAGTTTGACAACCAATCAGAATACATTTCTTTCACAGGAACAGGAAGCAAGTTCAAAGCCCAAGAGAGGGAATAAATATATCTCAATCTCCATTCCATGTGGTCAGCTACCCAGGACTTCAAACCATGTGGTTCTCTCCACCATTAAACCATCTTTCCAAATAGCCTCCATGTTTCCAGTGTCTTTCTCTCCACTTGGAACTGAACCCAGATGGACATTTTTTCCAATAGTGTGAACTCTATTTTAGACATCTTGTCCTAATACCATTTACAGAACATGTATAGCTTGTCTATATCCTTAGGTCTTTTTTTTAATGTTCTTTCATGTGCCTTATTTAGAGGGAAATTGCCTGAAAAATAATTTTTGACAAAAGTTTGCATATAAAGAAACCTAAGGAGAAACAGGGAACAAAACAATCTATTAAATTTAAATATTAACATAAGACATAAAAAAATAAAATATAAATGACATTGGCTATTTAAAGCAGGATATATAATTATACACATACAATATATAGACAAATGTTAAATTCATATAAGACAATTTTTCCTTCAGACCAAACAGACTATATTTTCAATGAAAGAATAGAGAATTTCATATGCAAGTTTACAAAGATATATATTCTCAGTTTAAATACGGCAAAATATTTTATTGGAAGTGTGGTATGCTCATGCAGTTAGTTACATTCTTTTCAACCTTCCTTTCCATTAGGAGTTTCAAATTATCCTTCATATTACAATTATCACAACCAAATAAGTAAATTGCTAAGGTGGCAGAAAAACTGTGTTTACTACAAAAGCAGCGAAGTTAACAGTGTAATTGTTTAAAGAGGTCTTCTTCTGATAATAAACTCAAGATGGAGTTGTGTAACCCTTAAACTAAACTGACATGTCCATTTATTTTCTAAAACGTTTGGTGGCAAAAAGGCAAGCGGTGAATAGAATGATTTTTGCTGGACAGCAGAAAGTGGGATACCTCGCTCATCCTTATAATTGGCAGCTGCTTAGTTGAGTTAGTGGTGACAAAACTTTCTTACCAGCTGAATTGTTTGTCTCTTACACAGCCATACAGAAATGCACATATCAGAGGCTAACATTTGTATTCAGTCTTGTGCTGCTGATAGTTCATGACAGCTGAGGCAATGGAATAGGAGAAACATTTGGTAAAAAAATTAATCTGACTTCATACATTCATTTTTTTAAAAGATATATGGCTTCCAGCATTCTAATTCTTAGAGACTTTAATCACTTTAATTCTCAGAATCTTAAATGTAATAGCACTCTGGTTTTCTGGCTGGCTGGGAAATTCTAAGAGTTGAAGTCAATTCTTATTTAAGCCAAAATTGAGAAAGCCTGCTCTAGTACTTCCCCTTCATTATCTTTCCATATCTCCATATCAAAGTAGTTATGGAATTATTATGAAATGATATATCCCCTAATGCAATATACATAAACATTTGTCACAATAAATAAAGTATTCCCACTTTAATTACTAAAATTGACTATTCTAAAAATGTAACAAAACCACAGTATAACACACAAAAACCTGAGACAAAGGAGAAAGAAACAAAACAGTATGTGCAGGAAATAGTACAATAATACTTACCACTACATAATTTAATATGGGGTGAAAAAATGTTTTCAGAGACCTAGCCCAAAATCTTGTCCCGCTTAAAAACAACCAATATTCCATGAGTTTATCTGAAATATGTGCTGATAGCTTCGGGGGGGGGGGTGGTATTGATTAGAATTTTTAATCACCAAATAGAATTGTCTATTTTTAAGTTTCTCATAGTTTGACAGATTTTTAAAATAGTTAAGCCCATGGAATTATATCAGGCACATAGCATAAGAACATAAATTATTAGAAAGTTTTGATTTCTTAAAACAGCTAAACTCTAATATATGTTAGGGACAAATCCCAATGCAGATTACTGCTGTTAAACTGGCAATTCACCAAAAGTGTTGGATATTTCAACGGCAGAGTCTAAGTGTCAACAAAAAGATGAAGACTTAAGCCATCAAATCAAGATTCCGGAAGGCCTTCCACAAATCCTATGTTGCGATGACACACTTTAACATTTTTGCATGTTGATATATTCCAAGAATGGTTTTAAATCTTTTTAATCTTGGTTTGCTGATAATCTCTGAACTGTGAGTTCTTAATCAAAATTCAAAGCAGGCCTTAATTCACATCTATAAAATAAGAAGATTACAATCCCTTGACCTGTTTCCAGTAAGCAGTTCTAGTGCTTCACTTTCTTCCTTTAAAGCAAGTAGAAAACGTAATTGAAATCTCATGTAAAATGGTCAGATGTTCTTTAATTAAACATGTTGTTTAATGACAGGCTATGAGGTATTTAATTCAGAACACCAAATATATTCCAGCTGCTCTAGCTTTTCAAGATAAACTAATATTGTTGAAATATTATAGAAACAAATAGGACCTGCAACATTCCGAAGAGATGTGTCAGGTTTTAATTCCTTTCTTTTATAATTTTCTTTTTCTTTTGTTCTTGTTTTGTGTTTCACTAATAAAAGGGGGAGGAGAAAGAAAGCACAGGAATACAAATACAGAACTTTCGTATGACTCTTTAAAACTGCAGTGCCTGTTTCCAGGACTCTATATCCCAAACAGGAAAAAATCTCAGGGGAAAAACAGCTAGTGAGCTGCATCAGGCACTGCACTCCAACTCATAATGAAGTAGACCTTCCAAACTGAACCCAAGTCATTGCATAACCCTAGACACAAGATTACAGATAGTCCTTTACTTAGAACAGTTTGTTCAGTGACCAAAGTTATAACAGTACTGAAAAAAGAGACTTATGACTGTTTTTCACACTTACGACCATTGCAGCATCCCCACGGTCACATGTTTAAAATTCAGATGTTTGGCAACTGATTCTGTTCTGACCTAGCCTTCACAATCCCCAAATCAACAGCCTATTTGTGAGGAAAAAACCCTTTTTATTTAGAAAGGCAGGAATTCATGGCCTCCATCTCCTCTGACTCATCTGACTCGACTGCCATCTCCGCTGGCAGTCAACAAACCACAACAGATTCATATTTATGATGATTTCAGTGTCCTGGGATCATGTGATCATCTTTTGTAACCTCCTGACAAGCAAAGTCAATGGGGAAGCAAGATTCACTTAACAACCATGTTACTAACTTAGCAATGGTAGTGATTCACTTAACAACTATGACAAGAAAAGTCATGAAATGGAGCAAAATTCATTTAACAAATGTCTCACTTAGCAACAGAAATTTTCGGCTCAATTGCGATCATAAGTCAAGGACTACCTGTAAATGTTTGTGTAAAAGTTCTGTTCTAATGCAGAAATAGGCTGTGTTTTCAGACTACAGAGTGGAGCAGTGGTTAGAATGCAGCATTGAAGGCTAATTTTGCTGACTGTCAATTGCCAGCAGTTTGGCAGTTCGATCCTGACTGGCTCAAGGTTGACTCAGCCGTCCATCTTTCCAAGGTTGGTAAAATGAGGACCCGGATTGTTGGGGACAATATGACTCTGTAAACCACTTAGAGATAGCTGTAAAGTATTGTGAAGCAGTATATAACTCTAAGTGTTAGTGCTACTTTTAGAACTTTGGTATGAGTTGTTGAAGAGCAAACCAAATTGTGGCCATATTAAGTTTGCCTACAATTGCCATAGCATGACCTCCACTTTAATCCAATCACTCCCTAAAGTTTTCTATTACCACAGTTAACTTTGCTTTCTTTTTTACAGGCAAAGCACAGGCCTCTGATCCAAAATCATCCCACCGATGTTCTAAATGTGCATGTTTAAATCAGTGTTGACTCCTGGTGACTGCCTGCACAAGCCCCTGAAGTTTTCTTGGCAAGATTTCAGAAGTGTCTTGTCTTCTTCCTGGGACTAAGAGACTGTGACTCCCCAAAATTGCCTTTGTGTGTAATACAAAACTAAAATCAATAGGTCAGAAATCAGTCTTCTGTTTTATAACCTGTTGCCTTAATCACTGCACCATATTGGCTATCACTTGGAAATGAAGTTGTTGCTATTATGTCAGCAAAATAAAGTTAGAGGAGGGGAAAGCTGGTGGATACTAATAGAGTTGTATTTCTATATTCCTTCAAATGTTTTCAAAATAACTGCAGAAGTTCATTCATATAATTCAAGCAATTAGTAGAAGTTATTTCTTTCCTATTTTGAGTAGTTCAGAGAACTGACAAGGGAGATCAGTATCTAATTTTATGTTATGTGCAACCTTGTCTTTTCATTTTTATTCAGAAGTAGCCAAAGCAGAACATGAATGTGGAAAGATTAGATTTTTTCCCTTCCTTCAGATAAGACTCTCTTTAAAAAATTCTTTCATGTGTCAGAGATACCATTATCAAAATTTCCAATAGTGCCAATGGGATTATTAAAAAAGCTAACTTTGTCACACAAAGTAATGGGAAATTCTTTTTTTATGTGTTTGGATCTTAGCAGATAGCATATTACTTTTGATCATTAACAATTCTAAATGTAATATCATGCAAATGATAAAAATATAATGGGAAAAATTATCAGTTCACCAACATTCTTCAGTGATATTAGCAAGACGTCTTCTAGATCAAAGAAATGTAATTTAAAAAGTAGCCCTTGGTCTTAAAAAATGAGCTGTTACATTTATGCCTCATATTTTTCATTTATACTTTAGATCTACCATATCTTAAACATTCTAACAGAGAATTTTATACTTTAAAGGTGGAAGGAGCCCACCTTTATTCATCTGAGTGTATGATAAAAAGCATTATTTTAAACAACTGATAATTTATTATGTTATTTCTACTGTCTATCTAACGATTTATAAACTTGATATCTTTAATACAGCATCTGCTGGATAAAAAAATTTCCAGGGGTCCTTGGCGCTCTCTGAGCTTGGTTGTTTTCTTGCAGATGTTTCATTACCTAAACTAACATCATTTTATCAGTAAAAAAATGTCATTATTATTATTATCAAAATTATTTGTCACCCATCTTGTGGTTCAAGGTGATTCTGAGATTTTTTTTTAATCCTAAAAAAAGCCTGCAGGTTCTAAGACAGTGATGGCTAACCTTTTTGCCATTGCGGGCCAAAAGTGGAGGGAGAGCAGGGGGATCGTGTGCGTGTGTGCCCACACCCATAATTCAATGCCCACCGTGTCCCGCCCTCCTGTGCACGTGCGTGTGCTCCTCCGCGCTCCCCCCACTTTTGACACACGATGGCACAGTGGGCCCATTTTTCACTCTCCCCAGGCTCCAGAGGCTTTCTAGGAGCCTGGGGAGGGCAAAAACGGCCTTCCTCAACACCCCCCGAAGGAGGCCAGAAACAGCCTATTTCCCAACTTCCAGTGGGCCCAGGAAGGCCCGAAAATCAGCTGGCCAGTGGGCACATGTGTGCTGGAGCTGAGTAGGGCAACACTCATGTGCCCTCAGATATGGCTCCGCGTGCCACCTGTGGCACCCGTGCCATAGGTTCGCCATCACAGTTCTAAGATAATAATTCAGATATAACTGCAACAAACAAAAAGGACAAGCACTAGGTTTTAAAAAGATGATCCTTTTTTTTCTCAAAGTGAAAAAAATCTTTTAGTCTTTTAGTTTATCATATGATAAACTTGCAGAATATTAAACATACTCATGAATGTTTTATTTGGGGAAAATTGGTTTTGAAAAAATTAAAAATGCTGGCTGCCATGTGTGTGTGTGTGTGTGTGCAATATGTGTGTAAGTATGTATATGAAAGAGAGAGAAGGACAGACAGACAGTTTGGGGTAGTGGTTAAGGCACCATACCAAAAACCTAGAAACCTTGAGTTCTAATCCCACTTTAGCCATGAAAGCCAGCTAGGTGACCTTAAGCCAGTCACTTTCTTTCAACCCTAGAAGGAGGTAATGGCAAGCCACTTCCAAAAACAACCTCGTCAAGGAAACTGCACCGATTTGTCCAGGCAGTCACCAGGAGTCAAAATCGACTTTAAATCAGATACATGTGTACTTACAATGAATTCTTAGTTCGTATGTATGTATACATACATAAAATACATACAAAACTGGATCTCACAACTGTCATGCTAATAGGACCAAATTCTAACAAATTGCATATCTCCCCCCTACTGGTATCCCTCTTGATACTGCTGAAACACAACTTATTACAGCAAATCCTAAACAGCAAAACCAATAAAAAGAGATTTTGAAACTTATAGGTCAGCATCTGGAAGTTAAAGGATTCTGCTCTGAAAGAGAGAAATAATCTCTTCCAAATATTAGTGCATATGGCTCTCCTCAGGGACATCCACAGTAGGATCAAATCACCAAAATGGTGGATGCTTTTGTAAACTGAAGCCCTGCCTAGTGACACCCGGAATATCAGACCCAAAGAATCAGGACATTTGCGTCGATTGCAGCATTAAGGATTTATTGAAGCCAATATGTAAGAATCTGGTCAGCTAATGGTCAGTATTAAATTGGAGCTAGATAAGAGTCAATGGAATTCAAGACAGCTGGACTGGATCTTTTATGGCAATGTAAGGACTCTAAATTAATGACCCTTTTTACTCCTCCTTCCAGCTCTGACACTCATCATTTTGATGCTGTCGATTAGTTACTGATATCTGTGGTTTGTCCTGTTCAAGCAAAAAAAAAAAAAAAAAAGCAGTTTCTATTAAATATCCAATATTTACTTGTTACTTGTTCATTCCTTTTGAGTATAAAGCAAGCAAAAACCAAGACACTAAAGAAATGAACATTTATTTTACACATTTCTTTTGTGTTGGAATTTTTACCCTGTTCTTATAATCTTAAACTAATATACACGGTCCCTGATTTAACTGAATTTGCTTTTCATAAGTGTGTAGCTAAAATTGAGTATGTTAATTTAATGCTGTTTTTAAAACACAGACACAAGTTAAAAACAATGGATCTGATTAATATAAATCCATAGCTTATTTCATATGCACCAATTATGCTCACCAAAGTTGGCAAAGCAAAATCATCGCTACTTAATGCCTGTCACATTTAAATCATGCTAAATGGCTTTTATGTAAGAAGCAATATGTTGCTAAATGTCAATTCTGCTTCATTTTAACAGTATGAACATACACTACAAAATGTGAAATTCACTTAATTCTTCAACCAGAATGAAAATTTCATAAAATATTGGAAAGTTGTTTTTAAATTTATTTATTTTTACTAAATTTGCTATTGTATAAATAGCTTTGTAATTTCTTTTACATTAATAGACAATATTTTGCACATATTAATTCTATAAGAACGGTTCAGAATGGAGATAATGCAGTGCCCTGCAGTCCTTCTCTGGCAGCTTCCCACAAGCAAAGTCAATATGGAAGTCAGCAGAGAAAACTGCATGTCACTCGCATTGTGCCCTGCCTGGCAGCAGCCATATCTGGCCCAGGCACAGTCATGCCGTGGGGACTGGAGACTAAAACATACGAAGAATGGTTACAGAAACTGGGCATGGCTAGTCTAGTGGAGAGAAGGACTAGGGGAGACATGATAACAGTGTTCCAATACTTGTGGGGCTGCCACAGAGAGGAAGGAGTCAAGCTATTTTCCAAGGTACCTGAAGGCCAGACAAGGAATAATGGATGGAAACTGATCAAGGAGAGATTCAACCTAGAAATAAGGAGAAATTTTCTGACAGTGAGAACAATCAACCAGTGGAACAGCTTGCCTTCAGAAGTTGTGGGAGCTTCATCACTGGAGGCTTTCAAGGGGAGATTGGACTGCCATTTATTGAGGATGGTGTAGCGTCTCCTACTTGGATGGGGGGGGGGGTTGGACTAGATGACCTACACTTTCCCTTCCAACTCTGTTAATCTATCTATCTATCTATCTCCCCTGAACCGCAACAGCCAGCCGTGGGCCTACTCTGCTCATATTGCACATCACTCCATGCTTACCAGAGGTGGGTTTCAGCAGGTTCTGACCAGTTCTTTGAGTAGTTCGGAGAACCAGTAAATACCACCTCTGGCTGGCCCTGCCCCCATCTATTCTCTACCTCCCAAGTCCCAGCTGATTGGGAGGAAATGGAGATTTTACATTATCCTTCCCCTGCCATGCCCACCAAGCCACACCCACAGAACTGGTAGTAAAAAATTTTGAAACCCACCACTGATGCTTACCTGATAGCTGACCTGCTTGCAAGCTGCATGGGACTTGCTTAGCAACCTGCAATGCTCACTTAAAATGGGGATTTCTGTTACTAAGCAATGCAGCCATGTGACATCGTGCTTTATGTCCACATCATTTAGCAATGGAAATTCTTGACTCAATTATGCTTGTTAACTAAGAACCATCTGAACTGGATTTCAAATATTGGAAATACCCTCAATCTAAAGCTGATGAGATGAAATTAGCACTGGAGGGTCACATGTTTTATTTCTATGTGTCCAGAGGCACTGAAATATTATCTTTTCAATTAGGGAATCTTCCTATATTGGTCCAAGGCAAACTGAGGAGAAGATATGACATCATGCTATGGTAAAGGTGTTTCTGGGTTTAGCCACCTCAAATTTAGTTATTTATGCCTCGGGGGAGGATTGGATTCATTGGCAATAAAGACTGGTGTCCAGGCTAGACCTGACTGGTGCTTGTGTCTGTTATGCATTGTCTAACCACGTTTGGCCTAATACCCCATGCTGAGTATAAGAAAAACATAGAGAGAAGCAGAAGGATTAGATTTAAGATGCCAATGCTTGTTTCCATGTAGATTGGAAATAATTGCTTATAGTCAGTGGGTTAAAGCCAACAATTGAGTATAGCTACCCATACACTTGGCTCTATTTCATCAAGCCCGTTTTTAGTCACAAGATGCCATTAGATATATTAGGGACTTGAAAGACTATTTTGAGATACATGATCGTTGTAAGCTATAAAAATCCATCACAATCAGAGATGCTGTGTTAATTGCCTGCCTTCAAATAATTTGAGAGCAACAGGTATATAGTGGCTACCTCTTAAAGTATTTAAGAATGTCAGATGAACTCCTCTGTGGGTTTTCAACAATGAGAGTAGTCCCCATGGACACCGAATCTTATGGATATCTGTGCTTTAGGAATAAATCTCATTATTTCTGACAATGAATACAAATCAATAATGACTTAGAGAACACAGACCAACCAATATTTCTCAAATGATATCTGCAGGAAAGAAGCCATGTTGGCTTTGAAATGAGTCAATATATTGGTAATTTGGAGACTTGGCTTATATGGATATCAATAGGCATGCAAGTATATGCTTGTAGGCTTTCTCCTGCAGAATGTCACAGTGAACACACAACAACCTGCAGGAAGCAAATGTCATTCAATTGAAGTTGACTGAAGGTTATCCAGTGTGATCCTGTGGTGAGCATTCCAGATTATAAATGTCACTTAATAAGGTAAGCATCTCTACTGAGTAATACAATAATTCCCTAATGGCAAATGTAAACATGAGCTTTGCTTAAATTGCCAAGTGTTTACTACTGAAGTTGAGAAGATAGAGATACCAGGTACTTCTTAGGAAGGCGTTCATTAAATTAAGTAGCAATAACTATACAGGAATCAACATTCTTGGGCTACTCAAGTGTAGCCTTTCTGTTGTCTGTGAAAAGTTAAAACTGGAAACTGGTACAAAGAGAGCTAAACACTTTGCTTTTTAAAAAAGTTTTTTTCTCAAGTTTTTTTTCCCAACCCACTCAAAAAAAGGCAACTTCAGTTGTGTAATCTTTCATCAAAATAGTGTCATTGAAAATTAATCTAAGTGAGAAAATTAACACTAAACAGTAATTATTTGTTCAATACCAGATGGAAGAGGTAAAGTTCATTCCATTTTTTAAAACTTGTCTTAAGTTGGGCTTTCAAAATTCAAACCAAAGGGATTTAAAACAAGGGAAATTCAAAGGAATTCACTCGATTTAAAAAGAGTATAATATTATGGAGACCAACTAGCATTTTTATCCGAGAACGGTAGATAAATAAGTTGGCAAATGACAACTGGAGACAAAAGACTCAAAAGGTAATATTCTAGTTTATGCATTGTGGTAAGCTAAAACCACAAGGATTACTGGCTTTTGAACAACCTTGTTATGATTAAACAGAATTCTTAAGCCTGGGAACAGACTGATTCAAATAGAGGTGGATTCCTTGCTGGAGGTTTTGAAAAGAGAGTTGGAAGGCTCTCTGCCGATGATTGTTTACTGGATTTCTACAAGGAGCAGGGGATTGAAGTAGATGAACTGAAAGGTACCTTCCAATTTAGGAGTACAGAAAGTCTGTCAGATAGCAAGCCAAAGAAAATAGAAAACCAAGCAATTACAAGATTAAAAGTTTAGTACCGTGTCATAAATATATTGATAACAACCATGAATAAGATGAGCAATTAGCCAGACAACACTTACAATTTGGAAATATCACAAAGTCCATAAGTCACTTTGAATTTGAGCCATGCACAAGTATATGTAGGTAGTAGAGCCACGAAGGTTTTCCATGACAGTCCTGGATTTGACTCCCAGTCAGTCCTAATGTTAAATTTAGGGGCCAAATGCAGGGCAAGTAAAAACAAGAGCAGAAAATTCAGAGATTCACAACAGCCAGATTCAGAGAGCAATTTCCATCAGAGGGGAAAGGCCTGGGGGCTACTGCCATGATTAGACACCTGCTTATCACTTTTTCTCTTTGCTCCATAGCTGTATTGGAAGAAATTTCCCTGGTTCGTTCCCAGCTGCGAAGCAGTCACAGATGCTGAGAAGAAATAGACATGGAAGCAACTGCCAGAAAAAGGATCCTTTAATTCAGGAAGGCAAGAAAAGGAGTGACACAGCTCGAGCTTTCCTGGCTTCTAAGCAAGATGGCCTGATAAGTGTATGGATTTTTATACCCATCTTCCCTTCGAAGTTGGTGTGATTTGATGAGATTTCATATGCGCCTTTAGTTAAGGTGAGTGCCCTGAATCCTATCTTCCTGCCTTAATGGGTTAATCCTGTTCTTGGGGCTTTGTCTTTCCTATTCTGGGGGTTAATTCTGCCAGAAAAGAGGACAAGGGAAGTTCCAGGTGAGTTATTTTTAGACTGATTCCCCTTATCTTAATGGCTGTACTTAAGCGTTCCTTTCAGCTGGTGCTTTTGCTTGGGGTTTTCTTAAAGGGGGAAGGGCTGGCTTGAGTCTCTTGGCACTGTTTTTTGAGGTTTCTGGTGCTATGAGGTTTCTGGCACTATCCTTTTGGGTATTGGACCAGGTTCCCCATCAAAAGCTGACTCTTCATTACCTGAATCCAGCCTTACTGGTTCCTGCTTATTGTCTCCTGGAGCTGCAAAAAGCATCTGATTATTTGCAGGCTCTTCAGGTTGATAATCTGTCAGGTCTGATTCTTCAGCCTCTGACTCATAGGATTCAGATGAGACCATAACATCATTGATTTGATTAGTGTTACAGTACGTTCAAACTTGAATCTCTGATCTTAACCTGTTAACAAGCCATATTCATGAATCAGATTTGGTTACTTGATTTTAAGTTCTCAGAAGAGGAACAAGCTAGTTATCTGCATCATTCTAGCTCATGACTTGGCCACCAGCCCAGTTTTGGAACATAAATCAAAAGTTACAAATCTGATTATTAGTTTGAGATTAGCTGTAATAAGAACTGAGATAAATGCTTTCAGTTTACATTTCAACAAAAAGCATACCATTTTAATTCTACAAGTAATTCCTTTGTTTTATGTAACCATACACTGGAATGTAATGATGCTATGTATGATTTGCTAAATCAAATAAAATGTCAAGAGATTGAGCCTTCATTCAAGTTCAACGGACATGCTGAATTTAAAACCAGTATTCCTTTCACTATTTATTCTTCAGTGTTTTTCTATGTTCTTTGTAAATAGCATACTAGGTTCACAACTCAAGTTGCTTCATATTGCAAATAGTCTTGAACATGCAATTGACCCACAGAGTGTAACAGCACAATAATAAATCATCTAAATGTCTCCAGTTGTGCTCAGTTCCACTAAAACCAGAAAGATATTGCTTTCAATCTAGAAGGCTACAAATCTAGACCAGCACTACTAATTTAGGATATGACATTATCAAAATTTATTAAGGCCTTGCTTTTATAGGAAACCTGCTTAACTGCTAATTTCATTAATGCATTTTCTAAGATTAAATGCTTCTCTCCCTTGGGTTTAGCTAACACAGTTAATGAGCTTTTTGCCAGGTGATTTGTAGCAAGTGTCTGCTGCCATCTATTGTCTGAAGATAGCATGACTGCAAAAAAGTCATCTTTTTGGGAGAAAGAGTCAAACTTCATAGTTAGTATATCTGTCTGGTTCTACAAACAATTTCTTGTACGTTTGCAATAATTTGGGCGAATGAACATGAAACGTCTCACTTGCTTGTAATAAAAATGTATACTAAACTTTTTAAAAACCGGTTATATATCCTGTTCAAATGAGCAGAGCTGCAAAAGAGGCATGGTAGAAAGGAACATCTGACATCCTTTAATTTACAACCTGATCTGATTACTATCAGCTAAACTTTAAGTCATGTTAATGTGATAGGACCCTCATTATTCATGGGGTTCTAGAGTAACAGCACAGATAAAGAAACTCTGGAAAATAAAAAGTTCAGCAGCACATTTTGTATGTGTGCAAAGGTTGTCCACAAATTTATACATGTATAAAAATTTCCTTCTAAACAGAACTAGGCACCAAAGACATTGTTAGGAAATGGTTATTTGTCTAACTAGTTGGTCAGGCAATATATAAACCAATGATGTATGTTTGCAATCAGAAAGGTATTATATTGCTTTAAGACTGTATTGCATCATCCTGTACCCTGATTGGCTAAGCTCTGTAGCCAATGTACTTAAGGGATGTCAGGATCATGGCTTATGTAGATACTACACCATTTTACCTGCTTATTTGCTGTAACTCTCTACCTGATCTCTCTGCATGATCACTATTTGATCATAGCTACAAGTTGCTTTCTACTATTTATTAAATGTTTTATATTGAACTTGTTCCTGTTTTGAAACTCAAGAACTGTTTTATTGTGTAATGACAACAACTGGTAAGAAGACGTTGTACTTCGAATATCCCTGAATTGATATTTTAACTTTCGTCTTATCTGTGCATGACTTGGATTGTTTTTGGACTTTGCTTTACTTTTTTCTAAAAGTAAGACACTACAATAACTCAGTGTGTTTGTATGTTAACTGTGATTGTTCACAATCACTCCCAGTCGCTTTTCATGCATTTACTCAAAGGGTACTCTGCTCAATAACCCACAACATCGGTTATGAGCCAAGAATATCCTCAACAGACATAAAATACATGAAATCTTTTTCTATAGGTAATGTGGTCTGTTCTGTATTTATTAATTGCAGATACAGGGAATCATGGGTAATAGAATGTTCAATAATGAGATTCTTTTCTGTAGCTGTAGAGAAGCAAACAGGTCTTAATGCCTGTGGAAATTCTCAATCATCCAGGATATATATGGTAGTTGCCTCAATGGTGCTTTTTCAAAAGGCAATGTACTGTTTTTTCTTTGAGGAACAAGAACTTTTTCTTCCTGAAGGAAAAAACAGCCCAATTGCCTTTTGAAAAAAGACCTTTGAGACAAACAGGTCTTAAATTAAATCTGTTCCAAGGCAATCCGCGTTACAAGAACTTGTTTTTACGAGTACCTGGGAGAGGTATTCCTAACTGAATAAAATAAATAACTTTTAACTTTAGGGAAAATGTGACATGAAAGAAGAAAACAATGCAACAAACATATGCCTGAAGATATGTGATGTGTAAACAAATTACTATATTTTTCAGAGTATAAGACACACTTCCTCCCCCAAAAGAGGGTGGAAATGTTGGTGCGTCTTATACACCGAACACAGCTATTTTTTGCCTCCCGAAGCCCCGCCCGGTTGTCCCATTTTTGTGAAAAATGGGTCTGTTTTTTGCAAAAACAGGGCGCACAGAGTTTGGGAGGCCTGCAGAGTGCTCCTGGGGGCATGGGAGGGAAAAAACTTTTTTTTTCTTACTTAACTCTTCGAAATCTTGGTGCGTCTTATACACCAGTGCATCTTATAGTCCAAAAAATACGGTATATCTAATTAGATCTTTGTAGGTTAACAGAGACTCTTTGTGTGCCGGGTGCTCTTTGAGCAGTTTGTTATTGTATAAGAGATCCTGAACTTCCGGTTTCCAAAGAAACGGTGAATGTATCCATTAATGCATTCTTCCCTCCTTCTATGTCTATGGTCAGTACTTTGGAAAATTGCACCCTTTGAAGAGATTGGGAGAATTGCAACTGCTTCCAAAGTGCATCCGCATCAAGAATGGTGTGAGGCAACTTCTACAGGAAAGCATTGGCTGAGCCCTCTTTTGGAAAGGTGTTCTTTCAAAAAGATAAGTGGAGCAAGGCATGCTGGGGCGCAAAGCAGGCCTAAGGCCTCTGCAACCAGGCAGGGCAGAAAGGGGGGGAAGATAGGTAGGTGGGTGTAATTGCAGTGTCCATATGGTTGGTTGTAAAGGGTGCGCAGATTGCCAAGTATCCGAATTTTCATCACATGACTATAAAGGCATTGCAGCAGCCATAACTTCAAATACAATCCTATATCCCTTTTGTTCAACATTGTTGTAATTTTGAACTGTCACTGGATTATTGTTCATAAGTGAAGGATTACCCCAAACAATAAAAAATAATTAAAAATATGCAGCATAGTCTCAAAAACTAAACCGGTTAATAACAGGATGATTACCGAAAAGCTAAACCACTCCAGCATAATGACTTTGTGCCTTGAGTAAAAACTCGAGTTGTTTGATGATCCATTTGTTTTCCTGGCTGTCCATGATATGCTTAAGAATTTTCTTCAACACCAAAGTTCAAAAGCATTAATACTCTTCCTGTCAGAGCTTCCACAATTCTGATCTTTGTGGGTATAGACCAGTGGTGGGTTGCCCCCGGCTCGCATCAGTTCTATACAACCGGTAGTAAAACCGGCGGGAGGCCCCGCTCACTGACCCTAATGTCATGAAAACGCTTCTGCGCGCGGCCCAATTGCAAACCGATAGTAAAGGTAAGTAGAACCCACCCGTGGTATAGACACATTGTGGCATCTGAATATCTTTTCCAAGGCTTTCATAGCTGCTTCATCAAGGGCTAGTTTGCAGTTTATTTCTCAACTATTTATTCTTTTACTTGAGTAGCCTATCTAGCATTCAATATTGTCATTATCAGTTCTAAAGCTGTTCTACATATTGTCAGTTTGGTCTTCTTTGTATTTTTTTTAAAAAAAATTGATTTATATGCCACCCTTCTCCGGAGACTCAGGGCGGCTTACAATGCGTTAAGCAATAGCCTTCATACTTTTGTATATTTTATACAAAGTCAATTTATTGCCCCCACAAATTGGGTCCTCATTTTACCCACCTTAGAAAGGATGGAAGGCTGAGTCAACCTTGAGCCTAGTGAGAATTGAACTCGCAGTAATTGCAGGCAGATGGATGTTAAATGCTGCCTTAGTAGGAGGCATTAGCCTCCTACGCCACTCAGGCTTTAATTGTATTCCATTTTTTCACTTGATTTTTATTACTAAAACTTCTAGTAATATTTATATGCTGCTGGATGTTGGACAGCATATGCATTTAATAAATTATTATTATTCATTAAGCATTGTTAAAACACATATTCCCTCAAATATACTGACTAGGTGGAGATGAAGAATAGGACAGGAAACAGCATTTTTGTTGTTGTTCTTGTTGTTTTTTTAACTTGAACACTGACACCTGACTGGATTTGCTCATTTTCAAACTTGATGTTTCTTTTGCCAGCCTCTCCTTCCATACCAAGTTTGGTTACTTTCTGTTTCCAGAGATTTCTATTGAAATATAGATTCTGAAATCTTTTATATAATTTCTGCCTAACAGGAAGAGAACAAAAATATCTATTTAAACAACCACATTTTAAAAATTTGCACTGCATTGTTCATAGGACTCCTCCTCATAAACTCCTCTGAATACACTTAATACAATTGAAGTAAACATTGTTTTGTGTAGAAAAAAGGATGCAGGGACTCAACAAACCTCATTTCCCATTAGTTATGTGTTTTTTGAAATACCAAAATGGTATTTCCTTAGTTATTTCAATTGTTGAAGCATGAGAAATAAATTGTTTAAAAAGTTTAAACTTCCGTGATAGCAGCAGATCAAACTACACCTCAAATATTAAAATTCAAGCTGAATTATTTTGTTTCAAAATTTGCAGTTTCAATTGTGAAGGTGCTGATTTAGGGGAAGGGAAGGAAAACCCAGGTTCTAGTTCAGGCATAAAACCTCAGTCAGTCTCTCTCTGCATAACTAGCTTGCAGGGTAGTTGTGGAGAAAATAAGAGAGTGCTGGTAACTTCTGGTCTGAAAAGTGGATAGAAATATATAAAATGCCAGAAACTGAGCTTAGGGCTAAGATCTTATGCAATTATAATGCAAGTGCATGATTCTGGAAACAGCATATATGACCAGAAGTTGGCATAGATCTGTCAAGGAAAAAAATCCTGTCAGATTTTCTTTCCCAGGCACTGAGTACATTAAAGCCATCTATTAGGGATGCTTAAAATTGGACTTTGGATGAGCAGGAAGTTGGATTCAGTGGCCTAAACAGTCCTTCCAATTCTTTTAGTTCTATAATTGACCAATAAGCCCTTCAGAATTGCTATGCTTTATGGAGATTAAATGATTTTTTTAAAAAAATACTGCTTGCTAAATCTCTTATATACCGCTTCACAGTGCTTTAAAGCCCTAAGGGGTTTACAAAGTCAGCATACACTATTGCCCCCAACAATCTGAGTCCTCATTTTACCAACCTCGGCAGGATAGAAGGCTGAGTCAACCTTATGCCTGGTGAGATTCAAACTGCCAAATTGCAGGCAGCTGGCAGTCAGCAGAAGTAGCCTGCAGTACTGCATTCTAACCACTGCAGCATCACAGCTCTTATATTGTTATATATGTTGTTATATACCAAACAGAAGGTATATGGTAACAATATATGAAACTCACTTCTGCTTGGCATATAACAATATTTCTATGACTCAGTGTGTATATTAATTTAAAAGCTATAATATGAAATGATACACTACATCTTTCAACTAACCAGTTCTGAACCATCTTAACAAGAGTTTTACAGTATAATATAAAAATCAGATTATGAAATAGCTTGGTCAAAATTTCTAAACAGCATTTTCCCCCAAAGAATAGAGGTTGACAAAGTGAAATTACAATTGCTTCTAGCCACTTGTTCAGTTAACACAATTCCACATTGCATGAACTAAATGAATAATGGTTTTTCATTTCTTCTCCAGATATTTCCAATTGTTAAACAAGTCAGACTCAAAATTGAGGCTTGTAATAAATCAACATAAAACAGTTCTTTTATATCTCACATTGCTCTTAAATATGGAATAAGCAATTCATGACGATCTGCTCAAATTGAGATGATTTAAAGAATTGTTGTTTCATGAAATGTGCGTCCAAATCTCTTATAACCCCCAAAGAGAACAATGGAGGAAATGTATGAAATAAGATGCTTAGATTTGTGTGTGCACCTACCTATTTATACACGTTGTGTAGTTAAATATTTAACTTCAACTCACCCATTAAAATACCCTATAGTATAATAATAGACACATTTATTTTAAAAAATGATAAATGCAAAATATGAAAGTAATCTTTTAAAGAGTTTTATTCAAAGTCAATATTTGTTTCTTTAATATATTATATAAATGTATAAATAATGTCATTTCCAGAGTTCTGCTTTAATAGTATGAATCAGTTGGTATGCATCAATTTTACAATGCCAAATTTATATAAAAATGAAGATATCAGAAAGGATAGATTTATTGCATTAAAAACACTGGACTATGAAAAGTTAAAAAAAAATCAACTGGAATTAAGGGTTGTTTTTATACAATCTTTATGCCTTTACGTTAGAATTTCTAACATTCTGCCCAAAATATTTAAAACTATTTTAGCATGCCTTGATGCAAATATTGTTCAAAGTCAGAACTGAATTCTCAAATTTTACCTGAGTTTCTTATACTGTATATTGTAACTGATATATTTCAAGTTGATGATTCAGTTTTTCAATGTACGCATGCAAAGCAAAAACTTTACACAATCTCCTAGAGATAGCTATTTAGGTGTTAAGCTACCTCAGATTCTCCCACCCCAAAATTAGATAGTAGAAATTAGACTTGACAATTCCTGTAAAAATGGGAATTAAACCTGGGAGTCCCATTCACAAGCATTGAGGTTTTTAATCAAGATGCAATAAAGATTATTTTCATTGCTTTCCTAGTCAGTGATCCATTCTTTCATATACCTTATCAATAAATTTTTGAGGGACAGAAGCCCCAACCATCAGACTGTGTTAATTCAGTCACAAAATTAGCCAACCCAGTTATAAAAACATATAATTTAGAATTTACAGCGGATAGTTCTTTAGAAACAACTATATTAATTGTTTCAAAATAGGCTTAAGTTATTTCTCCAGAGCAGTTTTTTATATTGTATACCCAACAGATTTGGCACTGTTAACTGATTTGTCAAAAAAAAAGAAAAAAGAAAAAAAAAGAATGAGGTGGACCTAAAGAATCAAAACGTGATTCTCAGAAAAGAAACACATTTGTACTCTTCAAGAGCAAGAGTTTCATTAAATGCACACAACACCTATAATGCCAGCTAAAGGCTTTTAAGGACTCATTCCCTATATGATCAAAAGAGAAATGAATACATGCAAAAGAATTCATGCATATTTAGAGGAAACTTCCACAATGAAGTTAAAAGTCTGTAAGCGTTGCAATTCTTAATGCTAGTTTGTGACAAGTATTTGTGAACATCACTGCAGCTTTGAATGATCTTGAAATCACTCTATGAGGTAGTGTAGTTTTCTGTTAATACATGCTGGTTGTTAGTAGCACTGTTTGGATGGTGTATTTGGCCAAATATTTACTATGTAGATTGACACTATATATTAGAAATACAAACTTACTTTTCTAGAGGCTAAATTGGTTGCTAAACTTAACCAATATCTGAGCATACCAGAGAAGATTGCAGGGTACTCAAATAGTAAATATGCTAGGCAAAAAGTTGTCACAGAAAGATGATTGTGTTCCAAACACAGTTACAAAAACTTATATGTTCTGAGGTAGGAAACAAAGAATTCCATTGGCTTTTAAATTTTGTAAACCAGAAAAAGTATTTGAGGTTCAGTAGATAAAGCTTCTATTATTAAGAGCACTATAGTATTACAGAATTTATATAGATTTTCTGTAATTAATACAATGCAGCACTGGCTACAGTAAAATGTTCTAATTGCTTATTTTAGTAGATAAAATTATTGAAGCTTTAAAGTGGCTTATTTTTATAACTGAACTGTAAGCTACTGAATTTGAACAGCTACAATTAGCTTTACCCATAAAAGTAATTTATTTAAAAGAGGATTTTCCCAACATGCCCAACTTGGTCCCACAATTAATAATAAAAGTTAAAATCCTTCCAGAATATGTGATCATTTCATTTATCCTTATGAAAACCACATCAAACTTTAAGTAGGAAGCACAAATTAACATAGTCTATTATAAATATTTTTATCTGAAGATCATGGAAGGACAGCAAGCTGTCAAGAGTAAGCACATCTGTAGCACAGTGACCTAACATTCTCAAATATGTAGATTCTTGAAGTGCTTTGTTTTATTATCAAATTCTTAACACACCTAGATTGGAATTATCAATAAATGTAAAGTAGTGGATGAAACAAATTACTGCCTTCCATGCACTGGACATCTGCAGTAACAAAACTGTGTGGATTTCTTTCTTTTACACTAAGTATATTGCATAATTTTTACATTAGAGAAAAGCCCATAATTATGTTTAGGTTTGATTGAGGTTGATGGATATGAAATGCAAAATTAATGCAGCTGCAGTTCTACCTTCTTACATGACGACTCAGGCCTCAATCATGCTAGGCTGAATTTTAAAAAGGATTATTCATCTGTAGTGCATTTATCAGTCATTTGTTGACAAAAATCTGTGATACCACTACCACTCTGCACACACTGTTCCAAGCACAGTGTTTTCTCTGATATTCTTACAGGAACTGGACATAATTCTTGTGCTTGATCATATCCTGCATCATAGCCGCCTTTCATATGTTGATAGCTAGAATGGTGATCATTAGATGATATAACAGAAAGACCAGCAGATAATTCAACACACAATGGTACTGTAGATGAGATATCAGAAGGTGCTGCTTGTTCCCTCTCAGGAACCAAAAATGAAAGTGGACATTCAGAGGCCGAGTATTTTGCAAGAATCTGGATTTGCTCATGACTCAACGCTGCTTCCTTGAATACTTGCTGGCAAAGTCCTGTTAGATTCTGTTTTGTCTCAGCCAGTGTGGACAAAATGTGATCTTTTTCCTTCAATAAGTTATCTTTTTCATTTTGCTGCAAGAAAACAGAGAAGTTCTGAGTTTGGTACTGAAATATTGAGTGGGCAGGTTTCCACTAAGGCAGAATTATATTTTAGTTTGTTTTGGATTTGAAAACAGTGATAATAAAGATTGCTTGGAGTACAGGTAGTCCTTGACTCACGACTACAATCGAGCCAAAAATTTATGTTGTTAAGTGAGATATTTCTTTAGTGAATTTTGCCCCCTTTTACGACCTTTCCTGCCATAAGTTTTAAGTGAATCACTGTAATTGATAAGTTGGTAATATGGTTATTAAGTGAATCTGGCTTCCCCATTGATTTTGCTTGTCAAAGGGTTGCAAAAGGTGATCACATGACCGTGAGAAATAGCAACGGTCATAAGTAAGAACCAGTTGCCGAGCATCTGAATTTTGATCACATGATCATGTGGATGGCTGCAAAGGTTGTAAGTATGAAAAATGGTCATAAGTCACTTTTTTCAGTGCCGTTGTAACTTTGAAGTCACCAAATGACCTGTTGCAAATCAAGGACTTCTTGTACATACCAATTCCTTTTCAAGCACAGTATTAATCTCACTTAACTGTACAATAAGAATATATAGTATTAACACAATTAAACCATAGAAAAGGAACCCTAAGTAAATACGAGGCAGTATAAACCAAACAGTTCATTGGTCATCAACATTGAGCATTGTTATGTATAAAAATATACAACCACCCGAGATAGTTGCTGTCAGTCATGTCAGTAGTATTGGACTACATGGATCAGGGCTTATATGAAAATTTCTGAAGCAATTCTAGAAAGCATATGCTTAGCAACCAATCAAATAAAAATATATCTATATTCTGATAGAAATATGATCACTAAAAAGCTACTTACTGACGTTTTTATATTGAAAAGCCAATGTCATAATATGGAGCAAAGGCATTATTTCTTGTTTACATAATATTTAGTATATTATTCTAATGTGTGATGAAGCTTTCTATTAAGAACAAAAGCACATGAAATGTTAACAATTTTCCTTTTTTGAACAGTCAATATTTTAACTTTGATATCAGGATTATTTTAACTACTATAAATTATATAATGTAGCAAGTATCACCAGCACCTCTTTATTTAACAGCTGTCACTTTGCTGTCAGCCCCATGGAATCAGATCCATAACTGAATATAAAAGTTATGTAGGCCGAATTCTATTTTCCCAGAAAATCTTGCAATTTCTTCAAAAAATATTAGTCAAAGAGAGGATTTATTTACCTCAACAATAGAAAAATAAAGTTATACATATTATCTAGAGAAACTGCTCTTTCCAGCCAATAGTTTTTTTTCAGATTTTTGTCAATAAATGAGTTACAAGTCAAGAAACTTTTTGAAAAATCTTGTGCAAGTGAAAATAATAAAAACACTGGCAGGAAAGTAAACTATTTCATTTCAATCAACGACAACAAATGAAATCAGTGCAGATACACTCAGCTAGTGCCAAGTAAGCAAAATATATTCAATATTTTCCAATAGCTTGAGAGAGGGGAAGGAGAGGGGAAGGAAGAATCAAAATGTTTATTACCATAATTAAAGATAACTATATATATGGTCAATTTACACAGAATCAAGGATTTATTTGAATTTTTAAATGAATTTATTTATTCATTTCACTTTGGCAGCTACTAATTTCAGGCCCACTATGGATGGTTCCCAGTATAAAAACAGTACAAATACAGTGAATAGAAATGCAAGGGAAACAAACAAATTGGCAAATTCAGAGAACTATGTCAGAACATACATCACATATAAAAAACATATCTTAATTGAACAAAACTATCCATACATACCAATTTTTCTATTTCTGTTTCAAGGTTTTGTATACAGTCTAGCTTTCGTTTACGACAACGCTGTGCTGCAATTCTATTTTTACTTCGTCTTCTAATATCATGGATACAATCTAGCTCTTCTGGAGTCAATTTGTGCATTTTCAGAAATGACTGGAAGTCATTTCTAGAGAGTGAAATGATCTTCTGTGGATTAAATGGCAGCTTTACCTGGAAGATATAGATATTTGATTAAAGTTTCACAACTTAGTAGCATTCAAATCTGAAACCCTAAAACCCTATTCTTTTGCAATCAAACTCAGTGGGCATCTCTCAAAACATTTTTCCAAAGTCATACACTAACATTCTATAACACAATAATACTTTTTTCTTTAAAAAAAAAAACCCCAATTCTGTTACAGGTAATTAACCCATTAGTACATTTTAAAATGTACTAAGATGCTGAGCTTGTCGAACAGAAGGTCAGCAGTTCAGTGGTTCGAATCCCTAGTGCTGCGTAACGGAGTGAGCTCCTGTTACTTGTCCCAGTTTCTGCCAACCTAGCAGTTCGAAAGCACGTAAAAAATGCAAGTAGAAAAATAGGGACCACTTTGGTGGGAAGGTAACAGCCGTCCGTGAGCCTTTGGCATTGAGTCATGCCAGCCACATGACCACAGAGATGTCTTTGGATAGCACTGGCTCTTCAGCTTAGAAACGAAGATGAGCACCGCCCCTAGAACCATAAACAACTAACACGCATGTGCAGGGGAACTTTTACCTTAAATGTTTGATTTGTCAAAATCCATCTCCCTGCCACAGATAAATAATTAACAATTAAATACTGAATTGCTCCCTGACCTTGGAAGCCAAAACTGGAAATAATGTTGTTGCTGGTGAAAAAATGTGCCCGCCTCTATTTATACAAACCTTTGCAAAGTCCTTAGAACACAGCCACCACAAACATAAGACCAGTTGCTCCAGTTTATAATCATAAATAAAAGGTATACAAATGAGGAGGGTAGACTGTATTCATATTCTTAAAAGAATGATTGAATGAAGAACATAAAATTGAAAAATCATGCAAGGGTAATATGAAAGCTGAATATGTAGCTATGTAGAAAGATTCTGGTAAGACAACAAATGCATATTTTAATATTCAAACTGACAAATATATATATCAATATAACGTACAAGAATTCTCAGCAAGAATATTGAAAAACAGAAATTTTATTCCATTGGATAGTTTGAGTCATAGAAATGTTACACCCCGCAAAATCAGCATGTAGTGAAAACCCAGTTTAAATAAGAATGGATTTTTTTTTTATCTCCAATCTCTTTTTTCATGGTGTTTTTTCAATTTCCACTGTGTTGGTTACCATAATTTCAGGGTACCTTCTTTTTAGTTTGAATACATCTCAACAGCACAATTTTTAACAAAGAAAAAGAAAGACTGTGCAGTCTTACCTCACATTCCTGTTCTCTTGCAGAAAAAGATTCACTGTCGCCCTCTGTATCAGTTTCAGAATCCTCTTCCAAATTTATCACACACGAATAAGGACACTGCTCAGGTTGTTGTTCTGGAATACAGTCTCCACTATTAACTTCAGTGGTGCCTTCAGTACTGAGATTACTGATGAAGGGACAAGTGACAGAGCTCAATGTTGTAAAAGTTCTTGGAGGGCCATTCTCTGGACTGTCAGTGATTCTGATTCCTAACCAAGGACATTCAGTTTTCTTTTCTGAACAGCTTTGTTCTGAAAATTCTTTTGGCAATGCAGGAGACAAGTTTATTTGATATGCTGTATCTGTGTTGTAAACATCACTCCAAAATCCTTTTGCTAACTGTTCTGCTATCTCTCTCTCCACACTGCTTCGATGGCTAGGTGATGTACTGTTCACATTTCCCTGCTCGTACAAATTAGATTTTGGAGTTGGGTCCTCAGCAGTGTTTTCACTTATTGGTTTGCAATTTTCAGCTCCCACAGCAATGGCATTTTTTTCAACCACTGTATTGCTCTGCATACCATTTAAATTGCAGTATTGATCATATGCGTTTAAGAAAGAAGCAGAATAAAGTCCATGAGTAGCCACAGAAGAATTATGGTGGACAAAGTGAGAATCTGTCTTTTCTGCTAAACATTCAACACTCTTAACTGGAGGAGCCATTTCATTCGTGAAGTCTTCATTTCCATTTTCTTCCATTGCTACCTGAGTGTCTTCACATTTTGCATCTGAATGCACAACTGTACATTCAAGAGTTTTTTGTATAGCACCAGTAATATTTGATTCAGCCTGATGAATAGTAGTACCAGATGTTACCTGAATTTCATTAATACCAGGACTGGCTTCTAAAAGAGGGATTTTATCAGTCTCCAAAGCTTTTTTAAATTTCCTGTATTTGGGGCAGAGGGACTCTACTTTAAAAAACTGATCCTTTTCTGATACAGAGTCATGGATTCGATTAGAACTGTCTTGCAGTTGGGACACTGCTGAATTTTGTTCAGTACTGTATGCCTTCAGCTGACAATTTTTAGCACATTCATTTTGCATGATTTCATCCTCCTCATCAATTTCTAAATCTTTAGCATCAACACTTTCCATTTTACTGGACTGTTTCTGACAACTTGGTTTACAACATTTTGGTTTTGGGTATTCCTGCTGTCCTGATTTATGATCCAGAAACTTGAATTTAAGGAACTGAAAACAAGATTCTTCGATGTCATGTATTCCCAAGAACTCAGCACATTTGCAAACTTCAGCCACATTGTCCTTATCTAAAATAAGTTTGGAAGTATAAGCGAATTGAAGTAAAGGTTCAAATCCTTTCAGTGTAACCTGTTCAGTTGAAGAAAAGACGTATGCATATTTATTATGAAAATGATAAAAGATTATGTATAAGAATATTTGTACATATTAAAAAATGGAACAATATCATATCATAAATATAATATAGTATCATATAATATAATCATATAATATTATTATATTATTATATTATTATTATATTATATTTATATACCGCTCTACTCCCGGGGGACT
>WNWU01000016.1:30343725-30356192 GCA_012654045.1 Ptyas mucosa | reverse complement strand
CTTGATATGGCCCCCTACTCCCGCCATATCTGCCCCTCCCACCTATATATATATAATAATACAATATAATATATAATAATACAATACAATAATATTGATTTGTCCAGAAATAAGGATAGGTTTGGTCTTTCTTGGTCTGTTTTGTATAAGCTTAAGTATAGCTAAAAATCCTCTTTCATATTGCAGAACTGACCTACGCTTATTTCTGGCCAATATTAGTATGGAGAAATCCAAGAAAGTAATCAGAAACAAAATCTTACAAAAAAACAAATGATACATTTTTATAGATTATTCCAATTAGAGATTCTTCTACTCTGACCTGGAAAATGAGTATGTTAAAAACACTTTATGATTCCATAGCTAAATTTTTTTGTTATAATATAATGTATAAACAATAGGAAAATATGTCAATTAGACTATAATTTATATTTAATTATAATCTAAAGGAAAGCTTTTATAAAATGAAGCATCGATACTTAATTCCTGAGAAACTGTCAAAGACATGCAAAGCTATTTCAAATGTTTGTTACATAGTTTAATTGTAAAGAATGCACTTATTATCATCTTTGGTGGACTTGTGACAAAGCAAAAAAACATTCTGGACAGATTTATGCTTTAATTCAGAAGATTTTTAAAACATTTATAAAATTGAAACCAGAAATGTTGCTTTTTCAGTTGAAAAAAAGTGGAACTTTGTTATTGTCATGTTGAGTGCAGCGAGAATTGTATATATGCAAAAATGGAGGGTTTTATCAATTTCCACCATGGAAGATAGGATGGAAAAACTTATAAGAGTGAAAGAGATTGGAAAATTAATTGCGTTAATTAAAGAAAAGAATGTATCTAGTTTTGTTTCTACTTGGAAACCACTTCTGGACCCTATGATGGAAACAGGAAAAAAAAGAGGAAACTTTGATTTGGGGTTTTGATGATTAGTTTGTTGTTATAGAAATGGCTGGTATTTACTATATATCTATAGTACAAAGTATATAGTATATATAGTACAAATTTAAGATTGTAACTGTACTGTACTGAACTGAACTGTACTGAAAAAAATTGGAAGGCACTGCTTTTTTTCTCTCCTATCTTGCACCGCCTCCTTTCTTTTTCCTTCCCTTATTATCTTTGTTTCTATTTATACGTTATAAACTCTATATAAATAAACATACACATAAAACAAGCTACTTCTACTAAAAACGATCACTGCACTTGTTTCAAGGCTCTTTAAATAGTTTGCCAAAAAAAAAATATTCGAACGTCTTTCTAAAGCCAATGTAGAATAAACATTCAAATGACATTTCAAGTTTGTTTCCTCACTAGGTTCCTCCACAACATATGGAGGAGAGCTGAGAAACTTTTATTTGGAAAAGATTCTATAAATACAAAATACAAATTAACTGTCTAATAAATAGATAAATTGCACAATAGAAACCCAAAACAAACCTGTGACAGTAGCCTATATATTTTGAATTATATATGAATTCCAAAATACCAGTCATGGATATGCAAAACAAGATTAAAATGGAAACTTTGAGCCAAACCTTTTAAATACAGGTAGTCCTCCACCTACGAACATAATTGGGACCAGAACTTCTGTTGCTAAGCAAGGCAGTTGTTAAGTGAGTCACGCCTGATTTTATTATCTCTTTTGCCACACTTGTTAAGCAAATCACCATTGTTAAGTGAATCACATTGTTAAGCAAATCTGGCTTCCCTCGTTGAATTTGCTTGTCAGAAGCCAGCTGGGAAGGTTGCAAATGGCAATCACATGATCCTAGGACACTGCAACTGTTGTGAATACATGCTGGTTGCCCAGTGCCCAAATTTTGATCACATGACTGCAACAGTTGTAAGTGCCAGGGCCAATTGAAAGTCACTTTTTCAGTGCAGTTGTGACTTTGAATGGTCACTAAATGAACGGTTGTAAGTGGAGGACTACATGTAGTTTAGAAAACCTGACCTAAAGTATCATGTTTATTTTAAGTTCGTACTGAGGAAAACTCCATACAAAATATTTATTCAAAATTAGGTTTTGCTATTTAATCCAGTCCTTTAAAATCTACTAAGAGCTGTCAGAGGCTACACAATTACACATTAAAACAACTTTTTCTTTCCTAACAGAAATTATAAGTGAAACAGAAATACTCAAGCATTAACATCAATAGTCCACATTCATTTTCTTATTAAGAAAAAAAAAGTCATTCCAAATATTTGACTGAGGGAAAAGAAAGTAGTTTAATCATTACTTTTCTAAACATTGAACAGCCATAAAAGCCTTATGTGATTGAGAATAGTGGCTCATATGGCACAGTACTATCCACACAATTATGACTATATTTCAGAAGACAAACAGATTCATACATGGCACTCCAAAGTTTTCCCACAAGCACAACCTGTGTGATAGGTTGGGCTAAGAATGTAAGTTTTCATGATTGAAAGTAATCTTGTTGCCCCAATCCTTTAAATAAGAAATGTTGGTACCTAAACAGCTATAGTATATAGAGTCTTCTGAAAGCAAAGACTTTACCTTTGAATTATTGCTTTTTTCAAGGATTCAATGTCATATTTATCATCCTTCTACGGGTATGTAATTGCAGTTTAGTAATGAGTTACAAAAAGAGGCCATAACTTATCGAAAAGCAGGCTAAATTGTGCTCTGAAGATTCATATAATATTTTGTACCTTTATCACATTTCATGTCAGGTGCATGGAAATGCACTGCAATAAAATAATATGTGTTGAATTGGTTATATGTTTGACAAACAGCAATCCAAAAAATACTAAAAACCACCCAATTATTTGATCATCTTATGAAAGCTGCTAGTGCTGATACTATACAACAAGTAAGAGATTGAACAGTTATCTAACAACTAAATGCACATTTCCCTTCCATATGTAACTGGAAGGCTTTAGAAACCGAATCATACCTTAGCTCCCCGCTTCCCATGTGATATCCACACCCACTCATTTGGCCTTCCGAAACCTCGGCTCTACCAATTGGCCTGGGACCCCAATGGGGGAGTGTCATACTGGAGGTGAGATAATGTCCTGAAATAGTATATTTCTACTCCCTGTATATCTTCCTCCTTTCTTTCCCATCTTTCCTGACTTTTAGTAAATTTTTACCACTAATATTATTTTAATATTTTATCTTGTTTTTACTTGGTTATAAGCTAGCTAAAGTTGCTTCTTGGCAAGATTGGCGGCATAGAAATTTAATAAATAAATCTCAGCTCTAATATACACAGGGATTTTTTTTCTTAATTGTAAATAGTTGCTAAAATTCCTGTATCTTTATCTCATGCATTAGAAAAAAAATCTTACTAAAGAAAACTGAAAATTATGTTTGGAAAATATTTTTTTTTATTTAGGCTGCTGTAAAACAGCCTTTTAATATTTATTGCTGGTGATGTTTTAGCACTTAGTCATTTATTACAATACCTCATTTTTTAAAACTGCAACTCAGTTTTATCTACAATGCTTTAAGAATTGTGTATACAATGTGTGTGTGTGTGTAAGAGGTGGGAGAGAGGAACACACACACACACACACACACACACACTATACTGAATACTAGTAATCCATTATGGTTTCTTTCCAGGCCACAAAATACTGGAACTGTTTCACTTCAAAATTCTACACCACTGGACTCAATCCTAAATAAACCCAGTAAGTTTCAGCATCTTTTTAATGTTCCTGTTGCTTCCCCTTTTTCATCTACCAAATTGCTTTTCTCAAATAGATCCATGTTTTCCATTTTTCATAGTACTATGTTCCTTCTGAAATTAAGTAACAGCTAATGCCTTCCATTTTGAAAAGTATTTGTTCCAAATACTTCCTTCTCAGTGAACTCCTGTGTTATTTAAATCAAAGGGCAAGAAGAATTTTAAAAGTTTATCTGGAACAAAGAAGTTCTTTTCCTTTAGTTTCTCTTCATTCCTGAGGTACACTTGTGGTTTTCCTTTCCACAAATGTAGCTGTCCACAAAACTCTTTTTTGTTTACAAATTATTCAATCATGAGAGAGAAAACTAAAACAAACTGGTTGGTGAAAGAAAGCTAAGGTAAGGAAGGAATTAAAATTGGAAACAAATTGCTTTGAGGAAGAAGAAACAACAACTCTATCTCCCACCTATTTTGATCTTGATTTGGAAAACACAAATCTTAGCTTAGCTTAGCTTAGCTCTGGTGGAACTTGCCTGAGAAAATTTTATATTACTTAATATAAAAAAACAGGCATTTGGTGCAAAACAAATTGTACAAATGGAACTGCAACACAATGTTACAAGCTGATTTTGTCAAGAGGGAAAAAAGGGGGGAGGAAGCAGAATGATCTCCCTTAAATATGCAAACTAATAACCTTAAAAAGAAAACAAATTTCTTCTTTTGGTCTTGCTTCAGTGATTATTATATTATTTGCAAAGATTTTATACTGAAATGGTTGGTTTGCTGAGAGATTAGGTATGTGGGGTATGTATTTACATTTTATGAATAATAATATGAACTGCAATATTAATTCTTTTCCTTAATTCTGTGTTGGATGGAGAACAGTGTCTAGCTTCAAAGGGACATTTATCATGTTTTGCTGGAAATAGTATTTGCCTATGCAGTTCAGGCACAATTTGTGGACTGAGTTACTAATAATATGCATATTATTCTGAGTAAGTTTAAATGTAATACAAAGTAAAATTATATAAGGACAAGTAAGTGTACTTACCTCTTCAGGTAAAATTATTACAAGATCTGATTCTAGCTGACCCACAATTCTTGAACGAAAATAGACACTGCAAGCTGCAAGCACTGAACGATGGGCTCGAAATCTCTGGTCTTCTACTAAGATAGTAACATCGCAAAAAAGATCTTGCTTTCTCTGTTCATCAAGACTAAGGAGAACATTGGTACTGTGTACTGAAGATTCATACGCAAAAACAACACTGTTCCTTTCACTTAAAGGCATTCTGTACAACAAACGTTGATTAAGGTCTCAGAGGAAAACATGCTTAGTCTCTTCACATCTGAAATAAATAAAGTTTACAAAATGTTAAATATATTTAAGCCAACAAAGTGTGTGACAAAGTGATGGTGAAGGCCACTTCACAAAAGTTTAATATCACCCAAGTCAAAGCATACCATTTCCACTCCGAAGTCACAGCCTGGAGAAACCTCTCATTCTTATTATTATCACTATTACAGAAAATATTTTTTCTTTCCTTGGGTTGTAGGAATTTGCTAATGTTAACATTTTTAAATTGGAACAGTTTTAATCTTGCTGCCTGTTTGTATCTAATCAGATTGTGTCCTTTTATTTATTTTAGTGCACTTTTTATTATTTTGCTTCAATGTTTTATATTTAATTATGTGGTGTGTTGGGTTAACGTTCCTTATAACGTTAACCTATTCATTTTAAAAAAACTAAAATCGATGTCATAACTGTATGCCATGTTTTATATTTTTAAATCCATCTGAACAAAGGCTTGTTTTTTAAACATCTCAAAGTCTGATCAATTTTCATAAGCCTTTGTTTGCAACCCTATTATTTAAATTTAATACTATCAGCTGTTCCTGTTTTCAGCCTCTGCATGAAGTTAGTTGTGTAGCAATAAGGGTAACATATGCTTGTACTTATTGCTATCCTATAGATTACACTCACTTAGATACGAACAGATACAATACATTATACACAATTCTGAAGTGGTAACCAGAATTAGCAGAACTGAGTAATATTGGATGAGAATACACTGAGAAGTGAAACAGTCTTTCATATTTAGTTCTACTTTAATACAATTTTACATCAGCAGAATTTTCTAGCCAAAATGGCTAATGCTTTGTGGGAAATGATAAGTCTGTGCAATGTAGATGCAGCATTATTGATAAGAATTGATAGAAACAGGCAGGCCAATTGTCATTGTAACAATTTAAAAGATAGAACCTCATTTGTACAATGTAACTTAAATGAAACAACAGTAAGTCACTTTAATGTATTTTCTTCCATCTATTCATCATGAACAGATATTGCCAGACAGAATTGCAGAAGCTAATCAGGAATTGTACCACTTGACAGAACTCTCTAAATCTAAATGAAGAGCAGTGAGGCACAAATCTGTCAATAAGCCATCTAAATGCCAGATACATGAAGAGCAATTTTGCTCTATTTTCTAGTGAAGATATATTAAAAGCCATACCCAATCATTTTCTTTCCTGTTCTTTCAAACATAGTTATTGAATAACACTAGTATTTTTCCCATCAAGAAAAATTTGCACTTGCCTTTTCATCACTTGAATTATAAACACATATTTCAATTTATAGGCAAGTTGAACCACTTTTTCCTTCTGAATCATCCTAGATAAATAAATGTTGATGATGCAGAAAAAATTGAGCAAGTGGAACTACAACGCAATGTTATAAACTGGTTTGTCAAGGAAAAAAAGGGGGGGCAGCAGAATGACCTCTCTTAAATATATGGATATATAAGCTTCAAAAGAAAACGAATTTATTCTCTTCCTCTTGATTTAGTGATTATTATACTGTATGGCTATTTGCAAATACTTTATATTGAAATGGTTGGTTTGATGAGAAATTTGGCATGTGGGGGTATGCATTTGCTTCTTGTTGATGCTGACTTTAGGGATGCATTTAAAAGTCTGAAAATACAATTTGTGTTAGTTTAGCTGGACCCACTGGTCAGTACATGTTGGTAAGCTTTTAATAACTTGGCCACTAGTGGGAGCGGGTTGCATGCTGTTTCACTATCCATGCTATTCATTCATGGATTCCTTTTCCCAGCCAGCATAACAATTCCTTTATAAACATCAAAAGAAATTCTATATATTATAGAAATGGAAAGAAAAATCATTTGAGAGATGACAGTCATCTGAACACAGGCTTGGTTTTTAAACATCTGAACAAATTAAGAATGAGAATATAATAAAGTGTAAACTACTGTGATTCTGTCTCATTCAGTGATACAAAAATATAAATTAATGTAACTAGATTCCATGTCTGAGACTAGAGTTCTCTATTCTATCAGTGTTGCCTAGGATGTGATTGAGTGTGTTTTTCTTGTTAACTGACCTTTCACCAATTTTTCTGTAATATTACTAGCTGGTATCAGTAGTATGGATTTATAACCATAACACTAAGATTAAAAACAAGTTAGATCAGAATTTCACTGCCCAGAATCTCTGAAGCGTTTCATGGTTTGTTCTGATAAAACAGAACAAATTCAATGTTTTTAATGTTGTTCTATTGCAGTGCAGCCACAACTTGGAGCACTGCAACTTTCATGCTTATCCTCAGATGGACCTTATATTCCTCCATGTGACATTGTACTCCCAAATCCTATCATTCATTGCCACTATTATTAAAGATAACTGTAATGCAAAATCTAGAACCTGCTCCGCATCCTGCTTTAAACTGAATATTCAAAGTCTCTTAGATGCGAAAGAGAAACAATCTTGAATGCTTTGCTAAACCACATATTCTCAAGTGATTTGATGTATTCTGTATTTTTATACTGTTTCTACGAAGTTACAGGAAATAAAAAATGAAAGACAAGGCTAAGAAGAATCCAGAAAAATATGAGATCTTGCAATTATCATTATTGAGGTTAAGAAAAATTCCAAACACAGGATAAACTTTGGATGACCCTTGACAAGAGTAGGATGAGAGTTATGAAACTAATATACAATCTGGCGCTTCTGGAGGTTAACTCACAACTCTTGCTGAAAGAGCAGGTGATACTTATGGTTAGGAGGGCCTTTAACAGCTTCTTCTGTGTACCACTTGCACCCGTTCTTAGTTTGAGATGCTCTATTCACAATCGCTTATGTCATAATCATCTCCAGATAGGACTATTGTAAAGCACATGGATCTACGTGGATCTGTCCTTTAGGAGTATCTGGCAGCTTCAACAATTGCAGATTGCAGCTGCAGGACAGTTATGTGTACCTCCAAAACAGCACATGCCATACCTCTGCTGTGTAAGATGCACTGGCTCCCATTTTGCTTCTGGTTCCTGTTCAAAGACCTGGTTTTCATCTTTAAAGCCCTTCATGGCATGGGACCAGGTTATCTGAGGGACTCTTTCCTTAATTATTGTTGCTCATCCCATTAGATCTGACAGAGAGGGCATGCTATAGATTGCATTGGCTAGGGACTTACACTTGGTGGGTTCCAGGAGGCAGGTTTGTCATGGCACTGGCTAATGGAACATTCTCCCCCAAAGTGAGGCTAACCCCATCCCTGAAATTCCCTCAAGACCTGAATAGATTATCAGGAGCTCCCATGGGATAAGTAACATGAAGATGATTCCATCACTGCAGTTAATATTTACTCCCTTCTGTGCCTTTAGTTTTTAAATATCTTGATTGTTTTTACATTTTTAATAACAACTGCTTTATATTTATTGTTTCACTTCCTTGTTGTATGCTGCCCACCGGCCAGTCACTTCTTTGGAAGGTGGCCCGCCATCTAAATTTGATAGTATAATATATTATTATTATTTGATTATAAGTACTGTACATTTTGTCTATCTCTGGAAAGTTTAGATAGTAACTCTTTTTTTGAACAAGCACGTTGCATTACAAGATTATGCATATATTCACCATGAATCATTCAGTTCAGAAGACAATCCCAATCATGCAGTATTAAAATCAAATAATCAATTAATAAGAGATTGACTGCTTGGTGTCAGCATTCGAAATTATAAACACAATGAAAGTATCCATAAACCACCTAGACCTCTGATGGCGAACCTATGGCACATGTGCCACAGGTGGCACGTGGAGACATAGCGGTGGACACGCGAACATTGCTCTAGTTCAATTGCAGAGCGCATGTGTGCACTGGTCACCTGATTTTTGGGTCTTCTGGGCTCACCGGAAGTCAGGAAACAGGCTCTTTCCAGCCTTTGGAGGGCTTCCGGGGGGAGGCCCATTTTTCGCTTTCCCCAGGCTCCAGAGGCTTTCTAGGAGCCTGGGGAGGGTGAAAATGGCCTTCCCCACCGCCCAGAGGCCCTCTGGAGGCCAGAAATGGCCCGTTTCCCGACTTCCAGTGGGACCACAAGGACGAAAAATGGGCCTACCGCACCCACCATGCCACCACGTGCTGAAAGCGGGGGAAGCGCAGGGGGAGTCACACGCGCATGCATGAATTGAATTATGGGTGTGGGCACACACACGCGTGACCCCCCCATGCTCCCCCACTTTTGGCACGCAACGGTAAAAAGGTTAGCCATCACTGACCTAGACCCTCCCCATTGATTTATTCAGAGAAGAAAATGCACAAATAAATAATAAAGAAATAAACAGCAGTCTTATCATACAAACTCAGAAATAGTTTGAATATAAATCCTGAAACAGATATTCTGCCAAGATTAAACAATTATCAGCAGTTTCACCTTGTAAAACCTCTGTATAGCAGTTCCCTTTTCTTTTGTTTTTTTTACAAAGCTTAGCATAGTTTTTTGTAAAACTATTGTTTAAAAAAAAACTATTCAAATTATATTTAAAAATACATAGGTTTCTATAAATATTCCACAATGTTTTTTTTAACCTTTCACGAAAAGTAGGACTTAACATTTCAATAAACCTAATTACAAAAGCTTGATATCCAGATCATACTAGTACTGCAATTGATATTCTTTTCACCTTTTATGCTTCTGTTTCTCCAAAAGTCAATGGATGTTAACTGTTGATGAATTTTTAGTACTGCTGCCCGGGAGCAGGGGGGGGAGGGGGAGGAGTTTCTCTCATTGCCAAACTGTGTAAAACCCAAGAAACTATTGGTTATGAAATCTTACTTAACAGCAGCAAAATTAATAGAAAAAAGTACTTATTTCAGCAGCTTTTTAAAGTCTAAATTAAAACTATTTTCTTTGTGATACAACTTATCATCCCAGATAGACATAGCCTAATAATTTTATAATGAGAAAAAAATGCTCATTTTATAAATTCAGATAAACAAGCATCAGCCTTAAATGACTGTGGAATATCTAACCCCACCTCCAACCACCTTCCCTTTTATGGACAAATAGATATGTTCCAGTTGAGTGCTAGCAGTAGTTAAGAGTTGCTGATTCATTATGTTATGCTGACACGGCATGAAACAGCATTTTACTAAAAAGAAAAACAGACTTGGCTACTGTGCCACCTTACAATTTAAATGCAGATAAGTAATTTGGAATCAAAAATATTTTGCTTATTTTTCTCCTTATATATAAAATGTTATAAACATATTTTTAATAAATTCCTTCTGTTACTGGAAGACAGTCACTGCATGACTGCAATCTACATTGTAAAATATAGACTATACTAATGGATTTAAAATATCTGATTTTTCATTAAACATTACTATCTACATATTAAGAGATCAGAGGTGTTCAATTCAAGGGAAAAATGGTGCAACAGAGTAATTAAAAGTGTCCTACTAATGCATGGGAAATCACATTCAGCTACAGTGCTCATTAAATCTTTCAACCTAACCTACTTTATGGATTTACTGTGAATATAAATAAATAGGAGAAAATGAACAAAATGTATGTTTCCCTTAAAAGGAAGATAGGATGTCGCAATTAAGAAGTAGGGGAAATAGCACAGATTAAAATGGCAAAACTGTTATGCTTCTGAAATATAAAGAGACAAAATACAATTTGTTCTTGGCTCCCAAATATAGACAGTAACAATTGTTTAAGTGACTGGAGGTCAGACTGACATGGAAACCCAGCTTTCAACTTTCAGTGTAAAACTCAGTGAATAACACTGGACTAGTTACTTAACCTCATCTATTACACTGAACTGTTGTAATACAATGTATATAAATGTGGTGGTTTATAAAATATATACCACTTTGAGGTTTTTTTAATAAAAGATATATGTGCAATCATAAAAATATCTACAAATTATCTCAAAATATATTAATGTTTTTACCTATTGGAAAAATGCAGAATATTAGAAACTTCATCAGGAAAGAAAAGAGTACTTTAATAAAAAAAACTTATCCCAGAACACAGAAATTAATAGGAGAAAAATAAGATTGCCTTTCCTCAGTTCCTGCTAAACAGTAAATATGAAATATGGACACATTGGGCATACAATTTAAAGAATTGTAAGCACTGAAGGCCTGAACATAAGTTCTATGCCTAAATCATTACATAGGAAGACATCATCTATTTATAAGCTAGAACCCCTCAATCATAAATGGGTAGGTTTGTTTTTTTTTCCGGTCTCAAAAAACAGCCTTGTGTTTAGGATTATACTTGTAAATATAGAAAAGAAAAAGAAATATCTATAGGAAATGAGAACAATATATAAAATGAAGACAAGGTAGTTATCAAGGTAGTTAACAATTGATTAGAAATAAAAATAAAGCTGAGGCTTGTAACAAATGCCCAAAGCAATGTAAGTCTTTACTATATATGTCAGAAGACAAAGAAAGACCAAGAGGCTGTAAGGTCTATTACCGTGATGGCGAATCTATGGCACCCGTGGCAGACGTGGCACTCAGAGCCCTCTCTGTGGGCACGTGTGCAGTTGCCCCAGCCCAGCTCCAATCGCGTTTCTCCATCATGTTTCAATCAATTCCAACTTCTCGCGAAAGAAAAAGATCTCACGAAGTTGGACTTGATTAAGCTTTTCCACTCGCGCGCTTCACAATGGGGAGAAAAGGATCCCGTCCTACTGAAGCCCACTATGACATGGACCCACAATGTGACCCTGTGTCATCTCGGCTCGGCAAAAAAAAAAAAGCAATTTCTTTTTCTGCACAGTTGCTGGTGTTGGGATGCCGTGCCTCCCTGCCGGCCAGCTGGACTACTCCAGGCACTTAGCTTGGAACCTATTAGCTCCACCCCACCCTTCGCCTCAGCGAGTGGCATGCAAAAGTTTGGGCGGGCTCCTCGAGAGATGGAGTTTTCAGGGGGCTGATCTAGAACCCAGGCTGGCTACAACACAAATGTTCATTCTCGGCTTTGAGATTCCTAGCTGCAATGGGCAGCAAAGCTAGATTCATCCCCCTGCACCGATCTGGCAGACAAAACAGGAAAAGGATGCAGAAAGAGTCCTGCTGCCAAGGTACACACAGGTCGGGGGGGGGCAGAAATTCCAACTTCAGCTTCCTGGTATGGCGCGGGGCTTTGGCCGAAGGCTGGAGGGAAGCACTGCTGGCTTGCTCATGCTCTCTCCCTCCCCAGTCTAGCTTGGCACAGGCAGCAGCGCAACTCACATTGCCCTTTCCAAGCCCGCTGTCGATGAAGCTGGGCACCAGTGAGGGCTGGCTTTTTACCTAGCTTTGTCCAGCTGTTAGAGGGGAAATGGACGGGGGCCTGGGGAGGAAGTCTGCATCAAGCTAGACTGGGAAAGCAGGCTGTGAGAGGAAGAGAAGCCAGGTGAGCCAGACCCAGATGCTTCCCGGGTCCTCTCATCCCAGAAACAGCAACCTCGCACTCTGCTAGCCCCCTTCTTCATATGGGA
>WNWU01000016.1:30095316-30343325 GCA_012654045.1 Ptyas mucosa | reverse complement strand
GAAGGGGCCTAGCAAAGAGGGGAGAGTGCAAAGTTGCTGTTTCTGGGACGAGGGTAACCGGGAAGTGTCTGGGTCCGGCTCACCCAGCTTTTCTTCCTCTTGCAGCCAGCTTTCCCTGTCTAGGTTGATGCAAGCTTCCTCCCCAGGCCCTCATCCATTTCCCCCCTGACAACCGGACAAAGCTAGGCAAAAAGCCAGCCCTCACCAGCGCCCAGCTTCACCAACACCGGGCTTGGAAAGGGCAATGTGAGCTGCGCTGCCACCTGCGTCAAGCTAGACTGCGGAGGGCACTGTGAGTGAGCATCGAGAAGACCATGGAGGAGGGAAGGCAGGCAAAGAGGCGAGCGAGGAGCATCTGCAGCATGCCGGCCCTGGCAGACTTTCTAAGCCTGCCTAAAGCAGGGAGGGAAGGAGGGAGGAAGAGCAAGAGAGATCCGATCTAACCTGTATATGTGTGTGTATGTGTGTGAGTGAGTGTGTGTTGTGTGAGTGAGTGAGTGAGAGAGATCTGATCCAATCTCAGAGAGTTATATCAGGGCTGGCAGCAGTGTGCTCTCTCTCTTTCTCATACACACACACACACAGGTTGGATCTTTCTTTCTTTCCTCCCACCCCACTCCCACCGGAGACCCCTGGATTCCCTCTCCAATCCTGCCTGTCCCATACAAGTACCACCCACATGAGTGCCATAGAGTTGTCCACGGCCACTCAGTCACATGACACACACACACACACACACACACACACCCAGCCACACACACCCCAGTCATTAGGAAGAACTGGTTGTTAAATTATTTGACTCCTACCACTGGTAGTAAAACCTTATTATTCAGGTTAAATTGCCGTGTTGGCACTTTGCGATAAATAAGTGGGTTTTGGGTTGCAGTTTGGGCACTCGGTCCCTAAAAGGTTCACCATCACTTGTTTATTATGAATAGAAAGGGGTAACGTAAATAATGAGTAATGGCAAAAAGGCAGAATGGCTTAACTTCCTACTTTAGATTTGTCTTCTCTCAAAAAAGAAATTAAGATCTACTGGCTGTTACTAGGCCACTGATGGAAAGAGAAAATAGTAATTTAGGACAGAAAAAAGCATTTAATTTAAACAAATTAAGCTATCCTAAGAGAGGAGACAAACAAGCAGAGTTGATCAAGAAATAAACGCAATTTTTGAGAACGCCTACAAAACAGGTAAGATCCCATAATATCGTAGAGAAGACTAAGCATTGTCCCAACAGGAAGGAGGACAACTGGAGAAATTACAAATTTATCATCAATGGTGGGCAAGGTCCTCAAGATTATTAAACAATATATAAGTGAACTGTTGGATAAGGCTGCATGAATTAATAAGCAACATGGGTTTGGTGCTTACATATCAGACTAATCTTATGAAATTACAAGCTTCATAAGTCGCGGACTTCCAAATTATTGCATGTTGACCTCAGCAAAGTGCCCCATTAATAAAATAGTAAACATAAACTACATGATCTGTGTGTGTGTGTATAAATATATATATATATATATATATATATATATATATATAATTTAAGATGTAGGTTCAACATTAATATAAAGTGGCCTGCAAAAGGCTCCTTCCAGGGCCTATGCTGTTTAGTATTTTTATTCATGGGTTGAATAAATGGGTTGAAGAGGTATCAGATGATACAAAATTAGGAACAGTTTTAATCCTAACCCTAACATTTTAAAAGATTCAAAAAGATCTAGATGGGCTTGAATAGCGGGCTATTAAAATATTTAATAGGAATAAAAGTAACATTTTGGATCTACAGAAAGAAAAAATGTCAGGAACGAGTGTAAAAGGAGAAAGATCTAGCTTGGCAGTCATATTTATAAAAAGGATGTGGATATTGTAATAGTTTATAAGTTAAGTATGAACCTACTGTGTGATACAGATTCTAAAAAGGAAAACATTATTTAAGGATGAGTTCAGATCATAGGAATTAATTACCCGATTTCAATCTGATTTTATCAGGCCCCGTTTGGAATACCATGTCCTATTTTGAGAACCAAAGTTTACTCTAAACTAATTAGAGTAATTTCATAGCTACCAAAATAGTGGAGACTAAAGGTAACCTATGAAGAACTATCAAAGGAGGTGTTTAGCGTCCAAAAGAAATTACTGAGAAAGCCATAAAAGTAGGCTTCATATATCTAGAAAGCTGTCATACAGAGGAAGAAGCAGACTTCTTCCCTGTGACCCTAGGGCAGAGGACCAAAATCAATTAATTTAAACTATAGGGAGCTATATTCAGATCAGATATTAAGGAATAATTTTCCAAAGACAAGATCTGTCAGCTAGTGAAATAGGTTGCTTTATAAAATGATGAACTCTCCTTTAGTGGCAGTACAGATAGCCCTTGACTTACAACAGTTTGTTTTAATAACCATTCGAAGTTACAATGGCACTGAAAAAAGGGACTTATGACCATTTTTCACACTTATGACCATTGCAGCATCCCCACGGTCACATGATCAAAATTAAGCCGCTTGGCAACTGGTTGATATCTATAAGAGTTACAGTGTCCCTGGGTCATGTGATCCCCTTTTGTTAACTTCTGACAAGCAAAGTCAATGGGGAAGCCACAGTTCTCTTAACAACTGTGTTACTAACTTAACAATTGCAGTGATTCACTTAACAAATGTGGCGAGAAAAGTTGTAAACTGGGGCGAAAGTCACTTAACAAATTTCGTACTTAGCAACATAAATCCTGGGCTCAATTGTGATCGCAAGTCTAGGACTATCTGTATTGAAACACAGCCTAGATAGTCAGATCTGATACATATGAGCAAATCTGATCGAACAAGATGTTGGACTAGATATCCTCTGAAGTACATTCTAATCTAAACTTTTGATTCTACATTCTGCATAAGGATAATCCAGACAGTTAAAATAATATGAAATTCATTAGGAAGTGAGCAACCTCAGTTATTTAATAGGTCATTTATTTTTGTATTAAGTAGGTATAATGATATTTAGTAAAAATACCATTCTTACAAACCTTAACTGTCACAAACAGTTCCAGAACTTGTAAAGATTAATCACTACATTTACATTATCTTTAATCTCATAATTTGTAATTATTTTGCTTTTAAAGAGATAACTAATGAAGCTTTTCTTATCTGATTTTATCATGAATATTTTATAGCTTTCATTATTAGTAATCACAAATAGGGCACACTATGAAAATGAACTGCTTCAGACCTTGTGCAAACACAGCAAATCCCTGCTGTTCATTAACACAACTCAACTTTTTTCAGATGTTCACATAAACCTGAAAAAAATGTGTAGCTGCTTTAAAGAGTTGACTTATTAAATTAAGTACAACCTTTAAAACATCTAAAACTTTTTAAAAAATAGTAAAGAATCCTAAAAAATGCCCAGGAAGTACTCCATTTATGCAAAATGTCAAGTACATGGTCAAAATATCTATTCAAAACATATTAAGTTCTAATCACACCTCTAAAAAGAAATTGTAGTCCATTTATGTGCACCTTTATAATTTTACCTACAATTCTGTATGTATGCATTCACTGAAATCCCACAGAAATATAGAAATACAGTTTCATATTAGATCTTAATAAAAAAAAAATTGCGGTTCCAAAATGCACAAGTTCAAACTGAATCCTGAAGTACAGGACATTCACTTTGTGAATCTGATTCTTCTGTAGGAATAAACTCATTCAGTCCAAATTGAAAATCTAGTCCACAATGTTGACCAGATCCCCTTTTCTTATCATCATTAGGTTTCAGTTTATATTTCTCCATGCAATCTCTCACCATTAATTCTAGTTTATTCTGAATTACAAGTGATTTCTGTTTAATGACAGAATTGGAAGCTAATAAAAAATAAATATAGGGATAATATTGGATCATTAAATTCCAAGTAACTACTTCCACCTATTAATGCACACATTGAATCTTATGCATAAAATGTGGAATCCATTGAAACACAATTTTGCACTGAAGCTGATTCTTTGCAATCAGCTTTGAAATTAATCCTCTAATAAAGCTGGTTTATTACTGTCATAAATTTTCTCTCAACCAGGTAGTTTAGAATAATATAGTTTATGGTCCTGAAGGCTCTTGAGATATCTAGTAGAGCCAATAGGATTAAATTCTGCCTGTCAGATTTCAACATAAACCGAGATGTTACCATACCCTGTAGCATATTTTCTCAAATATAGACTTGTGGAGACTGGCTATAAATTGGGGGGCAAGGAACGGGGTCAGGAGTTCAAAAAAATCAAACATTTTACTACCTCTTTTTTTGAAGCAGAAAGAAATTGTTGCAATGAGGAACTCATCACTATTCCTATTTATTCAGCCAGTCCACCCACGCCCGACTTTTAAAAGTAAAGGAGAGCAATGGTCAAATACACATATAATTGGTCTCTACGAACTTTAAGGGCATATGAGCAGTAAAATATCAGCTAAGACAAGCCTAAAATCACATCCTTTTTGTTAATCAGCTGTGGTATTCCCTATAGCAGTGATGGCTAACCTTTTTGCCATCGCGTGCCAGGAAGGGGGGGGGCAAGGGAGGTTCGCACGCATGCGTGCCCACACCCATAATTCTATGCACCCTGCCCTGTGCATGCATGCGCAACCCCTCCCCCCCGTTCCTGGCATGTGATGGCCCGGTAGGCCCATTTTTCTTTCTCACCTGGCTCCAGATCCTCTCTATGCATCTGGGGAGGGAGAAAACAGCCTTCCCCACACCCTCGGAGGCCCTCCAGAGGCCTGAAATAGCCCATTTCCTAGAGAGGCTCTGGAGGCTGGGGACAGCAAAAAACATCACTTCCTGTCCAACCAGGAGTTGGGAAATGGGCTGTTTCAGGCCTCCGGAAGACCTCTGAGAGGGTGGGGAAGGCTGTTTTCGCCCTCTCCATATGCATAGAGAGGATCTGGAGCCAGGTGAGAAAGAAAAACGGGCCTTCCCCACCCCCACAGGCCCTCCGCAGGCAGGAAACAGCCTGTTTCTCTACTTCTGGTGGGACCAGAAGGCCCGAAAATCAGCTGGCCGGCGCACGCATGCGCACCAGAGCTGACCTGGCATGCCCACTCATATGACTGCGTGTGCTACCTGTGGCACGTGTGCCATAGGTTCGCCATCACAGCCCTATAGCATGGATACAAATTATTTAATTATAAAGTGGTGTGAAATTTGATAATTATAATAGTTTGCATTTTCTTTTTCTGAGATAAAAAATAATAGGATGTTAACTGCTGAGAAGGCTCTGAATGACTATTGTATTAGAATGGAAAACAGCAATGCCAAAAAATGTTTGAAGAAGAACCCTATTTTTAATTTAATTCACTGTCAAGCCATGTACTTTACAGTCACCAGTCAAATTTGGTCAGATCAAGTAGAAGAAAGCACTCATGAATTATTGTTAATTACCTGGGGCACTTCTCCATTTTAGAGGTAAACATAAGTGACAAGTAAATCCCCAATAATCAGCAGGAAGCCATTCAAATCCAACAGCCTTCTGGGTAAACTATCTTAATTAGTCCTCTTGCTGTAGTTTTGCAAATCTTAGTAAATCTAAAGCCTACAGATATAATGATAAAAATTACAAAAATGTTCCTACATATACAGATTATTTCTATGCAGCAAATGAAGAAAATAAAACACTATGTGTACCCTATGATTTGTATTTTGTACTTTCATGACTGGACCTGGGTTTGGCCTTGGCTGCCATTGTTTTATTCCATTGTATTTTTGTTTAGTTTTCATACTAGATGCATCATCCAAATATGCCATTATGAGATATGCAATATAAATTGATAGAATAATAAATAGAAGAGACTGACAAATGTCATAAAGTCCATAAAATACTGGGTAATTCACAAAAGGATTGCTATTTTTTATGTTGAATTACTCAAAAAACATTCTTTGCTTTCAAATTATGCTGTCCAGTTTGGGATGGGAGACGGTTTAATAATAAGGTGGTATATCAACAGACTATGTCTCCAGCACTCACCTCCAGATACACTCATTAAAAATTGGAATATTGGGCACCTGACTAGAATAGATTATTATATTTAGAGTAGTCCCACTGTGCAATAGGCAGCAAATCAATTTAATATATTTTGCTGACCAGATCTTTGTTTGTTATGTACAATCAATCACTTCTTAAAAGTTAGAAGTTATTGGCCCTCCAATATCAGCCATTCAAGATACAAGCCAAGCTGACATACTAATCCAAGATGAAATCTTGAATCATCTCTCTTTTCACATTTATCAACGGTCAGTTCAAGAAAACTCTTGCTGTTTTAGGATTCTTTTATAAATAACAAAGTATTCTTTACATATTGCCAAGGTAAGCAAGATGGTATTTATAGTTATTGTTTCAGTAATAAAAAAAGTTAGGGAACATTCTAAATATGATTTGTCAGAATTAAGTGATTTTTTGAAACTGCTAAATGTAATATGGAAAAATAGAGAACTGCAAGGAAGTGGTTCCTACATTTGTTTATCTTGACAAATGTTCCATGAATCTGCTATTTTTTTTACAAAGCATACTGAAGCTTTGTAACTCAGTGATCATATAAATTAATCTGAGAGTCCCCACTTTCTTATAAATCTACTGATCATATCTTCATATCATATAGCATCAGATCATTTTAAACAATCACATTTCAGCTAGACCAAACAGATTTTCTCCCACTAGATACATTTTGCTATTTTCTTCATAGTTTAATTAAATTGGCACCCAGGTTCTTGAATTAGTTATTGCTACATACCAATTTCTCAGAAAAATCTCCAAGCTCCAGCCTCATTGCACAGTTTTCATTTAGTATGATGGTATATTTCGTTTCGTTTCAAACTTTTAAAGAAAACTGCAAGACCTAAATTACTCCCTCTTTGTCTAAAAAAAAAAAATTCTGTTCACGGCAAATACACTCACTTGGAAGCAGCCTAATTCTTCTGTCGGAACTGAAACTTAATGTGTTTAGGATCATCCTCATCAAAGCTGATTTGATCGTATTCGTTCCCAAGCTAGTCGAAATGAGTTGAATGAAACCTAAGTCTGGTTTAGACAGCGATCTGCACCAATCCTCTAGTTATAAGGTGACAGGTTTACTACTTCTTTCCCAGGCTACACACAAAACAGCGCATCCGCTTCTTTTGCAGCCGAAAGGGCTCCCTGTGAATCCCTACCGCAGTTATGTTAAGGGGACTCAAAACGGTTATACCCCACAGACAGACCCTCCGCAGTAACTCAATCCTGGCACTCAGGGCTTTTTTTTTCTTCTCTTTTTTTAAATTAACGCGCTGTCCTACAGTTCACTGGTGTCTTTGCCCCCAGCAGACATCCGAAAGACCACAAGCGCACAAAACCTCGGACGCCACCATACCATTTGCCCAAAGCCGCCTTTCCCCGCCGCCCGCCCGCCTTCCGCTAAATCTTCCCATTCTTCAGCGGGCCGCAGCGGGGTCGACCTTTCCCAGCCAATCGAGAAGGGGGGGGAGCACACGGACAGGCAGTGTAACGATCCGATAACAGGCGCGCCTGCGCTCTACTGGTCCTCCTCCCCTTCTCTTCCGTCCCTCGGCCATCCAGGGAGCCCGTTCTGCCCGCGCGCCAAAACCCCACGTCCGTCCGTCCGTCCCCCACTCCGGCCCAGCCCGAGCTCTCCAAAGCGAGCGTTTCCTACCTAAACACTCCTCCTCGGACAGCTCCGCCGTGCCTTCGCTACGCTCTCGGTCAACCGACTACAGTCAGGTGACAACATCACAGCCTCCTCCACCCTCTCTGAGCCGATTGGACGCCGATTCCAGCTGACATCACTATTCTCAATCCCCCCCCTCCTTCCTTCCTTTCTTTCCTTCCTTCCTTCCTCCCTTCCTTTCCCTGGCGTTAAAGTTCCCCGCATGCGCGCATGTGCCTGTTTTTGCTTCCCGCGTCCTCCCCTGAGTCCTCCCCCGCTCACCCCCCCCCCCGCCCCCGTTGGCCTTCTGGGCGTGGTTGAGATCTCTAGACTTTTTTTTCTGAATGGGCGGGGTTGCTCGGCCAGTTCTGCGTAAACGTCGGTTGGGGTTGTTGAGTGCTTTGACTGCCTTTCCCCTCTGCGGAAAACACAGAACTCCTGGCTACTGTCAGTCAATGCAAGAGAATCAATGAAAGAGCTTTCTTCTGGGTAGACGTATTCCGAAGCTATGGCAGCAGTATTGTACCCCCCCCCCCCCCCCACGTTTTATGCTCTGCGCTGATGTGATTTTCAATATTTCAAATACTGCCAAAGGGCATTACAATTGTATTTTAGCTTGACTTTCCAAACACTGCAGAGGGGGGACGAGGCTTGTTCAGATTTCAGGAACTTGAAAACAATCTATATGGTGGCAGCAGATCAAGAGCGAGGTTGGTTCCGGTAGGTCCGGATCCAATAAGCTGGTTTGCAGTGGAACGACGGAACAGTATTAATATTGTAAACAATGTAATATTGTAAACAAGGTCTGTCTGAATATATTTGTGTTAAACTGGGGTTCTAGTTTGCAAAACATGAGTAGCTATTGAAACATTATACCACTCTGCCTCTGGTCAGCTTTCGCAGATGCTTTGAACATAATTCCCGTTTTCATAGTTATCAAAATTCTGTAAAGAAAAATGTGCATACAAATGATGAATAGAATGAATGCAGTAATATTTATTGTTTTGTAGCAGCAGTAAGCTACAAAGCCATTAACAAAGAGTAAGTTGATGATGAACAGCCAGTATAATATGTGCAGAATAAATTGTATAGCCCTAGAAAACTGATATGACTAATGTAAGTCTCCATAGATCACAGTGGCTCTACTACTGTATAAGCATGCTTAAATCTGGTTCTAACTTGAGCGGGTGACTGTGATCCAAGCATAATAAAAGTTTCAACTTGTTCAGGTTTCTGCAAGTTAATAAAAAGCCATTATTTGTTGTAGTAAAGGTAAAGGTTCCCCTCGCACATATGTACTAGTTGTTCCTGACTTTAGGGGGAGGTGCTCATCTCCGTTTCAAAGCCAAAGAGCCAGCGCTGTCCGAAGATGTCTCCATGGTCATGTGGCCGGCATGACTAAATGCCAAAGGCGCACGGAACACTATTACCTTCCCACCAAAGGTGGTCCCTATGGTTTCTACTTGCATTTTTTACGTGCTTTCGAACTGCTAGGTTGGCAGAAGCTGGGACAAGTAACAGGAGCTCATCCCATTACACAGCACTAGAGATTCGAACAGCTGACCTTTCGATTGACAAGCTCAGAGTCTTAGCTACTGAGCCACCGCGTCCCCTATTTGTTGTATTAGAATGTCAATAAAGGGTTTATTGTCAATTATCAGGAAAACAGCCATAAAACTAAGACAGTTGACAAAAAGAGGGAAAGGGTATCTAAATCTAAATCTAAAAAGAAAAACTATTGTAACTTCTTAAGACAAGCTAATTTTCATTCTGTAATTAACCACATAGGAACAATTTTGTTAGGGAACCTCATTAAACAGCCATTATATATAGTTTTATTCTAGTAGTAAATAATATTTTAATTGATCATCATCAACTTGTCCACTGAGAGAAACTATACAATAATTCTATCATCCATGTCTTCTAACAGGAAATAACTAATGCATGATTCAATTAGGTCAAAATATCATCAGACTTCAATAACTATGTAGTTAGAGCTATTACAAAATTGAACAAATTCTAAAGCTTATACCTATGCCATCATTAAGTGAACAATTATTTTTTTTTAAAAAATGTATCTTATTTCTGCAGAGTAGGGTGTAGAGTTTTGCAGACAAAAGCAGATTGCTTACTACTGAATCTTGATATTCTGGTGATACGGTTGTATGATTAGATGGAAACCATCCTAGAAAATATAGTTGTTGTTAGTTGCGAAGTCATGTCTGACCCATCGCAACCCCATTGACAACATTCCTCCAGGCCTTCTTGTCCTCTACCATCCTTTGGAGTCCATTAAGCTCACACCTACTACCACCTCATTCTCTGTCATCCCCTTCTTCTTTTGCCCTCAATCTTTCCCAGCATTAGGTTCTTTTCCAGTGAGTCCTTCTCATTAGATGGCCAAAGTATTTGAGTTTCATCTTCAGGATCTGGCCTTCTAAAGAGCAGTCAGGGTTGATCTCTAGGACTGACCGGTTTGATCGCCTTGCAGTCCAAGGGACTCAGAGGAGTCTTCTCCAGCACCAGAGTTCAAAAGCAATTCTTTGGCGCTCAGCCTTTCTTATGGTCCAACTAATAAAACTTGTTTTCAATTAGCAAAAGCCCTTAGATTGATATACCACTTCACAGTGTTTTATAGCCCTCTGTAAGTGGTTTACAGAGCCAACAGATTGTCCCAACAATCTGGATCCTCATTTTACCGATCTTGGAAGGATGGAAGGCTGAGTCAACTTTGAGCCTGGTGAGATTCGAACTGCCAAATTGCCAGCAGCCAGTAGAAATAGTCTGCAATACTGCATTCTAACAACTGTGCCACTGCAGCTCTTTAACACATGAATTAAATATTAAAAATAGAAGATGGGGCTGATAAAGTAAAACAACGATCTGAGATTTCCATTACATTGTATAGAAAGAAATAATCTATAAGTTTTGGCTAACCTAAGAAAATAAAAAGAACTATTACTCAATCCACTGAAAGATCTATAAACAAAATATTTTGCTGTGAAAAGGCAAAGAAATTTCAGAGGAAAGGTAAAGTGTTATAATTATTTACCACCAATAGTGATTTGTTAAATAAAAAACCAGGGGACCTTGGTAACTGAAATATTTTGGGAATGATGCTTCTTTATTCAGAGTTGGTGTACAAAAGCAATATTATCCCTAACTGAGCAGTGACATTTGTAATAAATCAGGATGCAGACAAAAAGGACATTCTCACTTGCATTCTGACAGCTGAAGCAATATTTGAGGGGGTCCTTGGTAATCTCTGAGCTTGCTTGTTTTCTTGCAGATGTTTCAGTCCCCAAACTAGGTAACTTCATCAGTGTTAGTAAGGAGTGCAGTTTGCTGTCAGTTTATATTCTGGTAGCTTGCATGTCAGTGTTGGTGGGAATGGTCTTAGAGATTCTTTACTTGGGTTGTTTCCTGTTGGTTTCTTCGGCAGTTTCTTGATTGACAACCCCAGGGAGGGGGGAAAAACAGAGTCATCTACAACATACAATGTAAGGACTGCAACAACCACTATGTAGGACAAACAGGCAGAAGACTGACGGAATGCATCCACGAACACCAACTAGCAATCAGAAGACATGATGAAAATTCTTTAATTTCACAACATACAGGTGAAACTCGAAAAATTAGAATATCGTGCAAAAGTTCATTTATTTCAGTAATGCAACTTAAAAGGTGAAACTAATATATGAGATAGACTCATTACATGCAAAGCGAGATAGTTCAAGCCTTGATTTGTCATAATTTTGATGATTATGGTTTACAGCTCATGAAAACCCCAAATTCACAATCTCAGAAAATTAGAATATTGTGAAAAGGTTCAATATTCTAGGCTCAAAGTGTCCCACTCTAATCAGCTAATTAAGCCATAACACCTGCAAAGGGTTCCTGAGCCTTTAAATGGTCTCTCCGTCTAGTTCAGTAGGAATCACAATCATGGGAAAGACTGCTGACCTGACAGTTGTGCAGAAAACCATCATTGACACCCTCCATAAGGAGGGAAAGCCTCAAAAGGTAATTGCAAAAGAAGTTGGATGTTCCCAAAGTGCTGTATCAAAGCACATTAATAGAAAGTTATGTGGAAGGGAAAAGTGTGGAAGAAAAAGGTGCACAAGCAGCAGGGATGACCGCAGCCTGGAGAGGATTGTCAGGAAAAGGCCATTCAAAAGTGTTGGGGACTTTCACAAGGAGTGGACTGAGGCTAGAGTCAGTACATCAAGAGCCACCACACACAGACGGATCCTGGACATGGCCTTCAAATGTCGTATTCCTCTTGTCAAGCCGCTCCTGAACCACAAACAACGTCAGAAGCGTCTTACCTGGGCTAAAGACAAAAAGAATTGGTCTTGCTCAGTGGTCCAAAGTCCTCTTTTCTGATGAGAGCAACTTTTGCATCTCATTTGGAAACCAAGGTCCCAGAGTCTGGAGGAAGAATGGAGAGGCACACACTGCAAGATGCTTGAAGTCCAGTGTGAAGTTTCCACAGTCTGTGTTGATTTGTGGAGCCATGTCATCTGCTGGTGTTGGTCCACTGTGCTTCATTAAGTCCAGGGTCAACACAGCCATCTACCAGGAGATTTTGGAGCACTTCATGCTGGAGCTTTATGGGGGTGCCGACTTCATTTTCCAGCAGGACTTATTGCCAAAAATACCAAAACCTGGTTCAATGACCATGGGATTACTGTGCTTGATTGGCCAGCAAACTCGCCTGACCTGAACCCCATAGAGAATCTATGGGGCATTGCCAAGAGAAAGATGAGAGACATGAGACCGAACAATGCAGAAGAGCTGAAGGCCACTATTGAAGCATCCTGGTCTTCCATAACACCTCAGCAGTGCCACAGGCTGATAGCATTCATGCCACGCCACATTGAGGCAGTAATTGATGCAAAAGGGGCCCAAACCAAGTACTGAGTACATATGTATGCTTATACTTTTCAGAGGTCCGATATTGTTCTATGTACAATCCTTGTTTTATTGATTTCATGTAATATTCTAATTTTCTGAGATTGTGAATTTGGGGTTTTCATGAGCTGTAAACCATAATCATCAAAATTATGACAAATCAAGGCTTGAACTATCTTGCTTTGCATGTAATGAGTCTATCTCATATATTAGTTTCACCTTTTAAGTTGCATTACTGAAATAAATGAACTTTTGCACGATATTCTAATTTTTCGAATTTCACCTGTATAGACAGATTGAACCATAGTTTCAATTGGAAGAATGTGACCATCCTAGGCCAAGCCAAATCCAAAAATGCCAGGGAATTTCTAGAAGCCTGGCACTCTGACAAATCAGCCAGCAACAGATACATAAACATTAACAACATGTATAAATTATGCAAAAGGCTATCACCCAATCCAAAAAGGAAGAAAAAGACCCAAGCTTCTCTCCACCAGCAATCGGCACTCAGATCAGCATAGATTAACTCCAAATTAACATCAGACTAACAATCAAATAAACTACCCCAATCAAGAAACTGCCAAAAAAGCCAACAGGAAACAACCTGAGCAAAGAATCTCTAAGACCTTCCCCACCAACATTGACAGGCAAGCCACCAGAATATAAACTGACAGCTAACTGCACTCATTACTAGCACTGATGATGTTACCTAGTTTGGGTAACACCTGGAAATAGAATGGCAGAAGAGGTTTAAATAAACAGATGGAGAAGAGATTATATAAAAATATGTGGCTGCAGAGGAAGTAAATACAGAACTGGGAAAAAATGAAACCAGAGGAAGAAAGGCTTCTAATTTTGGCTACAGAAAATGTCCAGACACAACAGTAGAAAATTCAATGGTAAAAGAATTAATACAAGTTTTAGTTGAAGCAGTGGAAGGAAAAAATGTGGGATATTGTAAAGAAGGTAGAACATTAGTCATAGAAAGTAGAATAGTTGTTGAGAATATGGAGATGACCACACAATAACATTATAAATTTTAAACAGAAGGGTTTTTTTCTTGGGTGTTTTTTTTTTTTAAGAATTGCTTACAGTTCCAAAAGAACTCATTTCTCTAAAGGATGTTGAGAAATCACTTAAAGTAAAAACAGAAGAAAAAGATGAAGTTGCTACTAAGTCAAGAAAGAAGGAAGATAAAGATGATGAAGAGACAGAAATATTAAGTAAAATCCTTACGTTAAGGAAATAAAATTATGGTTGAAGAAGAAAGGCGTGAAAAACTGACTCAGGATATGCTAAGAATTGGCAGAAGCAATGTGGACAGGATATTAAAGAAGTTCAACTTTATCTTGCTTAGGCAAGATAAAATTACTGAGTCACAAACCTGAGAACTCCATCCAAGTTGTTAGTCTATACTTTGGATTTCATGGTACAAAGCTATGCACGTGGGCAGATATGTATACCTGTCAGAAGGGATTGGAAAATGTAAAACTACAGCATTCCCACATCTCTTGTCAAATTGGAAGAAAGAGGAATCTAGAGAAAGAAGAAGCTCAGAACCGTAAACCAGAAGAGGATGTCAGTGGTGGGAAATAAGATTGCAGAAAAATGTAAGAAAAAAAAAACCAGAAGTGGATATATAGGAAAATTTCTTGATACTTTATTTGCATAGAACATTATAGTATTCTCTTTACATCCTAGAAGGATAGAAGTGTTATACTTGAGGTGGAGAGGGGTATAGAAGAGAAGACATGATGAAAGGATATTTTGCTATAAATAAATAAACAGTTAACTAATGACCCAACAGGAACCTTAAGCTAGGCTTAGAGAAGATAAACAGAGGGAGGAGTTAGGGCAGAGTACAAAGTGTGAAAGAAAAGAAGTACTTGCATTTCCAAAACAAAAATTAGTAGCTTTTGCAACAAGCCAAACTTTAATTCTGTAATTAAGCACAGTATTTCTCTTTAAAGTGAAACAATTTATCATATTCTACACTACCAATTCATGCACTTTTATTATTAAATAAAGTTTTTAGTTGATACACTTTTGGAAAACAATATAATTTCATCTTTTCACATCTATGTTTCACATCTTTTCCATGGAAAAGAAAATAATGTTCTAGAAAAAAGACGTGACCACTTCAATATAGGATCAAATTTCAGTATATCAAATATAGCCGTATCATATTTTGGATAAGGTGCAAGAGATTATAATACTTTTGACCAAATATTTGTTTGGTACATGGACATACTGCTCACAAGAACAAGTTGTATTAGTCTAGAAAGTTCTGGTTTTAAATACTTCAAAATAAAGTTGCTGGAATTAAAAATGTAGTAGGTTATTTATTTATTTATTTGTCACCATATGGTAAACAACTCCTCCCATCTTCCATATCTAATGAAATACATTTTTTTCTACCCTACTTAATTACTACTGTATAGACAAAAAAATCCCATCTTTCACTGCATCTGGTTTATATATCACAAGTCTTTGCCAAAAGTGTATGTTTTCTGCCCACATAATACAAAACAAAATAAAATGCAATACAGACATTGAGAGTCTTCCCAATTCATACTCTGTGAAAAATTCGTAGTGGACGACAGATGGAAAACAAATGCAGATGATCTAATTTGGTTATATACTACTCATTGTTTAATTGTATTATAAATTAAATTAATTTGTTAAAATTAATACTTGTAATATGCATCCTGGAGCTGAACTTTTGTTTAATTCATCAAGATTCTAGTATTTGAAATAATTTGAATTCAAAATATGCTGGCATTGAATCTACTGTACATTGTAACACAAAGATTTACTGGTGTCTGTCATCTCAAAATATACCAGAAATGGATTTGACATGTCAGATGATTGTCCAGTAAACCACCAATCTTTCATTTGTCCATGACCAAATGTTCCAAAAATGCCACAGTGCAAACAGAAGCTTTTTAAGTTCAATTGTTAACAAAGATGGTTGTCTAATTGGTAAAATATTGGTCCAGGTTCATTCACTTCAATTTATTCACTCATTAATTTCACTAGTGACACTTTAACTGCTTTTGCCCCATATCCTCAAAAAGATTGTTGTGAGGATGAAAGGAAATATGTTTTATTAAAGGCAGAATAAACACAATACTAATGTTTAGAATCAACAACAATTTTGCAAAAATACAAAAATGTTGGTATTAATCAGGGGTAAAATCCAGCAGGTTCTGACAGGTTCTGGAGAACCCGTAGCGGAAATTTTGAGTAGTTTGGAGAACCGGCAAATACCACCCCTGACTCGCCCCAGAGTGGGGTGGGAATGGAGATTTTGCAGTATCCTTCTGGAGTGGGATGGGAATGGAGATTTTGCAGTATCCTTTCCCTGCCACACCCACCAAGCCACACCATGCCCACCAAACCGCGCCCAAAGAACCGGTAGTAAAAAAATTTCACCTCTGGTATTAATATATGCTTAGCCATTGTTTGAGAATATACCATATGACTGGTCAGTTAAAGTTATCTTTTTTAACCAGACAATTCACTCTAATCAGCAATCATCCAGCATAGAATGGATATGAGATTCTGACCACTGGAATATATACTCACTGGTTTACTCCAGGGTCTGCTACTAGGAAAGCACCTTTCTGCCACTGCCAGAATGAATACAAAAACTCTGAGGTGCTTAACATCAGTAAATAGATCCAAGGATACAAATGATCCCACATTCCAATCGAATTCAGGCTTGACAATTATTGCTTTATAATAAAGTATTGGACTAAGAGTAGGGAGAACCAAATTTATTGTTTGCTTTTTTATTTAATTTTTATCTTGGCATAATCTCACAACTCTCAGTGTGTCACAGTAAAAGCAACAACAAAGGAATTAAAGCAATATAAAGAATTAAAGAAGAATTAAATGGAATTAAAACAATATAAAGTAACTGTACAAACAATATACAATCCAAATTGCAAAAACAAAACAAAAGTGGGAAGGAAAAAAATAATAGGATCAACAAGAGTTGCTACTAAAAATCTCTTTAAAAGGTTTAATAACTTTAATAACTTTCTAAAAGCGACCATGGAAAGGATCAGTTTGATTTCAATGAAGAGCCCATTTCATAGTGCTGGTGCTTCTACAGTGAAGCAGCCATCTTCTAACTTCATCTTCCTGGCATTATGAAAGGGTGGCACAACAAGAACATTATAATGGGTCATTCCAATAGGTGCCAAACCTTGACATAGGTGATTCCAGAAGCTGCCAAATCATGATGTACTTTATAGGTGAACAATACCAGCTCAAGCTCACAATCAACCCAAGCCCTACACCGAGTTAAGTTATCCCTATTAAGGTAGTGTTCTTACCTTTGTCCTGACAAGATTTTAATATAATCGGATGCATTTCATCCAAACATTCTGGCTCAAGATAATCCACTCATTATTGAGGACACAGCTTCATAGCAGAGCCTCCTTCTTGTGGAAAGCAAATAGCTGAGATGCATAAAGAGGGATTAACCCAGTATCTGTTGAACACTTCAGACTAGTATAAATCTGACAGACAGAAATATTTTACTTTCCTATTCTTGAGCTGTTCTTCCAAAGCTATTCTGCTTTCAACAGCAAGGCTTTCTGATTCTTTCAAATCATATTTGCCAGATCTCTAAGCTGATTCTTTGTTTATAGAGCTGGATCAGCTGGAAGGCAAATGACCAACAGAAGTAATAAGGAAGTGGAAAAGAGGGGGGGTGCTGTCCAGTGATGGGTTGCCCCCGGTTCGCACCGGTTCTATAGAACTGGTAGTAAAACTGGCAGGAGGCTCTGCCCACTGACCCCAACGTCATCAAAATGCTTCTGCGCATGTGCAGAAGCTTCTGCACAAGCGAAGCGAGTGCACGCATGGCCCCACTGCAAACCAGTAGTAAAGGTAAGTAGAAACCCCCCCCCCGGTGTTGTCCATATACCTATCATTTGTTGTTTAGACTGCTTTTGATCATAGGTTTTGTGCTTTTCTGGAATAGCAATAAACCAGTATTGAAAAGCAGCCCAACTATCAATGGAATGTTTTGAATAGCAATAGCATTTAAACTTATATATCACTTCACAGTGCTTTACCGCTCTCTCTAAGCGGTATACAAAGTCATCATATTGCCCCCAACAATCTGGGTCCTCAGTCTGAATGCTCATGTAAAAAAAAAAAATCTGTGCAAAACCAGAGTGAATTCTGACAATTTCTAAACCTCCCAACCTGGCCCTCAGTCCAAACTCACCCCCTCCTCCATCTTCATCTCAAATTCAGGGATGCGGGATAGGTGATGGGTGGATGTTAGGGAGGAGAGGAAAGGAGTGAAACAAAATTGAAAAATCCATTTACTTCTGCTGTGGTTGATTTATGAAGTGTTATGGGTAATAAGATATTAGTGGTATTATTCATGACAAGAAACCCTAAATATCCACTTATGTATTACTTAATTTAAGAGACTTTGTGTCACATATTTCAAAAGGTCTTTCTCATTAATGCAAATTGTGCTAGCTTGGAATATTCATCTTGCTTTGTCTTTTGTGGTTTTTTTTTAGCAGCAAGAAATATCGGAACAAATGTATAATATGTTTCACAAACAATGTTTACATTTAGAGAATATACATAGAATATGGTATACTTTAACCAGAGATGAGAGGAATAAAAAAAAATCCAATTCCCTTTCATTTTAAAACAATAGTAAACCGCCAGCGGAGGGAGCTCCAGTGCCACTGTGCCATATAATATGTCCTGCATCATTAGATGTGATACTAAAATGATAATCCTAAAATTAATGTAACTTTAATGGAAAGGCAAAGGGAAGAATATAAACAAATGGAGGTCAGTTATTATTAATGTTAAAAATCAAAAATATTTTGTCTAGAGATGCAGAAAAATTAGCATATTTTAAGAAATAAATGAAAATTTGGAAAAAAAAGGTTTGTGATTTCTGACAAGCATAATACTGGTAGTAACTGAAAGCATTTATATTGGATTATAACACTTGGACAACAGGATGATGATCTGTTCAGTAAAAGAAGTAGAGACAGAGACTGATTATTTCTCTTTATGGAATGATTAATATTGATTTTTGATGTGTCTTTAAAAAAATCATGCTTTATAAAGAATAAAAATGCTGAGTTTTGCTGAAGAAATATTATGTACTAGATTCTAATTTATTTCTGAAATTGCAGATAGTTGTGCTTATTCTACCTGACTGAAATCACATTAACACCTTACATTTTACACAATTATTGTAGCCTTGAATCTGCAAAGACCAAAGATAATTGTTTCTGCTGTCATCTGTTTCTTTGGCGATAATACACCATACCCAGTCTGGAACTGCTGCACTTCGCTTAATGAAGGCTTATATTAAATAAATGAATGGATAGATGGGAAAAAACAAGAGTATATAAAAAACATGATTGAATTATAAAGAGACCCAAGAAACAATGAGAATTGTGATTGATAAAAAGGATATGTGGTTTTAAATATAGTATTTAGTTTAAGTATAAATCTATTTCAAATTAACACGTAGAAAAGAAATAAAAAGGATGATTAATTTTATCTTTATAGTGAAAAACTACATTAGCAATTTATACAATGGTAATTAGAAGTTTTGAATGTAGGATAATCCATTATTCAGATCAGATAGTTTATTACAGTCATGATTGTAAAAAATCATTACTCCAACCCACAATCAATTCTTAGCAGGTAGTCAATTGACTGAAAACATTTATACAGGATTATGTTAACAATAACTATCCTGGGCAACTTTTAAAATGCATTGAAATAAAATAAATAACTTGTGAAATAAGTTGTCAATCATTTGTCTCCAGACATCAAAAAATTAAAATTTAGTAAAATTTAGTCATTTTGAAAGTGACATCATCACTTGAATCTGTGAAAGAATTGTGATATAAAATCTATCAGATCTGTCAGGAACTCTACTAAGAACTGAAGCTATATAAAACAATAAATTTCATCATATAATGAACATTATAGCAACAGATGAGAGACAGATTCAAATGCTTCTGAAGGACAGAAGCAAAACCTTTCAGCAAAGGGAATATATCAGTATCTTTCCTGATTCAGATGCTGAAACACTGAATTGAGCTAAGATGAAACTTTTTATCAAGATTTTATATCAAATTTTGATACCAAAGTATCAAGATTTTTAGCCAAGATGAATTTTATTTAGGTTTTAGGATTCTTTATAAACCAATAACCATTATTTGTTATATTCTAATTTCTTTAGTCTGGAAACATTCAAAGATGTAAGATGAATGTAAACGTATCACTATTGATTGGTATCTCAAATTCTTGAGTGATGGTATCTAGGAGAAACTGGGCTGGGCTATGATGTCCTCAGAACAGAATGTCCATTTAAGCCAATAAATGGTCTTGCTTGTTTAGGTTCTACTTCAATAAATTGTCTCCAAACATTGAGGACATAACAAGGAATTGTTATACCATTATATTTGCCATTATATGCACACATACTTGGGTATAAACATGAAAATGTAAAAAAAAAATTTTTAGTAGAACTAATTTCCTGATAATATTCTGGAAATGTCTTTGTAAAGCTTTTTTTTTTTATTGAAAAAGTTTTAAAAATTTTACATACATTTTCTCCCCCCTCCCCAACCACCCCCTCGACTTCCCAGAGCAAATACAAGATAAAATACAGCTCAAATTCTCTAAATTAAACTCCATTTCACACTTATCATAATCCTAATCATTAAACAAGTAGATAAAAGGAAAACAAGTCTTCTTTCTTCTTATTCCATCTAATTCAACAGAATTAATCTCCATGTCTCCATTTATAGTTACAGCAGTTAATAAAACAATTAAGTATTACGTAATCAAACCTATCATTACTCAATATAACTAATTAATACTTAGCAAATTATTAAGTCTATACGATCTAACAAGATATTTTATAACTTCTTTCATTTAAAACAGAGAAAAAAAACCCAACAACAAAGAAAAATAAAGAAACCCTCAATCAGAAAAAAAAAACCCCAAATTTAAAATAAAATACTATATAAAGTCTTCCGTCCTCCATTTTTAAACCATCAAGGTCCAGTTATAGTTAAAACACTTAATAAAAAAAACAATAATAATAAATTTTTTAGTCAAAAAAAGAATATAACAATCAAACCTCTTATTAATTTATCAATACAGATAAAACGTCATTTAATAACTATATCAAACATTTTAAATTCTTCATACTGGATTAAACCAGTTGCTAATCTTATCTTCACATCTTCCAACAGCATATAAAATATCTTCATCATTTACGTCTACCCACCTAAATAGAAAGTTGCTTCTTTATAACCCCCCCCCGAGTGACTTTATAATTATATTTGTAATAATATCCATCAAATCCAGTCAGAAATTAGATTAGTAGATTCATCAGACGTATTAGGGAAACCACCAGATCAGCTGCAATTGCTCTAGGTCCATAGTCCTTTTGCCTTATATTTATTACCATCAAACAGGAAGCTCCAGTTTAGTATATTCAATAAAACTTCTACGTTTACAGTTAGATCCAGATTTATCACAGTCCTTAATAAAATATTCCAAATCCTTCAAGTCAGGGCATATTTCACAGCCCAACACACCAGCATTGCTGTGATCTGTTTATTCTTCTCAAAATATTCCAATACAGCTATAGATTGCCTCCTCATCGTTCATCACTTGGTTAACTGGCATTAAACTGCTGTCTACTTTTTTTTTTCCCCCAAAATTCAAAATCTTTAAACATTTAAACAATACTTTTTAAGGACCATCATCTCGTCAAGCAGGGTTATTTTCCATTTCTCCAGGCTTTCTTCTTTTCCTTTTTACGAACTTTCTTCTTAACTTTGATCCCTCTGCCTTTTTTAACTCCAGTAAAATTTTGCGGTTTTTGGGATTGGATATTATAAACTTTTTGCAGGAATGTAGCTTCTTCTGGAAACAGCTCTTTAAGTACAGATTGAGTTTTATAAAAAAAAATTCGTGTAGCCAAAATTTCATCAACTTCCAGAGTTTCTTGCTCCTTATCCTGCTCAGCCTTCATCTTTCTTTCTTCTGTAAGATCTGCTATGGTCTGTTGTTGTTTTTTTTTCCTCTCCCAGCTCTTCATTCAATCCCCCACTGCTAGATTGCAACTCAGTATTTCCATGTATTTCATTGTTTCCAGCTTGAGAAGCTTGAAATATAGTATCAATTCTTTTCAATAAAGCAGAGGTAATTGAGCTCAAAGCTTCCTCAAAGTCAGACCATTGAGGGTTAATTAACCCTCCTTTGCTTCCTTTACTTTCAAAAAGACCAGCCATCTTGCCCCCCTTCTTCCTTCCCTTCCAGAAGGATGGGGGGGAAAAAAGAAGAAAGGGAAAAAAAAAGTTTCAAGAAGAAAAAAGAAAAAAAAAGACTTTTTAATTTGTATTGCTGCTTGAGTTATTATTATTACATCCTTTCTTATTTCATCCACTTTTCAAAAAGGAGTTTTACGTTTCAAACAGGGGCTTATCAGTAATTGCTTTTAACTTTCACTTCTTCACGCCCCGTTGAAACTCAAACGCCATCTTGCTTTCACTTTCCACTTAGGAGAAATCTTTTAAAGAAAGTAAATCCCTGGAGTTAAAAAAAAAGAAAAAAAAAATACTTGCTGTTTCCTTCGTGCAACTTCTGCTTCGCCAGCTTGGTTCAAGAAGTATTTGTTTAAAGTTGTTTAATGGGGTGGCCGCGGCATCTAGTTCTGACAGGGAAAAACTTCCCCATCAGAGACATCCCAGGTCCGGAGCTCTGACAGGCTTCACGGGGAGCTCTCATCTTCGAGCACCAGATTATTAGCAAAATCTGGTGCTCTTAGGGAGCTCTACCCCACCCGTCTGCTCTCCTTCCCCCCTTCTTCCTGGGGGGAAGGATTCCAAACCGCAAGACAGCCGATTTTCGCTGTTCTTGCGATTCTACAGAGTCTGGGGCTGGCGCTTCGCAAAGAAGCGTCTGGCGATGCCGGCGGCTCAACCGGAAGTCCTTTGTAAAGCTTTTTAACAACAATACAGAGTGGTTTTTCTGGGCTGCTCCTACAGCTTTAGAGTTTAATATATAACTATAACATTCGTTAGTGAATTCTCATCTGAGTATTAACCAGGCCCAACTCCACTTAATTTCTAAGCCCAGAGTGTAAGTCAGTTACTGCTACTCATGGAGATAACTTCATAACCAAATCAAATAATTTATTACTTGCTTCCTTTGCTCACAGAACAACTTTGATGATGTTCTGGGAAACTGAACAATTAAAATGGACTGATTTAAAAATGAGGCTAAATTGTTTTGATATCTGCCAATTTCTTCTTTAGATCACAATGAAAGATAATTGGATAGCCAGAGCCTAAACTGTTTAGCACTTTAAAGTTTAATACCACCATCATTTTATGTTGTGTGTGGTAAATATATTACTATTAAGTAGAAGTTTCAGTATAAACATTATAGAGCTCAGGCATGAGTCAGCAGTTGCCAGTTGTATCTGGATTAGGCTACTATTTATGATTTTTAAAACTCTGGTCCTTATTGTAAATATTAGGGTAAAATTATTTTAATCTCTGTTAATTCTATGAAATAGATGCTAATTTAATTATCTTATTGCATCAGAACAATTAGCTATAAATTTTTAGCGATATTAGCACATTATTTTTTAAAATGGTTTAGAAGTGACTATTCCTTATAATTGTTTCTATACTGATCTTACTATTTATTGAATATCTGTACCAGAAATACTTAATTGACAATAATTCCACAAAAGTAGGACTAACAAAAATTGACCCTTTAAAATTATTTATGAATGAGCAAAGTACTGTAAGAGTAATCTTAGAAACTATTTTATGCCCTGAAATAAGAATTATTTTTAATGCTTTAATTTCAATGACACATGCATTATCCTTTTTCATCTTTTGATTTTTTTTAATGAAGTGTTATTTACTGTATATGAAACAGTTTTCTTATAAAGAGCGACAACCTTATTTTGTTCTTATTCAATGCTTTCTAGCTTCTTTAACTTTAGTTTGATATTAAATAATGCCAACCCTTAAAATAGGAAAGTGCATAAATAGATGAGAAGCTCCAAACTGAAATAGTTATTTTGTTTGTTCAGCTGCATGTATCATAGTAGGTCTGAGCTCATTGGTATTTGGTATATTTATAAGCCACTCCATTTAAAACTTTATATTTCATAACTATGTATTATTTAGTATTGGTGATCTTTAACAATTGAGAGGGCCTGATTTTTATCGGTGTCAGAATGGTACAAAGGTAATTTCTGTAATTATTCTGATAGGAAAAGCACTTCAAAGGAAGACTTCACAGCCATTATGATTTCACTGGTTCCATTGTAACTATCTCTAAACTATTTCACAGATATGGGACTTTTGATAAATCTAACCCATGTGAATACTACAAATTCTTCCTCCCTTCCTTCCTTCCTTCCTTCCTCCCTCCCTCCCTCCCTCCCTCGGCATGAACTGTAGTTCTTACTTTTATTTTCAAGGTCTAGGTCAGTGATGGCTAACCTTTTTGCCATCACGTGCCAGGAGAGGGGGGGCAGGGGAGGTTCACATGCATGCATGCCCACACCCATAATTCTATGTGCCCTGCCCTGTGCGTGCAACTCCCCCTCCCCTCCCGCTCCTGGCACGTGATGGCCTGGTAGGCCCATTTTTCTTTACCTGGCTCCAGATCCTCTCTATGCATCTGGGAAGGGCGAAAACAGCCTTTTCCACACCCTCGGAGGCCCTCCGGAGGCCTGAAAGGGCCTATTTCCCAACTTCCAGTGAGACCGGAAGTGGCATTTTTTGCTGTCCCCAGCCTCCAGAGACTCCTAGAGAGGCTCTGGAGGCTGGGGACAGCAAAAATGTCACTTCCTGTCCCACTGGAAGTTGGGAAATGGGCTGTTTCAGGCCTCCAGAGGGCCTCCGAGGGAGTGGGAAAGGCTGTTTTCACCCTCCGCAGATACACAGAGAGGATCTGGAGCCAGGTAAGAAAGAAAAATGGGTCTTCCCTACCCCCCTAAGGCCCTCCGGAGGCAGGAAACAGCCTGTTTCCCTACTTCTGGTGGGCCCAGAAGGCCCGAAAATCAGCTGTCCAGCACATGCATGCGTGCCAGAGCTAAGCTGGCAGGCCCACTGATACGGCTATGCATGCCACCTGTGGCACGCGTGCCATAGATTCGCCATCATGGGTCTAGGTCATTTTGGTTTCATGTAAATGTCAAAAAGGAGTGGAGGGAGTACTGAGCCCTGTGGCAGGCCACAAGATAGCGGCCAAGGGCTGGACCTCCACCTATCAACACTGATTCGCACAGGCCTTGGAGTAAGGAGCTGAACCAGCACAAAATTGTGCCATCAGTCCCAGCCCCCGTAAAAGTATACCATGGTCAATGGTATCAAAAGTCACTGAGAGAGTGAGGGTGATTGCACTATCCCATCCTGCTCTTGTGAAAGATCATTAACAAGCGTGATTAATGCAATTACCATTTTGTAACTGGGTCTGAATCCTGACTGAAAGGATCCAGATAATCTGTTTCATCTAGGACCTTCTGAAGCTGCCAGGCTACCACCTTTTCCACCACCTTTCCCAAAAAGGGGAGATTGGAAACTGGACAAAAATTTGATTTGCACTTAGCATGTGTGAACACTATTCATAAACAACTGTTTGTGATTATGGTTATATGAAATAACACAGTTTTCATTTGTTCATGACCAGTGATTAAAGAAACTGTGGCTTACTGCAATCCTCTATTAGGAGATGTTCAATTTATTTACTTTATTTTTTTTATTTGGGATATTTATGTGGCCACCCAATTCAAATAATATTTTAAGTGTCCTTTGAAATGATTGTTGTTGGAGAATAATAGCTCTCATACTAAGAACAAAGTTCCAATAAGATTAATTATTTTCTACCACGGTACCATTTTTAAAGATCAAAGTTATGTCTATTCTAGCTGTGTGGATGATTAGCTATCTCAGGATTTTCAGCACTGGAAATTGAAGAGCAAAGCAGGCTGGGAAATGCTGGAATAAAAGTTTTAAACGTTTTAATTCCTTTTTCTCTTTTGCATACCATCTCTTATTATTAAGTAGGCTCCCCCAAACTATTCAGACAATCTAGGCATCTAAATTGGGGCTTGATAGAAAAAAGAGGATGAAATAATACTTTTCATGAATTTTATGACTTCCTTTACATACCTATAAAGACTGATTGATTTTGGCTTGAGGTTTCTTCAGAATCACTACAAGACCACTTATTCCTAGTAAAATTAAAGTATCTGATACATTATTCATTATATTTATTATTAATAATACTCATTTTCAGAGTATTATTAGTATTAATATTATCAGAAAGTAAGGAAAACAGGGAAACACCCAGCCCTGGGAGTTTTTGAAAACCTGGGCTTAGCATATTATTATCTCACCCTCATTAAAATCCTGATAAGTTTTGACCTCCATGTTTGTGTGAGATAAGTTTCAACTTTTGTTTTTAATGTTACTATATGGATAATACTGGAATTTAAATACAACTCTGATCCATGTAGCCATGAGAATTTTATAATATAGAATAACTCAATTTTAAAATACATTTTAAGTAAAATGTATATTCCACATTGTCATTGCTTTGAATCAATCAGTTTTAAGGAACCGCTTTTAAATTTTTTGCAGTTTTTTAAAATGACATTTTCATGTGAATCAAGCAAGACAGTATTCTTGGTGGTTTACTCAATCTAAGTACTTATTTGGTTTATTATGGCCCAGGTTTCATAAGTGCTTCTGAATTTCCACGACGATAGTATATTTCATGTTTACTGGATGCATAAGAGAATGTTCAGTAAGAGTTGGTTACTATCACTCTGCTTTTGAGACATAACTTGGAAGATGGAACATTAATCCATTTTATTCTATTCTTATTCTATTCTTAGAATCTTATTCTGTTATTCTATTATTGTTCTTATTCTATTATTGTTGCATTTTAGACTTACATAAACAAAATGGTTAACATGATTCTGGATCAAATATCATATTAAAGATGTATGTTCTCTATGTTATTTGAACTCTATTGAGATACCAAGAATTATGCATTTTGGGGACAAAGGGCTGACTAAAACAGTTATTATACAGTGGTAGAAAAAGGCTATAAATATCTCTGTTAAGCAATTAATTGCTGATATATGTAGTTTATCAACATTAAGATTATTAAGATTGTATTGGTTTTTTAATACTATGTACTATAGGCATCAGTGGTTTTATTTTGTTATTATTTAATATAGTCAAATAAAAATTAAAAGACCATAATATAGGCTAGCATCAAATCGTTTGAAACAATAATAGAGCTTGGTGCAGTTTAATCTGATTTATTTTTTAAAAAAATCTTCATATTGCAATACATTAAGCCAACTAAAGTGAATTTAAATGCTAGCTTAATCAATAAAATATTTTAATTTTTTATCAATTTTATTTAATATTTATTACAATGGTATAAGCAAACTATGAGGTTCAATTGGTTCAGTAGCATCCACAAGACTAACTAACTTGATTGCAACAGTATTAGAAATATACTTCATCTGTTGGCTATCTGGGCCCAACTTTGGTAAGATTTATGAATTTGTGCTCCATACAGCTAAATTTGGTGTTTTGGTGGGGTAGTGAGGAATTTTATAAGTCTGTGATAACAAAAAAGATACAGATCTGATAAGATTTTGAAGGCTATTCTTATGAAGTGTATGCTTATATTCCAATAAAGATGGCTCGTTTTGAAGATGTTACCAGAGTCTGTGTCTATCTAGAATCTGCTATTAGTAGTTCAATATTTTAGGCAGAGTAATGAAATTCAGGAATAAGACTGTTTTTAAAATTGTTTTTAATGAAAAAAATACTGTGCGAATAGAACAACAATATAACAAAAACATTTTAGCTGATTCAAAGAAAACAAATTTGTGGAGAAAAAGAAGGAAATGAAACATTTAAAATATTTATCTAAGATCAGCCATTTTTCTAGAAAGTTCACCAAAATATGGATGTAAGACTAAACCATTTTTTCATTACAAACCTGAACAAATTACCAAAAAGCAAATCCCAACTTGAATTTACTTTCAAGTCATGTGTGTAGGATTGAAATTCCAACGGACAATCATATAATAAAATTATTCACCTCATATCTCTGTGTTACTTTTGTTGTTTTTTTACAAATAATTTCTAGATTTTTGATACTAGCCTCATGTTTTTAAAAGTAAGGCTAATTTAATACTACTGAATTTATTTTAAAGTTGTCTGTATTCCGAATCATATACATTTCTATACAAATTCTGGTTTGGACTAATCCTCAGTTTATAATCCTGGAAGGATATGATGACGGCATAGTTTTTCTGTACCTGACATACACATACGTATCATATTACATTTCTGTAGTTTCTGAAGCCTCGGAACAATAATTTTTATAAAGTAAAACAAAAACTTTCTTAAGTTTGTTATTTTACAGCAACATAAGTTTTAACAACACCATGAACAAAACTAGCAAAAATATTTTCTTCAGTGGCATTTTTTGCCTATTCCAATTATGATTGTAATGCTACTTTGTTATGACCAAATCAGAAATAAAACAGTTCATAGACTGTGTTGACATACTTAATTGTCATTGGTGGAATAGAGTCCTGGCAGTTTGGCTGGCATGGAAAAGTGGGGGAGAGTTTTGAGAATTCTTTCTTTAAGTAGCTAATCTTTAGCCCTATTTGACTGTATGGGGAAGGAAGATGGAACAAAACTCCTGATAAAATTTACTTTTGCAAATCTTATTAATTTACTTGCATAGAAATGTATAATAATTCTTTTTATTATACTGTTGAAATAATTGTGTGCTTTTCCTGGTCTGAAAAATAGTTTCAGAGCACAAGTTGGATGAATGATCCTTATTCCTTCCAGCATTATAAGTCTGATTACTTTGTGGTATTGAAGATACTTTTACAAAAAAGAGAAATGGAAACAAACTGATCCAATGTGGTTTGAACATGCACTTTCTTGGAAACAGGCTGATTCTCACAATACGTTGAGCACTGCTTTTAATTAGAGTGTGGTCGCAACCATATGTTGTTTCAAATGTATAGTGACTTTTGTATGTAGCACGAGTGTTTAATAGAGATGACTTCCTGTATAAAAACACAACTAAAAGAATACTTATGCTATACACAGAAAGGGTAACAATTTCAATTTCTTTCTAAAAAATGTATAGTAGTTAATTTTGTTACATTCTGAATTTGATGTCAAATATTAAATCCTCAAGCCTTCATTTGGGAATAATGCCTAACTAAATTTCAAACCAAAAATGCCATTAAAATCAACAGAATTTACTTTTAAGAAGTGTACAACATAGATCTTTCCCTTTATTGTTTAACAATGTACATGTTACCTTGTCAATTTATACTGAAATTCTAAATTGAAATATTATTTAATATCTTGGAGGTCACTGCCAAATAATTTGTTTATATTTTTTTAGCTGTAGCTTGACAAAGAAAGTGATTTAGGTACTATGCTGCTAACTTTTAAATATTCTTCCATATTTGAGTACCTTTTTACCTCTCTTGCTAGATTTTTCTCCCAGTTTTCTTAGTTCAAATTTAGAAGACAGCATTGCTACAGCCTGCCCCATTTTAACATTCTTCCTGCCATACATCTTAGTGTAATGCATCCTCCAACAGAGATGACTCATACCAGTTTCTAATGCACTTAAACCTTCTTAAAACTGAAAGAAATATCTTTAGAACAGAAACCTGATCCATTTGCATATATAATAGGGACTGATAAGCCTCTAACTATGCTACTTGAAATAAAATATCCAATATCCATATTTAGCTAGTGGCTGGAAAGCATTACATTAAATATAGATGCTTGTATAGTCTGCAAGTTTAAGTGTTCCAACTCTTTAGAAGGAATCTTTGAGACAGAGAAAGAAAAAAAAATCCATTTACCCAGCAGACTCAAGATTTGCATTTTTTATTGGCCCAGATATGTTGATTCAGGTTATGATGATCCCTGTCTCTTTTGATACTGTATTCTAAGCTTCTCCAGCTGTTCTACACATTGTGTCTGGGTCAACTTCAGTGTCCGGTTCTCTTCTGTCAGATCTGCGTACTCCTTCGTTAACTGTGCAGCATCCCTGTTCTCTTTTTCGGCTTCATCTAGCCTAGTGATCAACTCTTTTCTGAAAAAGAAAACAAAAATTAAGCGTCTTTTATTTTCCAAGGTTATATTAAAGGTGAACACAGATATCTTGGCTTGGATCCAAAGATCCCATGAATAAAAGAAGAAAAAGCAGAATTGCTTTCTGAAAACATCAGTTAGTGGGAAATGTATTATTTTTTTCCCCTGGGAAAACTCAAGTTGGTGTGTTCAATATAGCAATCAACATGCTCATCATGGTAACAAATCCATTGTGTATAATTTCACTAACAGCTGTAGGTAAATCTGAATTAAAAGGAAAAAATAGTTGTCTTATAATGTATGTATGTATGTATGTATGTATGTATGTATGTATGTATGTATAGTATAGTATTTATATACATTCTTTGTATAACCTCTTGATTTTTTCCCTTTCAGATACCCCTGCTGCAGTTGTTATTAATGGAAAACAACTATGGACAGGTCTGAAGGGTCTTTTAATCATTAGTTCTAGGTTCTATTTTTAATTAACAACAGTGATAATATGGTAAGTATTGGTAACAAATTACTCATTTGAAACTTAAGCATATAACTTAACATACAATATTATATATTATTATATTATATATTATATATAACATATAATAATATATACTAAAGCATCTAATGCTGAGTTTACCCAAAAACAGATTAAGAGACACAATGCCATTTTAAAAAAATATTTTTCAGTGTTCCTGAGCATTTGGTTTGCTCTTTGAAAAATTGGGTTGTATCCATTGTTCAGGCAGTTATTTTTCAGTTTATGTCTATAGGCCATAGTTTCCCACAATCAATAAATTTTTTCAGTTAAATACAGTACTTACAATAACTGTTTTCCTCCCTTGCAACTGTATACTTTCAATGAGGCTGTTTATCAGAAACAATAATATAGGAGCTGAATTTTTATTACCAGTGGCAACCATGAAAAAGAGAGGCAGAGGAGAGGCACTGAAGCCAAGCAATTCTGTGCTATGTCTCTCCCTTGTTTGCACACTTGCTCCTTGACACAGGAAACCACTGAGAAAATTTAAGTGCCATGACTTCTTTTTTGTGCTGTCCTGCAAATGGGATCACCTGTTTCGTATACTTTCATGTATGTGTGTGAATAAATGGAAGATGCGGTGTGTATTTGGATTTGCAGTACTGTACTTGAGAAAAGAGGCAAGGAATCATGATGAACTACCTCCTACCAGCATCTGACTAGGATTGTCTGTTCAATGCAGCCTTCACTGCACAAGAAAGCTTATTCCTACTGATCAGGAAGCAAGTTAGAAAGATAGAAAAACAAATTCACAGCTAAAAGGAGACTTCTAGTCATGTAAACCTAAAACAATATTTGAAGTCAACCTGTGTAAACTACCTCCAGAGTAGTACTGGTTCCATCCAACAACCATGATGACTCCTTCTAATACTAGTAGGTTAAGTACATTTTATCACATATGTCTTACTGTTTTCAAATTTACTGCACTTTGAATCAGTTCTTACAGCACACAAATTCATATCTGGTTATCAAAAAGAAACATATTTTCATTAAGACTTGATTTCAGAAATCTCCTCTCCCATGGGTGAAAATTGGGAGACTGCCACATTGAACATCATATTTTGTTTTAAATGGTTTCTTCTAGATTTTTATAACCGAAAGCCATCCAACAGTCCTACACGTCATAGAATCAGGTTGAAGAAAGCTGGTTTCTCTATTAGCTAATTAAAGCCATGAAAACTTGCTCATTTGCAAAAGCAAATCCAAGTTATTGGATGTAACATTTCAATTTATTCTTAATGCTTTGAATGCCAGCATTTCTCCGGATTTCTAAAGCACTTTCAAAATTATTGCACTGTAAGTAAAATCAGACCAGGTGCTATCTTGGCAGAGAAAAATGAAACATTGGGAAAGTACATATCTTACATTTATTGTTTGTTTATTTGTTTATTTATTTCATTTCTACAGCCATCAATCTCAACAAATGACACTTGCTACTTTCAATGCAAGCCACATGTTCCACCTATTCATAGAGATAAATGCATTTTTATTTCACCTTAGTTAAATCACTAAACCAGTTTATGACTCTGTGACAAACTGAGTATTTGTGAAATGTGGGGGAAACGAACTTACTTTCTTTCTTCAAGCAGTGCAATTTCTTTTTTGACTTCATAGTATTCTTCTGCTATTTGACAATGCTGTTTGAACACCTGCATAGATTCCTTTGAGTCATGGCAGGGAGGCAGGGGCTTTATGAACAAAGAAAAAAAAGGTATTTAAATTTAAATAGAACTTAAATGGAGATGTCATTTGAACATAAAGAGGAGATGCTTTATTTGATATTGCTCTTGTGAAAAGGTTTACATTGCCTTTTCTCCCTGGGAAAAAATATATATGATCTGGCTTTTTATTTAAGGAAAAAGTAATTAACTTTCATTCAGAATAGTATTTTGTGCCTCATTTAACAAAACTGAACAAATATTAAATAAGAAGCAATGCAATAACCAAAACAGAAGAAGAGAAAAACTGAATAAAATAATGCATTACTAGAATCACACTTGGCAGTATTGCATAGAATTTTGATTTCAAAAGTAGTACTTAATAATTTAGTATGTCAAGTTAGGTGAAGAATTGTGAGTAAAAGTTCATCGTGTGGTTTTTTAAAAGAAATATGTACAGTATTTAATTTTGTAGGAAGTTAGCACCCACTCCTTTCCTAGAAGGACGAAATATTTCAGGAAATATTAAAAAGGCAGAATATTATGTTTCCCTGGATGAGAAATGGAGAAGCATGTTTTAAAAGACGAAGCAGCTCCCACCTTCTTGCCCCCCACCTCCCACCCCGCTTTGTCAATGGGCCAGAGGCAGAAACTCAATCTTTGTCAATGGACCATCATCTGCAACACAATAGGACCCATCTAGCAACAGAAAGTCACCTGGGAAGATTACATCAGCCGGAAAGACTAGCTAAGACACCTCCCCCCCCCCGGTGTCTGACAACCAATCAGGATACTCTTTCTGGGCCCCAGGAGGTTCAAAGCCAGAGAGGGCATAAAACCCCAGGACTCGCAGCATCTCACCCCTTTTCTGTTCAGGAACTCAAACCATGTGATCCTGTCCACCATTAAACCATCTTTCCAAGCAGTCTCCATGTTTCCAGTGTCTTTTTCCCCACTTCGAGCTGAACCCAGAAGGATATTTCTTCTAACAATTTTAAAAGTGACCACTCTTCTTTCACTGTATGTTGTTATTTAGAAATGGTCATATTAAGCATATAGATACCAAATATTCTCTGGTGACATCCCATTTTTTATTTTATTTATTTTTCACATTTTGAACTGCCCACCTGCCTCAAAAAGTGAGGACAAATCCATAATTTCTGTTTGCCCTATTGCCAGTATGGGCCTCTCATTGCTTCTGGAAGGCAGGAATAGATGGCATCCATCCAGAGTCATTGAGATTCAGATGGCAACAAGTTTAATACATAATAATAAATTATAGTTTGTTGCATAGTCAGCCAGATGTTCAGGTTGGATTTGGCATTTTTATCCACCTATCAAGTTCTTCCCAAGGACCTGGGATATACAGAAAGCAATTGATGGTGTTAAAGAAGATTTTGTCCATGCTGATGGTGTTCAAATGATATTTTGGGATTGTATCAAAAGTGCCTATTACTTTTCATACCACCTTTGCTTTCTTTTGCCAAAGTTTATCTACTTCTATTTGCAAGTCTTTGTATTTCTTTCCAGTCTTGTCTTCTATTCTGCTACTCCAGATACTATTACTGTATGTCCAATATTCAAACTTTTTTTCTTTCTTATTGACAGTTGTTAAGTCTAGGACGTATGTGGCAGGTGCTTGTCCATTTGAATTTTAAAGTCCCAGAACAATTTAGCTTCTTCATGATATTCCAAAGCACCATAGCTGCTACTTTATCACGCTGTTGTTTGTAGTCAGTCTGTACAATCTTCTTGCAAGATCACATTGTAAGCCGCCCTGAGTCTCCGGAAAAGGGCGGCATATAAATCAATTTAAAAAAAAAGATCTAACTTTGTGAACTATTTCTTCTTCAGCTTCTTTGTAGAGGTAGCACTTGTTGTCTATTACTGTCTTCTCAATTCTGGTTTTGTATGCATTTGTTCTTAAGTCTTGGTCTTGTGCAGTCAGAATTAGCTCCTCTGTCTCTTTCTTCAATTTTCTGGCTCTTAGCCATTGCCATGTCTCATTATGAGATTTACCTCCAATTTGTGGCACTGTAGTTACAGGCAGTCTTCAATTAACAACCATTTGTGTAGTGACTGTTTGGAGTTACAACACTGAAAAAATGACATGTTGTTTTTCACACTTATGTCCATTGTACATTCATTCCCATGCTCATGTGATCAAAATTTGGATACTTGGCAACTGGCATGTATTTATGACAGTTGCAGTGTCCCAGGGTCATGCAATCACCGTCTGCAACCTTCTGGGGCAAACAAAGTCAATGGGGAAGCCAAATTCATGTAACAACGTGTTACCAATTTAACAACTGCAGTAATTCACTTAACAACTATGGTAAGAACAGTGATAAAATGGAACAAAACTCACTTAACAGTGGTCTTGCTTAGCAACAGAAATTTTGGGGTCAACTGTGGTCATAAGTTGAGGACTACCACTACCTGTAGGATGGTCCAACAAGGGTAATAAAACAAAATAACAATGAGAGGACTGTATTAGGCTCAAGCAAAAGAATGCAGGAAGAGGCAGTGAGGGATTCTTCTGTGCAAAGATGAAAGTACAGAAAGAAGAGAACAGCATCCCAAAGGATAAAGGAGGCAATATTTGACTAAGGCACCAAGGGAATGGCCTTGAGGCATAGATGGAATTGCTATTACAAACAACTGTCAGATGAAAGCAACCTGAGCCCAGGGCAGAACTCATACAAGACTCTCTTCTAGATCTCACAAAGGTAAAGAAAGGGAAGTAGAGTGCATTAAGATGTGCATTAGGTGCATTAAATGCATTCTGAAAAAGCTTGATAAACAATTCCAAGCACATTCAGACTTGCAAGATTCTGAAAGACTTGAGGTATAATAAACTGATTGGATGAGGGGTATCTAATCTAATATCTAATACAGTACTATTGTTGCCTACCGCAACAATTTAATATTCTTGGCAAGCACCTGTTTTATCACTTTAATAAGTCATTGGCCACATCTTCTACATTCTAAAGTGTGGTACTATAATGCCTGCTATCTTTCAGTTTTTTATCATCCCATTTCTTTTTTGTCCCCGTTTGTCATGAAAAAGCTCAAGCCAATATACAAATTATTTCTGCCTCTAATTTTACCTACACAACAATCCTATGAGATGGTTAGCATTAAGATACATGACTGGCTCCAAATTACCCAGAAAACTCTTTTTGAGTGGGAGCTTGAGATTGCATTCTGAATCTTGTCCCTATGCTACACAACTCTGAGTGCTCAGTTATCTTCAAACAGAACTTCTAGTCTTGTGCTAATTTAAATTACATTTAATCAATAATAAATAAATATCAGCTAGAGGCACATAGTGTAATTATTGCTACTAAAAATGAACCTTTAATCTTCTGAATATGCCAGACAGAAATGCTATACATCCTGCTAGAGTGTCAGGAAGGCAGCAGCTCTTCTCATCACAAATGTGTCCTGTGTATGTCAACAGTGTCTTGGAAAGGTTCATTGATTTAGATTAATAAGATATTTTACATTCCAATAACAGAATACTTGGGGATGTGATAGAATGATAACATTCATTGCAGTATTTTGAAGCCATCATTCTGAGGATCCGTTGTAGGCTTATTATTAATAATAAAAACGGTGCATTAAGTTTTTAAATTTGTGGCAGCAATAAGCTGACTTTGTATAAAATATACAAAAGTATGAAGGCTATTGCTTAATGCATTGTAAGCCGCCCTGAGTCTCCCGAGAAGGGTGGCATATAAATCAAAATAAAATAAATCAAAATAAAATAAATCAAAATAAAATAAATCAAAATAAAATAAATCAAAATAAAATAAATAAAAATAAAATAAATAAATAAATCTCTTGTACAAAAATTACTTACATGCAGACAATTGCTGAGTATTGTGGATTTTTCTATTATGTAGTAATACTGTAGATAAAGGTATTTGGAAGAGATTCACATTGCTGAAATAAATTCTAGTTTTCATACCTACTGGATAGGATCCACAATAATATTCTGTTGGAAGAGGGCAGTTTTAGTAGGAAGTTCCATAGTAAGCATTAAAATGCATGCTACATAACCACAAGCATGCACAATACAAGAATATTTCAGCTTTACTGAACCTTAATGTAATGTAATTGGTGTGGAATGGAAGATGCTGTTAACATATGAATGCATTGTCTTAGTTTTCTTCCATTATATCTTCTGTGTCTTGTTTTGTGATAAGCTTAAATCATGACCTGGGGCAAGAGAAGGCCACCATCATGGAGCCTGAGATAAAGCTACTTGGTGAAAAAATGCTCTACGTTTTATAAAGCAAAGTCAATTATGTGATTTCTAATTTATAAAATACATTATATGATTTAGGATATTATGATGAGAGTGCTTTCCTCCATAGTGTGTTGCTGGTATCTGCAAATATCCAAATAGTTCTGTCTTAATTCTGAAGGCTATACTTTGCTGTTAGGGAGTTATGCATAGATGATAGTTTAGATTCTCATTAGATTCTCATGGTGGTTATGGGAAAAAGGGGAAGTGCAAATACAGAGTTATCTAAAGGAGAAAGTTTTAGAACCCAGAGAATGACAGATTAAGATTAAAAAAGAGCATTCTGGGGGGAAAAGCAGGAGCTTTCTTATGGACATGATTGTAGGCAGCTAAGGGTTTAATAGTGGTTAAAACTGACTTGGTTCTGATGGATGTGGAACATTATATCTTAATCCAAGAAAAATATCTAGTGATCCTAAAGTAGATGCATCATATTTTTTGTACTGCTGAAGACTTATCTGTTCTTGAGTGGACTGAAGTTCATGAAATATTTGAGGGGGAGACCCAGAGGAAGATTCATGAAGAAAAGTACCATGGGACCTAACATGCCAATTCAGACAGTAAGCCTGTTATGGGTGTGTCACAAGACAGAGCAAAGAAAGATCAAAGATTTATTTATAGGAGAGTCATCACTAGATCAGGTCAGATGCTGAGAGACAACTGAAAGTTTGCCTAAGTTCTGTAAGATTTTTTTCTTAAATCCAGATATTTTTCTTAAATCTAGATATGAATAGTTTTACAATTTAATACCACAAAATAGTATCAGGCAGGAGAGGGATTTGCTTGCAAAAGAATGCAAAACAGTCAAGGCAGAAAAGTGAAATGATTTGACTGTTCTAATTGAAGTGTTGCTGAACTTGCTTCATGGGGTCTTTGCTGTGAATAAAAAAGGGAGAAACTGCTCTGGGAACCTGAAGTTTTTAATCAGAAGCCTCAAAGATTTGTACACATCCATAACAGGCATCATTTCATAAATTCATTCAGATGATATATTTTTGTTTCATTTGGCTGACCATCTATATTTTGACACAAATTGGTGGATGGGTTATTTTTACCTATAACTATGTAAAACACATTTCTATAATGATTAAATTAACTTCTTGCCATACCACATTTTGAGTCAAGAGTAAGGACTTGTTTAATTTCATCTATGGTCCTGTTAATCAGCACCAGCGTTCCTCTGTTATAAGAAAGAAACTATTTCTATCTCCGCACCCTTGTTTTAGATCCCTCTATTTGTGGAGGAAAATGCTTAGAGTCCCTATGTAGGGAGTGGCACAGAATATTTATACTCAGATTGACCCTTTTAAAATGGTACAATATTATTCGTTAACCTTTAGCATGTTATTTTAGTAAGTTTCAATAAAAGAACAGCTAACAATTTTGACTAATAATTGGCCTGGGACAACAAATACAGATGATAACATCTGATGTCTGTTTATAATTCTCTTTGATCCAAGTTCAGTCTTTGAATTTAAACATTATTATTGTTTCCATAACAATAACAAAAACATTTATCAGAATATAAGGGTATCTTACCAAAGTCTCTGCTTTTTACAATAACTCTAGGGAACTGATCAATGTTCTTCTAATCATTTAATGGATTTAATGGTTATATGAAATGTCTCAGTGGGAAATTGTACTGAGACTGCTTTGTCTTGGTGAATGGACTGGACACGATTTAAAGAGGCGGAATTGACTTTTTTAAAAAAATAATGTTATGTGTCAGTTAGATTTGATGGCAGACTAAATTAATAAATGGCATAAGCTCAATCATCTTTGGGACTGACTTTCACACTGTGAATCTTCATGTTTAGTTTACATCAGCTGGAAAGACTTTTTGAAGATGGCCTCAATTCCAACTTGGGTCTTTCCAGCAGGAAAGAATTTTTCATCAGGCATGAAATGAATATTCCTAAAGAGATACATGTGTCAAAAGCACTGCTTTTGTGAAGTTTTAGTAATTATATTTTCATGTCTTACTTTAATTTTGCATTTGGCATCAATTTCATTGTAATACTTTATAGTTTGTATTTTTCAATTTTTATAGCCACTTTAGATAAATAGAATTTCCTCCCAAACTCAGCACTGTTTCTTCAATCTACAGATTTTGCAACTCCAGAAAATGAAAAGAAATATTTGCTCTTCTTCCTATTTTTTTTTTTACAACACATTCTAGTTAGTGATTTTGATCTTGATCAAACCATCCTGAAGTATTTTTCCCACTGTTGATGTAAGTTTGGGTATTTTGGTTGACTTATCCCAAGACCCTCACCTGATGCCACCCACCCCTGACCTATCACAAGACCCATCCTCCACCTGACGTGACCCTCCCATTACAAGACTTACTGATTACATGAAGCCTTTATAAGCAGAAAAACTCCAACACTGGCATTCTCTAAATTCTGCTGGAGATGTTACCTAGCCTGATAAAAAAACGTTTGGAACCCCCAGCCTCACTTTGGTTGTATAGAGTGAATGAAAGAGGATCACATTACATAGCTGTATGAAAGAATAGGGATCAGGAAGTTATGATAGACTGACAATATCCTTAAAAAGGATCTTCACATACAACAGTGTGTAGCAGTGTGGTGGATGTATTTAATAGAAAAAAAGGATGATTTGCATGCATAGAAAGATAGGAATATGGTATATGGTGTTAGTAAAATTAATTTTGTTAGACATAAAAATTTAACTTTATAGACCATTTGTAGGGCACAGATGTCTATTAAAACAAAGCTGATCAAATTTGAATTTACACAAGGTACATACATTTCTATAAAATGTATGAACATTGTTCATCGTCCTTTGGAAATAATGGACTTTGTTCATTATTTGGGAGGGAAAGTGTGAACCCAAATTCAGAATACTGAATTTGCAGCTTACCAAATTGGGACATGGTACATGAAATCAAGGTTCTACTGCACTGTCTTTTCTTTTCTTCATTTCCTTTAATTTCTTTTGCTTATTTTCTTACTCTTCTTCCCTATTTTGCATAACACTGCTTACTAGGAAAAGATGTGGAAAATAACATGATAAAAATGTAAAACAAAAGTTTTCAGTTCTCAGAAAATAGAATTGAAGCAAAGCAACAACTATAGTATCAACTGCAATAACCTTAAAAATATTAAGAAATGTAAATCTGACTTTTGGAAGTGGATCCTCCAATTAGTTATTAGTTATTTACAAGCAAATTAGAGTCTAGTATTCCAAAACAAATTATCCATTTCATTTCAAAATATGTATTTGAATTGTACAATAATTATAAATTCTATAAATTAATATTATATTTTAAATTTTGAACTAGCACCTTTTTTCACTCATGCTCATTTTTTTGGCTCAAAATATAACTCTTTAAGTGTCAACTGCTTAAGACATGAACTCAAGCCAATATTTCTACATGTGCAGGTAAACAAATGGATTGTATTATGTCCACCATTAACATCCATTCACATCTATATCGTTAAACAGTGTTCCAGAAAAGACCACCAAAATGGAGTTTGAAACCCAGTAATTTGGATTATTCTACTGCTACAGTCCAAGAAAAAGAAAGTGAAACTAACAGAAGAATTCAGGGGAATTTTTATAAAATGCAGAGTTATCTGGATGAATTTTATAAATAGTGAATTCATTACTGAAGAGTTGGTTACTAAGGTCTTTAAGAAGATTTAATTATTCTGAGAAAAATCTTTCTGGACCCAAAAGATTATAATAGATGTCCATGGGTAAATGCCATCTTTTGGGGATGATGATTGCAAACAGAGCTGTAACCTAACTATAGCAATTCTGTTAGCATATTGCTTGTCTAAAGATCTGTCTCAAAGCTTTTTTAATTAGTATTATTTAGGGACAGAATTGGCTTGGATCATCCCAAGGACTATTCTAAATATCTATTGGGTAAGGTCACTTGGATCTGCTCAGAGATAGATTTTGGCTGGGCAGCCTAGAGAATGAAGCTGCTGGGTGAGATCATCTATCAGCGGAGGGGTGGGGGGGGGGAGATATCACAAGCATGCTGTTAATACCCAGGTGTACATCTCTGTATTGGATTGTACAAATGATTCAGTAAAAGTGCTTACCAGTGCTAGAAGTGATGACGGCATAGATAGGGATGAACATTTCAACCCAAGCAGAACCGAATGTCTCCAGGTTTCAGAATGCCATGTTCTGGAGCTGTTTTATCAATAACTCCAGATAGAGTAGCATTCCTCAGAGTTGTTGCACAATCTGGGAGTCCTCATGGATTTTCAAGTCCTGCTCAAGGAGCAGGTGATGTAATCGTTAGGAGGGTCTTTGTGCAAATCCATCTTGTGTAACAGTTGTGCCCATTCCTGTATTCAGAGACTTTGCTCAGGGTCACTCATACAGTACTTTAGTCACTTCCCATTTAGATTACTGTAATGGTCTCTACATGGATCTGCCCTTGGAAAGCCTTTGGAAACTTCAACTGATTAAGAATGTAGGGGCTTTAAGGATGGGTCATTAGCACAGCTCAATATATATGAATTCTGGGCTGTGAGTTATTTGTAAGTTCCCTCAGCTTTTGTATTTATTATATTTGTTTGTATATTTTTATGTTGGTTTTGTATTGTTAGCCATCCAGCGTTATTTGCTTAAATTGGGCAGTTATTTAAATTTTCTAAATAACTTGAGAAATGAGATAGAGAAAATGACACTTTGATCCCCCCCACAACCCCGTTTTGCTTTTGATAGTATTGTTTGCACACAGTTATGGAACATTCACTCATGTCAGCCAATTTCTAGAAGGTAACATTGGGTTTCTAATTTAGTATGCCTGAGGGAACTATTTTTTATGTTTCATATTTATATGAAGCTACTAGCTTCATAGAAAGTTTAGGCTAAAATATTACCATAGCTTAATGATAAGTAGTTAAAGAATATACATTAAGAGAACTTGTGCATGATCAGCAATGAGTTCATCTATGAACTAGGTGCTGAAGAAAAATCCATGGCTCTTTATTTCTTTTTCTTAAAAAAAAAAAAAGCACTACAGATGAGGGATTCTCAAACCCTGGATAGAGATAGCTTGGCTCTGCTGATTCATGGTGATAACCTAACTGCTGTAATACAGTCCATGTGATGTCACCCTTGAGATTGCTCCAGAAGCTAGAGCTAGTTCGTTACATGTACTAAAATATCTTCACTGGCTGCCAATTCACTACCGAACCAGACTTAAATAAATGGTAATTTAAATACATCAGCCACCAAGATACCTACAATCTCTGGAGGGATGCATACTTTTCATTCTATAGATTATTAATTGTCACTTTTCTACAACATAGCAATAGGCCATATCTGTGATGGCTCTGTTCAATGAAAAACAATAAAGCTGTGAGGGGGACACTAGCCAATTCAAGTAGGCTAAAGCTACAGATCACTGCCATATTTTCAAGCCCATGATTGGATCAGTTGTAATACACGACTGTGGAGTTGGAGTCAATATCTTGTGGAATAGATCTGGATACTTGAAAAAGTATCTTGAAAAAGTGAAGTAATTGAAGAAGAGCACAGATGACAAGATGATACCAGTAAGAGCTCCAATAATGATGCATAAGAGTAGAGAAATGATGACTTCCAGAAGTCAGAAGCAACAGTTTAAAATAGGCCTGATTCCCAATGTTCAGGGATAACTGCTTCATTTAGTATTTCATTAATTTGATTAATTTTCAGTTCAAATTAATTATCTTTCCCCCAGTATTTACAAAAGGACTAAATACATACTTCTGATTTGAACACTATGTTCAGCTTGTCTTACATGTTTAGGCTTTCATGAATGTTTCTATTGTTATCCACCCTGTAAATCCTGTTTCCAAAACTAGAAAACTTTTTTATTCCTGACTTAAGCAGCTCTTATCTCCCCCCCCCATTTTCTATAAAGAGAAAGGCAGCCCATCTGTCTAACAAATCTGTCATTTCCCTCTTTCCATGCTTCTCATTCCCGCAATGTCATTTTTAGTCAACCAGTTGTATGGATTCAGTTTATAGAATTTTAATAGCTCAAGTTGTCTCCACCAATGTTACATCTCATATCTTTAGAGTTATCCATTTGGTATAGTTTGCCCTATCTTATGATCAGAACTATAATTGAGTTAGAAGATGTATACTCTTGGATCAGATTTCCATCTGTGACAAAACGATCTTCAAAAAAAAAAACAAGAGTATACATAGAAGTAATTCCTACAGCATTAAACAAAAATTACTCCTAAGCATATAACTTTTTAGTTTTATCCTTCTAATTTAATCTGTTTTTCACATGAATACATACTGGTCTATTTAGGATAACAAGTAGCAGATGATTCTGAAGTTAACCTGGTGTAAACCAGTGAATAATTCAGTGTCCTCTGTCAAAATTGGACCACAGTTACATTAGCAGCACCTTTGTCCAGAAGTGGGTCTCACATACTGTAACAAGCGGTTCGTCCAGAACCAAAAATATGAGTGTGGTGGCTTGGGAATTAACGAATGCACAAGCAGGCAAGTAACAACAGCTCTTTTATTTACAGTGAGACTTCAGCAAAAGCACTGGGGCTGCAGCCCTCCTTATATACAGTTTTGGAGGGGCTGTCAGCCAATCAGGAATTAAGCCCTTATTCGAAATTCCCGCCAAAATGTATCAGAACACAACACCCCTCCCCTCCCAGAAGGCACTTACACTCAAATATTTACATATGTACAAACAAAGTCTCGCAGGTGCCTTGGGCGTGTTCTCGTCCGGGCTGACCTGCGCAGATCAGTCTTGGGTGAGGCGTCGAGCCGGTCAGAGGGACCCTCTGTCTCTCCCGGCTCCGCCAATGGAACCTCCTGGATTTGATCTGGGAGGTGGTTATCTCCAGTGGGGAGTGTCGGCTCGCTGGGGCAGCGCTGGACCCAAGGTTTCTCAGATAAGTATTCCCTCGGCAACGGGTTTGAGTTAGCTGTTTTAGAGAAGTTGTCGTGGTTAGGGTCTGTGACTTCTGAGTTGTGCTCGACCACGGTAATTACCCTTCTCCTGAGCTGGTCTATGTGGCGTTTCCATAGTTTGTCAACCCCTACGTCTACCGTGTAGGACTTTGGTCCCATTACCCCAGTAATTGTTCCGGCAACCCATAGTGGGCCGTTTGCATAGTTTCGGGCGTAGACTAATTCCCCGACTTGGAATTGTCTCAGACCGGTGACTTCTCCCTTAAAACTATCGTGGGAGTAGTTCGGGTGGAGCCTGTCTAAGATGCACTGAAGTTTCCTCCCCATGAGTAGCTCTGCAGGGCTTCTCCCTGTAGCTGTGCATGGTGAGGCGTGTTGAACCACTAAAAATTGATCTATCCTGGCTTGCCAGTCACCATTATCCAGCCTGGACAGGGCTTCCTTGGCCGTCCTCATGAAAAGTTCAGCCAGGCCATTCGAAGCCGGATGGAAAGGAGCTGAGAGGGCATGGCGAATGCCCAGCTCGGCCAGGTAACCCTCGAACTGGGTGGCCGTAAACTGAGGGCCGTTGTCGGATACTAGAGTATCCGGAAGGCCATGCATGACAAATAATTTCCGAAGGGCCCTGATAACCGCTTCGGACGTGGTTGAAGACATGAGAATGATCTCGAGCCATTTAGAATATGCATCGACTACTATCAAAAATGTTTGGCCATGGAATGGCCCAGCGAAGTCGATGTGAATCCTCCCCCATGGCCCTTTTGGCTTTTCCCACTCTCGGATTGGGGCAACTGGGGGATTGGGGCGAGATTGCTGGCAGGGCGTGCATGTCCCAACCCACTGAGATATGTCCTGGTCCATATTGGGCCACCAGACGTAGCCCCTAGCTAGGCTCTTCATCCTAACTATGCCTGGGTGTCCCTCGTGAAGTAACTCCAGAACCCTGGTGCGCAGCTTGGAGGGCATGACAACTCTATCACCCCACAGTAAACATCCCCCTTGCATAAACAATTCATTACGCTTATTGACAAACGTTTGAAACTCCCCTCCGTCCACCTTGGGCGGCCATCCCTTCAACACCCAACCACAGACAGTACGCAAAACAGAGTCTCTTGTGGAGGCCCTAGCTACTTCCCTAGATGAAATGGGACCCAGAGTCAGCGCGTCCAGCAATAGGACAGAGGCCTCCGGTGTCGGGTCGTCCAGCAGCTCGGGTAGGGGGCAGCGGCTGAGTGCGTCTGCATGGCCCAGGGCTCGCACAGGGCGGTGAACCAGTTTGTAGGAATATGCAGACAGGAAAATAGTCCATCTGGTCATACGCGGAGAGAGGACAGCGGGAGTGGGCTTGTCTCCGGCCAATAGGCCTAGTAGTGGCCGATGGTCAGTAACCAACTCGAATGTCCTGCCATAGAGATATTCGTGGAATTTCTTCACTCCCGCGATTGCGGCCAATGCCTCTCTGTCTAGCTGGCTATAGTTCCGTTCCGCGCTAGACAGAGTGCGGGAGTAGTATGCTATGGGCGCCTCTAGGCCATTTGGCAGTCTATGGCCCAAAACGGCACCAACTCCAAACGGCGAGGCGTCACACACTAAAACGAGTGGCAATTTAGCATTATATTGAATGAGGAAACTGTCTTCAGCCAGCAGTCTCTTTACAGCCTCGAACGCGGCAGACTCTGGTTTTCCCCAAACCCACGGTGTATTTTTTTTCAAAAGTTTGTGAAGTGGGTCAGCCGCGGTGGCCTTGTCCTTTAAGAACATCGAATAGAAATTCAGCAGTCCAAGGAAGGCTTGGAGCTCTGCTTTAGATTTTGGGGTGGGCGCATTCCTGATAGCCCTAACTTTACTTTCCGTGGGGTGGATGCCTGCACCATCGATCCTATAGCCTAGGAACTCGACGGAAGGGACAGCAATCATGCATTTGCTTTTCTTTAATTTAAGTCCCGCTTCCCTGAATCTTGACAGAACGCTCCTAACTCTTTCTCCCAGTTGCTGTTCGGTCTGGGCGCTAATCAAGACGTCGTCGAAATAGGGCACCACCCCCGGAAGGCCTTGCAATAGGCGCTCCATAGTGCTCTGGAATAGCCCAGGAGCAACACTAACCCCGAACTGGAGCCGAGTGCATTTGAACGCTCCCCTATGTGTCACAATTGTCTGGGCCTCAGCTGTAGCATCGTCAACTGGTAATTGTTGATAGGCTTGCGCCAAGTCTAATTTTGCAAAAATTTTTCCTGGCCCCAGGGAGTGTAGTAGATGATTGTGCATCGGCACCGGATAGGCGCTCGGCTGCAACGCCTTATTGATTGTGCACTTGTAGTCGGCGCAAATCCTGACCGACCCGTCCGACTTTACTGGGGTGACTATGGGGGTCTCCCATTTAGCGTGGTCAACTGGGACCAACACTCCCTGCTTAATCAATTTGTCCAGTTCAATGTCTATCTTTGGCCGTAATGCAAAGGGGACTCTTCGAGCCTTTAGTCTGACTTGGGGCACGTTGGGGTCTATATTTAAGGAAATAGGGGTCCCCACATACTTGCCCAAGGAATCCGAAAAGACGTCCTGGAACTCGGTCAGGAGACTGTCCTTTAGTGGTGACTTGAGCATGCTGTGGACGCTGGTGAAGCCCATGCCCAGGGCTCAGAACCACCCCATGCCCAAAAGGCTGGGCAGTTGTCTGGTCACAACAGTCAGTGGCAAGGTTCTTTCGTAGTCGCCGTAGGTTACTCGAAACATGCCAACACCTTCGACTGGAACTCAGTTGCCTTGGTAGTCGAGAATCCGCAGCCTTTGCCTTGCTAGCTGGTCTTTTCGAAACGATGGTAGAATTGACTTCAGGGTCGCCCACGACATTATAGAAAGGGCCGACCCGGTGTCAATTTCTATTTCGCAGGGTCTGCCGTTGATCTCAACAATCGTGGAGACCTTGTCCTCGACAACCGTGCTGGCCTGGTCAATGTGCGTGCTGTAACCGTCTTGCAGTTGAATTTCGCGCCGGTTTTTTGTGCTGCCATCTTTGGTTGGTTGTCTTTGGCGCATCAATTCTGGTTGGCTGTGGTTGTCACGTGGTTGGGTTTTTCTGGGCATGGCGGCCCTACAGACTCGCGCCAAATGTCCCTTCTTATTGCAACGTCTGCAAATGGCCTCTTTGAATTTGCACGACAGTCTTTCATGGTTTCCGCCGCAACTCCTGCAGCTTCGTCGGGGGCTGCTTGAGTCTTTCCGTTTTTCCATCCGGAAAACGTCCTCGTCTGAATCAGCCTCCGAGCTGGATCGGGCATCCTCTCTGTGGACTGGTAAGGACTTGGAACTGTCCTTACTGGTCAAGGGGCGCTGCAGGGCTTCCGCAGCTTTCGTGGAGGCTTCGTGCGCCCTGGCCTCGTCTAAGGCACCTGAAAGTGTCAAGTCTGGTTTGGCGAGCAGCCGCCTCTGTAGTCTCGTGTCGCAAACCCCGCAAATTAGTTGCTCTAGCAAGGCATCGTCTAGATCTCTGTAATCACAGTGGGTCGCGGCTTTGCGGAGGCTCGCCATGTAGGCGCTGACCGGCTCTCCCTCCCGCTGGATGCGCTGTCGGAACTGGTACCGTTGCACGAACTTGGAGGGCACGTAATGAGCCCGAAGGGTCGCCATCAGGGTGTCCCAGGGGACGGTCTGGACAGGCGTTGGCTCGCTGAGTGACTCTGCCATCTCGAACACGTCCGGTTCGCAGTGGCTCAGGAAGAGGGCTCTTTTTCGGTTTGCAGAGAGCCCCTGCATATCGCTGGCTTCGAGCGAGCACTCGAACCGAGTCATATACGAAGCCCATTTTTCGCGGGCCGGGTCAAAAGGCTTGGGCGGAACGTAGGCAGACATGTTCGGTATGCCTCCTTTTGTTCGCCTCGTCGCCTAGCTGAAGCTCGTGTCTCACTGGCCGCCTCTTGTGATTCTATCCCACCTTCGTCGCCAATGTGGTGGCTTGGGAATTAACGAATGCACAAGCAGGCAAGTAACAACAGCTCTTTTATTTACAGTGAGACTTCAGCAAAAGCACTGGGGCTGCAGCCCTCCTTATATACAGTTTTGGAGGGGCTGTCAGCCAATCAGGAATTAAGCCCTTATTCGAAATTCCCGCCAAAATGTATCAGAACACAACAATGAGCGTGTGCAGCATCATAAAACTGACGATTATATAGGATGTGATAGCACCAGGGCAGGTGGGCAGACCCAGCTGCTGGTCAGAACTACCGATTCGCCTGAACTGGTCTGAACCGGCAGCAGCCCACAGTTGCCTTTGTCCCTACTTATTCTTTTTCTTCACTGCAAAACTGTCACATAGCAAAACATGAAAAAATTATACAAGAATGTGATCTTGTTTATCTCTGAATTAACAACAAAATAATTATATTCAAGACTTCAGATATGATTATGTACACTGTTCTTTGGCAAAACGGCCTACAGTGTGAGATAAAAAAATGCCACACATGAAGTAGGCCATGAAAATTTTAATATTTAGTAAGAAATCTGTTTCTAGAGGTTTATACCACATTTGACCATATGAGATAGACAGTTAAATTGGGGAAAAAACCAGACATGTAGAGTAATTTAGAACATCCTTTTATTCTAATCCAAAATAAACACATTAGGAAACACTGAATTGTATAATGAATATGAAATACTAGTTCCTACATAAAATATACATCAGACTGGTTTGTATATATAATGGTCCTGCATATCATGCACACTTAGAGAAGGCCAGATAAAGTACTGCAGTCATCAAAACAGCCTTTTTCAAATAATGCTGGTTGGGATTAAGAGTTGAAATCCATTGCATTTGGAAGATAGCAGTTTAAGAATAGAAAGACAATTACAACCAAAAGAGTTAACTAAGAGGAGAAAAACAAGAGAATGATTCTTATTAATTATGCTACCTACTTAGCACCTAAAGAAAAGCAATAATAAACAAAGTGTAATAAGAACAAGCATTAAGAAGGAAAAAAACCAATCGAATGCAAAACTAGACAGAAAGGAGATGATACTACCGTATTTAAGGAGAAAGTTATTGGAAAATGGGAAAATTAATCATAGAATTAGACAAAACTCATATTAGTGAAAACAATATGATAAATGCTTCTTAAACACCACTTAATCCATGCCAAAACACAGAACAAGCGAAGATTGTTATAACAGTTTAGAAGCAATCTCATATATTCCTTAATTATTATTCTTCCAAAATATTGTGAATGAAGGGCACTGATATGATTATTATGTAAATATTTACAGAACTTTACATCAAATCCTTCTTTTGCCTTTTCTCTCTTGACACTTCTCATTATACGAATGAGAAGAAATGTCATGATTACCAAAACAACTATTTTTGTTTTTGCTTTAGGTTAATTCTAGCAGTCTTTATTTAACTTTGGCTTGGCAAAACAGATGTATTTAACCATTGTGACATATAAATTTTTGTTTACTGCTTACTGTTATGTCTAAATCAGGCAACTATGGATTATTTAATTAGCTATTCTTAAAACAAATCCTAGTTTAGAGCAAGATGTGAACCTATGCAGGTGAAAAAGAATGAGCCAAGGTAATTGCATACAAGAGTTGGAGACAAAAGTAACCATGAACCAAAAAAAAAAAGAGCAAAGAAAGCAAAGAAACAAAAAGCATCAGGGCCTTACTGACAACTTAATGAGAAGCTTGCCTGTTGAAACTTAAATTGCTAATTTAAGGGTTGCCTGATAGAAGGGTGCAGCTGATGTGGATGCCTGCATGGTAGGCTCATTTTGTTGAGATCTTTGGTGATATAGTGGATGGTGGGTGGCTGTGTATGATGGTCTTGGCTGGTTTGATGGATGGCCAACATTGTACCAGTTAGCTGGGCCAGCAGAGGAACCAGAGTATGCTAATGATACCCAGGTATGTGTCTCAACCCTGGCCATGCAGGTGATACTGTTGCAGTGCTATCCAAGTACCTGGATCAGCTTAAGCCTAGCAACACAGAGTGGCTTTGGGTTTTTGGCTCTCCTGGGTCTGGTGACTTGTTACCTTTGCCGTTGAATGGGACTGAACTCTCCAGCACTGAATTGGTGTGCGATTAGGGTATCCCTGTATTCATGGCACCTGCTTGATGAGCTGTGGCAGCCACAGCTATGTGGGCATTTGTGGAAATCCATTTTGTGGGACAATTGCACCCTTTTCTGGAACAGTCAGTCTTGTACCCACACCTTAATTATTTCCTGATTGGATTATTGCTATGTGCTTTACAGGGAGCAAAGGGGTAGTGCATCCTAAGGGGATGATTAAGGCACAAGGTTTTTGTTTTGTTATTTTACTACAGGCAGTCCTCAACTTACAACAGTTTATTTAGTGACTGAAATTACAACAGCACTGAAAAAAGTGACTCATGAATGGTTTTTTACAACCATTGCAGCATCCCCATGATCACATGATGAAAATTCAGATGTTTGGCAACTGATTCCTATTTATGACTGTTGCAGTGTCCTGGGGTCAAGTGATCCCTTTTCGTGATCTTCTGACAAGCAAAGTCAATGGGGAAGCCAGATTCATTTAACAACCATGTTACTAACTTAACTGCAGTGATTCACTTAACAACCGTGCTAGAAAGGTCATAAAATGGGATAAAATTCCAAATGGGATAAAATTCCAAATGTCTCACTTAGCAACAGAAATATTGGGCTCAATTGTGGTCCTAAGTTAAGGACCATCACATTTTTATTATTGTTTTATAGTTATTGGTTTTATTATTGTTGTGAACTACCCAGAATTACTGGCTTGTAAATCTTATAAATAAATAAAGAGCAGTTTGTTAGAAAGTGTCTGTTTTCTTTTAGGTGGGTGACAGGTTGGATGATACATTCCTTCTTTTTTAAGCTTCTTGGTCTCAGTCTGAATCTGGAGTTTATTTTAATGAAGCACTTGAGTATATGTCAGTTCATCTATACCAGCGGTCTCCAACCTTTGTGGCTTGGCAGCCCAGCTTAGCAGGGAAGGGGAACCGGGCTGCACAAATGGTGGGCTGGTGCACAAATGCATGCCCACAGCTCGACTCGCGTGAGCAGGTATGCATGCTGCTCATGCAGCCCAGTTGCGAATAGGCCATGGCCCAGTAGTAGGACACAGCCCAGAGGATAGGGACCCCTGATCTATACTAAACAAAGTTCCTGAACTTCTTGGGGCTTATAAAATGTGTATTAATGTGTCAAATCTCAAACTAAAATGTAAAAATGATAATGATTGCTTAGAGTACAAACAAACTGGGTTTCAGCAGGTTCTGACCAGTTCTGGAGAACTGGTAGTGGAAATTTTGAGTAGTTCGGAGTACCGATAGTAAAAATTCTGCCTGACCCCGCCTCCATCTATTTGCTACCTTCCAAATCCCAGTTTATCGTGAGGAAATGGGGATTTTGCAGTAACCTTCCCCTGGATTGGGGAGGGAATAAAGATTTTACTGTATTCTTCCCCTGGAATGGGGTGGGAATGGAGATTTTACAGTATCCTTCCCCTGCCATGCCCACCAAGCCACGCCCACAGAACCGGTAGTTAAAAAAATTGAAACCCACCACTGGTACAAACCCTTTTGCCACAAATTATGTTTATATTGTTAGTCAGAATGTCTTGAACATTTTGAATTGTAACTGCAGTTAAAAACCTGTTTCTTTACTGTTCATTTCTTCAAAATATTTGTCTTTCTTTTTCTCACCTGCCAACGCATGACATGCACAACCCAAACCGACCTCTTTTTAATCTCTCAATGATGTCACGTCTAATGGCGCTACACAACTGGAACTAAGAGATTCTAATATCCCTTCCTATATGTCCTCCCTTTCTTCTTGGACTGAATTGTGTATTGCAATTTTTTACCCCTTTTAACACTGTGGCACCAGAAGCTTTTAGAATTGATTTATTTATTTACCTCTGGAAGAGCTCATAATTGTCTAAGTAAAGTTCCTTTATCCTTTGCCCTGGAACAGGGGTATCAAACTCACAGCCTATGGGCCAGATGTGTCACATGCTGGCCATGCCCAGCATTTTCCCCTTTGTTTTAGCAAAGGGGAAAAAGTTGTGATATGTCATGTGATGAAAACATGATGCTACGAGTTTGACACCCCTGCCCCAGAAGAATATAAGGTATTGTCTCTTAAATTTTCTTCCTTACATCTTACCTATTATAAATCCTATTAAGTTATCTTGCAGACCACATTATTTTTAGACATTCTCCATAATGACTATTCTGTACCAAAAACTATCTGAGAACATCTTAATATGTTAATTGCATGTACATTTGGATTCCCATTAACAATAGTTAATTATTATTGATAATTTTCAAAAATATGTTCAATATTATAGCTTCCAATATTAAAAAGAACCGAAACAGAGGCACCTGAAGCTGCTGTTCTAGATCTGGAAAAGCCAAAGGAAAGGCATTCTCTGGGGGTGAATCATCTGAAATAAAAACATAAAGATTATGAACTCATGATATAAAGATTAGAGTTTGCTTATCTTTGTATCCTTATATGTACAGAAATAACATTTTGATTGACATTTTATCACATTTTGTAGGCTGTTTCCATATCTATACAATATATGTGTATTTTTTAAAATAAAGATATGTACATGTGTCTATCCAATATAATTGATCTCTGAAAGTATCATCCTTGAATTTTTTTACAGCCAGTTATATCCTGGATCTCATATTGGATTCCGCTGTGACATGTATTGGAAGAATGGTTAGGTACTTCTCCCTTCTCTCTTGTAATTGATATTGCTTTTTAATCAAACTTTCTGTTCCAATGACACAATTGCCAATCCACTAAAGATGGGGAGAAGAGTGATGTGAACCAAGCTCCCCTGTGATGGAACCTTAATGGAAAGAGGTTGCCTTTACTGATTCTTTGTAAATGGAAAAGACAGTTGCTGAGGTACTAGAAACAATCATTCCATATTTGAGGATTCACCAAGTCTATCTCCAGTCACAGGAAACCATTGTTTTAACCCCCTTGGTGCTTATGTATTTTACAATACTACTCTTAACATTTCTTTAGTCCCCAAATGCTAAACACTATAGACTATAATGCCAAACATTGCTGCCAGAGGATCAGTAGCCAAGGAGCAGTCTGTAATCCTAAGTATGGTCAGAGATGGAAGCAATGATCAGAGACCAAGAAGTATCAGTAACACAAGATCAAAGGCTTGGAAAACAGGGAGTGGAAGAAGAAACAGAGATACAGTGCTTCTGCAATAACCTTAGGTCAGCATTAGTACATAACTAACAGAACTTTTAAAGAGTAATGTAGCCATTCTGAATACTTCTTGGGGTTTAACTGGCTTACATTTTTTGTCTCAAGCAACTGGTGATGGTGCTGTTAGCTGGTTCTAGTTGAAACTTGATTGACTCACCTTCTGCTTCTGTGTTCATGTATTCTAAGAGAATGGTTTAAATAACCCACAATTGTGTTCACAACATACAAAACTGAATGCAAACAATTATTTGTAAACAAATATTAGCCTGTTGGGTAAAACAGAAAATTCTATTTATATATTTTGTAAAGTATATCTTAAGAGAGAGTATCAAGAGAAGTAGCAGCCATGTAAAAAAAGACCACTGGGACATGATGTCTGACCAAGGTGATGACTTCTTGGTCCCTGACTCTGACCCTAAGGGGTTCCTAAAAACACTAAGGTCTTTGCTTGCCATGTATTAAATTGTCTTACATTTCTGTCTTGCATGTATTCTGTATAACATAATTGTCGTACATAGCTGTAGATGGGCTTCTTTTCCCTGAATAAAATATACCAAGTCCTTTTATTTATTTTTTACAAATCCATTATTCATTATTAATATACATTATATAATATTAGTAATTTAATTTAAGTTACTTTCCCAAAACCACTGAAAGCTGGAAGGTTTTATAATGTTTATAAAACTAAATATTATTTCTTCTCGAATCTTAATGGCATCATATAGTATTCTGGATATACACAATTTTACAATGTATGATTTACTGAAATAGGATTGCTTACATAAGCTGAAAGAGAGGCCCCATATACACAGATATCACAATAAGCCCTACTGTTATTTCTTCAGTTTTATTCCAATATGCTGTGTGAAGTCAGACATTGTTCAGCTTTAATTCACTGCTGTACCTTTCCCATTAATATATGTTTTCCTGGTGTTGGGACTGCCTTTGCTCACACTGCATATAAAGTTATTTTTCCTGTAAAGGAAGAAACTATAAAGATTCATTAAATGAGGAATGGTGACCTCATATTTGCTTCATTATTTACATTTATTATAAAAAGATGAAGAGCTAAAAATACATATGTGCCCACTTCATACTAAGTCTAAGATATGCAGCAGATGTATTTTCTACTGTGGGATTATGTCGCAATACAAAAAAGCCTTGTCTGAAGTGTCCTAAGAGCTCCAGGAGGACCATGAAAGACTATTGGGATGTCAAGAATGAGCAGCTGGACAATAGTAACATCCTCTTTTTCTTCTGGAATGAGAATGGAATGAGCAGATCTCTGGCAAATTGCCATATGGCAGGCAGCCCAAACCAGTCTGGGTAAGGGGAAAACATTGATGGATTCAATGATGAGCATTATGTTTACTCTTCCAGTGATTAGTTTGAGGTATACCTCAGTGACACGTTTTTATGCATGTTATATGAAATTGTATCTAATCAAATCAATTCTGAAAAACCTTGCCAAGAAAACTGCAGGGACTTGTCTTGGCTGTCTCCAAGAATCAGATATGATTGAACAGGAAAAAAAAATGTGGAATTGTATCTAATCTTTGGCTAATAAAACAAGGTATTTTGTTCATCGTTCCTTTGGCTTACTAAATTATTTTTATAATTAACATTGACTAGAAAATTTCTCATATATAAGGCAAAAAATGTTTTTTTCTTAATACCAGTGGCTTTCTGAGCAGAGGTGGAAGCAATTAGTTTGTTTGCTCAAAGGAAACCTTGGTGAGTTGAATGTAGCTTATCCAAATATGTGGATAAGACAGTAGTTTGAAAAATTAGCATTTAGTTGATTAACTACATCACTGACAAAATATAATAGCAGAGATTTTGACATAAAAATAAGGCTGCCCAATCTCCGTATTTATTCTCTATGTATGTTCATCATTTTATTATTTACTTATTTATTTATATGATAAGAATGTTCAACCCTAACTAAAAGATGAGGAGTGAGTGAGTAGGATGACTGGGGGTGTGGGGAGGAGTGGGATCTGTTATCAATCTATCAACCACCTCCAATGTGTAGCTCACCCATTGGAGCCTGAAGCCAACTGTCAGAGCCAGGTTTTTAAGCTCTTATGGACGTTCAGGAGGGTTGGAGCTGACCTCATTCCGGGAGGGTGGGCTCCAACTCTCCTGATCCTCTGCAAGAGCTTAAAGACCTGGCAAGATGTTCCAAAGTGTAGGAGCGACAGCAGAGAAGGATGTTCTGCTGGACTCTGCCAACTGAATACCCTAGCCAATGGGGCCTGTAGCATGTCTCCTCTGCTGGGAATGATGGGACAGGCCAGTCCAAGTGGGATGAGATGGCTATCTCCATCAAGCCTTTTTGGACAGAAAAATAGATAGATAGATAAGATAGATAGATAGACAGACAGATGGTAGATAGAAGATAGATAGATAGATAGATAGATAGATAGATAGATAGATAGATAGATAGATGACATATATTCACTACTGGGTGTTCTCTGTGGGTGCACCGACCCTCTGGAATGGGTTACCCAGGGAGCTCTGGATGGCCCCTGACCTCCGCTCTTTCCGCCGAGAGCTGAAGACATGGCTTTTTCAACAAATTTGCTGATCTGATGGGTGGTTTTTAATTGGATGGATTTTAAATTGATTGTTTGTGTAGTTTTTTACTGTTTTATTGTCTTGATTTCTGTAAGCCGCCCCGAGTCCCTCGGGAGAAGGGCATCATATAAGTATAATAAAATAAATAAATAAATAAATACTGTACAATATAGCTCAAAACTGCTGTTTCTCAGGAGGATTCCCATTACATTAATTCTTTTCTTATTTAATTATAGATACAGGTGGTGGTTCTGATTTTTAAAAAGATTAAACTCCCTAACTGACATGGACTGACTGAAATTGCCTTCTATGACTGCTCTTAGAAAACCAATTTCCATTTGGCCCCCATGTTTTGTCAACATCTTTATTTTAGGTTTCGGTGATTATTACACATGTAGCTCTTGCATAATAATACCTCAGGAAGTATTTTACCGAACAAAAACATGTCACACTAATGCAATGTAGTGAACTATTTTATGGAGGCACATCAGAAATAATCATTCATCTCAAAATTTGAGAAGTTTGAGAAATGAGAATTCATCTCAAAAACAGCAATTTTGTCAAGTGCCCAGGAAATCAGGAGATTCAGGCAGTTCAAATGAGTAAAAAAATGTATTGCAAGCTTAAGTTCTCTAAAAGAATCTGGCCAACTGACCATTAAGGGAAATGCAGGGAAGATAAGAGAGGCATTCAAGGTGAGTTGGATTTAGATCTCTTGTGAGTGTGAAGAGATTCGTGACTTATGATATGTTTGACCTCCTCCCTTGGGCTCAGTCTGGTCATCTCCTACAAGCTTCTGCCAAAAAGTAAAGGTGCTTCAAACTTTGCTCAGATTTCTGCTAATATTGAGAATAGGATATGTTTCAGTTTGTAAGAATTTATGCCAAATTGTATTAGTTATGCACCTCTGAAACAACAATTTGTCTATAAAATGTATTGACTATCTGGATGAGGAAATGATAATGATATTATTATTGTTAATAAAGATATTTGTTGGATTCATAGATAACAACAATAATAGCAATATTCTGCTCTGATTGTTACTTGCAGAGTTAGGAGATATGGGTAATATTTAGATTTCAAGAGTCAAATTGTCTGAAGGTTGGTATGCACACATTCCTATATACACATTTCTTTGTCCATTGTCTGGAAAAGAGAAAGGGAAGACATCCTCTCCCATGTCCATCTATGCTTGCAACTGAATAGCAGGCTGCTGTGGAGTACTTCCATAACAAAAGACCATATAAGCAGTGCTCTCCTCACATTTTGTTCCCCCTTAGGATAAATATTTTTCACTCAATCATCTGTTTTTCAGGATAGAAGCATTTGTAGCAACAGCTGGACATGTATAAAAAGGGCATCAGGAGTGGGCTGTAAGGGAGAGACCACAAAAGCCATACATGGTCCAGGAATATTTTACCACTGCCTATGAATTAACATAATAGAAGCAGACACTTTGCTTTGGTCTGCAAAGATATTACTCACATGGAAACTGTGCCTTACAACTAAGTGTAGAGAAGTTGTCTGATTAATCTTAGGAGTTAGTCTGAAGACAGTATGCTTTGACCAAAAATAGATCTTCAGAACAAATGTGTATTTCCTAATAATAGTATGGAAAAATCCAGCCAGCAGTCTTAAGCATCCTGAGCAAATAGTGCCTACCACAAAACAAAAATGATGAGTATAATGGTATTTAAATCTCTGCAACTTTTGATATGGAATAATGACATGAATTATGATGACTAACACCATAGCAAAATTTACAATTATACTGTCTAAATCATGAATTGATATAAAAATAAATGATTTATGGATGTAGTCTTACATTACCAAGAATTTTTGATTTCTAGAAATGCAAAATGCAGCAACTGTGCAAAAATATTTTCTTTCCTGAATTGAATTTTTGAATTTAAAAAAGTTTGAGGTAGTACTTTGTTAAATGTATGATCACATTTTTTTAGTGCTCAGATAAATTATTGAGTTTAGAATTCTTTCATTTTAACTTTTAACAGATAACAGATTAACAGAGTTGGAAGGGACCTTGTAGGTCATCTAGTCCAATCCACCCGCCCAAACATTTGTGACAGATGGCAGTCCAGTCTCTTCTTGAAAGCTTCCAGTGATGAAGCTCCCACAACTTCTGAAGGCAAGCTGTTCCATTGGTTGATTGCGCTTACTGTCAGAAAATTTCTCATTTCCAGGTTGAATTTCCTTGTTCAGTTTCCATCCATTATTCCTTGTCTGGCCTTCAGGTGCTTTGGAAAATAGGTTGAACCCCTCCTCTCTGTGGCAGCCCCTCAAATATTGGAACACAGCTATCATGTCTCCACTGGTCGTTTTCTTCTGCACGCTTTCTAGAGTCAACATTTTTTATAATGTGGTGACCAAAACTGGATGCAGTATTCTAGGTGTGGTCTTACTAAGGTTTTATAGAGTGGTATTAGTACCTCACTTGATCTTGATGGAATCCCTCTGTTAAAGCAGTTTAGGATTGCATTGGCTTTTTTGGCTGCCACCGTACACTGTTGGCTCATAGTTAATTGGTTTTTCCAAGATATCTCTCACAGTTACTGCTATTAAGCCTGGTTTCACCCAGTCTATATGTGTACTTTTGCTTTTTCTTGCCTAAGTGTAAGACTTTACTTTTCTGTACATTGAATTTCATTTTCTTAAATAGGGCTCAGTGTTCACATCTGTCAAGATCCATCTGGATCTTGAGCCTATCATCTAGGGCAGGGGTCACCAATCTTTCAGACCTAAGGGACCACTAAATTCATAATATTAAATCCCGTGGGTCATTAATATGATCTGCCTAATGACTGGCTGGGTGGGTGTGGCTAGGTGGTCATGTGACTGGGTGGGCATGGCCAACTCTATGTCATTCACATCGAGGGGCACCTCGCTAGCCTCTACTTGCCCCAACCCTCCCAGCCACTCCTTGCCTGCTGGCCCAGGCTTCTTAGGGCCCCAACAGGAAGCAGTTGTTGGAGCTAAGGAGCCACCAAGAGAAAGAGTTGGCAAAACAACTCCATTGAAATTGGATCTGGCTGAGAAGGAGGCTCAGCAGAAGCACCTCACTGAGGACTACGAACATAGGCTTTCCAAGCAGAGGGAAGACCTGTGGGAGTGCAAGGTCAGGTACCGGTGCCTGAAGGCTCAGCGGGCTGAGATGGTAAGCCAGTTCTGGCCATGACGCAGTCCCACTGGAACAAGGCCCTCTGGCTCTTCCCCACCAGGGGCATTTTCCTCCAGCCTTCGCCCAAAGCCCTACACTAGGAGGCCGAAGCAGATCCCAAGTCAGAATTTCTGCTCCCCTGATCCATACAAAAAGACCCTGAAGGGGGATACTCTCTGCAGCAACGCAAACGTTCATTGCATGTATCCAGCCCAGGGGCCATAGTTTGAGGATCCCTGATTTAATGCAATATAAAAAATACAAATAGTTTTTCTGCAGACCACCAAAATTTTCTCATGGACCACCAGTGGTCCACAGACCACCAGTTGGTGACTGCTGAAAGGTGTTAGCTATTCCTGCCAGTTTAGTATCATCCACAAATTTGGTAAGTTCCCCTTCTATTCCATCTAAGTCGTTTATGAAGATATTGAAGAGTACTGGGCCTAAGATGGAACCTTGTGTTACCCCACTGCTTACTTCCCTCCAAGGAGATGTAGTACCATTAAGGACTATTCATTGAATACGGTTTGTCAGCCGGTTACAAATCCATCTGATGGTGATGCTATCTATCCCACTTTTTTCTAGCTTACCAAGAAGTAGGTTGTGGTCTACTTCGTTGAATGCCTTGCTGAAGTCTAAGTATATTATGTCCAAAGTATTTTGCTGGTCTAGTAATTTAGTCACTGTGTTGAAGAATGAAATAAGATTGGTTTGGCATTATCTGTTTTTAACAAACACATGCTGACTTCTAGTTATTAGTTATTTTCATAAAACTCTACTTGGTAAGTACTAGGTTTTTGTAGAAAGTAAAGCACATATGGAATCCTCAAGTCTATATAATGTAGAATAAATGAAATAACTGAAAATTTTTGGAATTAACCATGCAAGATTATTTTAGCACATTCCTATTTTGTTAAGCTAGAGAGATTTCTGGATGTTTTGACTAAATACTCTCTGTTGATTTTGGGTATAGAGGTAGTCCTTGATTAATGACAGCAATAGGCACTGGAATTTCTGTCGTTAAGTTAGGTGGTCCAAAAAGCCTAATGTCACATGACCATGCAGCTTAGTGATAGAAATTTTGGCACTTCTGGCTGAATGAATCCCTGTTAAACATTAAGCAAGTATGTCACATAGTCACCATTTGTGACCTCCTGCCTGCTTCCCCATTAACTAAAATATAGCAACAACTAAACAGCACAAAAATAGTTCATTAAACACTGTCTTTGTGTTCTCCTTTTTTTTTTTGCAGTTCCAATATGGTAATTCTAGTTAAATGAAAATAATATTGTAATGCCATGGTTAAGGTATAGCTTGAAAACAAGAAGCTTCAGGTTCAAATTCCCCATTCCTCTCACTTGCTGACTTTACATTAGTTAAGAAAAAAGAGCTATGTATTATTTTTCAAGAAGGGAAGAATATAAATCTAACAAATAAATTAATATACAATAGCAATAGCTTTACAGCCCTCTCTTAGCAGTTTACAGAGTCAGCATATTGCCCCAAACAATTTGGGTCCTCATTTTACCCACCTCGGAAGGATGGAAGGCTGAGTCAACCTTGAGCCTGGTGATATTTGAATTGCCAAACTGCAAGCAGCCGGTAGTCAGCAGAAGTAGCCTGCAGTACTGCACTCTAACCACTGCGCCACCACGGCTCATGTTTGATATGTATAATATAAAACATTTAAATGTAATGTTAGAGCACAATGATGAATGAAGACAAAGGTTTACTTTTTTCCTGTCTGTTATAATCTTATGAAAATTAAATTCCCTGATTCCTATTAGCCACAGATGAAAACTTGTGGTTAATAAAGCAGATGAAAAACATTTGCACTGAAATGATGGTAGTTGAAGAAACACTCAATTTTATTTTCCCTGTCCCTGTAGCAACTACTGAAAAACAGCCACAACAAAAATGGCTTATGCAAAATTAAGGTTGTATCTGTCTGTATCTCAACAAAAGTATTCAAAAGTGTTTAGGCTTAACAATTTACTTTCATACTTGAATGCACATATTTTGCTTTACACGCCAGTGGCCTCCTACAATTTCTTTTTCAAAAGAAAGACTATTGTTCTAAAAGAAGAAAGATGAATCATAGAAAAGCCAAAAGGAATTAAGAAGTATGACTCAATCTCCTTAATGGGACAGCTGCTGTAATAATATTTGACTGGTAATTGTCAAATGCTTCAACAAAGACACAGGATCAAAGCTACATAGGACTAAGGATTGTTTTGGCAATAAGAGGAACATGCCACAAGATGTGCTACTCAGAAAGAGCTTCTGTAATTTATATCTTTTATAAATGCAAAGGCCTCCCATTCAAATCTCAAACCAGTCCCCTATCCTATCAGTCCATACTTCTTTACCCATTTCATACGAACATTTGTGTAGCAACCCTTTCTTTTAAACAGATATATACTACTTACTTGTAAACTTCATAAACAGATACCTCAATAGTACGAAAAACAATTTTAGTGTACTGATGGTATATTGTATACCATCATATATTTCTTATAATGGGCCTTGTTTTGCTACTTTCAAAAGCTACAATGCCAATTAACTGTTTTTTAAAAAAAACTATTTTGAGGTTTGCTGTTTAGTTTTTCCAACCTATGTATTATAGAATTAATCACTAATGTGGAAAACTGACACCTAGGAAATTGCATTATGACACCCAGAGATAATGCTTACTTCATCTAACATGCTAAGCTAGGGATTTTCAAACAATGGACCAGAAACACCTACCAAATCATAATTTGAGAAGGTTATTGGGTTTTGGGCAAATTGCACATGTGAGCAGAGCCTCTGCCAAAATTTATCCCTGCTTTGCCTATACAAGTTGATAGCTAGATTACCCAAGGAAAGCTTATAGCAAGTAATAACAATTTTAACTTCACTTGCACAAGGGAAATAATGAGCAAAGCCAGGAGTATGGTTGGGCAGGCCTCTAGTTTTATACCTGCAACCTAACTTGTACTTGTAAAGCTGTAGCTATTCTCAGTTTTCTAGACCAGAGGTCTCCAACCTTGGCAACTTTAAGCCTGGTGGACTTCAACTCCCAGAATTCCCCAGCCAGTTTTGCGGGCGTGATGCAAACTGGTAGTAAAGGTAAGTAAAACCCACCCCTGGTACTACTCCAAAAAAAAAAAAGTAGTGTTATTAGCTAGTTTTAGAAAATACACTTTTCCCAAAAGGTTTCCACAATTTTGGCCACTACTGTGGCTTTTTCCCCCTTCTATTGGGGAGCTGGTCCTGGCTCAACTGATTGATAAGAGCAGGAATATGATAAATCCATACATATTTGCATGAATATAGAGACACTTTAATGTATGAGAGAATATAAGAAAAATATGTTATCCTTGCTGAATGACAAATGAATATTTGAAGTCCTATTCAAAAGATAAAGGTTTCCCCTGTCCAGTCATGTCCGAATCTAGAGAACGGTGCTCATCTCCATTTCTTAGCTGAGGGAGTCAGTGTTGTCCAAAGACATTTCCATGGTCATGTGGCCAGCATGGCTATTTGACAAGCTGTACGGAATGCTGTTACCTTCGCACCAAAGTGGCATCGTATCTATTTATCTATTCTCATTTGCATACTATCAAACTGCTACATGGGAAAGAGATGGGGCAAGAAATGGGAACCTACCCCATCATGCAACACTCAGGAACCCGGGCTGTCAGCTTTCCAGCTGAGAAGCTCAGTGTATTTAACCCTAACCCTATTCAATTTCACATCAAAAGGCCTTTTCTTTAACACCTACATTGATGTTTAAATGAGCACATACATACCTGAGAGGGTTTTTTTCCTTGACAGAAAATAATTACATAAATCTGGTGTCTGCTTGATTAGGCATGGAATATTGTTATGATTTAAGATTCATTACATAAATAGCAGAAGAATTAATACAAAAAGTTTTCTTACTTTTTTGTTTATGAACTAAATAGTAATCATACCTGAGCAGGAATTATAACTGATTTATTTAAAGTGTAGTGATGTGTTAATAATTGTCTTCCTGAAAATGCTAAAAATATATATAATGTTCAGTTAGAAAGGAGACCCATTTCCACAAGTCAGAACAGATATTAGCCCTGTGGAGTTTAATCATGGTGCCAACTGAATCGAAGGGCAATGAAAATAGATGAATGGGTGTTAATTCCATGGCACATGTTGCTCTTTTTGTCACCTTTCTATAACAGGCAAATTTTTGCAGTGCCAAGTTTCTACTTCATGAAATGGTTAAAGTTAGGAAGGCTGATGGCAGAAAACAATACTACATTTACTGCCGACCATTTACATTAATGCTCCAATCACTAGAGTCAAATCTTACCAAGTATTTAGGGCACCTGGACAGCCTAAACTAAATTACCAGGGGGCAACATAGAGTTAAGAGTTCTGTGGCTATTTTTTACTGCCCCATAGGGGTAGTTCAAATAGTAGCAGTTCAAGTCAGGTACTCCTAGCTTACTTCTAAACATACATAAGATTCTGAATGGTTTGTTTTTTTATTCATAACTTTTTCCTAAAATACTTTTTACAAACTTTTTCTTTGGTACAGTTCACATGGTTTATTTATACTTAATTGTCTTTTTAAAATCATATCTGGGCATATTAAATGTCCAGAAAGGTGTTTTCTGAAAGTTGGATTTAGGCTACTTGCAAATTTCATTTTCAAACATGGGACTCTCCAGATGGTTCTGGGACTGGGGCGTTTATCAGCTTGGACTTCCTTACAGGATTGGTCCCCAACAATTCTTACCATGAGGTAATAAATATGAGAATTAGTCAAAGTTGCACAAAAGGCAGGTATTGGACCTTCCAATAGATGGATTTTTGGACTTGATGAAAATGATATATTTTAAGTACTGAGATTGATCCCCTCTTTAAAAAAAAATAGTAGTTAAAAAGTATACATTTAAACATTTCAGAAAATTTAGAGTTGAATATAATGTTTTAAATAATACTACAGGAAACGTCTTAAATATAATTTCAGCCATCTAAGAAAAATAAAATACTCCTTTGAAAGTAAAGACAATATAATTGGAAGAAACAAAGGTAAGCAAAAGAATATTTTTGTAAATTATTACCTGGTGAATCATTTAAACTGAAGGCAATTCGTATCCGTTTATCAGCAGGTACCCTTGCTGTGGTGATCATGTGGGCACTCGAACCTATGCGTCCAGTTGTATGTTTCACCTAGAGAATAAAATAGGAAATTTTTATAGGTCATGCAAATTCATTGATGGTGCATATCAGATATGTTCCTATAACATGTTTTAAATTATGTTCAACTAGAGATTTCTATCCAGATTTTTCAACAATTTCTGATAATCTCTCAGCATATGTTTTCCTTTCTCCTAATGAAATTATGGCCCCATAATACCTTCTTATATTCAAATGCAAAATAGAGAGATTTTAAAATGCAGAAAATGTTTACTTTGATAACAGAGGGTCTATTTAAATATTTGACATATTCTACAGAAATGCAGAGCAAATTATAGAATTGTGTTGTGTGTGATAATCATGAGAAAATTTGACTGGCTTATACAAGTCAGTCCCTTCCTCAATGACCTCTGGTGTTTTTTATTTTTTTTACAAAATTAAAGGCAGATGGATCAGAGTTTTTTTTTTCTAGATTAGTTCATCATTAGATAGAATAAAGCAGTTGTCTCCAGCAACTGTTAATTAGACTGCTGTATCAAGTGACAGTGGCAGATATAATTCTAATGCTAGCATTTGAATTAAATGGAAGTGCTGATCTCATCAAATTCCATGTATTATGCTTTTTGGTATTTTTGGTCTTTTGTTGATGAATATGTGTTTACTTTAAAAAAAATTATCTGTATGAATCATTGTGCTGATGCAGTTGACTTGTTTTAACTTTAACTCTACTATGAAAGCAAGGATTAAAACAAACCACCATAATTTAGTTTAGCACAAAATGTAATCTGAGTCAATGAATGCAACCTAGCAGCTGTTAAACTGACTTTCACCGTAGAATGTGGTAGAATCAAGGGCAGAATGGAGATGGGCAACGTGGATGGTATTGATGTAGCTTTTTTTTACATTATGTCTTTTGAGGGAGTGACTTTCTATTTCTTAATACATTTCTGTAGTTTGCATAATGTTCCCAAAAGGGAATAGTATTATGGGCATGCATGTAAATAGATGCAACTATAATAGATAAACAGGCTAACAGATTGCATGAGAACAATTAACTCATATTAGTTCTGAATGATAGGAGCTTGCTAAACAAAATGCTTATGACATTTCAAACCTACTATATACTATGCAGACAGCTAGCATAGCTTTTCTGGAACACCATTCCAAAAATTAGGTTACTAGGTTAGGCTGATCTGTGGATAAGCTGTGATCAGAGCCTTTAATTCCTATGTAAATTACGCACTTTCATTGAGGTTCATCATGGTTAGTTTAATACAAGATGTAGGAAACCACAGAATCACTCTCATGAAGTGAACTATAGTTCACAAAAACACATCCTTTTTAATAAAAATTAATCTTTAAAAAAGCTACCAAATCCTTTTGATTTGAGGCTACCATATACTAACACCACTTTTTATACAATGTCAGTAGGGTTAATTATAATTCATATACCAACAGTGATTTATAGCAAAAAATAACTCTTCTTCCTAATTCCTACTAGAGCCACACTTTTTATTTAACTTTATTTAGAGCCTTGGATAGTACAGTGGTCTAAAGCCCTGTTATTAACATCAGCTGCCTGCAATTATTGCAGGTTCGAATCTCACCAAGGTTCAAGGTTGACTCAGCCTTCCATCCTTTCTAAGGTAGGAAATTGAGGACCCAGTTTGTGGGGGCAATAAGCTGACTTTGTATAAATATACAAAAGTATGAAGGCTATTGCTTAGCGCATTGTAAGCCGCCCTGAGTCTCCGGAGAAGGGCGGCATATAAATCAAATTAAAAAAAAAACTGCTGCTGGACAGAGTCATGACATTTTAGGGAAGCTTAAAGATAGTCCTCGACTTATGATTGTTTAACAATGGTTCAGTGTTACAATGGCCTTGAAAGAAAGGATTTACCATCTGTACTTTCATTTATGACTGTCGCACCGTCCCATGTTCATGTGATTGCAGTTGCAACACTTGGCAACTAGCTTGCATTTATGACCAGTTGCAGCAGCCTGTGCTCATGTGATCACAATAGGCAACTTTTTTGCTGATTTCCAGCAAAAAAAAAAAAAAAAAAAAGCCCATTGGAGAAGTTGGATTCATGTAATGACCATGTGAATTGCTTAATGACCTTTGTAAAAATTGTCATAAAATTGGGTCAGGTTTACAACCACAAGGAGTTACAATGGAAATTCTGGAGAGAGAGAGAGAGAACACACCTGGTAAATGACTTTTTGACTGGCATCACAAGAAACTGACTATCTGGAAATAGCCTAAAGCCTTTCTGCACAGGTACCTTCAACTGATACTCATTCCTGGCTACACTGTCACAAAATGAATGATAAACCATATGTTGATCCTTTACAGATTATCATAGTTCTTGATAGTTCTAAAAAAAAAGTCCAGTCTAAGTATCTCCGTGTTCTCCTTCCACAGGCATGTCCTTCAAACAGATGGGCAGATGCCCAACTATTCCTTCTCCACAATCCATTTTCTGGAACTTCTGTTTTTCAAAGTTATTTAACTTGGACACAGGTGATGAAGAGAAAGCCTATATAGCATCTTTTGCCTGCCCTCTCTCGATTCAACAAATTGTTGCAAAACACAAAACAAAATACAACTGGAAACAATGAAGGTAGGAAAATACTATATCATTTACCCACTCATCCTATTGTAATTTTATTTTGAAAGTGGTAATGATCTTGTAAAGTGATGGCAATACACTCTTCCAGTTTTAATTTCTAAACAAAATTCAGTCCAGTCAGACAGATGGAAATAGATAAATTGTACATGCAACAGAGTAAGTTTATATTGCAGCCTTTACATCATATCTGATGCTTTGAAATCCAGCCTGGTCTGAAACATCTACTTATTTATTTTACAAACTATATTCTGCAGTGCTTCCAACAAAGTAAACCTAATGTCTCCAAATGATTGTCTCCAAACCTTACAGTCTTCTGAAGCAGCAGCACCCTTGTCTGAAGACCATAGCTCCCAGACCCCCGTTATGGAGGAACTTTTCTACAGGGTAGGCAGACTCCCAGCTGTTTAATGATTTATACCAAGCACACTGAATTTGATCTGGAAATCAGTTGGGAGCCAATGCAGCTTAGGCAGAGTAGATAAAATATGCTCTCACCAAGACGTACCTGAGAAGAGTCTTGCTGCTGCATTTTGAATCTGCTGTAATTTCCCAATCTCTTTTAAGACATCCCCATGGGGCACTTTGCTATAATTGTAATGGCAAATGACTAGAGCAAATATCACAGTTGCCAGATCAGGCAGCTCCAGGAACACTCCAACCACATAAGACAAGAAGCACTTCGAAAGTGGTGAGGTTTCCTGGATCTAAAAAGAATGGGGTTGAAAAATTACACTTTTACCTTGATGTCAAGATGTACTGTTTTCCAGGAAAGGAGGATATGGAAAAGACCAGATCTTAAGTAAACCCCAAATTATTTCTTGGGAGGGGAATGGAGGAAGAGTTTTTTAGATACAATTTAAAATTGCAACAACTTAATCTTAGTTTAAACTTGTCTTGGAAACTGTCTCATACAGACAATTGGCACTGGTATAATTGTTGTGTAAAATAAATCTTAGATATATTACCGTATGTATTGCTCCTATCACTAAATATCAAGTATGCTTTTATATCCATAAGTGTGCAAGTTTTTTTCCATTTGGAAAAACTATGCTAACTAGGCCACTGCAATTTCACTGGTGTCAGAATATAATCGTGTGTATAATCGTGTATGTGGCTTTCTCTATAGCTAATAGCTATTCAGCTATTGTTATAGTAACAGATAACTCTTCATGCAGCAAGATTCTATCTTTCCAAGGTCTGTAAAATGAGGACCCAGATTATTTGGGGGAATATGCTGACTTTCTAAACCGCTTAGAAGGGCTGTAAAATGGTATATAAGTCTAAGTGCTATAGCTATACAGGTAAAAATATAAAACAGAATTAAAACTGGTTTATTGGTGAGAAGTAAACTGAATAAAAATTGAGCATGACATCTTTTTAACTTGTTGACCAGTGTATATCTAATTTCCAATTTACCTTGCATCTGATTATGAAAAAACTAATAATAATTAACTGTATACTTAATCCAGGAATCTTTGTCATTCATTTCAGGATAATATACTAATGTAATTTGTAGGTAGTAGCGAACACTGATACATTTGACATTTTTAACTACATTAATCATCTCAAAGTTTATAATAAACTACTCCATAGTATAACTCCATAGTATAACAGAATACATATTATTGTATTGCCTCAAGCTAAACTTTTTTGTGCTTAACAAATAACAAGTGGTAAAATGCTTTTAAAATAGCTTGCTGATGTCCCCTTTTTTTTCCAAAATACTGATAAGGCAACTATACTTAAGTTGCAAAAATTCATGCTGATGCAAGATGAAAAAGAAAGAGTGTTCTATATCTCGTGCTATTAGTTGGTTTCTGAACTTTTGCTGCCCATGTATGTTAGGTACTGGAATTACCTAAATCAGACAAAGATGCTAATAAAACAGTGTAAGATCCTGTTGATTCTGAAAACAGTTTGACAAAATTTTCTACTTTGCTAGCCTTGCAAATTAAATAAAATTAAAATAAATATGTGAATTATGTCATACTTTAGATAAAATTATATAAACAAAATTTGGATTAACAGCCTTTATCCAAAATACAGTACTAGAACTCAAATTGTAAGAAGAAAACCTCATATATCATGTTTGGATTAGAAAAATAAAAATATGTTTTGCTGTTTTATTCAGTGAATACAAGGTCTAGTTTATTATGACTTCATATCCCAGATGGAAGCTTCAGAGATGCTACAAATGTAGTCTCTAATTTATTCCATTAATTCTGTGGTTTACCAAAAAGTAAAAAAAAAGCATAAAAGTACTACATAATAAAAACACATGAACTCTATCTTTAATTACATTGTTTCTTAGAAAAGATTGTGCTATTAAATGTTTTTTAAAAATACAAAGATTTTAGCCAGAAACTTGAAATAAATTGTACATTTTTTCTTTTAATAAAAGCCATAAAAGGATTTTCAAACATCCAGTTTTAAGCTTTCCTAAGAGATCTGTACAGTAGATTTATTTTTCTCCAATATATATATATATTATACATATATCCAAGAGGTTTTCCTCTTAGAAAAATAAAGCAAAAGGAAACTGTAGAAAGAACAGAGTGAAGGTATAATGTGCATGTATCATCTAAAATGAGGAACTAAATAAAACTGCTTCAAGCATACACCTTGATCTTTTCTTTTGTGTAAGACAGAAAGCTTTGATTGTTGTATTCTATGTCTGAAACAGTCATCTAGGAAACGGCTCTTTAGTTGGCTTATCTGTGAGTCTGCATGCACTTTGCTTATATCTAAAAACCTTCAGCTCCCAAACCCAAGTGTGGTTACAACTCAATCAGTTAGTCCGGTTTTCACACCTGTTGCCTTACCTCACTTAGTGGTGTCTGCACTTGTATAAATCCAGGGCCAGTCTCTGCCTTGACTTGTTGTTGCCTTTATGGAGTAAAGATTCAGGAAAAGAAAAGGCTGCACCTGCTACATAGCAGTGAACTGACAAGGTCTGAGAAGTTGAAACAGCTGTCAGGACAACATGCTGCTACCTGCACTTCCCATAGGCTTTTTACGCCCTCAGGACCACCCTTTTCTGTTTTCCGTCCCAATTCCACCGTCCCTTCCCTTCCCTGCAATGAAAGATTACAGCATTGTCATGCTTCCTCAGCACACCCCTCCCCCCCTTTTCAGGAACCATATTAAAGTAGCCAATTGTCTGGAGGCCAAGATGTTTAATTCATTAGTCCTGCCAAACCTAAAATACAAACCGACTTGCTTCATAGGACTGGAATGTTTTCAGCATGACCCAATCAGAGTCTGTGTCTATTCCAGCAAACTGGAAAAGATAGCCTGACTCCAGTCAGCAAAAATGTCTGCTGCTCCTATCAGCTTGGGGTGAGGTTCCCAATTTGAACAAGCGGCAAGCAAGCTCACAGTTGATCGCTGCTGCTACAGTCAAGCCAAGCAATTGGACTAGCAGTTTTCCTGCCAACTCTTGGAGATGTCAAACAATACTGTACTGCAAATTAGAAAGTAGACTTTGTAGCACTAAAGAAGACAATAAGTGGATATTAAAGGTTTTATTGTCTTCAGCATATTCACCTAGGCTAGGGCAACAAACCTGGATGCCTAAATCAGATTTACATCTATGGAGAGAAGAGAATTAGAATGTTCTATTTATCTCTGCTGTTGTCTATTGGTTGCTGGGATTTTTGCAGTCCAGTTACAGTAGCCCCCCATTCAAGATGTTTTGGATAACATCATCTAACATAAGCTTGATTTGGAAGGGAAGTTATATACTGTATTTCCCTAAAATATACTGCTTGTAGTTAATTGTTTTGCTTATGAATGTTAGAACTATTGAAAATGCAGCCAAGTAATTTGGAGATAGATCAGGGGTGAAACGGGCGAACCAGTAGCGATAAAAACTACCAGTTCGGATGAACCGGTAATAAAAAAAAGTTACCAGTTCAGTTGAACCGGTAGTTAAAAAAAGTTACGATCCGACAATCACCTGTGCCACGCAGTTTAGCTTTGCTAGAAAGCAGGATTTCTTGCTTTCTAGTGAACCTAAGATGCACACCACAGCTGATCCGCCCCTTGCAGTTCTACTTACCTTCCCAAGCCTCCTTTTGGTGCATAATGCGCAGGCGTGCACGCGCAGTATGTGCCAAAAGGAGGCTTGGAAAGGTAAGTAGAACAGTGGGGGGAGGAGAACAGCTGTGGCATGCAGTTTAACTTTGATACAAAGCAGGAAATCCTGCTTTCTAACAAAGCTAAACCGCGTAGCACAAGTGATCGTCGGATCATAGCTTTTTTTTAACTACCGGTTTGACTGAACCAGTAGCTTTTTAAACTACTGGTTCGCTCGAACCGGTAGCTTTTAAAACATGTTTGGTTTGCACACTGCGCATGCAGCACGTTTGGTGCACAGGCAGCACATGTTTGGTGCGCAGTGTGCATACGCACGCAGCACATGCTTGGCACGTAGTGCGCGTGCATGGCCAGCGAACCGGTAGCAAACCGGTTCAGATATCATCCCTGAGATAGTTAGATAGATTCCTACAAAACATGTTGGAAAAAAGATGGGATACATTAGCTTATATTTCAAAACCAGTATTCAAATTTGAATAACAAAAGTCCCATGTTTTTGATACATTCTGAAAAATTCAGGACAATGTCTATTATTGAGTACCTGCTTTTTTTAATAATTTCACTTTAATTTTGCTATCTAATGGCCTTGTATTTTATCCATTTTCTTTCCTTACAGTTCTAACACTAATTCTATAGTTCTTGATCCAATTGTTCATTTATTTTGGGAATTGATTTATAAGTATTATAACAAAAATGTAAGTTGCTAGAAACTGGGAGACCTGCCGTAGGCAAAAAAAAACCAGCTGGATGACCTTGGGCCAGTCACTTTCTCTTATCCCTAGGAAGGAAGCTATGGGGAGCCACTTTTGAAAAACCTTGCCAAGAAAACTGTGGAGACTTCTTCGGGCAGACTCTGAGAACCGGATAGGATTGAAAAGAAGGGGGTATGTGTGTGTATTAAAAGGCTACATATTTGTGTAGCTTATAATACTTATAATACTGATTTGCATTTTCTTTTCATTCATCTCAGAAACAGCTCTCAGACATCAGTTTCTCTATGAATATGCTAAACTGGAAATAAACTGACATGTATAATTCTTACACCCTAGTGGAAGGTTGCTTTGAAGAAAGTGAAATTAGCTTATTTGGATTTTAAAATAAGACTAATATAACATACATTTTGGTTTCGATATAATAGACTTTTCAGGAAATTATTAATAAATAGTTGCAATTTCTCTGTTAATAGAGAGGCCAATCACGATTTGGAATTTTAATATATGACTTGTTTTATTACTTTTAGGATGGAAATCTACATTACAGAATTAGTTGCTATCTGTGTCTTTTGTCAACATTTGCAGTAGTATTGTTTCTTCAACAAAAGAGTAAAGACCTTTGAATAATTTGAGCAATTGAATATTGAATTGAATATTCAATTCAACAACAGAACTTTTTAAGGTCTTTTTAAAAAAGATTTTGTTTAAAAATAAACGAAATGAATATAATAAATGTAATTACATGAGAATGTTTTCTGCTATGGGAAAGATAGAAAAGTTGCAAATTCCTATTTTTTTCCCTTTAGGCATAAGGATGGGAATGTTCTGTTTCTTGCTGAAGCACTGTAGTCATTCAATATTTGGTATCCAGGCAAAATTATTTCAATCGTGGATCAGATTATGAAACTTATCTCTCTAATATACAACATATCATGTTTTAGTCATCACACATTCCAATGTTATCATTCCCTGAATTAGAAACATTACAACTTATTTACACACTAGAGTTAGAACAAGCCTGTAACTTTATTCATTTATTTACTTAGCCTGAAAAATTTAGTACCTGGAATATATAAATAAAAAGAAGTATCTTCTATATAAGAAACACCTGCTTTCCTTTGATTTAACTGCCCTGCTTTTACCTTATTAGTATTGGCAGCATTTTGGTAAAGTAGATGATTTCATTGACACTAAAATGTTTGATGTCTATAAAATGAGTTTTAGAAATAATACACAGAAGTCTGTATTTCCCACAAATTGCTGTTCTCCACATTTGTTAGATACTAACTGCCATCAGCTTTGCTTAGCATGTAGATGATCAGGATTATAGTTCTACGTATTGAAGAAACATAAAATTGGGGAAAGCTGCTCTACAGGGTATCTCTCAGTGAGAAATATACATGTTCACTGAAACTGAAACTGAAAAGCTGTTTACTGAAAATAGATTATTACAAAGAATAAAGTGTTGAGTAAGGGATGGAGGAGGAAATAATTCATAGTTGTTCCATAATACAGGAAAAGAAATGAGGAATTTCAGTTTGAAAAAGTCAAGATCAGTTAAATATCCGTTAAAAACAATTCTAATAGGAGAAAGTGGACTTTGATGAAGGTGTTTAAACAGAGCCATCTGTGAGGGAGCTGTCCTATTGGATTCATACCCTGGGGCAATGAGATTTTTAATTTTGTTACCAATTTATCTATTTCACAATCGCAACTCTGGAAAGTGAACACAAGCTTAAACATGAAAAATACAACAGAATAAATAATTAACTATAACACAATAATAGCACAATGGTGACTGAGCTAAATGCTGTTGTTTAAATTAAAATCGTATGTGATTTGTGTTTCATGGCAAGTACATGAATGCAGAAAATGGAAGTAATTTATTATAATCCAAAAACATGAATTTTTCCAATTTGAACTCATTCTTTGTGAAACTGAAATCAACATCGAATTTCAACATCCCAGCAATTTAATACCAAATTTTGGTATCTGTCATGAATATGAGGTTATCCCTCAAAATAGTTTGAAGGACACTGCCTGAGAGTGTTACATTATGTTTACATTGCTGGAAAATCAGCAGGCTCTCCTATCTTTTGACACTTTTTTGCACATATTTGCTATCACCTGTAACAGTTTCTTTAACACCACCAGATAAACAAGACACCAGAGAGAATCCTACATAATCATTCTGCTTTCCAATACTGCCACCAAGAGAACATAATATGTTCTTGATATAAACAGATAATAGAAAGCTGATCATTTTTTGTAAGAAAGTTGAATAACTTTGCAGGTACAGTGAGTTATCCTGACCTTCCTTCTTTTAGCTTGCACCCACAAATCTTCCAATCTCTTGGAACGAGAAAGAAAGGAGAGAAAAGGGATAAGAAAAAAATCTGTTTTGTCAATGGTACCTAGCTGACAATCACAGCTGGATAAAGACATTCACAAACAGCAAGGATATATGAAAAAGTTATGTAGAGAAGCTGCTAATGAATTATTTCAAAACTCCTCCTCTTTTTAGTGCTCGCTTTTTTTCAGTCTGTTCTCAAGTGTGCTTTCTTTTCTGTAATTCTCACTTCTGTATATATTGAGAGATGTTCAAAGCAAACAATGTGAATTGGAATTGGAACCACAATGCATGCTCTGCCTCTTATATACAATGGGTTGCTTTTGTCCCCTGAAAATGTCCTATTTACCATTTACATATCAGCATGATGTTGCCTTCAGCTGAGGCCAGCCAGTTGTGGAGGCACTTTGTAATAAGTCCTGCCTTATAAAATATGTACAGGCTCACTGCACACTACATTGCATTTGAGATTGAACTTTTTCAGATGCTTGTTATTTGTAATGAAAACACTACTATTTTGATGCTAAATAGTTCAAAGGAATACTCAGAAATGCTCCAAAAGGATACCTTTACACAAACTTTCAAAGAGTGTTAAATTGTAATTTTATGAGGTTAACATGCTGTATTATTAGCAACATACACTCGATTCCCAACTTTTAAAACACGTTTTCTTATTTGTGTGTTATCAGCATATTTCACTTGGTTCTAGTACTTATTATGTAATATTTACAGTTGAATCATTCACCTTCTTCTCATGACAAATGACTAGTATTATAGTCTCTGAATAAGTGGTTTATGATCCGCTAACAAAAATGTTTATCCTCAGAGATAAGTATTTTAAAAATATATAGTCCACACATATACAGTACCATATTTTATGCTGAGTGTAGGAATATCCCATTGTAGGAAGTTAGCACCCACCCCTTTCTTGGAAAAATGAAATATTTTAGGAAATATTAAGAAGGCACAATATTATATTTCCCTGGATAAGAAATGGAGAAACATGTTTTAAAGACAAAGCAGCTTCCTGCCTCCCACTCCCACACCTTTGTTAATGGGCCAGAGGCAGAAACTTAATCCTTTGTCAAAGGACCATCATCTGCAACACAATGGGACCCATCTAGGACAGAAACTCACCACATGGCACCTGGGAAGATTACATCAGCCAGCAAGGCTAGCTAAGACCCCCACCCCCTGGGAGTCTGACAACCAATCAGGATACTCTTTCAGGGCCCCAGGAAGTTCAAAGCCAGAGAGAGCATAAAACCCGGGGACTCACTGTATCTCGCCCTTTTTTCTGTTCAGGAACTCAAACCATGTGATCCTGTCCACCATTAAACCATCTTTCCAAGCAAAAAAAGAAAAAAGAAAAAGAAAAAAAAAAGCCTGGATCGTACACTGACTAACCTCAATTTGGACACATAAATCCTGGATGCACTAAAGTAAGAGCTAGGGCAGGTTCAGTAACCAACCCTTGGAAATGGGCAACCTGTAATTTAAAGGAAAACCATGGCTGTGAAAAATTTTGGGAGATGTGCTTGCTTGAAACCTGACTGGAAGTAAGTTACTGGAAGTAACCTGACTGGAAGTAACTTACAGAAAGTAATATCTGAAATCTGAAATTAATTGGCATACAAAATTGGATACTGTAAAATTCTTACCAGAACTTTTCTCCTGGCTGCTAGACCTCCATGGCTTTTGACAAAGGATTGCGTTTCTGCCTCTGGCCCATTAACAAAGGTGTGGGGTGGGGGGGAGGCAGGAAGCTGCTTTGTCTTTAAAACATGTTTCTCCATTTCTCATCCAGGGAAATATAATATTCTGCCTTTTTAATATTTCCTAAAATATTTCATTCTTCCAGGAAAGGGGTGGGTGCTACAATCCCTACCTTTTTTTTCTTCAAAAAGTGAGTTTTGAAACAAGTTCTTAGCAAAAAATTAAAATTGATCAGATCAGGGATACTTGATGGGTGCTTTTAATTGTTCTAATGCAAAGGGTAAGGCATTGATAAGGGCAACAGAAAAAGGGATTCCTTCAGTGGCTTCCAAAAGCCATGGAGGTCTAGCAGCCCTTTTTTCTGTTCAGGAACTTAAACCATGTGATCCTGTCTACTATTAAACCATCTTTCCAAGCAGTTTCCAGTGTCTTTTTACCCACTTGGAGCTGAACACAAAAGGATATTTCTTCCTACACCATATCCAAAAAAGAATGTAAATGACTGGCATACACAATGGGCTTCTTTGATCTGTCTTGTAGTGTAGGTAGCAAGATGCTATTATGCTCTGCAGTTTTATCAGTCAAGAAGAATGATTCGTAAATGTTTTCTAGTAGCTGCTGACATTTGATGGGAAGGCAGGCAAAACTAGAGAATTTTCCAACCTTTAACTTGTCTAACAGTAAAATGACAGAACCAGCATAAAGTACAGAATGAGGGCAGCACAATTTAGGCCAGCATATTTTTCTACTAACATACAGATAGGATAAGCACTTGTTAGTGCTTATGTGAGGAAAACCCAACTGGCTAATTCAGTTGTGGGGAGAAGATAGTGCATTTCCTAGTTTCAAATTATGAAAGATAAAGAATAGCTGAAAAATCATGCCAAATATAAGTATGTTAACATTTTCTTCATCAAACCATAGTTGTATCTTTAGGGTCTGTGTTTCAAGGAAATATAATTTATGCACTATCATAATTTCATTGTATTTTTAGCCCAATGTTCCTGTCCGGGACACAAAGTTTCAAGTTCCTTTTACACAGAAATTCACAAACATTACTGTCATATGAATATTTCTTACCTTTTAAAAAAGATATTATCTCTCATCATTAGCAAAAAGTAAATGGTAATATTGTAATATTTAGATGTGTATATTATATTATTATTCATTGTCAATATTTTTTTATGTATAGCTATTATTTCATACATTTCCAACATTAAAACCTGTAGTTAGTTCTAACTCTACCATGGTTTTACTGCTGCTGTTTCTCCATCAGTCTGCTTTCATTTAGCTCAGATTTTTGTTCATGCAATCCCCCAAAGTATAATCACAACAAGGATTTACAACACACTTTTTAATCATAATTACCATATTTTTTGCTCCATAAGATGCACCAGACCATAAGACGCACCTAGGTTTAGAGGAGAACAAAAATATCAGGCGGAGTCTGAGAGGACCAGATAGGTGTCCTTTCATGTGCCAGCTCTGCCTGTTGACTCTTGCACTGCGGAAAAGAGACAGAAGAGGTAGGGTTCAGCACTGTAAAAGGAGCCTGCACCGCAGCCCAGCTGCTATTCACCAAAGGACCAGCATCGTTTCCACCCACTTTGGGGGGGGGGGGGGAAAGTGCATCTTATGGAGCGAAAAATATGGTATATATTATTTTTAAAAAGAATGCCTTGTGACAAATTACAGTTGTATAGAATGGCATGAATTATAATGCTAATCATGTATTTGGAAATATTTTTACTCTATCATAATTTCAAACACAACATAACTTTCAATGTGTTTTTGGTAAATCAGTACTGTTACTAAACGGAAATTGGCCTAAATGCCGTTTTATATATCCTGTTGTGTTTGTTTTTAAGTTATTCACTTACCAGTTGTAGCAAACTGTAGATGATATATTTTAAACATTCCTTCTTTGGGTGTTAAGTGAATTTCATTGTATGGGTATACTGTGTATACATGTACAATGACAATAAAGTTATTGTTTATTATTTATTTGCAAAATTGTGTAAATTTTTATTAGAATGTTAATTCTAATAAAATAATTCTGAAATTGTCAAAATATGTGGGCAGATAAACTAGGATTTTCATCTAGTAACAGGTTTTGATTGATAAAAAAAGAGAACCATCACCAACAATACATTCTGTGACCTTCAGATGGACCTCTATCAAGGCCAACCATTCTGTACAATATAAATTATGTAGCTAAATAAAGATCAAGGCCAACTCAAAGTCATGACCAGACACTGATTCCCAAATAAGTATTCAAGGCACATACCAAGTTTGTGGGAACACATGCTTTTCAGTTATTTTAGTCAGATATTATTAGGAAGATATTTTAAGAATAAACTTTAATATTCAAACAAGATTTTGGAAACTCAACTCTAGCACATTTTTACCTGCCTTAATTAATAGGATGACTTCTTTGTACAACCTATAAAATTGGGTCATTCAAAAACGTTTTAAATATTTATTTAAAATATTTACTTTGTTCATTATTTACTTTAACAGAGCTGCAAAATATACTTCTTAAATTGTTGCTGACATTTGGAAATTTTATCTCTCTGAATATTTTATCAGTTATTAGAATACGTTTTTAAACTCAGAATTCAAGAATAGTATTTGTGGAAAATTTAAAATTTATGTCCTGTTTATTTGGAATGTTAACTAAGAGGCTTCATTTTATATGATCTGATTTTCTTTAGCATTTTTTTAAAAATTTCTTCTGATATTAATTGCACCAGAAATTATGCCTTGTGCTTCCTCCAATCAACATTACATCTAAAGCATATTTTATAATTTTTCCTGTTTTAAAAATATGATGCCATATGGGTAGATAATTACAATCAACATAAATATATCAAGTCAGTATACTTCTAAGTTCAAAAAGGTTTATAATCAGATTGACTACAATTTTAAGAAACATTTCTTTGCATTATATATTGTACAGCTGTAATGGTAAACATTACAAAAATTAAATTATCTATAAAATATTGACATGATAAAATAGATTGAAATAATTCCCACAGACACTTTAATCCACTTTAATCAGTGGAACAGCTTGCCTCTAGAAGTTGTGAATGCTCCAACACTGGAAATTTTTAAGAAGAATAGAATAACAGAGTTGGAAGGGACCTTGGAGGTCTTCTAGTCCAACCCCCTGCTTAGGCAGGAAACCCTACACCACTTCAGATAAATGGTTATCCAATCTCCATTCTTCACATTATTTACCTCCTATCTAATGTAATTGTAATGTTACTAATGAGAAACAGATATAATAAAAACTCAGAATATAAACCTGAGAAGTAACATTAATCTCTGTGTAGTCATGATTTATCTACCTGCAAATGTATGGGAATAGAAGACGTATTGAGATAGGGCTACTGTATTTTGGCTGCCAGAATCCAAACTATGAGTAGATGGCTGCAACACTTAATCCAATTGGTCTTCAGTATTTTGTAGCCCAGATAAGGTAGCCCCATTAATAAGAATTATCTTTCTACAGAAATTTCTCAACACATTCTTGTTTTTAAAAAGGCTGGATATTTTCTACTCTTGTGTTTTAAAGTGCTTAGCCAACAAAAAAGTAGTTTTTCAAATATGCCAAATCTTTATTATGAGGTACCTAGCTTTTGTGAAGATGAAAATCAGCTACTTCATTCTACATGAAACTTGGGGAAGCTACCGCTCAAAATATTACTGAACTATAATTTCCAGAGATGTTGAGACCAGAAAGAATGTAAAATTCTCCACCATTATCCTATTCTTTAACATGAACAGGGGAATAACTGTGGAAAATAAATGTTGGGAATTTTAACTTTGTGAATCATGTTTCAGTGCATTTATTTGTGGAAAAATAACATTGTACACCTACATAGCGAGGTGATGCAGAAATAACAATGACTTAAACGAACAATTCTAGAGGCAATGCAAAATGTTTTTTCTGGTGCAGGAGCTGATTACACTGCAGAATCAATTGGTTTATCTTTATAAGATAAATGGAAGCCTGTCATGGGAAATGTAAAGTTCCTCCAACCAGTATAGGTAGTCCTTGATGTACGATTGAGTCCAGAATTTATGTTGCTAAATGAAAAATTTGTTAAGTGAGTTTTGCCCCATTTTACGATTTTTCTTGCCACATTTGTTAAGTGAATCACTGCAATTGTTAAATTAATAACATGGTTGTTAAGTGAATCTAGCTTCCACACTGACTTTGCTTGTCAGAAAGTCATAAGATGATCACATGACTATCACATGACACTGCAGCCTTCTTATTTATTTATTTATTAAATTTATATACTGCCCTACTCCCGAAGGACTCAGGGCTGTGAACAGTTAAACGAAAAATACATGTGATACAGATTAAATTCAAAAACCGATCAGAAATACAGTTAATTAGTTTGGTTCAGAAATAGAATTAAATTAAACATCTCAAATTTATAGGGCAGATTCAAGTTTAAAAATTTAAAGTGGTTTTAAACGAGGTTAGGTCAGGCCGGCCTGCTTGAATAGAAATGTTTTGAGGGCATGGCAGAAAGCACGAAGATCCGGGATTATCCGTATCTCCGAGGGCAGCTCATTCCAGATGGTGGGTGTTCCCACAGAGAAGGCTCTTCTCCTGGGGGCCGCCAGTCGACACTGTTTGACCGACGGCACCCTGAAAAGTCCTTTTCTATGGGAGCGTACTGGTCGGTGGGAGGCTATTGGTGGCAGAAGGCGGTCTCGTAGATATCCCGGTCCTAAGCCATGGAGTGCTTTAAAGATGATAACTGAAACCTTGAAGCACACCCGGAAGATCACAGGGAGCCAGTGCAGCTCGCACAGGAGGGGAGCCACATGGGAGTGCCACGTTGCTCCCATAACAACCCGCGCGGCTGCATTCTGGACTAACTGGAGCCTCCGGGTGCTCTTCAAGGGGAGCCCCATGTAGAGAGCATTGCAGTAGTTCATGCGGGAATATGAATATGAAGTTGTCAAGCATCTGAATGTAAATCACATGACAAATGGGAATGCTACAATAGTTATAAGTATGAAAAATGGTCATAAGTCACTTTTTTCAGTGTTGTTGTAACTTATCACTAAATGAACTGTTATAAATCGAGGAATAGGCCTTAATACAGATAGTCCTCAACTTACAATAGTACAACAGTTCATTTAGTGTAAATTCAAAGTTCAACAGCACTAAAAAAAGGGATTACAACCATTTTTCACAACCGTTGCAGAATTCCCACTGTCACATTATCAATATTTGGATGCTTGGCAGCTGTGGCAAGAAAAGTCGTAAAATGGGGCAAAACCCACATAACAAATGCCTGTTAGCAACAGAAATTTTGGGCTCAATTGTGATAAATTGAGGACTACCTGTATTTCTATAGCTTCAATTTGCAAAGCTGGAATTTAAAGGACAGAAAAGAATGCAAGGGGGAAAAAACTACTCAGTTTCCTCACTAAACACTTATTCCTATTCCTATTTCTTCATTATAAAGAAAAACACTGTTTACATCTCTTTGAAAACTGTGTTTGGTATAATTACAATTGTATAAATATAGAATTAAACAATGCAATATAGGATAGCGAAACTACAGTAATTCAAATTATACGATAGTTAAATGATGGAGATGGGTAACGAGAAGACCAAGCCTGCGCGTTTCTCAGTAGTCTTTTAGCGCCGCTTCCCGCCCGCCAGACGGACTTGAGTTCTTCAAGCCTGGCGAGAAAAAGACCGTTGATTTGTCATCCCACATGCTCCGCACCCCTCCCCTCCTTTTGTGTCAGCCATTTTGGTTAGCCGCGCCTCCTTCCTCTGCGCTTGCGTGTCAAGACGCGACCGAACGTGGGCGAGTTGCGCGCGTCGCCTCAGCCACAGGATCCACAGGCGTGCTTTTCTCTGATCGTGGCCTGAACGGGAGAAGATGGCGTTGCACGTTCCGAAGGCCCCTGGCTTTGCCCAGATGCTGAAGGAAGGAGCGAAGGTGAGCGGAGATACTCGCGGGGAAAGGCAGGAGGGCGGCGCTGGGGAAGAGGGAAGGTTCCAGAAGAGAAATCGCAGCCTGCGTTCTAGGCACCGGCTCCACGCGCCGATCAAAGAGGCGGGGCTATTGGGCCTCGCCGCCGTTACTACGGCTCGCGCTGGGGGCTGCGAGCGGCGCGCCGTTGTCTGTTGAGGAGTTGATATGGAGCTCACTCTCGCTCGGGGGATTGTTCTCGACTCCGTTCTCAGCTCCGAATATACAACAGCAACGCCCAAGGTGGCCTTTCTCGGCATGCCGGGAAATCTGGACTTGAGTTGCAGAGTTTGCTGACAGCAGCAGGATGGAGAAATCTCAAGGAGGCCATTCGACTTCTGCTAGTCTTTCTAGCTGTTTTCCACCCACCCGGACGTTTTTGGTTGCATGATTGTATTTGTTTCAACCTTGGAGCAAATATTTTATTAAGAATGAAGGAATTGCTGTGCAAATTGCAGGACGGTTGTAACTTCGACTGGTCACTAAAATGAATGATTGTAAGTCGAGGATCATATGTATTGGAAACTTCCTGCATCATACAATATCTCCATGTTTCTTAGACTCTTGTTTAGAACCCAAATGATTGGAAAAGAGCCAGTCTGATATTGGTTGGATGAATAGGCAAAGTATAAAGCTCCCTGAGAAACAATTGGTGATAGTCACACAGCTTTTCTCTGCTTCTGTAAATTTAGCTGGAAACTAATAGCGTGATAGAGACGTTATAGTTTTAATATTTCCAACAATATTGGAAATTATGCAAAAGGAGATTGGGATTTCTGTTCATTGACAGAATAACTCTTGAAAAAGATAGCATGGTTATATGTGATGTTAGGGGGAAAGTAGCAGAAACAAAATAGTTTCAAAATGTGACAATCAGCTGGGAACTAGGAAAGAAACCTATCCATTAAACATTTCTCCAGATGTATGGCAGTTAAATTGTCTCTTGAAAATCTTGTAATGCCAATCACATTATCTGATTGCAGCCCATACATTGTTGTTTACCAGAGTATACAGAGATGCACATATACATAAATCTTCACAGAGGCAATACAAGGGAAGAACAAAAATATGCAGAAGTTATATGTTTTGAAATAATAGAAGTGATGTGTTCTATACCTGCCGCATCTATGCACCCAAAGTAATACCTAACTAGATTTTCATGAGCACAGAGAATGATACATTTTCATTAGGCATTCTTTCAGAGACACATGTTATTTCATTGAACAGAATAAAATACAGAAGCCTACAATGGTTACTACTGAAAAATGAAGCTGCAAGAATATCAGAAATAATGGTTTCTCTATTATTGTTTTAAGATATTTCCCTCTTAGTCTTCTTTTTAAAAAAAATCCTGACAGCATTTTAGTCCTTTTTGTCTTAAGATAGAATCAGAAGTGGTACCATGTTGCCCTGAAAATAAGACCTTGTCTTATATTTTTTTGAACCCTGAAATAAGTGCTTGGCCTTATTGCCATGCGCTCAAAAGCCCAATTGGGCTTATTATCAGGGGATGTCTTATTTTGGAGGAAACAGGATAGAAAAATGGAAAATGAAGAGGAAGTAAGGCACAAATATGTAATTTTCACAATTTTTATAAAATTCTGTATTATATTTCATGTAATCATCTCTTAATTCTAACTTAAATTTTGTATGTCTAGCATTATTCTGGATTGGAAGAAGCTGTGTTTCGAAACATTCAAGCATGTAAAGAACTTGCTCAGACAACACGCACAGCCTATGGCCCAAATGGTAAGATGTCAATTTTTTTAAAAAGTGTTTAATTTTCTATTTACCTAAATAGTTACATTACTAGTATTAAAAATTAACTGGGATTCTGTAAAGTTTAAAATTGTTTTCTTATTTCTCAACTGCACTTAATTTTATTACATGAATAATATTCAACGCATTCAGTGTATTGGACAGCTCAGGGAGCCTGAGTAGCATAGCAGCCTAATGCCTCCTATTAAGGCAGCATTTAACATCCAGCTGCCTGCAATTACTGCGAGTTCTAATGTCACCAGGCTCAAGGTTGACTCAGCCTTCCATCCTTTCTAAGGTGGGTAAAATGAGGACCCGGTTTGTGGGGGCAATAAGCTGATTTTGTATAAATATACAAAAGTATGAAGGCTATTGCTTAACGCATTGTAAGCCACCCTGAGTCTCCGGAGAAGGGCGGCATATAAATATAAATAAATAAAAAAAACCCCATAAAAACCCAAAACAAAAAACATCTAGAAAATTAATGTGTCTTTTGTTAATTACTTTATCAAATTGTCCTTAAATACTATTTTATATATTTTTGCTTGTTTTAGGGATGAACAAAATGGTTATTAATCATTTGGAAAAGCTTTTTGTTACTAATGATGCTGCTACCATTTTAAGAGAATTGCAGGTAACTTTATTGATACTCAAATTATCATTTACGATTACATTTTAATACATTCAATTGTACATTATTTCTTCATGAATTCATTTGCTAATGCAGAATTTTTGGGGGAGAGGTACATTTTTCTGTGAGAGATTCTGAAGTAATTAACACTAGAGAAGTGTGCTGGTAGTCTGTGAGAGTCTGAAATTACTCTCAATGAAAATTTGTAGTAATTAAACAATACTACAGATATATGCTGGTGGCCTGGAAAAGGCAAGTTACATAGCATTTTTGTCCCATAAAAGATTCAGGAATAGTAACTGATATCTTGAATATGTATTATTAAATACGTTTTTTGATTGATTTTAATTGGATTTTAATATGTGTTCAATTGTTTCTTCTAATATAAAATATTCAATAGGTTCAGCATCCTGCAGCAAAAATGATTGTCATGGCTTCTCATATGCAAGAACAAGAAGTTGGTGATGGGACAAATTTTGTTCTTGTGTTTGCTGGTGCTCTTCTTGAACATGCTGAAGAACTTCTAAGAATGGGACTTTCTGTTTCAGAGGTATGGACATTTTGTTAGATAGAATTACATTTGTTAGTTAAAATTGCATTTCCAAAAATATTCCATTTCTAGATCATACAAAAATTAGTCTGTTAAAGTTTATTACATATGAAATTTATTAAGTTTACTGGAATTAATTTCTAAATAAACAGGGATACGATTATTGCTTCTGTCTTATTTCTAGTAATTAATTTAAAAACTTATTTGAAAATAATACCTTCTAATGCTGCCCCATACAAAGTAGAGTACCACATACATTCGTAATGCATGTGGTGCTCTGACAGACTACAAGCTTTTAGGAATATTTATGTGCAGAATAAGCATTTGCCTATATTTAATTGTAGGTGATTGAAGGCTATGAAAAAGCTTGCAGGAAAGCATTGGAAATTCTGCCTGATCTTGTGTGCTGCTCTGCAAAAAATCTTCGGGATGTTGGAGAAGTGGCATCCTTGTTACAAACTTCAGTAATGAGTAAACAGTGTGGTAGTGAAAGCTTTCTAACACAGCTTATTGCTCAAGCATGTGGTAAGTAATTTTACTAGTGGTCTACTTAATATATTGCTGGTATGGATGAAATATTTTTTTTTACCATAAACAACCAATGGAAAATCATTTCCAATCTTGTCTTAACTCTAGGAATTCTGGTTTTTGAATGTTTAGTTTTCAGATAAGACATCTACCTCTGCATCATTAGATCTGCAATCTTCCATGTAATAGGAAGATAATACACCTTTCATATTAAAGCATATTTTCAATGAATCAATTTCCATACATTTATTTCAAATTAGCATATAATTTAAGATAGAAAAATAGAGATCTGAAAGCTAATAAACTTTACTAAAGTTATGTTTTTAATTCTTTCACAGTATCCATTTTTCCTGAATCGGGTCACTTCAATGTTGATAATATCAGAGTGTGCAAAATCTTAGTAAGTTGTGATATTTCTTTTTGGTAATACATACTGCAGATGTTCTTGAGACCCTTAATGTCTAAGTAATCACTTCACAGTCCTCATAGGCTAAAAGAAATAATAGCTGTTTATTAAATAGTTAGATCCAAATTTAAAATATTCTATATTACATTCGTGAATTTAATATAAAATACGGAGTGCACAGTAGGAGAACTGTGGGGAGCTAAATATATTGTTTCCAGCTTCTGGCAAGTTGCAGGAATACTTTGAGAAGTTTTAATCCTAAAACTCCCAATTTTAAGAAAAATGTTTCATTATCCAGTGTTGTTTTATTTATAAATTGTGATGTTATTAAAGTTATTAAAGTTGATGTCATACATTGGATAGGATATGAAAAACAGTTTCAGAATCTTCAGGAATTACTGTTCCTATCTTTAAAATATTTGGTATCAAAATTTTTGAAGCAGTGACAAATTGTATATTGAATGAATAATACATACATGACAGAAAAAGATAGTTCTAAATCAACAATCAATCTATATTTTGTATGGTTAAATGAGCCTAATTTGGAAAAAGGAACAGTTTAACGTATTTATTCCTAAATAAATATATTCATTTATTCAAAATGTTAGCATTAAAACATTGTTTTTAATATAATTGGTGTGATAGTTATTTGTATTGTTTTCAGGGTTCTGGTATTAATGCATCCACTGTATTGTATGGCATGGTATTTAAAAAAGAAACTGAAGGTGATGTTACTTCTGTTAAAGATGCTAAAATAGCCGTCTACTCTTGTCCTTTTGATGGAATGATAACAGAAACTAAGGTATGTTATGATTAACTTAGTGTAGTAATTTTTGAGCTTGACAGGAAAAGCTTCTGTAATAGTTTACAATTAGTAGCAGACAACATTTCTGGATCTCAAAGGACAACATAGAAAAGAGGAAAGCAAGAAAATTCAAGTAATAATTTAAATTCTGAGGCATATATAATAACCAGTTACATAAAGAAAGCATTGTTTTATTATGTGCTCCTATAGTGCCAGGAATAATTGGCCTTTGATTATTACCAATTGGAGTAGGAACGTTTTCATAGACTAAAGAGTTAAAGCAACAAACAGTGCCTCATTCAGTGACTGTTTGATAGTAATAATAAAAAACCATCATGATGGTGTTGAAAAATGAATATTAAGACCAATGCCCACATCTATGATTCATGATGTGACTGGGCAGCTTGACTATTTTATATCATTGGTCACATTTTCTGCATACTTTTTCTCTTATAAAATGTTAAGTTCACCACTAACCAACCAAAAATGGACCATTCTTAATTTAAGTAACAAAACAGATCCCGCTAACAATCTGTAGGGAAGAATCACTCTGTGATCTGTATCCTTGTGCCTACTATTCAATTACTTTGATAAATTCATCTCTAAGTTACATTAGCAAGGGAATGGATTAAGGGTGATTGCATGTTATTACAGCTGCTATTCATCTAGTATTTCTGGAATATTTTATTTCCTAGTTCTCTTTTGCAATCACTAAAACATTGAAAGGTAGCCCTTGATTTATGGCCACAATTGGGACAGAATTTGTCATAGCTTGGTGCAATTGTATATTTTATTAGCATTTTTACGGCATTCATTAAATAGATTTCACAGTTCTTAAGTGAATTTGGCTTGCCCAACTGACGTTGCTTGTTGGAAACTGGCTGGAAAGTTGCAAATTGTGATCATGTGACCACAGAAAGCTGCAAGCAGTTGTAAATGTGAACCTGCTTCCAAGAGCCAAAATTACAATTGTGACTACGGGAATAGTGCAAGGGCCATATCTTTGAAGAAAGATCATAAATCATCTTTTCTGAGGGCGTTGTAACTTTGAATTGTCATTAAATTAATGAGGACTATCTCTAATGAATTCTATCCGAGAACAGGAAATAAACGATTATTTTTGGTAAGGCAAACATTCAGCATACAGGTTTAATGAATACTAGGGAAAATGTTTTATTCTTGCAGGGCACAGTACTGATAAAAAATGCTGAAGAGCTGATGAATTTCAGCAAAGGAGAAGAGAACTTAATGGAGCTACAGGTCAAAGCTATTGCTGATGCTGGTGCAAATGTGATAGTTTCAGGTGGAAAAGTAGCAGACATGGCCCTACATTATGCAAACAAATACAACCTTATGTTAATCCGGTAAGATTTACTAAAATGAGAAATCTAAATTTTCCATTTAGTTAAAATAGCACACTTAAAAAATATCACATTGCCTTATGATTTCAAGTTACAATACAGATATGACTTAATTTCAAAAGCTAAGCTTTAATTTTTTAAATCACTTTATAACATAAATTAATGCAAAATCAAAGTAGAGAGTCATGACTGGGAAGAATCAAATGCTTTCTTCTGTACCACTTTCTTATTTTCCTCCTTAAAATGATATTTCCTATTCCTATTTGGAAATAAAGTTTGATGTCCATTTTCAATTAACTTGATATAAGGTTTTTTAAATAATTAAAATACAAATTATAAAGAAATACGCACACACTTGCAAAATGAACACTTATGATATATTATTCGGTGCTTAGTTTTCTTACTCTGAGTCATGTACATTTGGAAAACTTCGATTAATGTTACATAATATAGTGTGAAAAAAGTATTTCTGTATATCATGAGAATAGAATTTGAACATAGGAAGATGATGACATATGATGAGCATGATAGAAATCTGTTTCCTAAAATGAACATATATATTCCTGAAAAGTTTTATGTTGTAGTAAGAATTTTTAAATTATATTTTTTTTTCCTTTTTGAAATATTCATATATTTTAAAGGCTGAATTCCAAATGGGACCTCAGGAGATTATGTAAAACAGTTGGTGCTACAGCTCTGCCCAGACTGGTATGTAATTAGCACTAATGTCTATTTCTATTGTGATAATAATTCTCGACATAACCATATTTTTTCTTTACTCTCACAGACTCCACCTAATTTAGAAGAAATGGGCCACTGCAATAGTGTGTATTTATCAGAAATTGGAGAAACACAAGTTGTTGTGTTTAAACATGGTATTTTTCTTCGTTTTAGTGTACCAGATTTTTTTTGTCCTTAGAATTACATGTAGTCCTCTACTGTTAATACCTTACATAATACCTCTATTGTATTATCACCATAATTAAGGCTATAATTTACATTACTAAGCAAGATAATTGTTAAATGAATTGTGCTTATTTTATGATTTTTTTTGCTACTGTTTTTAAGCAAATCACTGTAGTTACTAAGTGAATATGGCTTCCCCCATTGATTTTGCTTCTCAGAAGCTAGCTGGGAAGGTCACAAATAGCAACCACATTAGGGTGCTACAACCATTGCAAATACATGATGGTTGCAGAGTATCTGAATTTTGATCAATTTACCATTGGGATACTGCATAAGTCATGTGAGGACTTGGTCTTAAGCCACTGTTTTCAGTGCTGTTGTAACTGGTCGCTAAATGAATGTTTGTAATTTGAGGACTACCTGTAATTACATATTTACGTTTGTAAAATAATGTTTCTTGAAACTTTTTTTTTCACAGAAAAGGAAGATGGAGCTATTTCAACAATAGTAATTCGTGGTTCCACAGACAACCTAATGGATGATGTAGAAAGAGCAATTGATGATGGTGTAAATACTTTCAAAGTACTCACTCGGGTGAGTAAAGCCTTGGGGATCTATAATTTGGGGTTATTATATAATGTGCATTTACAGAATTGTTAATATTTTTGCTATGTTGTATATAATTAGTTGACTCACTCAAAAAGTCAGTCATGTTGGAAGTGATCAATGCTGGCTGGACACTTATAAAGGATGACACAGGGATGACCACAGTGGATCTGAAGGAAATGGTGCAAGACAGGGGCATGGAGAGTGCTAATCCATAGAGTGTCCAAGGGTAGGACACAACTGAATGGTTGACAACAAGGATATAATTATATATTGATTGGCATATTATATTATGATTGGCATTCACACAATATGTTTATCTCATTTATATCAACTTTACATACTATTCTATTAAAATAATGCATTTATTGTGTTTTTAAAATGTTTTTAGAAATGAGTACTTCTTTGAAGTTTTCGTGTTTCAGTTTTCTTACTTGGCATTTCATACCAAGTATTTTACATTTTATTTTAATTTTTTAGGATAAGCGCCTTGTCCCAGGGGGTGGTGCAACTGAGATTGAATTGGCAAAACAGATAACGTCATATGGAGAGGTATGCTACAAACATATTTTTCAGTCAGATTTCTTTTGTAATTCATTGAAACTTAACAGCAACCCCCACCTCTGTTCAGACTTGCCCAGGTCTTGATCAGTATGCAATCAAGAAATTTGCGGAGGCATTTGAAGCTATTCCCCGAGCTCTAGCAGAAAATTCTGGAATTAAAGCAAATGAGCTTATTTCAAAACTATATGCAGTACATCAAGAAGGCAATAAAAATGTTGGATTTGATATTGAGGTAAGACTAGGTACAGATTCACAATAATGTAAAGTAGAAAATCTTAAATTGATTTCAATATTTTTCTAAACATATTAAAATATGGTGCCATTACATTCACAATACGTTTAATAGGCTATAGCATTTTTCATGGGTGGGTATGTATAGAGAATGGGAGCATTGGGTACATACATCATGTTGAGTGAACAAAAATAAAGTGATCTCTAATTATGAATATTTTATAACTAAAACAAGAGAGGCAAGTGACTGTATCACCCAAGTTATTTTTTTTTTAATTTTATTTATATGCCGCCCTTCTCCGGAGACTCAGGGTGGCTTACAATACGTTAAGCAATAGCCTTCATACTTTTGTATGTTTTATACAAAGTCAGCTTATTGCCCCCACAAACCGGGTCCTCATTTTACCCACCTTAGAAAGGATGGAAGGCTGAGTCAACCTTGAGCCTGGTGAGAATTGAACTCGCAGTAATTGCAGGCAGCTGGATGTTAAATGCTGCCTTAGTAGGAGGCATTAGCCTCCTCCACCACTCAGGCTCCTCCTGATGCTTCTTGGCATCAGTAATACATTCAAGTAATTTTGAGGCACCCCCATCTAGATCAGAGGCAGACTATGTATGTTTCTATGATCGTGCTATAATTCATTGTTTAACACAGAGATACAATTAAGCTTACAAATCTATAGTGCTAGTTCACCATTTAGGTGACACAGCAGATTTAGGGCCTGTAAATTAAGATGGGAGAAATAATAGTTTGTAATCAGACAAAGACAGTTAATCATTCTAACGTAATTTTAACAGGCTGAAGCTGCAGCTGTGAAAGATATGTTGGAAGCAGGGGTATTGGATACACATCTTGGAAAATACTGGGGTATCAAGCTGGCTACAAATGCTGCAGTAACAGTATTGAGAGTTGATCAGGTGAGTTGGCATTATAGTGTTTTCAGTTTTGTACAATATTGGAATACTATTCCAGAAGTCAATTTTAACATTAAATAAATTTACAAAAATGTATTTATACTTGGAGTCACACTTTTATAGTCTGCAGATGCCTGTTTGGACTATAGGTATTGACATACAAACAAAATAAGTGAATTCTTAGGTTCATAAGTATGACTTTTCAAATGAAACGTGTCAAAATGTATATGTGATATAAAATTTCTATAGATTATTGTGGCCAAAGCAGCAGGTGGTCCGAAAGCCCCTAAAGCATCAGAGCACTGGGATAAGGATGACTGGAAAGATGCTCCTGAGCAATAGTATACAGTAAGATATGGCCTCGTGTGTAATGTTGACAAGAGTGGAAACTGCATGAATGCATTTTACACTCTGCCTGAAATGGATGTTTTCTCCCATACTCGCATATGCCTACGCCACAGCACTAATAATCTGCTTGAAATGTTAAAATAAAGCATCTTACATTAAAACCCTCTTAAGAATATTGAATTGATAGCACTAAAAACATATGAGTTGATTGCCAAAAATGACCAAAGGATGTGTATTCACTTTGTGAAAGAAGTTTTTAACTATGGCCTGGTAGACTGAGTGGCAATATTATAACAGTCTACTTAAATATGTCTGGAAGAGTACCCTTGCTATTTAAATCTGTAAATACAGCTGTTATTGTTGAAGCTATTTTAATTTCCTGTTCTGTATGGATATAATTGTTCTGTATCACAAACACCATTGCATTTTAAAACAGTCTTGGTTGGGAACATCAGGTTTCAGACACAATTGGCCACGAAGAATTAGCTTTCACTTTACTATTACTTTCATGAAACGAGAAAATTGAATAACCTTTAACTGCTCCAAAGACACTAGTATGCATGCAAAATCAAATACTTACTTTTTGTGTTTTCAAAATGTATTGTCAGTCTATCATGACATAAAAGCCTGCATTTAAAGTATTAATAGATCTGCATATCTTTGTATTGGCAATTTGAAATATCTTAATTTCTTTTGTAGATTATCATGGCCAAACCAGCTGGTGGCCCTAAACCGCCATCAGGGAAAAAGGATTTGGATGATGACCAAAGTGACTGAAATAGTTAAGCACACGTAGACATTGCTATGTATCTTGTCAAATATGTTCAAATTACCTTTAAATTATGAAACTAATCTGTAATAGAAGTTACCTTGGAGCATTTCAATAAAAACAATTTCAGTAAACTGCCTTTTAGTCTGATTTAAAAGACATGGTTATTTAAAAGGTTGCCAGGTATACAAGTGTATCTTGTGTAGGACTTTATTTAGTACTGCTACTAAATAGTCCTACACAAAGTACTTGCTACTTATTTCAGTACTAGCCAGCTAGACATTGAAGAATACCCTGTTTTCCCCAAAATAAGACATGCCCTGATGATAAGCCCAATCGGGCTTTTGAGCGCATAGCAATAAGGCCAAGCACTTATTTCAGAATTCAAAAAAATATAAGACAGGATCTTATTTTTGGAGAAACACAGTAGAACTGTTCAAAGTGTTCAAAATAGATGTTTTTCAGTGCATAGGACCATAATGAGGAACCTATTTTTAACCTGTAGAAGCAGATGAATCTTTTGCGAGAAATATCTGCATGTGATCCAGGTACATCTTAAACAAGTACACAAAGCTGTAAAAATGTGGTTGCCTTAACAATTTGAAAATAAGTGCTTTGTACACATTTGTAGTCAAGGTGGTATTTTTACTGTTTTGCATAGCTCTAATAGTTAATCTTTTATTCAATACAAAATAATTATTGAATCTTTTGTTATGCACAAGACTTTTGGAAATAGCTGATTACATTATGTATTGCAGAAGATCAGAAAGTAGATTTAAACTGAATTTTTAATTTAAAAAATGGCAACTACAATATGAAGAAATGATTCCCATTATATTACAAGAAGTATGTCTGCTATATTTATATATGAGATAACATTTGTTTATTTTCTCATAATTAACCTTACAAACAGCCCATTTCCCTCACAGAGGCACTCTTGGTGTACAAATAAAATGTTAAAAAACTGATACAAAAATTAATAGAGGAAAAATAGTAAAATTTAACATGAAAAGATAATCAAGAGGTGGTGGTGGGGGGGAAACCTTCAGGGCATTAACCAGCTACAGCTACTGCTCTGTCAGGGCCAAGGGAGATAGACATTTTTGAAAGGCTGGGAGACGGGGACCATCTTTGCCTCGGGAAAGTGTTGCAAAATACTATATAGAGGTGAACAGTATTTTAGCTTTTTAAATAGGGTAGTCAAATATAATTTGACACTCCTGAATTGTGTTCTGCGGGCACCTCACCATAACTTGTGAAAATAAATTGACAGTAAACTTTCAAACTTTGTTAGCCCAATTTATCTCACAGTAATGATAGATGTCTACGTTACAGCATCTTTTTAGGATTTTCTTGAAAAATTGAGAATAATGATCTGAGTTTATGGATCAAGGAACATGCCCTCTATCATACTAATTCAGTGCATCAGATATTAACCAAACAATTACATATACATATATACGTACGTATGTATATATGTATTTAAAAGGAAGTTATGTTTAAATTCAGATTTACGAAATAAACTGAACATGATAAAAGTTTGGTGAAGCTTTCCTAGGTGGAATTTTTCCAGTTTACAATATTCTTTCATAGAAGAGAAGATACGCTTGTGACTTCAGGACCTTGGATATGGATACTGCTTGCACATGAGTGTCACTTACATGAAACCATTGTCTTCTGGGTGACTCAGATTCTGAAGCTGAAATTTTTAAAAAGGAAATTTTCCTTATTAGTTTTCAACTGGTTCATAGGAATTTAATCTCAAAGTATTTTTCCAGGGTAAATTCCTTCTACTTACTTGGTTGAATTTTGTCATTGACAAGATCAGAAAGTTGGCTGGTGGTACTTGTCTTCACATAAGCAGTATAATGACCAGATCTCATAGTCCCACTATGTTCCACGATACCATATAACGAGTACAATACTTCTGAAGTCCCCTCTCTTACATTCTGTAAAAGGAACATCAAGAGTAATGAAGTAGCCTTGTTGCTTGCCAGCAAAAAATAAAAAGTTGCACTTTAGTTTGTCCAAAGAGTCAACTGGGCTGCCTTTTTTTTTTTTTTGAAGAAGTCCAGTTGCCTCTTGAAAAAGCACCTTTGGATAACCATGACCTGTATGACAGAATCTCCACAAACATTTGCACTTTAGTTTCTTTAAAAGTCGTATATTTTAGTAAAAAAACATAAAAGCAAGCCTAGTATTGCTGAGCACGAAAGAATATTAAGCATATTCATTTTGAGATAAAGTAAAATCACATCATTGAAGTAAAAACAATTATAGGTAGGTAAGATACAAAGGTGAATAATATAATGAACATGAGTGATATACTTAAAAGGAAATAATTGATCCTGAACATACTAATTTTCAGATTTTGACAAAACGACTCAACAGAGATGAGGGTACCTAAATTGGAGAAATCTCAGTGGTAACACCATATTTGAAACAGAAAGAAAGTTCTAGTGAAGAGGTAGAACAGAACAGATAAGGAGTACAGAAAAATACATATTGTATAAGATTACCTGAACAGAGGGAGGAAAAGGCCAAAAAAATGTGCTAGATCTTAAACAGAAACGATGAAAAACATTTAGGTATTTACCACCTTTTTTTTTAATAAGTAGTTCAAGTTGCCACTCCTTCCTACTTTCCCCAAAACAACAACTCAGAGGTGGATTGGGCTGAGTAACTAACTCAATCATCTAGCCAGCTTTTATGCTTAAAGTGGGGCTAGATCTTGCAGTCTCCTGATTTCCGGTCTATTGCCTTAACTATTTGATGAAATTATTTATTTGTATACTGCTTTTATTATTTTTACAAATACAAATGATGAACATATCTAAGACACCTTCCTTCTTCCCTTTTGCCCATAATAACCCTGTGAGATGGGTTGGGCTGAAAAAGAATGACTGACCCAAAGTGGGTCTGCTGCTTTCTAGCCTACTGCCTTAACTATTGGACCAAACTGGCTCTAACTGAAGTCAGAATCACATACATTTAGGCAAAAGACCAATCAAAATTGTCAAGAGTGACGTTAAATTTTTTTAGAAATAAAAGCAAGGAAGTCTTTTAATCTGACGCCACAATTTTTACTAGTTCTGGAAGTCAGCCTAAAGTTACAATTCCATGTAAGGATCAGACACTTTTGATCAAATCAGTTTGCATACAACTATACTCCTCTGAGGAATCAGAACATCTTGAACTTCAAAGAAAACCTCTGCCTGCCTTCCTCCTTTCTGACATATAGTCAAGGGAACGTTGTATATCAGTCTCCTAAACAAATGCTAAACAGGACTTATCCCACTCAGCTGCTTCATTCAAAGGCTGTGCTTTGTTAACCGCTGTGAACTGTAACGTGTAATATATCTGTCAAATTAGTAATGGAAATAACATAAGTACTTCATTATTTACCTTGCACTTAATTGAGCAGAAAGGAGCCAAATCCATAACTTCAGGAAACGATATGTGCTTGTTTACTTTTTGGAGATTATATCCAGCCTTGAAAAGAACCAGAAAATGCAAAGTAAGACCAAAACTCAGCAATAAGCTTATATAGTCCAGAGGGTAACTCCCAGTTTTTCCAGCCTATATTGATAATGTTAAGGCTCTGTGGAATTTGTAATCCCAAGCACCGGGAGATCACTCAACTGTCTACCCAATGTAAAACTACAGAAGCAAATATCCTAGAAAATTAGGAAAAGAACCCACCCTATTCTTAACGGGAAAAGGTCTAGTAATAAATTTAAGTTATTTTAAGGCTCAAATGTCATATGGCAATAAATAAGAATGTCCAATATATTGCTTCTCTTAATCACTTCCTACAAGTTGTAATAAACTAAGATAGTTGAACTTAAGTCATTAATTATACCTGTTGAAATCTTTTTAAATGAAGGGTTAAAATTGGAGGAGCGAGAGAAATAAGCATTTGTTTTTTGGCATTAGTGTATATATATTTCTTGGCATCTAGAGAAAAAAAGGAAAAACAAATCATGACTTAATAAATATTCAATAACATTACCTCTTATGCAATTGTTTATATTTACTATGTATATGAGATCTTATAATTTTGAATTTCCAGCATTATACACCTGAACATTAAGCCTCAATTATTTCTATGGGAAGGAAAAAGCAAATGCTCATGTTTTACAAAATCCAGAGAAAACTTACTAAGACTAAATCATTTGCTAAGTTTCTGGAAACTGTATTTATGCCATTTTCTTTTTACGTTTATGGTAATTTAGGATTTTGCTAATAATTTCAAAATAGATTCAAAATAGTATGTAAATATTTTCATACCTTACAATAAATCAAGATATATTATTAGGCATAGTTCTGAAAGCCAAAAGCCATCTTTGATTTCTTCAATTATTACTCTCCTCCTTAAATTTAAATATATTTCTCAGAGAAATTTGCTTAGGTTCTAGGTTTTTTTGCTTCATTATACAGATACAGGGCATACAAAATTCAAAAATATTGTGCCCCTATAATTCAAAAAACAAAAAGATATATATCCTCATAGAATTAGCAATTCTACCTGTGCTGCTGGGAGTCCACTTATTCCAACTAAAGAATGAAACATATCATCATAAATATTTAAACAATGAATTCCACTCAGTCTTGCCATACAGTCCCTCGGGGTTTTCAAAGTTATATTCAAATCATATTCAACATATATTCACTTCAAACCGGCAATTTGTTTTTCTTTAGGGATACTTATGACAATGAGACAATAACTTTTTATCCCTTTATAAAATGGTCATACATATAATACCGTCTTATTTTCTTTTGACCCCACCCCCCAAAAATGGCTAGGCCTTCTTTTTGGAGGGTTCTAATTACTGACTCACCTCGTGGCGGTGGCACTGACAGCCCCATCCCCATCCTAGCTTATTTTTTTACCTGTGCCTTGCACACCCCCTGCACCCCGGGATGGGCAGGGTCTTAATTAGGGCTAATTTTGTGGGTAGGGCTTAATTTGATTGCATATGCTCAAAAATGTAATAGGGCTTTTCAAGGTGGGTCATCTTTTTGGAGAAACATGATACTTCCTATATAGTTCCATTAAAACAAGAAATTGTTCTTATCTCTTGATAAATTCAGTATTGAATTTTGAATAATTCAATAAATTGATTAAAAAACAATTTTAACATACTTATTTTATTAGTCTTGATTCCACAAAGTTGATTCCGTGTGCACACTTCGCATAGCAATTTGTTGTTCTCACAAAGTTTCTCAATATGAGTAAACTGATTCAAGCAATGAAGAATTGAATTTTCTTCTATGTTTATAGTATTGCTGTCTGCAAGACTACAAAATGCCGTTTCTGGATCTTCATTTACTACTTCATATGTTTGTGTTTCAAAACCATAAAATTCATGCAAACTATCTGTATCGTCACTCGGCTCTTCCTCCTCCAGGAATAATTTGCTGAAGTCACTGATAATGTCGTCATCTTCTTCATCCTTATCTCCCTTAAGATGCAAATCATCAAACTTATTGACACACTCTGTAGCGGGAACAAGCTCTTTTACAGAAACATCCAAATTGACTTCATTATTTGCCTCTTGATTGCAACTGTCTGCATTTTCATCATGTTTTTCTGTGATCTGTACTTGAACTATACTTTCTGGCTCATCTACACATTTTTTATCCACACAATGTTCTTCACATGTGTTTAATGACTCTTCCTCTTCTGGTTTCAGACACCTTATGTCAGAGTTACTTTCTATTGTTTGTTTATTGCAATCATGATCAGCTTCAGTTTTTCCAGCAACATCACTATCTGTTAGATGAATAACTTTCTCCTGAAATTTCTGCTGATGGCGTTGGTTCTGACAAATAAAATACATAAAAAAGCATTTCAAAAGAATAGTTAACCATAATGAATGCTGAAGATATATGAGCACTATTATTGTCTTTAAAATTGGAATAAATTGAACTAATGTATGAATTATAAAGAGAATTAACATATGAGTTACAAGCAAATTTAAAATTTAACACAGTCTGATGTTAATATGAATAAACAGTAAGCTTTGGATATCATTTTTATATTTGCATATTTCAAGTGGACTTCAAATTTCTCAGCAAAGCTATAACACATACTGTATATAAATGACATTCAAATATGAATTTGTCACTTTAGTTAATATCCAAATTAGAATATATCCAAGGAAAATGCTAAGCAACACTTCAGTTCCATTTACAAACCATCTTTAAGGCGTGGTTTTATACTTTCCTATCCTCACGATTACTAACCTTTGCTTGCTTTCTGGCCATTTTTTTTGTCTTTTTCTGTAGATGCTTACTTGTAACAGGAATTTCATCTCTTTCTTTCACGTAACATTCATTTTCTATGTTTTCTTCACAAATGTCAATTTCTTTTTCCTGTAATTTTTTAACATTATTTTTCTTGCCATTCTTAAAAAAAGATAATTATAGATAGGTTAGAGAGGATACAAAGCCAATTCTACCATATATTTTATTATAGATTTCTGGCTGTTATTAAAAGAAATATGGAAAAAATAGCCAATATTCTTGTGATTATTGCTCAGTGTGGCTTGAGTTTTCTTTAATCCATCAAAATCTACACACAAAAGACATGCCTACTTTTTTTTATCAGTTTTACAAAAACTTTTTATCCATTAATGAAAATATGCATTGAATATCAAAGTTTGGGAATTCCTCTTACAGCAGTTACTGTAGCAGGAGAAAACAGAAAACAACTTCTGAAGTTTGAAGAGTCTCAAATTAGTTGAGGCACAAAGTTTTTTCTTTAGTTGAAAGAAAAAGTCAGCAGCTACTCTTTATGAACTTTAAGAATTGCAGAATATTCTTCAAGTTAATGAAATCTTAAAATATTTGTTGCCATGTGTTTTTCTCAAGGAGTTCATTTATAATATCACATTGGCTACTGCACTTGACTATTTCATATGCAGAAAATTGGTCATTTCCCTATGCTTTCAGTATCTTGGTAACAAACCCTGAATTTCATCATCTAAAAGTAAACATTTTACTTACCTGATCATTTAAGACGGGGAGTGACAAATCAAGAAATGGTTCATGTACCAAAGAAACCTGAAACGAACATTTTATCCTTTACAAAAGGAAAAAAAATGTGTATAATGCCTCCAGAGACTAGAATATATATAACGGGGTATATAAAAACATAATTTCACTTTACATATAGTTTAATAATTTGAAAATATGCATTTGCACTCTTTTGAAATAGACTATACTATATTTGTATGTTTTATCTTACTTTGTTTTGCTCCTGTTAGTCATGGGAAAGTCCTACATAGCAACTACTATAGCTTCTAAGCTTTTTAAAATTGTGCCTGGGAAGAACTTTATGAGACTGATATATTTATGATTTGCATTATTTGTGTTGAATAAGCCAAGATTGCCTAGATTCACACAAACATTGTTTAGTCTTTATTAACCCAATCACAACAAGTCACTTTACAGTGTAGCACAATGTTGAACCCTGTCAGAAGAAGATAATTTGAAAAAATCCCTCATAGTGACATTAGCTAATATTACTGCCCCCCCAAATTTATATACACATAAATGCATGCATGCATACATATATACATATATATAAAACTTACTGTTTGGCACTCTTCACACACGATTGTACTTGTTAATTCTCCACCAAAAATGCGGTCCACAAAACTATGCATTAGCTTTTTCTTTTCATATTCTAAAATAAAAGACAAGATACCAACAATATACATTTTAATCTTCATTTAACCAATGATTACGCTGCTACACTGGTAGAAAAAAATGTATATTTTAGTATAGATGTGTATCTATACAGAAAAGAGAACGTAAGAATTTTATATTTGAAAAAATGAACAGAGTAAATAGCTTCTAATAGTATTTTCTTCTCAATTTGTGCCCTAAAACGTATTGGTTTACAATATCTTTGCTATAGTTCAGGTGGTTGAGGTTGGCGAGGGGCATTATGTTGGCGGGGGATCCTCCACCATGGCTTTTTAAGATCAAGAGGGTTTATCCGTAAGAACTTCTGCAGATTAATTCCACCCCTCACCTCAGGGGTGAGGTTCTCCTTATTGACATAATTGGAGACTAAAACTGCAAATGGAGCTGAAGACCTTAGGTGGAGAAGGAGGGTTAAAAAGGCGGACAGAATGGTGGTTTTCCCTGCCACCTGGGACAATCCTCCCTCCCCCCACCCCTTTCAAGTGACTTACAGGCGGAAGGGCGGACACTGTACCCTTGATGGAGATGTCCCCCCCTCCCGCCTGTTTTCCATCTGCCTTTGTAAGACACTCCTGATTGACATCAACGTGGATCTTCTTATTTCCGGAGTTTTAGGACCTGGCTTTGTTTTTCATCCTGCTTCCTGGCTGTACGGAAAACAAGGCAGTTACGGGAGGATTGATGGAGCCGGTTCCATACTATGTTCGCCACTGATGGGATGTTTCATCTTTTCAGGGCCAATAGGGCCAAACCACTGTGAGAGGGCAGTTTTGGACTTTCCAACTTGCCTTGACCAGTATGGCCGACCGCCGTGAGAGGGTGGTCTGGATATTTCCCCAGTTGGACAGAATGTGAGGACTCCTGCCCACTACCGTGATAGGGTAGTGGTGATTCTTCCGGTTTAACTTAGCCTTATTTCCTGGACGTTTGAGACTATCATTATGGACCCCTAGGCCACATCTAGGCCATATCTGTACTACCATACCACTCCAGTGTTTTCGAATGTATTCTAGGTCTAATCTTCTTGCCCTGCAGGACTCACCCCTCTCGCAAGCTTGGCCATCTATGTTATCGAGGGCCCACCTTAATGATGGGTTTTGGGACCCCGAGAGGTGGCATGTTGCAAAAAGGGGATTGAGGGGTTTTTTGAGGACATTTTTAAATAGATTTTTAAGGGGTTCTGGGGGTGGGAAGGTTATGTGGGTTTGGGGGACAACCCATGGGGGAAAGGGACAGGCTCGGCAGTCAATGGTGCCAGGGGGTTATGGACTCTGGGGGTAAGAGGGCTATTAGAATGCCCTCTGTTGAGGGCTTTTCTATTAATACGCTGAGTGGGAGAGACAGGTATGGTGGGAGCAGGGGGCCGCATCGTGTGGTGGGGGCATGCACTTGCTATCTTTGAGCGATTGCATGCCCCGGTCCCCTTAGCTCTTCCCGTTCCCCAGGTTGTTCAGAATCTCAGGGCCCGAGTCTCCAGCTGTTGTTATGTAATGCCAGGTCCGTAGTAAATAAGGCCCCCCTCATTTGTGATCTTATTCAGGAGGGGGAGCGGACCTGGCAGGTATTACGGAGACCTGGTTGGGCCATGAGGGGGGGTTTCCCCTCGTGGATATGTGCCCACCAGGTTTCCGTGCATTTCATCAACTGAGAGCTCAGGGCAGGGGCGGAGCGGTCATTTTAAAGGAAGGTCTCGATCCGAGGGAGACCACTGTACCTCAGATAGCTGGATGTGAGTCCCTTTTTGTAAAGTGGGGTCGTGGGGTCGTGGGGTGCAGATGGGTTTGTTGATCACATACCTGGCTCCCTGCCACGTGGCAACGACCCTGCCCAAGCTCCTCAATGTCATAGCCGAGGTGGCGGTTGATACCCCCAGACTTTTGGTCATGGGGGATTTTAACCTGCCATCTATCAGTGAAACGTCTGAGGTAGCTCGGGAATTCATGGCTTCCATGACAGCCATGGACCTCACTCAAGTAATTCATGGCCCTACTCACATAGGTGGACACATTCTGGACTTAGTTTTTATCTCTGGTCAGTGACTGAGTGGCCTTGATACAGGGGAAATTGGTATTGAACCCTTGTCATGGTCTGACCACTCGCTCCTTCGACTTGACTTTCTGACCGCCGCACCCCATCACAGGGAGGCGGAGCTGACCAGGTGGTTCCGCCCCAGACACATGATGGATCCTGATAGGTTCCAGATGGAGCTTGGGCCATTTCCTGAGACTCTGGCTCACGGCTCGGCTGAAGACCTGGTGGCTGCCTGGGATAGCGCGGCTGCCGGGGCTTTGGACCGTGTCGTGCCTTTGCGGCCTCTGACCCGGCACCGAACTCACTTAGCTCCTTGGTTCTCTGAGGAACTGAGGGAGATGAAGTGCCGGAAAAGATGCCTAGAGAGCGGTTGGAGGGCCAGCCGGTCCAAATCTGACCTGACACTGGTAAGGTCTCATATTAAGACCTACCTAGTGGCGATAAAAGCGTCGAAATCTAGCTATTTTGCCACTCTTATCGCGTCATCAGAAAATCGCCCAGCCGCCCTTTTAGGGTGACCCGATCCCTTCTCCATCTGGGAGCGCGGGATGACCCCTTGCAGGTCCCAAGCTGAGGATTTTGTACAGTATCTGCATGATAAAATAACTCAGATTCAGGAAGACTTGGCCGCTGACTAGGTTAGTTCAGACGAGATGACTGAGGCAGGCCTTGAGAGTGTTATCTGGGAGTTTGATCCTGTGGCTCCCGAGGACATGGACAGGATTTTGGGACGGCTGAACGCGACCACATGTTTATTGGACCCGTGTCCCTCCTGGTTAGTGCTGGCTTCCCGGGAGGTTACATGAGGCTGGTTCCAGGGGATTACTAACGTTTCTTTGAGTGAGGGTGTCCTGCCGGCCGCCTTGAAAGAGGTGGTGGTGAGGCCCCTCCTCAAGAAGCCTTCCATGGATCCAGCTGTTTTGGCTAACTATCGTCCAGTCTCCAACCTTCGTTTTATTACGAAGGTTGTTGAAAGTGTGGTGGCGCAACAGCTTCCCCAGTACCTGGATGAAGCTGTCTATTTAGTTCCGCTCCAGTCCAGTTTCAGGCCTGGGTACAGTACGGATATGGCATTGGTCGCGTTGGTGGATGATCTCTGGAGGGCTCGGGGTAGGGGTTATTCCTCTATCCTGGTCCTGTTAGATCTCTCAGCGGCTTTTGATACCATCAACCATGGTAGCATGTTGCGCCGGCTGGAGGGATTGGGGGTGGGGGGGCACCGTTTTACGGTGGTTCTCCTATCTCTCTGACCGGTTGCAATCTGTGTTGACAGGGGGGCAGCAGTCGACCCCGAGGCACCTTGTTTGTGGGGTGCCACAAGGGTCGGTCCTCTCGCCCCTCCTGTTCAACATTTATGTGAAGCCACTGGGTGAGATCATCCATGGTTTTGGGGTGGAGTTCCATCAATATGCTGATGATACTCAGCTGTACATCTCCACCCGAGATCATCCCAACGATGCCTTGGAAGTGATGTCCCAGTGCCTGGAGGCCATGCGGGTCTGGATGGGGAGAAACAGGCTTCAACTCAACCCTTCCAAGACTGAGTGGCTGTGGTTGCCGGCGTCCTGGTATAGCCAGCTGGCGCCATCGCTGGTTATTGGGGGTGAATCACTGGCCCCCATGGAAAGGGCCCGCAACTTAGGCGTCTTCCTGGACGCACAGCTGTCTTTAGAAGAGCATATGATGGCCGTGGCCAGGGGGGCCTTCTATCAGGTTCACCTGATACGCGAGTTGCGCCCATTTCTAGATTGTGACTCCTTACGCATGGTCACTTAAGCACTCGTCACTTCTCGCCTGGACTATTGTAACGCTCTCTACATGGGGCTCCCCTTGGGGTGCACCCGGAGGCTCCAACTGGTGCAGAATGCAGCCGCGCGGGGGATTATGGGAGCGACGAAGCACTCCCATGTGACTCCTCTCCTGCGTGAGCTGCATTGGCTTCCAGTGGACTTCCGGGTGCGCTTCAAAGTGTTGATGATCACCTTTAAAGCACTCCATGGCTTAGGGCCGGGGTACTTACGGGACCACCTTCTGCCACCAATTGCCTCCCACTGCCAGTTCGCTCCCACAGAGGGCCTCCTCAGGGTGTCGTCAGCCAGATAATGTTGGCTGGCGACCCCCAGGGGGAGAACCTTCTCTGTGGTGGAACTTACCTTCTGGAACGATCTACCCCCAGAGATATGAGTGATCCCAGACCTCCAGACTTTTTGTCGGGCCCTTAAAATCTATTTCTTTCAGTTAACCGGGCTGGCCTGATTTTACGTTGGGTTTAAAATTGATACTGATTTTAATTGAATGTTTTAAATTATGGGCCAAACTTTATTTAATTATTTTAAAATTATTTTAGCTTTTGTGTTCAAATGTTTTATTTTGGCTGTTCACTGCCCTGAGTCCGAAAGGAGAAGGGCGGTATAAAAATCCAATAAATAATAATAATAATAATAATAATAATAATAATAATAATATTGCCAAGTCATAAAAGCCTATAGTCCAACATATCGGTAGGATGCCCCTATATTCCTGTTTTCCCTGTCTCCAGGGATACTTCAGAGAGTACAACGATTTGGTTATATCCAAAGAATTATTTTTTTCAAAAGCAGAGTAGCTATTTTTGAAAATCTTTTCAATGTTTTATGCGATATTCAGGCTGTTGCTTAAGAAAAGCAACAAAACCTAGAATTAGTGTGAGGAAATCTAGAGATCTGATTAGCTTAAGATAATCAAATACAGGTAGTGCTCATTTACCAATTGCCTCATTCAACGACTTTTTCAAGTTACCACAGTGCTGTCCCCATCATCTGATCACCATTACAATCAGTACTGTTGTTGTTGTTTTTCTTGCCTTCCCCTTGAAGAACAGAGAGGCATACAATGGAGAATAAGCCTAGCTAGCTCATGGCTGCCAATGCTAGTGCACTGCTTTTGATGTGTGTCCCGCATTTTGTATGCCTGGGTCCTCTCTCATAATCCCTTTCACACTGGAAGGGCAGGGAAGTGATTAGGAAGCCAACAAAAGCTGAAGGTGTGAAACCGATTAGTCTTGTTAGTTTCAGTCTCACCATTCCTGGGGTGAACATTCCAAAAGGCAGTGGAGTATGAAAAGGAAAGTATAGTCATAGTCAGAGATTTCCCACTTAGTAACCACTTTGCTTAGTGACAGACTTGCCAGTGCCAACTATGGGGCTAAAAGTCTACTTGTATACATATATACAAGCTTCATTTGCTATTTAATCAAATGAAACAAACAAAAAACATATGTAACAAAAATTGACCAACTTCATATTGTAGATCAATTAACTTTGCAACTTTATGTCTTCCTTGCAGACATTAAGTTGAAGGGAAGAATTCAAAATTTGCAAGTATACCAACACATAACATAAATGCTAAAATCAAATCAGATAATTTACAGATAGGTGCATATGGAAGCTGAATGTAACAAAGTTTTGCTGGGAGAGCAGTCTAACCCTAAATTATGCTAGCTGAGTATTAACTAATAGAACTTTTTACATTATTATACTACTATTTAAATGAATATCAATTTTTAAAATAACTCTCATTCAAGGAAAGACAGATTCACTTCATCCACAAAAGTGAAAGATTCCACTTAAAATATGCAAATAGTGATAAGATAGGGCTCACTTACCTTTAACCTCTTTTTTCAACTCTTCGTTTTCTTTATCAGAATTATTCAGTGCCTTAAAAATTGCAGCACTTGTTCTCTAGAAATAAATATAATGAACTATTTTTAGTTCAACAATTGTATTTCTCGAAGAGAAATACTATTCATAGATAAGTTTATTACTCAATAGAAAATATTAGCTTTAGTATTAGCGTGCATCTGCAACTCTGTAAAATAAACAAAAATGGTATTCCACATTTTCTACTTTGTACTTGTAACAAATTTGAAGGGTTCTCCAATTCTCTGAGGAAGATTTAAAGGAGCTGGATGGGGAATGAAAATGAGATAGCCTGAGTAAAAAGTCATCAAAATAATTTCTCATATTTTTGTACAAACCAGATTTTGGTGGATTAAATAACTTTCTTATGGTTAGAGGCCCAATGGCTTATGGTAGTCTTTCTTGGGAATGATGAAGGGAATATTCCATTAAATTTAGAGTATTGATCATTTTGTACATAAACATTCAATAAGCATTTTTCTTCATTAGAATGACAAAAATTGTGCACGTTTAGTTAACATGAATCACAGATCTACTGTCCACTAAATATATACAAGATTGATGCCCAGCTCATATCCATTTTTTAAAGAAGACTTCAGTTACTTAATATATAGATTTTGTCAAAAATAATCGACAGTTTCATTCTCATTAATCTTTTTTGTAAATAAAGAAGAATGTGTCTTTCAGGATAAAATTACAATAATGATTCATCATGAAATATTTACTTGGATTTCTTCAGTCCTCATCCCATCCAACAGATATCTAAGCAACTCTTGGCTGTCCTGCTGCTGATATCCTTTGAATCGTGTTGCTCTATTGTAAAATATGCACAGATACAGATTAAGGAAAGTGCAAATCGCACATGAACTTAATATTTCCAGACAATGGAGGGTAGGATTGTAAATCAGAAGGTGTTATAAGAACAAATATTGTTGAAATTATGAAACAGATTATTTCATTGTGCTATTCCTGATATAATCTGACAGTCAGAAAAGTATTGCTTGGAGATTCACAATATAATTTTATGCATATCTTTCTAAAATGCTGCATTAATTCTTATTAAATGCATACAATACAAACGCCTTTATATATTTATAAGTAAATTGTCATCTTGAAATTGTCTGAAAAAGGTGTATACACACACACACACATATAAACTGATAACTTTACTTTAATATTTAACTGATCAGTTAAAGTTATAACAATTTAAATAAATTAGCATATTATCAAAATAATATAATACAGTTACGACAAGACATTGAGTATAATGTAAATATAATAAATTCTACATACATATATCTCTCTTAAATGGACATGCTTGCTTAATATGTAATACTTTTCCAAAATTTAAGGTCCCAGTCCATTCTTATGATTGGATAAGATGATGTTGAATTAGATTAAAATATTGGTTTAAGCCAATTGTATGTATGTATGTATGTATGTATATGTATATATATATATATATATATATATATATATATATATATATATATAACACAATCTGCTAACTTTTGATCTTATCCAAATTTTTCTCTCTAATTAGGATCTGCTCTAACAAATGATAAATATATAAATGTATAAATAAAAAATGTAAATATAAATAAAAAATGTAAATACTAGTTTTGTATTCTGATCAGTTTAAAATTAAATAGCTCCAAAATTACAGAAAATGTATCTGCTTAAACAGTATTTTTACAATTTTATAAATACAGTACTCACTTTTTACAAATCTGAGAGAAAAGTTCTCTAGGGGTCACAGATCCTTTTTTTGTCTCTTGCATTTCTGCCAGAAACTGGCACATTGCTAGGGTTAGAGGTCTTGGAGGATCAAGTATTACTACCAAAGGTTCCTAAAGACAATATAAAAAGTCTATTATAAATTCATACATATTTTATGCATTCATTTATGCTGCTTTTATTTGGGGTTTATATATTTATATTTAGGGTTTGGTGCAGGGGTGAAATCCAGCAGGTTCTGACAGGTTCTGGAGAACTGGTAGTGGAAATTTTGAGTAGTTCGGAGAACCGGAAAATGCCACCTCTGGCTGGCCCCACTGTACATGATATAGGGCCTGATTATTTGAGAGATTCCTATCTCCCATAGTGTCTGTGTGGCCATTTCAATATTGCAGCGTTGACATTCTTGAGGTTCCTTTGATTAAACAATGTCATCTATTGATCTTGTGGAAGTGCACCTTCGCTGTAGCAGCAGAGAAGCAGCAGAGAATGAGGTTCTCTGAGAACTAGATGCCCCCCGCTCCTACAGTTCAGAACAGTGAAGACCTGGCTTTTAACCTAGGCCTTTGGTGAGAGAGAGTGAGAACGCTTGCTTCATTCCATCTGATGTGTCCATTTACCATACTTTACTAATTTTGTCATAATTCCTTTGATTGTTGTGAGTCTCCCAAAGTTATTGGGAATTGTGTGGGTATAAATTTGATAAATTATTATTGTTTCTTCTGATGTGAGCTGAAAAAGCCAATCTGACTCTCCAAAGCAAAAGAGGCATACATTTTTGTAGGAATAATGGGCTGAACACCAAAAAGGATTAAGAAAAACTCCAAGATCTTTCCTCATTTACACAGGATTCTCTTTATGATTATCAAGTATCTTAATGTTTAAGTTAACTCAGTTTAACTTAACTTTCTGGTACAATTTAAAGTACTGTACTGGCTTGATATTACAACTTTGTGTCAAAAAAAATAAAGCATATGCAGTTACATGTGTTATAGCACTGTACCATTTCTCTTCCCATCACTAAGAACTTAATGTTTTTGACAGGCAAAGAGATAAATTATAGTTAGCTTTGCCTAAAAAGGAAAAGCCAGCTTCAAAAAGCCAACTTCAGGGCTCTTGACTTAAGCATAATAAAAAGATCCTGTTATTCAACATTTTTAGTCTCTCCTCAGCCATTTCAAAGAATGAATGAGAGACATTAGTCTTTGTGCACATAAACAATGCAATTTAGTAAGGTGCTTGAGTAAGATCAAAGAATAAACACCCTGATTATTTTCTGTCTTTAAAAACTATCTATGAAATAACAGCAACATTTGCTTAGTGAATTTAAATATATCCATACCGTTATTGAGAATTCTGGTGGTTTAAGTGTAATTGTTGAATCAGACATTTTTACTTCTTTCAGCAACTCTCTCAGAACTGATGTTTGTGATAGATTCTATGAGAAAAAAGTGAATTGTTTGCAAATTGAAAAACTCAAAAGATATATATCTTTTATTTATGTTCAAAAGGCTATGACACTATAATTTATTATGTAAATTTAATAGAATTGGCTGTAAAAATGTCTTGTTCACCATAATTTTTTCACATTGCTTTTACAAATGATTCTATTGGTAGTCCTTGACTTATGACTCTCAAGGGTTGCTTTATGACTATTGAAAATTACAGCAGCCACAGAATAGGTGCTTTACGGTAAATATCATAAATATCCTAAGCATGTCTGCATGTTAATTGGATCAGCTTTATGACCAGTCGCTGTGTTCTGTGGACACATGGCTGCAATTTCCCCCGTTTTTAGCTGGCTTCCAGCAAAAAAACCTACCCATTGAATGGGGTGGTTTAATGTCCATGGTGTTCACTTAATGACTCCAGCAAAAAAAAAAAAAAAGCTGGAAAATTAATTCCGGACATAGGGGTGCCTTAACTTACAACCATAACAACTTATGACTAGATTTTAATGTAATATAATTCAATGTACCTGTAATAGCATTTAAATAAAATTGAAGTAACATTTTGTGACAAGACTTAATGAGACATACAAATTATCAGGTTTTATATATAAAATAGGATACACATTTAAAATAGAATTAAAATGAAAGATGACCCAGTAAACATTACATGTTGTTTCTCAAACCTCTATAAATTTATGAACACCCACCATTCTTAACACACACAAATAAAGCACTCCCAAGTGCTGATATTAAAAGGGCTCCCAAAATTAAAATTGAAAAGAATCTGAATGCAATTTTACAAGATAAGGATTTCCACATCAAAATTAGTAAAAAACAAAGCTAGTAAGTAGCAATACCTTACGATTGTGCTTTTTCCAATACAATTGTAAGGTATGACACAATAAAGTTCTGAGAAGTTGATTAATTTATATCACACCTGCAAAACTGCATTAAAAAAACATGTATTTCCTAGGTTGCTAAGACCTTTCACCGTCATTTCTGAATTGCCATTTAATTGATTTTTATTGTCTTTGAACAAGATTTCCTTCTTCTCCTTCTCTTCCTCATTTTTGTGGTCTTTAAGTTTTTTGTTTTCCAAAGGTTTTTCTTCATTTTTAGAAGCTAAAAAATATTTTTTTAAAAATACAATAAATAAAAAGCAATAAAAATTGTTCAGCATCTCAAGGATAAAAAAGAGCAATTGCAAATGTTATTTAAAGCAAAAACAAGTACTATAAAACATAATTTCACCAAGTTATCCCTCAAACAATTGATTTATTGGTAAAATAGGCTAAGTCATTGGATTCATACATAGCTAATCAAAGCTAATACATTTAACTTTCAGCTGTAGAGCTAATACAGAAAAAACAGACTCTTTAAATAAGTCCATCAAGTTTCAATTAGCAGTACCATCCTAAGAATTTTTAGTCATTTTAAAATATTTAGTATAATACTGTAATACTGTATGAATTTTTACTACAGACTTTGCCCTATAGCATTATGAATAAGTGATAGTAAAGACGGACATTTCCTGCATGCTAGTAAAAACTGACTAGTAAAAATCTGATCTCCCAATTATGCTATTTAAAAAGAATGTATGTCAAACACTTATAGTCTGTCCCATTGTTTTAAAAATCTGGGTCAGAGAATGGAATGTAAAAGAAGAGAATTGTAGTATTTACAGTAATTATTTGTCAAATTTATATGACTGCGTATCTCACACAAAGTGACTATGGATGGTGTAGAATAAAACCAGCAATTGAAACACTCTACAAAACATAAACATAGATTAAAACAAGACCACGAGAGAGAAAATAATACACATAAGCCAATATTACAAGAGACACAATTTGTGTAGTGATATACGCTGGAAGAAACTGGAAGACCGTGAGTTCTAATGATGCTTTTGGCAAGAAGCTATTTGGGTGACCTGGAGCTAGTCATTCCTGCTCAGCCCCAAGAAAGGAAGCAATGCCAAACCACTTCCAAACTCTTGCCAAGAAAACTGCACAGACTAGTCCAGGCAATTGCATGGAGTCAGCAGTATTTCAAAGGCACAAAAAAAAAAAAAAACCCCACACCAAATTTGTCTTGAGTCAATAAATATAATTTATGAAGGCAAGAAATATATGGGGCTTTCAAATGTAGAATATATAGAATAAGGGATATTAGTACTTACAATTCAATTTCAACCTAAGAGTAGTTGCTACAAATTTAAATACAAGTATTAGTTCTAATTTTCACTAATTCCTTTCCCTCCACTCACTGAAGACTACAGTATTCCTGATTTGTTTTACAATCTGTTAAAAATAGTTACATTTTTAAAATGTACTTTTTAAAAACAGTTGGCTATGCATTAAAATTTTTAGTACTCCCAATATCACTTAATGTAAGTGAATGATTATGTCTTATCAAGTTTGTGTTGATTCTTGATGATGAGAGTTTCCCTTGAGAATAATGCAATTAGTACACCTTAAAAGGAGCTGACCTGTATTTGGAATGTTCACACAAGTTTGTTTTCTAATAAAATCCACAAGCTGACCCAGTCGATTAGACGAATTATATTGTATTTCATCATCACATAAGTAGCACCTAGTTTGATTAAAGAGTCCAGAAATGCACAATTAATAATTTGGTTTACATCAAACTAGAACAGTATGTGGTAGAACACAATTCACACATTTTTGAAATGCAAATATATTACTTTAACAGTCCTTCGAAAAATACCTCATTCCAATTTGTGCTAAACATTTATCATTAGTCTAGTGGTTAAGGCACCAGGGTAGAAAGCAAGAAACTGTGAGTTCAAGTCCTGCCTTAATCATGAAAGCCAGCTAGGTGATTTTGGGCAAGTCACTCTCTCTCAGCCTAAGCCATCTCACAGGGTTATTGTTGTGAAAAAAGGAGTTGAAAACAGGAATAGGAAGGTATAGTGGACATGTTTGCTGCCTTGAGTTATTTGCAAAAATAGTAAAGGTGGGATACAAATAAATAATAAAAATAGTTATTTTTTATATTGATAAAACTTACCAGACACACCAGTTTTCCACATTAAGAACCAAACAGTGAGGTTCTGATCTTGGTGTTTCATAGTGTTTTAAGGCATGTTGCTCTTGACAATTTCTGCCACAACCCTGTAATGTAACATCACAAGTATGGAACTTTAACATTCACATACAATGTAAGGTATTTTGTTAAGGTGAAACAAAAATTGTTTTAGTTTACAATTAAAAATGACTTCTGCAATTTAAGTACATAGTTATTATTTACATGAAGTCCTTGATAGATTCAAAATTAATTAAATAAAAGCCTGTATGACAAATTTGGGCACCCTGCCAGTTTGTTCGGTGTTCTGTTAATAGGTCCCTAAAAACAGATTGATTTGTTAGACCTGCTACTAGCTGAACAACTCCACAACGATAACTTGTGATTGCAATTCTATCAACATTCTCCAAGCAGTTGCTTGAGCATTTGAAAATGCCTCTGGAACATCTTGGTCCATGGTGTGAGGTTGGCCCCAACCCTCCTGACTTTCTATAAAAACCTAAAGACCTGGCTCTGTCAGCTAGCTTGTGGCACCAATGGGGGAACATCACAGCAGAGGTGGTTGATTAACAGACTAACAACAGATCCCACCTTCTCCACATCTTGCCTCCTCCCCATCTTTAATTAGATTGTAAGGTTTGGCTTGTTTATGTAATGTTGTGTGTGTGTGTGTATGATTGTAAATCACCCAGAGTTTTCCTATGGTAAGATGAGGCTCTGGTAAACTTCATAAATAAATGGCAATTCACTCTTGCAAAGTAGAGAAAGGATGCACTCTTACAACAAGATTTTCAAGCTAGCAATTTCAACAGTGAAAAATGGAAGTTACATGGAATTACTGAATTTGAAGCAAAAAGGCATGAATAATCTGTTAAAATTTCTCAAAATATAAGCGTTATAAACAGAAGATTATTGCTTAGATCAGTACAAGTTAGATACTTTAGTAAGATGGTAATTTTATTGAATAATTCGAAATCAACCATGAAATATTTACAAGAAATATATTTTTAAAAGGGGAAGGGGGTTCTAGAATGGCCATCAGAGTCTGCAGACTTTAAAATGATTGGCCATTTTGGGGGGGATACTCATATACTGTATGCAGTTTCAAAAGAAAGCCTAATATTATTTTTGAGCTAGAAGCAAAAGATTTGGACAGCTATGTGAAACATTCAGAAATAATAGTATCTGCCCTAAGAGGTGACATAAAGTACTGGCTGAAAATCAGTCCAAAATTATGCATTTGTTTATTTACTGTTTTCTTGTTTTGAATCTGGAAATAATTGTGCATTCAAATTTATAGAAAGAAGCTATGCTTAAATTTTCTACCATGTAGAGCATGTGTTTTGATACTCGGATGGGATTGTGTGACACAAAATTTTTTGGTTCTATTATTTTCCTCAGCAGGGAAAAAATGAAATCCTAATTTAAAATATCTGCAATATATTTTCCATTGTTAGTAATAGTAACTGGGACATACCCTATGGCCACATTTTAAACATAACCATATCGATGGTTTGTCTTCTGCGCTCCTATCAGATTTTTCATCTGTCTTATTGTTATCTATCTGGCAATCCTGGCAGGAATTCAAGTCCACAGTCTGCAACACTTTTTTCAGAAGACCTTGTTCCAATCCTTTGCGAAGGTGCTTGCATGTTGGTCCTGTGAGAAATTTTACGCAGAATAAGAATCAACATTAAAGGGGCTTTAAATATATATTATTTAGAGTCCATAAGATATGGAGTCCAAAAGATCAGTTGGCTGTCAGTACCAAACATCTGAGAAACTGACTACCCTATACATATACACATATACATATACATACAGAGAAGAAAAAGTAACAAATTCCCTTCAGAAATCTGATCCATTCATTTAGTGATGTGTTTGTCAATGGCTCTTAGCTACAGTACTTATTTGAAAAGTAGTTCCTGGATTTTAATTTGATGCGAATTACCTGAAAATTAGATTTTCATATGGGCTTATGCCTTAAATATGGACTCAGATAAACATGTTTACCCATAAATATTGTTTTACTCTATAGAAGTTGAACCTTAATTGGATAAACATCTTCAAGGCCACATTAAGCATTTTGCTAAGGAGTAATATCTTACTGGTCTCCATAGCACTGCAACTTAAAACAAATTATCTGTATAGGTTATGCATACCCAGTACATCTGGTGAGACATCTGCAGGAATATTTTTTCCTTTTGTTCGCTTCTTTCCCATTATAGCAATACAGGCTTTAATTTCACATCAAACTATAAAAGAAAACAAATTATTTTCCAATAAAATTTTAAAACCTGTAAATAGCAACTAATTTATTATATACAAGAAAGGATGAAATTTACATTTCTGCTTCCTTTCTATTGTACTTATCAGTGGAACTAAACATTGTACATATATCTGCTCAAAGCAAATTGTGACAAACTGTTTTGGAAAATATTCTATTATTTTAATACAGATTCATGGATGTCTCCATAGTAGCTTTTAAATACTAATTTTTGTGATTAAGCAAAGGGAATTTTAAATTCAGCAATAGAGTTTAAAGAAAAGTATAATTTTCTGTATATTGAATGGGAAAAAGCCACAATCTCAAAATATTTAATTCAGAGCTAAAGATGGTTTAACACTGGGAAAATTAATAAACCTTATCAATGTATCAATGAAGAAATACACAAATACATTTGCAAATGTAATTGTACTTCCATAAGGATCATTCAAGGACAGTAACTCCAGCCTGTCCTACTTTAGGAAATTGTTTTATGAATTTCTTTTTTCCCAGGGAAATTCTTTGAATGTTTTTTATTCATGTTTTCATAACAACAAACCTGTGGAACAGCCTAGAAAATAAAATGGCTTCTTTTACTAGTGAATTTTAGTTTTGTTTCTCATATTTGACTAATATGAAGATATGAGTCAAAAGCATTTGACTAAAAACACTTTAAAGTGAAAACATAACATTAAACACAGCTGTTTGGTCTCTGTACATACTTTATTTTCCTTATACTTGCAAAATGGGAATATAAACCAAACCAAACCCCAAACCCATTCTTCTTAAACAGGCAATAGCTTTTTAAATGGGCTAATTTTCTGCGCTTTCAAGAGCAACCTGGAACATTCAATTAATTGCTCCATGCCAGGAAAAAGCTAGCATTTGCCTGTTCAGCAATAATTAAACAGAGCAAGAATTAATTGCTAATAATTTAAAGGCTACGTCCAACCAAGCTCTGTTCTTGGATTGACAAGCAAATTTACTGAACTGCTGCACTTTCAAATATAATGTCCAGCCAAAAGCCCGTCCAATTTCCTGACGGACGTGGGAGTTGGTTGGCAACTTTTCTTTTTCTCAGCCTACACCTGCCTCAGTCACAGGGAGGAGACAGAGAAACAGCTGGAAATGCCAAACGCCAGCACGAATTCTGGCAGGAAAACAGGAATGGCACCAGAAACGCTACGGGCGACCGGCTTCAGCCATTTCTGCCCGAACGCGTCGCATAGTCCCATGTGAAGCAATCCAGCCGGCCTTTGATTGGCCACTTCAACTTTTTCACAGCCCGCAATAGTGAAACGTTTCTTACCTTCTACGAATTAGAGACAGAAGTTCAAGGGGCCGCTGAGAAAAAAAAAGAGTTCCACGCAGCGAGCTGGAAAAGATCTGCTGTCACTGCGCCTCGAGAAGAAACCTCCCGAATTTAAATATTTTACGACACATCCCTGCGACGCCAGTGGAGATTTACGACTCTCGGGCAATCCTGTTCAATGTTAGTGGGATAGAGCGTTTGTTCCGGAGAGGCTCCTTTACTCGGCAGAAACTTCCGGTCCATTGGCTGTTGGGTAAGAACTGTCTACGAAAATGTAAGGCAAGGCGGCGGTGGCGGAAGTGGTGTAGTCAGCGGGGAGTCATTGCTCTCCAGCTGATGACGCGGCGTAGCAAAAACGGGAACAACGCGACAACAAGCGCAGTGGGTTGCGATTGAGCGGTAGTGTGTGGCGTTTTTCGTTTTCCAACGGAAGCAAAATAGACTCCCCCATTTCCGTCTTTAATATAAAAAAGGACCAGAATAGTGGCATTTCATTAAAACTGGGATTTCTGCATTTTTAGAAAAGCAGCGTGTTCCCATGTAACGTAGCAGACACAATAGTTTGCAAGCAATTTTGTGTTTACATTTGGGCTACGAAGGTTGCCCAAAGAAGTTGATAGATTTTATATATGAATTTGGATTGCAATCCAAATTGGTCTGGTTCTCATTCCAGCTTTCGTTATTAACAATTACTATACTACAGAGTTTTATCGTCAGCCTTACTGTATTCAGGAAATAAGCTCTGCATCGACTTCTTCATCGTTTAATGTGCTTTACATTTGTTAGTATATAAAATAATTGTAAAAAGACTTAAAGGTTAACTTGTAAAAAATATCTTCGCTAGAGTTAATAGTGTTCAGAAAAAGAAAAGAATATCTTGATTTTTCTACTCCTGCTGAGTGCTGCTCTGTTGGCATAGGAAGGGAAAATATATTTTGACCAAGTTGTTTGCATTGTGATTTCATATTTTATCTATGACCAGTTCTAAAGTCCAACCTTCAGGAGAACATGTGCTCATATTTGGTCATATTTGTATCAATCATTCACTTTTTTTTCTGCCTCCACTGTTAGATGTAATGGGAAAAAGGTCAACTTTCAAAGCATACTTAAAACACGTTCATGAATTCATGTACTCTAAGCAGTAAGTGAAGCCCAGAACATCCTGATCTGGAACTTTATACTGCTAAAAACAAATGGTTTCTACATATACATATAACAATAATTCTATTTCCTTTTGGGAAAAGCAATTTAATTTTATTAAACATTACAACATTAAATTGTTTAAACAGTAAGCTAAAGAAATTAAGAAAAAAGATAAGAAAAAACAGCAATAAAGTAACAGTTCAGTGGTTCAACACTATTCACTATACCTCTGTCTACCTTTGTAGTAGAATGCTACATAATTTTTCCCCAAAGTCATTATATTATCACCATTCCCTAGATTGAATGTGCAATTACTTGTTTGGTTCGGTAGTTAAGGCACCTGGTAAGAAACTATGGCACTTTGAGTTCTAGTCCAGCTTTAGGCATGAAAACCAGCTGGGTGACTTTGGGCCATTCACACACACTCAGCGCAACCTACTACCCAGAATTATTGTTGGAAAAATAGGAGGAGGAAGAGTTAGTTATATTCGCTGCCTTGAATTATTTCTAAAAATAATAAAGGTGGAATAAAAATAAACATGAAGAAATTATAATTTGTAAACTACTTACAATGTTCTCCACAACAATATCAGGACTTATGTAATGTTCTTGTCTACTGTTTTCACAAATGTATAGCATACCCATTTTTTTCTATTGATTCTTATTCTTGGCTACTTACTCTTCCTCAATTTCAATCTTTAATATGCCAGATTCTCATCGGGTGACCTGATAGATATTGACTTATATCCATCATGGTTTTGGTCAATCAGGGCTTCAGCATAATGTCTTTCAATAAGATAATGAAAATACAGATTTGGTTACCAACCTTAGTTGCATCTGTGCCACACATAGCATTCCCTGCTAATGTTACGGATAATGCTAGTTAGTTTAATACAGTGGTAAAATTCAAAATTTTCCCCTACCGGTTCTGTGGGGGTGGCTTGGTGTGTGTTGCAGGGGAAGGATATTGCAAAATCTCCATTGCCACCCCACTCTGGGCCCAGCCAGAAGTGGTATTTGCCGGTTCTCCGAACTACTCAAAATTTCTGCTACCAGTTCTCCAGAACCTGTTAGAACCTGCTGGATCCCTGGTTTAATACCAGAATGCCCCAAATGTAGGAAAAGCCCAAACAAATAAGGTCACTATTCTTTGAAAGATGGGAACTCTAATCTAGAGACTATCTTGAAAGCCAACATACTGTTGCTTTCCACCAGTTACAAGGTATGCTCATTCAGAACTTGTTTTATACAGTGAATTACATTCTGACATTGTAGAAATAGGAAAGCTAAATGTTCATTATTAAGAATAGCGTAAATACTTGTTTGATAATAGATTGTGTCATTATCGTGAAGCTATATAATTACAATATACCATTTAAGAACTGAAAATGTTTGACTCCATAGTTGTTTTTAAGAATTTAAAAGTGTACCCAATAACATTTTGTCCATTTCTTTATAGGAATTACATTAATACACCAAAAATGAGCAATTTGGAAGAAGCTGAACTACAACTTTCTGAATTAGATTTACTTTCTAGTATGTTTCCTAATGAAGATGACTTTAAGGTGACTGATCAGTTGGCTTTAGCAGAACTGAAAGATTATGTTGGAAAATGTACTTTAGAAGTGCCATCTTCAAAAATACAATTCATCTTATATTTAGATGTAGAAACTCCTGATGAAAATAAGGTAATGTATCCTTATATCAAAAGAAAAGTTCACAAATTGATTGCTAGTAGAATTTAAAGATTTTTTTTAACTTAAAAAAACCTTCTTTCTAGGTACCACTTACTTTGTGCTGTGCTTTCCCATTAAAATATCCAACTATTCTTCCAGAAATCACTATAAGGTACATTTTGATACATATAGGATAAATAGGCTGAAAGATGAAATGCAGTATAATTTTAATAGGATACTATAATTCTCATATTGGTAAATAGAGTGATCTTAGTTACATAATAAAATAAGAGAAATTACATAAGAGAAATATGTTAAGTTCATATGATCTGAAAAGTACAATATAAATCTAATGGATTTTCTGGAACTGTAATTCTTAATACTAAACATGAAATGTATATATTTAATTAATTTGATTTCATTAATAAATATATATGACTTGGACCCTTGCAATCTTCAGGACCATTTTCTTCAGCTCACATTACATGATCTATTCAAGAAAGGTTGCATTGGGAACTAACCCTCAGTGCTTAACAACTGAAGTTATGTTGGTTCCCACCTTTTTATCTTTTGGGAAACAGCTGAAGATTGTGCTCTTGTCCAAGGCTTTAGGAATATATTTGAAAGATAACATCATTTTTTAAAAAGAGTTTAATATTCATTCTTTAATTGTTAACCTATATAGAGCTGTTCAAGTAAGCAATATAGAAATAATTCTAAAATAAATATTGGCATATTACTGAGATATAGGAATGCTAAAGATGGCAAAAACCATACAACATTTGAATAGTTGAGTAAAGATGCAAAAAGCAGGTATATTATTATTATTACTATGAATATATATGTGTGTGTGTGTTTGTGCATATGTGTGTGTATTTTATACCTGAGTCGCCTTAGTGAGAGGGGGAGTATGTGCCATAAGTTAACAAACAAATGCTATGAGATATGCCCCAGTTGATCTTGATTGACTTATTTTGGACCTTTCTGAATTGAGCCATATTTTCACCATGGTTTTTGATTAGGCATTTAATATATTTCTTTCTGTTGTCTGAGATACTGTGAAATATAGTTAAGTAAGTTTTTGCATGCATTTGACTTCAACTGGCTGTGGGCAATTAGATCATTCTTTACTCTTTGGTTACTCTCTTGCTTCATTTATGATTAAATGAACACTTAATCTACATCCAATCTGTTACTGTCAACATAAAACAGTTAAGTATAATTGAGAACAAGTCTTGCTTTACATCAAAACAGATTTTTATTTTTTTTTACTTTATCTGTACTCAAAATGATGCCCTTTTTTAGATCTCCATTGTTAAACCGATCACAGCAAGTTCAGATGAATGCAGATCTCATTACTTACTTGAAGAAACATTGTGCTGGTGATGTTTGCATATTAAATGCAAGAGAATGGGTTAAAGACCATGCTGCCATCTATATCAACAAAGGACCTTTACTGTCTACTATTGAGAAATCAGATTTTCAGAAATCAGAATGTATTCTCACTAGACTCTGGATTTACAGTCATCATATTTATAACAAACAGAAAAGAAAAAATATAATTGATTGGTCTAAGGAACTCTCTCTTTCTGGATTCAGCATGCCTGGAAAACCAGGCATCATTTGCGTAGAAGGACCACAAAAGATGTGTGAAGAATTTTGGGCAAGGTAACATTTTCATCAAATTTCTTGTTCTCTAAGTAACAAACGTATGGGTTTCTATTTTTGCTTGACTGACTTGGAAATAATATCTTGTATTTATTTGCATTGGAGAGAAGATTCTGTTTAGCAGGGTGGAACATTTCCTTACCAAGATAAGAGATTGGATTGGAAATATATTTTTTTTCTATTTAAATTAATGGAGATATTTACTTTTTTATTTATTCATTCATTCAATTTGTAAGTTGCCTAACTCAAGGCAATTATAATACAGAATACAAAAGTAACAGTAAACATGAAATTAATTCTAAAATTCTTGGATGCTTTTCCAAAAGCAGAGATATTGGGGGTTTAAAAGCAGTTATTAAAGAGAGCAGTTTTCAGAGTGGGAATGGAATAGAAGACATGTTTCTTTGTGTACATAAAGTTTATGATAGTGGGAATAATATTTTCTCCTATAGTAAACATCATCTATTGATTTCAATGGGAAATCATTACTACTATAACCTATATTTCCTGTGCTTCAAGAATTTATAATATTCTCATTGTGTTTAGAGTAAGAAGATTATCATGGCAGCGAATTTTAATCCGTCACAGAGAAGACATTTCCATAGAAGGGACTGAAGCTGAAATGGAGAAAGAAAAGAAGTTTTTGATTTTTGAAGAAAAAATATTTGATGCACATGGGGCTAGAGGGAATCACATGGATTTGGGACAATTGTATCATTTTTTAATTGACAAGAGTTGTGGTGAAATATTTCAACTCTATTTTGGAGTTGAAGGACATTAAGTTAAGGTGGGAAAAGCATTAAGGATCTAAACTAAGGATGTAGGATTTTTTTCTTTTTCTTTTATTAAAAGAATAGAATTCTAAAAGTTGTATTTTATACTTGAAAAATAAATCAATGGAATTGAAACTGGATGCCAGAAAATGTTACTTGCTTTGATAATTTAAGTAAAGTTTCTGGATATATTATCAGTACCTCATTGCTGTTTGTACTTCAGAAATAGCAAAGTTCTGTGCTTACTCAGGGATAGAAGAAATGGCTATGTACGGTATCTGACCTTGGCTAAAATTAAGCCTTTTGCCAGCTTTACATTAAAGATATATATTTTTTAATAGTATTATGTGGATAAATAGTGCAGGTTGCTATGAAATTTGTTTGCATTGCAAGATCCTTGAACATGTTTCCTTAACATGTTGTTTAGGGCCTCAGATGTTTAGGCCCTAAAACATCTGGCCTAAAACACTGGCCAGATGTTTTAGGGCTTAATTCTGTCTTGAACCAAGACGTGCAACTCCTTTCAATTATCTTGCAATTGATCAGGACTACTGAACAGCAGGTAATACATTTGCAAAGAACTCCATAGTTCACAGGTGTATCCATGAATCTAAACTGAAAAATTACTTCCAAATCTACACTGTGCACATTGGGAAAAAGATATGGAAAAATAGGATGGCAGTGGGGATACTAACTTTTGATGGATTGAAGAAGATGAATTTCTAACATATTCTGGGCTTTCCTGGATCAGGAGTCCCTGTGTTCAGTCTTTCAAAGGCCTGGTCATCTCATATCTGACTACTGCAAGGCGCTCTACATGAGGCTACCCCTGAAAAGCATTTGAAAACTACAACTGATGCAGAGTGCAGCAGCATGGGCAGCTTCTGGGCCCCCTAGAATTGCCCACGTTACACTGCAGTTCGTGAGCTGCACTGGCTGGTAGTTTGCTTTTGTGTGCAATTTAAGGTACCTATAAAGCCTGCATGGCATGGGTCCAGGTTACCTGAAGAACCGTCTAATCCCAATGGGACAGGCCCATTCCATGTGTGCCAACAATGCTGTGGATCCCGTCATTCAAGAAATTTCAGCTGGCAGTGTCCAGAAGAGCCTCCTCTGCTCTTTAAAATAACTTGCCCACCTGGGGTGAGACCCCTGTCATGCTCTTGACCTGGGTCTGAAAAACCTGGCTCTGCCAGTTGGGTTGGGGGGCTGTCATGCTGGAGGTGGTTGATAGACTAATAACAGATCTCATCTCACCCCTCCATTCCTTGTTCCCTCCTCTCTCTTCTATCTGCCTACCTACCTACCTACCTACCTACCTAATTGTAACTAGACCTTTTTCGTTCGTGGTAATTTTTCACTTAAAAAAAATCTTTGTTCAATGTATTTTTATCCCTGTATTGTTTTTTTGGGGGGGAGGCTTTGTGGGTTTCTGTCAATGTTAAAAATATTAAATGAATAAAAAGTTATCCTAAATAAACCTTGGCATATGTCAATAAATATTTTGGCTGCGTGTTTTTTTTTTAAAATCTGTAGACAATCGTGATTTTTCCACCCGAAGAACGCCTTTTGAGCTTTCTCATAAAAAGAGCATAAATTCTGTTGTTACCACAACATACTGCAAATGCAGTAACCACCACCTTCAGCAGTGTAAAACGTAATTGGTACCGATTGGTGTACAAGCGTAATCAGTAAGAAATTGGGGATGGATGGGGGGGGGAGGATAAGTAGTTACCAAAAAGAAAAGCGGACATAAAACCATCATCTTAAAAGTGGCAATTATTTTAGAATAGTTAAGAATACCAAGAATAAAAGCATCTTTTATTCTTTCCGTCGGACTTCTTTCAGTGATTTCAGCAAATTCAGTAACTAATTCAACAGCCACCATTCCCACACGCGCGTTTTTGCCCCACCCCCCACGTGGAATACTTTTTGTATCCTTCCCTAAACTGAGGGAGGAGCACTAAAGGGGAGGAACCTCCGGACTTTGGCGTCTTTTCCGCCATTACCTTTACTTCCGTTTAACCCGGAAACAGCCTTTTTCCCCCTTCCTGTCCGTGGGACCAACTCTAACCCCTGCCCTCTGTTTTCCCTTCCCTTTTCCCCCCAAGTTTCTGACGGCGTTGCAGGCGCTATCATGGGAGGCAAGAACAAGCAGCGAACTAAGGGCAACGTACGGGTAAGCGAGTTGATGCCGCCGGGACGGGATTCGGTATTTCTGGAGAGGGGCCGGGTAGGGTAGCCTTTCCAGAGCTTTCGAACACGGAGGGCAGCTTTGCCTAACTTCTGGCTAAATAAAAAAGCAGCTTATTCCGCACCAAAAGGGACGCTGCCTCTAGTTTTAAAGGTGTTGCTTTAATTGTCGCTGGCAATTATAGGGTAGCATCGGTTAGTGACTTCTCTAACAAGCCTTCGCGGGACCCTCCTTGCAAGCTTATTTTCCTGTATGGCGAATCTCTCCTTTTAAGGAATACGAATTGGTAAGGGTGCCTGAACTTTCAAGAGGGGAAAAGAAACAGTAATATTTCGGCTTCTAAAAAGTAAATGTCTCGGAAGTGTTTGAAATGTCAGAAAATAAATTCAGATAACAAATTATTCCCATATGGCGTTGGCTTTCTTGGTTGTGAGCAGTGTCATATGCACATTTTTAATTCTTGGTTGTGGACGGTGTCATATGCACAATTTTAATGCTGTAATCATTTTATACCCCTTTCTGTTTTAAATAGTTAGGGTTACATCCTTGTAGTTAGTGAATCTTGTTGTGTCCGGAGTGCCTTGTGTGAAAATCGTTAAACATTTAGTAGTTATCTTCTCAAAACTTGATGTCTTTCTGATTCCATATTTTCCGTGGCAGATACTGTGAATATGTCTGGACCCGTTGCTTCTTTGTTTTCTGTTAAGTCACATCCTAAATATTTAAGAATGAACACTCTGTAGCATTGTGAAGGCCATCAGAGATTTAACTTGTGGTAGAAATCTTAACTTTGCTCTGCAGTAACATTTGTTCAGATACGTTTTTTGGAATTCATTCTAAATGCAGAACTCAAAAGTAATGAAAATAGGAAAAAAGTGGTAGATGAAGATAGGAAGAAGGGGAATGATGGTTAGGAATTAGAATATCAATTTATAGGGTAGTTAACCAATGAGAAGTTCATTCAGAAAACCATCCAATTCTGATACATAGTTAACTTTTTAAATATAGCATTTTCTTTGGGAATCAGTTCCACTCGTCTATATGTGTAATTGCCTTCAGAAATATAGGTGTTGACAGCATGGGAAAATGTGGTGACAGCGTATTAATATAGTTCAATGGTGAAATTGTCACCAGATATTAAGTTGCCTTATATTTTGTCAATGAGTAATGAGCTTTCTGGTGTAACTTAATTTACAAATTGTCCAATTACTATTTTACTTTATTGTTACTTTATGTAAATTAATTTTTTTAATATTTTGTAAGCTTTAGCTTGGTTTTTTTTGGGGGGGGAAGATAAAACAGTATTATTTGCTTTAACAATGTTAGGAATCAAGAAGCAAACCATAAAGTTAACAATTTGATATGTATGCCGCCTTGAGTTTATAAAAATAAAGATGGCATATAAATAATTAAAATAAAAATTGCAGTTTTGCACATAACAATGATTCCCAAGGAAGTTTGTTTAGGATTTTACAATTCTGAAACAGCAGTTCTTTTTCTCTCTTTCCAATATAGCCTTCTAGCAGTGGAAGAACAGCTGAACTTCTAGCTAAAGAACAAGGAACTGTTCCTGGATTTGTTGGCTTTGGCACCTCTTCAAGTGACCTGGGATACGTTCCTGCAATTCAGGGAGCTGAAGAAATAGATAGCCTTATAGATGCTGATTTTCGTATGGTGCTAAGAAAACTTTCCAAAAGAGATGTCATAACCAAGTTGAAAGTAGGCTTGTTATATTTAGAGGATCATTATATATTTACTTAAAGGATTAGTAATTGCTGTCACATTTTTGATGTTTTGTTTGTTTCTTCCTAACATTTTCCTGCAAGTGCGGGGGTCTCTTTTTTCATATCAGTTGAGTGTTGATCCGTTGGTTGCATCAGGAATTGACTGACTGGCTTGCCACCCAAGCCTGATGTGGACTGAAAGAGAGTGACTGGCCCAAAGTCTTTTAAGCCCAACTTTTAAGGCTAAGATGGGGCTAGAAGTTACAGTCTCCTGGTTTTTAGCTTGGTGCTTATTCATTAGATCAAACTGGCTCTCAACCATAATATTTTTGATCTTATAATTTATTTGTAATTTGTATTTTTTTAAAAAAATAATTTTATAATATGTAAAAATAAAATATCAAAAATAAAAGCTGAAAAATAACACAAGCATTCACGGCATATAAAAGTCATTCAGCCAAGTTTTTAAACACACTTGATTGCATGAAATATCATTGTTCTACTCTTCCATTACATCAGTGGGAAGCAGTTGAAAAAGTGAATGTTGAGCAATATTTCAAGGTTTTAAATCTGGATTAAGTAATTGTTTTTGTTCTTTCCTGTGTTACTCTATAATTCCTCATATATCACTTAGGGTTCCAGATTTTAGATATAAAATTCAGTATTGCATTATATTTTTACAACATTTTTTGTTAATGCCATTTGAATAAACTTACGGATATTAAACCATGACAATGGGGCAAGAAACTTCCTGTTAGAGCTTGACTAACTTAAAAAGTTATAAAATTATTGTATAAATTTAATAAATGTTGATATAGAAAATGCAGTATGTGTTATATGTATTAAATCAACATAATTGACGTACATACATCAATATACAGCACAATTATTTATACTATTTATACAACTGCACATTTCACAGTGGTAACCTTGTTTAGAATAAGAAATTGTGCTTGGGTAGGGTGAGTTAGAGCCTGTAGATGGTTGTATTGTATAGTATTGTCTTCTATTGTATTGGAGGAAAGTGGCTGAGATGCCAGGCTTTTCTTTAATTTTAAAGCTGCCAAGAGTTGTGCTTCTTAAATTGATGGCCATAAAAGTCTAGTAAACTAATAGATTTTTGAAAAAAATCAATACTGTCTTGTACACACAGTATCATAAATATGAATTTTTTTTAATAATCACCATAACAAAGCATATAATAGTGGGTAATCATCAGCTTTGTGTTTTTTTTTAAAAAAAACTTAATTATTTTTAATTTTAGGCTATGCAAGAATTTGGGGCAATGTGCAAAGAAAGAGACACGGAGATTGTCAAAGGAGTTCTACCTTACTGGCCTAGAATTTATTGTAAAATTTCTCTTGTAAGTACTGAAACTTATATTTATTGGAAGAGCTTGAACCAAGCCTGCTTTTAATTAGCTGCTGTAGCGGTCAGAGATGAATGCAGAGTTCTGTTGTACCTTTTGGAAGGTTGATTTGTTCTGCAAAAAATTTTGAATTAGATAAAGCAGTGATAGTGCCCTAGTGTGTATGGAAAGCCATACAGAAAATAGAGCATTGATATTAAATATATTTTTAGCTGTAAGATATGACTCAATAAAATTTGCTTTAGAGAAATAGGTAATCTAAAATTGTTCATATGTATAGTGAAATTATATAATTATTTTTGTACTTGCTAATGTTTATGGTAGGATCATGATCGCCGAGTCCGGGAAGCAACGCAGCAAGCTTTTGAACAGCTTATTCTGAAAGTCAGAAAACATTTAGCTCCTCATTTAAAAAACATTATGGGATATTGGCTTATAGCTCAGTGTGATATTTACTCTCCAGCAGCATCAGCAGCAAAAGAGGCATTTGAAAAGGCCTTTCCACCAAGCAAACAATCTGAAGCCTTAATGTTTTGTAAAGATGAAATTTTAAATGTAAGTTCAAATTTGTATGCTTTTTAATTTTTGTTAAATATGTAATTAAAAATTAACAGAGAAGGGTGTAGCTACCTAAGGAAATCCAACAGAAACAGTTTTTTGCTTTTATACTTGCTAGATGTTTTCATAGTTATCAAGTGTCCAGTCATTGCCACTTTTTAAAATGATGATGCTTTGTACCTTTGAGTTGGCCTTATGGCCTGGGACTTCCTGGATGAGTCCATGCAGTTTTCCTGTCAACAATTTTGCCATTACCTTCTTTTTACAGCTGAGATTGGCTCAAAAGCATTCAGCTGGTTTCACTCCTGAGGCAAGACTACCACTCACAGTCTCCCAGTTTGTTGCATGGTGCTGTAGACTACTACTTTAAATATTTAAATCATTGCACTGTGAGTTATACAGAGTATGTAGGTCAATATACATTCTCCCCTTACTAGAGAGATTGCCAGGGAGGACAGAGGACTTTTATATAGGCTTTCTCCTCCAAGACTCTAATCCGGCTATCACGCGTGCAGTGGCAAAATTTTGTGTCGCTGCAATATCCACAAGAAAAAAATTGGTTACTGAATTATAATATCAACTGGTGCCAATATTTTGAGATCTATAACGATACATTTACCCACATACTTACAAGCATGTAAATTAGGATTGAGATAATGTATTTTCATAACAGATGTTATTCACAATTAATGTCAGAAGTAATTTTAATTCATTGTATGTCTATTGCTGGTCGATGACCGTAATAAAGGTTTATTCTATTCTATTTAAATCATAATAAATGCATAAAATGATAAACGTATCTGCTTCATTAACCTTATCTGAGACCACAATAATTTAAGTATAATGTAAGTTAAGACGTATTGCAATTCACACATACAATGAAAGAAAACCATTCTTTCTGAAATTATTTTGAATTTATGTGAAACTGAAATTTAGTAATAATATTTTATCTTTATGTATATTCCATATATAGGTGTGTATGTTACATATTTCCCAACCTGTTCATTTATTTGGCTTTTTTGTCTGGGTGGAGTGCTTTAGACATAATTATTAGATAATCTTTTTAAGCAGAATAAATATACAAATTCCACTTATTTGGATTCATACCATAATAATTTTAAATTAAAGAACTGTACATTTGGCATTGTAATACTGCATTCTTGTACTTAAAAAAACCATTTACTTTTTATCTATAAATTGAGTATTTTTCCATTTAAGGATATCTGACTATTTTTGTCCAGGTACTACAGGATAATCTTTTGAAAGAAACTCCTGATACACTAAGTGATCCACAGTATGTACAGTATATTTTAATTTTTTTGGAAAAATAAATTTAGCTTAAGTATTTAAAAAGATATTCTTGAAATAAAGGAAATGAAAGATGTTCAAGGTCTATCACGTCAGGTGACATGAAATATTCTCCCAGTTAAGTTTTCTTTTTGAGACCTCCTCTAGTAGCTTTAATAGATGGAAGAGATTTCTATGCAGAGAAACGTCTTCTGGCCATTGTTACTGCTGGTCAGAGCTTAAGTCCCTCTTCAAAATGAAAGTTGTTGCTTTTTCACATTAATGAGAACTGTGTTGTTTCTACACGGTAAAAAATCTTGTTAACAAGAAGGTTGACTCTGCCATATTTTGATATCTTGGAATGTGCAGATTTTCTAAATGTGTTAATAATAAATGATATGTATTAGGCTGGTATGAAACTCCAATTCCATTGACGTGCACTCAATTCTGTGACTTTAAACCCAAGAAAACGGAAATTTTGGAAGTTTCCTATTATTTGCAATAATAATAGATCTGTGTAGTTGATGCATACATACAATTAAGATTCTGGTTTTCGGGATATGGGTGTGTTGTCTTTAATGGGATTTAAAATCAAGTATGAAAAAATATAGAGAAATTTGAATTTGTAAACCATGTTCTTGTGTTTTTTATTCAGAGCCGTTCCAGAAGAAGAAAGAGAAGCCAAGTTTCATCGAATTATAACCTCTTCTTTATTATCTTTAAAGAAATTGCTTTGTATGATGCCCGATAATGAGATTAAATCATTGGAAGAGAGACTTAAGACACTTCTCTCTCAAAACAAATTTTGGAAATATGGGAAACATAACATAGCACAGGTATCTTTATCATTTTGCTGTCCTCAAAAAATTATTCTGAAATATAACAAAGATAAAATAAGAATTTTTATTGTAGGCATGAAGACTGTTTTTTGTTTTAAACACAAAACATATGCTTTATATTTACTGGATTTAGCTGAAAAAAATCTTTGAAAAAACTCATTAAAATAACATCTAGCATTATTACAATTTTTTAACTGGCAATTTTGTTTAAAATCCTTTAACAAGGGTGATAAAGATTGCATTCCAATTTCCTAATGACTAAGTAGTATCTTATATCCCAACTCCTCAAAAATTAGTCCTGGATAAGAACTATTTATATGAAGAAGTTTTGAAGTATTAATTCAAATGATAGTACCACTATTATAATTATTAACATAGTTTCATATTTTTCTACTGCATGTTATTTTGTATTTTAAAATGCAGCCTTTATTTTAAATAAATCATTAAATTTGAGGAGGGAGGTGAGTCCTTCTGCAAGAAGACTGCAGATTTGGTTCTTAATTGAAGTAGTTGCTAAATTAGAATTACTTGATTGCAAGTGGTTTTATAACTTTACTTCAGCTTTCCTTTGCTTTACAATGTCACAAGATATAATGGTATGTGGGAATGACCTTGGCAAGCAGGGCAAAGGGAATAATCAGATAAAAGGCAATTTAGCCAACAGCAGGAATATGGGCCGGGTAAGCAGCTCATAAGAAACTGTTCCTAGTTTCTTCGGCTATAAAGGATGTGGGAGAGATGTCAACTTGTCAGTCTGACAAGACTTGCAAGATTCTGTTAATGTAACTTCAGAGTAAAGTAGAATTGGTTCATCTAGCTATATTTCCGGTCTGGTCTACTTTGCAGGCTGATGGAAAGATATGATCCCAAACAATTGGGTAAGCCCAAACAATAGAGAAAGTTTCTGGAACTCAAAAAGAAGGAAGAAACTGGGCAAAAGGGCAGATTGTATAGTTCCCCCCCTCTTGGAATGCTCACTTGGTGCTGCAATAATTAACAAAAATAGAATTAATGTTTGCATTTAGAATCACTGTAGAGGAAAGGATTGGAAGAGAGTAAGCAGGCACATACATAATGGGGAATATATTTCAAAAGGAGTTCTCTAGCATCAGTGTTTTTCTGCTCCTTGCTTAGGAGGCAAACAAAAGCCTTTAGTATGAAATGGATTAGGGTCTTATGTCTCTGAGAAAATGCTCATAAAAATCAGGATTGGTAGTTGGTTTTCCATAATAATTTTAAGTGATTGTTATGGTATAGAGATAGTGCAGGTAGTCTTCACTTAACAACCACGATTGGGACCAGCAACTCTGTCACTAGGCAAGCAATTGCTAAGTGAACCGTGACCACGATGGACGTATGATATTACTTCCCATTCAATCATTAAGCAAGTCACTGTGAATTATTAATGAGATATCATGTGACTGCAATTTGTGATTTTATTGCTACCTTCTCAATTAACTTGTTGGAAGTTGGTTGTGAAGCACGCAAAAGGATGCTGCAACAATTATAAATGCCACTGGTTGTGAACCACCTGAATGTCAATTATGTGGTCATGAGGATAGTGCAGCAGTCATAAATGCAAGGGCTGATCATAAAGTTTTTCAGCATTGTCATAACCTTGAATGGTTGCTTAACAGGACAGTCATTAAACGAGGTCTACTTGTACGGTAATCATATCAACATGAAAATATTCAGGTTTCCTCTTGTTTCTATTTTAGGTTCGTTCGGCTTTCTTTGAGGTAATTACTACTTTTTGTCAACGTATTCCTGAGTCCATTAATGAAGAAGCATCAAGAGTTTGTCCAGCTGTTCTTCTTAGCATTGATGATAGTGATGCTATTGTATGCATTGCTCTTTGGGAAGCTGTACTTCATGTCCTTACTACTATTGAGGTAATCTGGAAGTCATTATGTCTTTAAGTCATTATACATTGAAATCATTACTTAACTCATAGGCACCTTTCAGATTAAATATATATTTTAATCATTTTTATTTTATTTTATTCAAACTATTAAAATACAAACTCCAAAAAAAGAAAAAAAATACAAAAACAAAACAAAATTTGACAAAACTACACAAAAAAGTACATAAAAAGAAAAAAACAAAACACATACACATAAATTGTCCCTCCTAATTGAATACTGATAAATATACTTCAAAGATAATAACTCCTCCCCCTTGAGAAGCAAGCACCCCACAATTTATAAATTTCTACCACACTGTTTACTCAGACCAATTAGTTTGACATCTATCTGCTATCTAGATACATAGTTGACAGGTAAAACCAACAGCTAAATTAAACTTCAAAACTCTCTATTAACAGTCTATCTATGGTATTTCACTTGCAGAAAGTCCACAATGGCTTCTGGTCTACCTTAAGTCATCACAATCATTGCTTCTGATCCGTTCAGGATCAAATATCCTCAATTGGCTATTAATAATAAAGCTTATCCTTAAGATAACAGTTGGATTTTATTCCCTAAAGTCATAAAGTCTCTTTTATATATTCCCATAGCATTTGTTGTACCAAAATGTCTCCTGTAAATTGTAACACAGCATCTCTTAACATATCCTTTCTGATTGAGTATAATAAATCCATTCTCCAATCTCCTTTGATCTTCTTTGAACTCTGAAAAAGTCGAGTTCATCACTAGTCATTTTTATCAACTTTGAGTTGATAGAATCCATACCTTTCTTGGAGTTCTCTAACCAACTTGTATTTTCCAAGTCAACCTCATCTTTCAGGTCTGCCAGCAGCAAATTACATTCTAATATGTCTAGTTGTAAATCTTGTAGCGCATCTGATTATCATCTTCGAGTTGATTTAAAATCATAGTTACTTTATCAAGCTTTTAATCCAAATTTTCAAGTTGAACTTCTCAGTTAGAAAGTATTCTGTTTCCCCAACTTTCCCAAAAAGCTTTATCTTAATATATTGCCCATATTTTGACTGTATTTTGATATAGTTTGTAATACTTCCGTAGTTAAACTTCTACAGTTGAAACTTTTACAGTTGTAAACTGCTCCTCTCAAAGACACAAAAAGCACCTAGCAAATTAGCTTCAAAAAACATTAAGCAAAAAATTTCTATCCAAATTTTTTTTTAAAAAAGACAATTTTTTAAAAATTTATAAAATATAAAATTCCTGTAGTGAAAGTTCAATAGAAATGTAAATCAAATCAGCTCTCTTTCACTATCCAAAGTTTGCCAAAGTGTTCTATTCGGAAAAAGTGGAAGTTATTTATGGCAGCCAATAAAACAATAAAAAGAACTTTAAAAAAACACTAAGATTCAGCATGGGTTAAATTAGTCAGGATTCCCAGCCGATTAATATTTGAAAGTAAAAATAAAAAGGAAAAAATATATATATCAAAATGTGCTGTTAAAACTCAGGCATTCGTAAAACAGCAGGCAGCAGAAGGAAAAGATGGAAACACAATTTTCTGACTACTATCACTGAGAATTGCTACCTTTAAGGTTTTCTTTTCAGCTATTCATAGTTGACCAAGAGTCATCTTAAGTATTCTTAGTAGCTCACTTTCAAATCTGGGAAGCCTACTGCCAAAGAATCATCTTAAAAAAAATTGAGACTGCTTAATGAATAACCATATCTTTGATTATGTTTTTGTCTAATACAGCCAATATACATTGACTTTTTACTGATAATTTGGCAGAAGTTTTAAATGGGTAGGTATCATCTTTTCAGATCAACATTTTACAAATTTTCCCTTATGAACCAGTGTAAACATCTTAGTTATGGATACCTTAATGTTTCTGTCTTCAGATAATTTATTTAATATCAAGATAAGAAAGTAGGATGTTTCATTTTCAGTATCTAGAAACTAAGTATTCTTTAATTTACTGTTTCACATTTATTACTCTGCAGGATTGTTGGAGCCATGTAAATGCAAAAAAAGGAGTTCTACCAAAATTATGGACAGTGCTTCAAGAAGGAGGAAGAGGACTTGCTACTGTTATATATCCTAATATCTTGCCATTTATTAGCAAGGTGCCTCATAATGTTGCAGATCCAAAGTTGAATTATTCAACAACATTCTTCACTTCTATAATTAAAGGGTATGATAATTAGCTCATGGTTTTTTAATCAAATATTGGTTATGTATTTAAAGTTTTTAAAGTTTATGTTTTAAGTGTGTGTGTATGTGTAGATAGTATTTGTGTATTATTTAAAGGGGAAGAACAAGAAATAGTTGAATTTGAAAGCTGCAAATACTAGGTCTTCTGAGAATTGTAATGAAACTGTTGAAATAATATTTTGATGATGAGATTTGTAAAATTTCCTCCGTGTAGCATTTTTTTATTTTGTTATGTTTTGGTGCTAATTTTTCAGTTGCTGCCACTAAAAACACCCTATAAATCTAATTATTGATTATAGCATTATTTAATCCAATGTGAATATGGAAATTAACTTAGTTAATTAATTAATTAGTAGAAAATAATTAGTTAATTCATTCCTGCCTTTTTTGTTTTTCCAAATAAGTCAAGGCGGTGTTCATTCTGATCCTTGATCTTCTGTTTGCTTAGGCTATTCACCGAAAGAGCAATGGTTTGTCGTTCAGAATCTTCAGCAATCATATCAACTTTTATGGAGTGTTTACAATTTACAGTCCTACAGAATATTGGTGAAGAAGAAGAAGAAGTTAAAATACAAGAAATGCTTATAAATATCCAGGTATGTCAGCATGGCAAAAATAAAACCTTGGATTATCTTTAAAAGTTTTAATTGATTTTTATATTAATACTAGATTGGTAAGTTTAGTTTGCACCAAATATTAATGGTTTGAACAGTTTCCAGTTGAAATATGCTCTTATGAAGCAACAAAAATGTAACCTGAAAAAAAACATGTTTTTCATAAAATTTGCTTCTGTTTGCTCCTCCTATTAAAAATTTCCCCTTTACATGGCAAAGAGGCTTCTATTTTCTCTAATTATATTATTGTTGGATTGTACACAGCATCGACCTGGATACAGGTAGTCCTTGACTTAAAACCATTCGTTTAGTGACCGTTTGAAGTTACAATGGCACTGAAAAAAGTGACTTATGACTGTTTTCCCCACAGTGATATATTCACAATTCGGATGCTTAACAATTGGCATGTATTTATGACAGTTGCATTGTCCTGGGGTCATATGATCCCTTTTTAAGACCTTCTGACAAGCAAAGTCAGTGGGGAAGCCAGATTCACTTAACAACCATGTTACTTACTTAACATCTGTAGTAATTCACTTAACTTTGTCAGGAAAGGTCATAAAATGGAGCAAAACGCACTTAATAACTGTCTTGCTTAGCAACAGAAATTTGGGACTCAAATGTGGTCATAAGTTGAGGACCACCTTCACCTGTCTATTCCCTCTGTCCCACTTCTGCTCATGAGATGAACTTTATCCATATGGGCTTGTAAAAAATAACTAAAAATAAAAGGAATATGCTGCATAAATTGAAACAGTTTTCAGAAAAGGTATTAATACATGTTGATATTAAAATGCATTTGTTTTTTTTCTTTACAGTTAATTCCTCTCATTGATACAGTAATTAAAGAGCCCAAGTTACAAAATGGATCTTTGTTTTATGAGATAGCAGACATGCTGAATGTTTGGAAAACAAAAGCAGAAATAACTAATGATGATAGAACATCCCTCACTTTTCAGAGAATGTTATCTAACTTTTGGGATGGCCTTTCAAATATATGTGTGGGACATGTTGCTGTAATGGATGCAGATGAGAAATCGTTGGCTGCTGTGTCTTCTTTGTTGCAAATTCTTCAGAACCCAGAAAACAAGATGAAAACAAATAGAAAAAAAGCTGTAAATGTAAGATTTGCAGAAGACAGAAAAGTTGAAATTAATGCCGAACATGAGAATTTTGTTGACCTGAGAACTAGCAATGAATCCAGTAATGTTATTCATGAAATTCATGGGAAACATACTTTTCCTCTACAGAATGAATCTTTAGAAGGTTTAGTTTGTAAACTTGCAGAACTAAGCATAGGGTACACCAGCCAACAGATATCTGACCAACACTTAAAGTTCCTCTCTGCTCTACTCAGCACCTTTGCTTCCCATAAAGTTTTCCAGGTGCTTATAGAAGAAAGTGATGAAGTTCAGTATGAAAATCCATCTATTCAGTTTCTGCACGAAAAGTTAATTGTTTGGCTGAAAGAAGATTGGAGAAAAGAGACAGACTTCCTGGTTGATATTTTATATAGCATTCTCCATTGCTGCAGCAGTCCCATAGAGAGGGAAAATATTCTCAATGATTTAACAAAGGTACAGTTTTCTTATGCAGTAAATTGATTTCATCAAATTTGTTTTAATGCATTCTGTTAGACTAATTAGAGTTTGGAAGAATAACATTTGTACTTGCACCTTGGTAGCTATAGCTTATCAAGTAACATGCATAAATATCTTAATATTTGGAACTAGAATTGCATTAGGACAGTTATAAAATACTTTTAATTATCCTTTAAAAGTATCTGTTTTTTAATCTGTTACTAATTTTGCTTATTTATTCATTTCCTGGTACAGTTTATAATCAGTTATATATTTTAAACATATCACAAAGAGCAATAAACATATCATAACAATATTTTAAACAATATCATTAAGAGCGGCACAAACACCATCTTGCTAATCAGGGAAGCTGCAAATCAATTAGTATTGAAGTCCCACTAAAATCAGTTTTATATATCAAACAATGTATTTCCTAGGTTTTGGAAGGTTAATTAAGAGAGATCCAAAATCTGTCTTCTGAGACATAGTTTCACACTCTAGGTATTGTGAACATTCAGGTTTTTGTCTATATTTTTACTAGCCATACTTTCTGATGATAAGACAAATAAAGTACTATGCTTAAGGACAAAGATTAAGTTTTCTTCAAGTACACATTCTCTGACTAGAGAGTCTGCGGTGAGGCATATCCAATGAAACTAGATCTCATGCAAATCTAGCCTACGTTTCATGTTAAATAAAACAGATGGTATACATGGTCCATATGTATATACATATTTCTTCAGAAAAGAAGTAGCAATACCAATAGCACTTAGACTTATATACCGCTTCACAGTGCTTTACAGCCCTCTCTAAGCAGTTTACAGAGTCAGCATATTGCCCCCAACAATTTGGGTTCTCATTTTACCACCTCGGAAGGATGGAAGGCTGAATCAACCTTGAGCCTGGTGAGATTTGAACTCCCAAATTGCTGGCAGCTGGCAGTCAGCTGAAGTAGCTTGCAGTACTGCACTCTAAACACTACGCCACCGTACTACTCAAGACTGTGTTTACAATATTAAGTAGAGCTATGCAGCTGTCTAATTTGTACAGCAAAGCTGATTGAGAGTGTATGTAGATGAAAGTATTGCACATGTTAGCACCTCCTTAGATCAGATAATTATTTTTCCGAGATTGTGCAGCTAATTTCAAAGGCAGGAAAAAGCAGATGATTTTAAAGGAGTGGTCAATAGGTATAGCATCCATGGTCATTCATTCCCAGATTTCCTTTGAATCCATATCCCTCTCTAATATTACATGATTCTGGGAAATTGTCCAGTTTTGTTGTCAAGTTTTGATGTTATTTATTTTTCTTTTCAAGATGGATCTAAAATGGAGTATTCTTCTTCAAATAATCCAAAAGGTACATTCAAATCCCCTCTCCCGCCCCCCATTTGCATTTGTATTAGTCTGGGATCCAGAGATGCACTAAGTTGCTTCGGTATATGGGCATTTTAGTTGTTCCTTCTAGTTATGGCTTGCTGGGCTACTGTTCTGTTGGAGTGAATGAACTCATGTTGCTTGGCAGCAAAACCAGCTGTTTCCCCTCTTTGGCCTGTTTGTGGGTAATTTTTCATTGCATAAATGTTTCTGACTACCAAATATATTTGTCTTATTATATTAAAGTGACTGTTTTGGTTACATATTATATAGGTCTGTGATGGCGAACCTATGGCACGCGTGCCACAGGTGGCACCCGGAGCGATATTGCTGGGCATGTGAACTCAGCTCCAGCACACAAGCGGGCGCCAGCCAGCTGATTTTCGGGTCTTCTGGGCCCACCGGAATTTGGGAAACAGGCTGTTTCCAGCCCCCAGAGGGCCTCGGGGGATGGGGGGGGAGGGAAGACCGTTTTCGCCCTCCTCAGACTCCTAGAAAGGCTATGGAGCCTGGGGAGAGCGAAAAACGGGTCTACTGGGCCCACTGTGCCATCGTGTGCCAAAAGCAGGGAGAGCACAGGGGGCGCACACGCATGTGCATGGGGGGTGGGGCACATAGAATTATGGGTGTGGACACACGCGCACCCCCCCGCATTCCCCCCACTTTTGGCACACGATGGCAAAAAGGTTAGCCATCACTGATATAGGTAGATGATTTGGAAATAAACATTTAAGAAAAATTAGATAGAACAGCCAAGAGTACATTGCTTGATTTTTCTTTTCTGCTAAACCTCTGAGAAATGGAAAGGGAATAGATCAATTAAAAAGAAGGAAGTGTAAAGTATTATCTTTTCCATTTAACCTTCAAGACAGACAGAGAAGATAGCTGACAGTGACATTGGGTCAATCACTTGTCCCAACCCACCTCGCAAGGGTTGATTCCTTTCAAGATGGAACGTTTTATGTATCTTTGATTTAACCAAGCCTAGTATTGTTGATTAGAAGTATTTCTCTGCCAGGAGGGGGGGCATGCACATGCGCACATGCATATCTATCTATCTATCTATCTATCTATCTATCTATCTATCTATCTATCTAGTGAGCTTACCTTTTATATATAATGCTTTTATGGATCTTATTGATTTGGTACTTTGAAGAATACATGTTTTTTAATGCAGATTTTTATAATAAACCAAGAGGTATATTTTGAGATTAAAAGAGTAAACCACTACTTTGAACACTATTTGTGTACTTTCTAAACCTTAGGCTTGTTCAAGCTCTGAGAAACATTCCTTAAGTTCTACATGGCTAAAAGGAGACGTATTAGGTGAGAAGCTTGTGACTCTGGCCCATGATCTGTGTAACATCAGCTTGAAGATGACAGTAACTTCAGCCGAATCATTTCATTCAGAACAATGGACACTCCTAAGCTTGGTATTATCTCAGTTAATTAAAAATGGTAAGTGGTGCAAACTTTTCTAATGAGTGATAGACTTCTAGGAGAATTAGAAGGCTAGCTTGTCATGGATAGAAAATTTGAGGCACTGGCGTAGATAAGTTAGACAGTATAGTATTTATCATGTGTGCTAATAAAAAGCCAGAGTTTTTTTCAGGACACTAAAAATTAGGACTCAGATAGTAGTAGAGCTGGTGGTTTTATGATTATGTAATGTCTCTTTTAATCCACAGAGTCCTTAATTGGTGAAGTTTATGTTAAAAGAATAATTGACAAACTTCAAGCCGCTCTGTCAAAAGCTAAGGATCTTTCAGAAGCTGGAAATACAGAACTATCAGTGTCTTTCATCTGTGACATAGCCTCCAGTTTTTTCACTTCGGTTAAAGGATGTTTAATGATGCCATCCTCTGAAGATTTATTATTCACTATTTTCCAGTTATGTGCACAGACCCAGGATATAACACGTTTATCAGGTACAGTTGCCTAGTATGTATGACCAATTCCAAATCGATTTTTTGGGTACACCTATTTGTAATTAAAAATTGCAAGTTCATATATATACATATATATACATATACATAATAATGTACATTTATATATATACATGCTATATATATAAGTATACATAAAAAATACACACACATACAGAATCAAATATTACAAAAATGGTGATCACGTTTTCAGGTAGAAATATTGAGAAAATAGAATTTCTGCATTTAAGTGTATGTTTGAATGTACATAACAAATTGTTTAAACAGGAACTAGAATTACACCTTTTTCAATTGAGAAATATGCAGTTTCTTTAAAAAAACAATCTTGGCAGAAACATAAACAATTTAATTCTGTAAAACGGAATAAGGATGGATCAGGCCTGGTACTATTCAGCAAGCAGATACAGCAATGTGTTTTTCTTGGTTAAGACATCTGTAATTGAATGCATATTAACTTTTATGAAGTATAAGTTGATAAACCTTTTTATCATTTATCCATAAAATAGTTTCATTGGAAAATAAGGACATAGCTTTCTTACTTAAGTGATGAAAACATGATCTGTTCATAAGCTTTCAGTTTTACAGCATGATTAATGTGTATCAATCTGTTTAATAGTTAAAATTCAGACCCATTTTTTCTTCATGTAGATTTCCTTGTAAATAAATTGAAGCATACTTGGATGTGTGGCATCACTTCACTTGTGCGTCAGCGTAGCATTCTGCATAAGGAGAGCAGCTTCCTACAGAAATCTGCATTCTGGGTCAAGAACCAGCTTCAGACATCAATATTGGATATAAAAAGGTAGCTTTAGAATGCACTGCATAATCTATTTGCTCAAAGCTAGCCATTACTGAGACTACTGGTAATTTTAAAATAGCCTATAAGTAGGATTTCATATTTCATTCTGAGATCAATATTTATTTTGTTTGAAAGCATGACCACAATTGGGACTGGACTTCCATCATTAAATGATGCGGTTGTTAAGTGAATTATCACTTGACCGTGCACAGCATTATGAACTTTTTTGCTATGGTTGTTTTACAAATCATTCAGTTGCTGAGTGAATCTGGCTTTCCCCATTAATTTTGCTTGTTGAAAGATGGCTGGGAAGGTCGCAAATGGAATCTCATAACCGCAGGATGCTGCAACTTTTGTAAATGTATATTGGTTGTCAAGTGCTGGAATCATGAACATGTGACTTTGGGGATGCTGCATTGGTCATAAGTGCAAGGACCGGTCATGTCACCTTTTTCAGCAGCTTCATAACTTCAGACTAAATGAATGGTGGTAAATTATGGACTACCTGAACTTCGTTTTTCCCATCCCATTTCGGTTCTTGTTCCTTTTGTTATAAAGTAAGTTTTATTGAGATTAAGTGACTAGTAATCACTTAATAAACTTTACCATTGTCAGCTTTTGTTTTACCACACTGCCTTGTCTTCCATGGATATTCTGTATGTTCTGTTGTGTTGTTAAAATGCATAGGCTGCCAAATCATCCAGATTTACCTTCCAAATCATTACAGAAATTATTTTATGCTCATTTATGCCTGAGGTTTGCTCTGGCTCATTTTACTGTATGATGGTTTCATTGTTAATCTTAGTCAGATTGCATCTATATATGTGTTTTTCGTGTGAACAAGTGTTTTGCTATTATCTGAATTCTGTATCAAGCAAAAAGTTGGTTTATTTTCAGTTTGCAGGTTTTGATCTCTGTGGTCAATAATTTGTTGACTACATTGCTAGAAGCTGAAGATGTTTCTGCTTGTGTTCTGAATGATTATGTTGAATGGCTTACTCCAACTCAGACTGAATGGGAAAAGATGCGGGAATCTCTGTCCACTGAGGTATGTAAGCTAAAGCAAAATTGATACACGGTAGAGTAATCTTCAATATATTTTACCTGCTTAGATTTTTTTCATCTAAAGATCCTGCATTAATTATTCTAAGATTAAAATAAATGAAAGGTGTAAGAATTGCTTTCAACATACTCATTTGAAATATATTTTAAGTATAGCAATAACAATTTTCTCCATGTATGAAATATACTTTACATATATAATTATACATTATATTTATAATGTATATTTTATTTATGTGTAATGTAAATATATCCCTTGACAATTAATGCCGTATCTAGCTTTAATTATCATGAATTAAATGTTAAATCTTCATGAAATTTTATATCAGTATGGAATGAAATTTTGCTTTTCTCAAAGAAAGATATAATACTTTTATATATGTTTTTTTATATGTCATTACAGTGGTTGAGGAAACCACTTCTGGAAGGAAGACTAAGTATTAATTGCGAATTACCTGGAATAGATCATAAATTTTCTATCCCAGCTAAACTTCCAAGTCATCTTTGTACTGCAGCTCTGCTTAGTAGAATGGCATTATTGATACTGGAAAAGGAGGCTGTGTTTGAAAATTCTGAAGTAGAAAGAAGAAAAATTGATAATATCAGTAAGTGATAGCAAAAAAATAATAATTAAACCTGTGTGTGACAATCTATTATATTCTTTTTTTCTGTTATTGCCATTTTGCCAAATAGAAATGTGACATATGTTACATTAAATATATAATAAAATTATATTTAAACTTTAGGGGCTAATAATGACCTATTGGGATAAATAATTGAATGTCACAACCCATATCTTATGATGGAACAGCCCTGTTTTGCATAATTAATAGGTGCCATCCACATTGATATTTCCAGGTTCTAGGCCAGCATTTCTCAACTAGAGTTTTGTAAAACCCGAGTCATCTGCTACAAGTCACTATGGGTTCATCAAGAGAATAGGATTGAAAAAAAAAGTTTTTTAAACTATCTACGCCATGTAAGGCTCATGCTTGAGGCAGTGTAATTTTTATCCCCTGTGACTTAGCTGTGGGCATATTGCTTTGCTGTTGGGACATGAAAACAATTCATTTCTAACCTACGCAACTCAAAATGTTTACAACCTGAATTGTGTCGATTAGAAGTGAATAGTTTTGTGTGGTTTTAATATTTTTTCCAATTTTTATACAGGGGTTTCCTAAGATCTGAAAATTATTTTAAGGCTTTCTCCAAGTTAAAAAGGTTGAGAAAGACTATTCTACGCCAGTGTTTTCTTATTTAATAAAACCATAAAGAGTTAAATAAGTGTATACATCTAACTAGTTACTGTTAAATTATAGCAATATAATATATATTTGTGTTTTTCTAGTTGTAGAACAGCTGTATGCCTTACAGTGGATTGAAGAATTAGCAAACCCATCTGGTCTGCTACTTGAATTTCTTCATAATACTGAAGTAATGAAAATTTCACGTGAAAATTTCTATCTACTCAATATTTCCCAACTTTTACAAATATTGTTCAATAGGTAAGTATTGAAGGAAAAATATGTATTTCTCATAAGGCTTTTATTAGAAATCATCTTGATTTTTTTTTATTATAAATGTACATAGTGCCTTTCTATAAACAATTATCACCTAAAATAAATACAAATGATTTTATTGTACTCGTATATAAGCCATGTTAATCTTAGAAATTTTGTATTCTTTGTAGATCAAAAGAGAGTGGACGACTTTGGGCTTTAACAATGGCTAAATTGATAAATACAAAAAACTTTGCACCTTCTGAGATTAAAGCACTTTTTGATTCATTTGAGAGGTATGATAGATAGTAAATTGGGACTATGTGGGAACTATAATTTTTTGTCCTATTATTAGTGATTAAATCAAGACAGGAAAAAAGGCTGTATAGAATGTTTTCCATTGCAAACAGAGATGATGTTGCTATTATCATTATTGGTCTCAAACAGAAGAAACTTTGTCCTTTTCTGTAGAGCTGAACACGTGTATGTATGTATATATCTGTTTTTATATGTCTGTATACAGTCATGGCCGTAAATGTTGGCACCCCTGAAATTTTTCCAGAAAATGAAGTATTTCTCACAGAAAAGTATTGCAGTAACACATGTTTTGCTATACACGTGTTTATTCCCTTTGTGTGTATTGGAACAAAACCAAAAAAGGGAGGAAAAAAAGCAAATTGGACATAATGTCATACAAAACTCCAAAAATGGGCTCATTTCACCCTTGTGAAATCATTGGCACCCTTTCAAAATTGTGGATAAATAAGATTGTTTCAAGCATGTGATGCTCCTTTAAACTCACCTGGGGCAAGTAACAGGTGTGGGCAATATAAAACTCACACCTGAAAGCAGATAAAAAGGAGAGAAGTTCACTTCGTCTTTTCATTGAGTGTCTGTGTGTGCCACACTAAACATGGACAACAGAAAGAGGAGAAGAGAACTGTCTGAGGACTCGAGAACCAAAATTGTGGAAAAATATCACCAATCTCAAGGTTACAAGTCCATCTCCAGAGATCTAGATTTGCCTTTGTCCACAGTGTGCAACATTATCAAGAAGTTTGCAACCCATGGCACTGTAGCTAATCTCCCTGGGCATGGACAGAAGAGAAAAATTGATGAAAGGTGCCAACGCAGGATAGTCCGGATGGTGGATAAGCAGCCCCAAACAAGTTCCAAAGCAATTCAAGCTGTCCTGCAGGCTCAGGGAGCATCAGTGTCAGCGCGAACTATCCGTCAACATTTATAAATGAAATGAAACGTTATGGCAGGAGATCCAGGAGGACCCCACTGATGACACAGAGACATAAAAAAGCAAGACTACAGTTTGCCAACATGTACTTGAGTAAGCCAAAATCCTTCTGGGCAAATGTCTTGTGGACAGATGAGACCAAGATAGAGCTTTTTGGTAAAGCACATCATTCTACTGTTTACCGCAAACAGAATGAGGCCTACAAAGAAAAGAACACACTACCTACAGTGAAATATGGTGGAGGTTCACTGATGTTTTGGGGTTGTTTTGCTGCCTCTGGCACTGGGTGCCTTGAATGTGTGCAAGGCATCATGAAATCTGAGGAGTACCAACGGATTTTGGGTCATACTGTAGAGCCCAGTGTCAGAAAGCTGGGTTTGCGTCGGAGATCTTGGGTCTTCCAGCAGGACAATGACCCCAAACATACATCAAAAAGCACCCAGAAATGGATGGCAACAAAGCACTGGAGAGTTCTGAAGTGGCCAGCAATGAGTCCAGATCTCAATCCCATTGAACACCTGTGGAGAGATCTTAAAATTGCTGTTGGGAAGAGGCGCCCTTCCAATAAGAGAGACCTGGAGCAGTTTGCAAAGGAAGAGTGGTCCAAAATTCCGGGTGAGTGGTGTAAGAAGCTTATTGATGGTTATCGGAAGCGACTGATTTCAGTTATTTATTCCAAAGGGTGTGCAACCAAATATTAAGTAAAGGGTGCCAATGATTTTGTCCAGACCATTTTTGGAGTTTTGTATGACATTATGTCCAATTTGCTTTTTTCCCCTCCCTTTTTTGGTTTTGTTCCAATACACACAAAGGGAATAAACATGTGTATAGCAAAACATGTGTTACTGCAATACTTTTCTGTGAGAAATACTTCGTTTTCTGGAAAAATTTCAGGGGTGCCAACATTTACGGCCATGACTGTATACATAGGATAATAATAGTTGTCTATTGCATCTGAATCTTATATTAACTAATAGCCAAAAGTAACACACACACCTTCAATTCTCTAATAGCTTTTTATCCTACATTACTTAACATCTAGATCCATGACTGTTTCAAATAAATGGTGCAGCTGTCCAAAATGTCTCACTTTCTTGTGTTTTGCTACTCATAAGAGTTCTGCGTATAACAATCTCTCTCATCCTGATTTTTGATTTTTTTTTATCAATACAAAAAGCTTTATACTGATTCCCTAATTTTCTTTTTCCCATGAACAGCTTTTTCCCATTAACTGAAGGAAACCTGCATACACTTCAGAGTCTGTCTCCAGTTTTATCTGAGGAAGATAAGGAAGAACTTGTCATTAGGTTCACAGCTAAACTAATGACATGTAATGGAACTGATCTCTTCGGTACTGAGGGTCAGTGTCTTAAATAATTTCTCCAATGCTACATTGTTGGAAGAGGTAGGACGTTTAGTGCACAGAATCACATGTTTATTTGCAATTGATAATTGCAAAACTATTTTAATGGATCTTGTTACTTTACTAGAATTGTCAGTATTCAATTCTGATCACTAAACACTTTTCTTTTTGTTTTCTTATACTCTTAAGACATTTGATAACTTATTAAACTGATATTTCACACAATTCAGGAGCATTTGGATATCTTGGCATTTTAAATTCCTGCTTGAATACTCAAGATACTGATTACGGAGAAGTAATGGCTGGAATATTGAAGGTCATCGTATCTTGGCGCAGTGATTATGAAGATAGTTTTCTTTTCAGCTGGTGAATTATTTAATTATCTTATTTTTCAAAGATAATTCATAGAATAACTAAAATATGTTTTCTCGCATTATAATAGTTAAATTTTATTTATTTTAATCTATGATTTTAGTCCAATAATTGGAAGCTTGTCTTGTATCAGCTTTCTCAAACTGGTCCTCTATAGATGTTCTAGCATTTGAATGCATTTTGTTTTAGAAAAGACATCATGTGTGTAACAGGAATAAGAGTGCATCTTAATACACTCTTATTGTTCACAGATTATAACGAGTGTTACACTTTTAAAAAAAACTTCTGTAATCAATTATTTCATTAAATGTATTCAATTTTTTTGATTGAAAGCTGCCATTGTGATACAAAAGAACTTAATTTCAGTATATACTTTTGTGCTTTGAGAATGTTGATTTTTACCAAAGAGCTTAATATACCTCATAAGACAAGCTGAGCTGTCCATAAATCAGGTACTGTTTGCGGAGTTCTTGGTGTTCTTTAAGCTTGATTGTTTGCTTGTAGATGTTTCATTACCCTCTGTCCTGGTCCTATTGGATCTCTCAGCGGCTTTTGATACCATCGACCATGGTATTATGCTGCGCCGGCTGGAGGGATTAGGAGTGGGGGGCACCGTATTGCGGTGATTCTCCTCCTTTTTCTCGGACCAGTTGCAGGGGCAGAGATGACCCCGAGGCGCCTTGTGTGTGGGGTGCCACAGGGGTCGGTTCTCTCGCCCCTCCTGTTCAACATTTATGTGAAGTCGTTGGGTGAGATCATCCGTGGTTTTGGGATGAAGTTCCATCAGTATGCTGATGACACTCAGCTGTACATTTCCACCCCGGACCACCCTAATGATGCCCTTGATGCGATGGCCCGATGCCTGGAGGCCGTGCGGATCTGGATGGGGAGAAACAGGCTCAGACTCAACGCCCCCAAGACTGAGTGGCTGTGGCTCCCGGCGTCCCAGTATTTATTTATTTATTTTTTTTATTTTATTTTATTAAATTTATATACCGCCCTTCTCCCCGAGGGGACTCAGGGCGGTGAACAGCCATAAATAAAAAACATATGTACAAAATTTAAAAACCAAATAAAACCGAATTAAACATTGGCCCCAATACTTTAAAATCCCAATTTACAATATTAAAACATTAAAATATTAAAACCCCCAAATTAAAATTTTTTCAATTCAAAATTTCTAAAATTCTTTTACGACAGAAGGGGAAAAGGGAAGAATTAGGCCAGGCCCGCCTGGTGGAACAGGAAAGTTTTTAACTCACGGCGGAAGGCACGAAGATCCGGGATCCTCCGTAACTCTGGGGGGAGCTCGTTCCAGATAGTGGGTGCCCCCACAGAGAAGGCTCTCCCCCTGGGGGCCGCCAGCCGACATTGTTTGGCCGACGGCACCCGGAGGAGCCCCTCTCTATGGCAACGTACCGGTCGGTGGGAGGCAATTGGTGGTAGTAGGCGGTCCCGTAAGTACCCGGGTCCTAAGCCATGGAGCGCTTTAAAGGTGGTAACCAACACCTTGAAGCGCACCCGGAAGACCACCGGGAGCCAGTGCAGCTCGCGCAGGAGGGGAGTAACATGGGAGCGCCATGTCGCTCCCATCACCACCCGCGCGGCCGCACTCTGCGCCAGTTGGAGCCTCCGGGTGCTCCTCAAGGGGAGCCCCATGTAGAGAGCATTACAGTAGTCCAGGCGAGAGGTGACGAGGGCGTGAGTGACCGTGTGTAACGAGTCCCGATCCAGAAAGGGACGCAACTGGCGGATCAGGCGAACCTGATGAAAAATCCTCCCGGTCACGGCCGTCAAATGCTCCTCAAAAGACAGCCGCGAATCCAGGAGGACGCCCAAGTTGCGCACCCTCTCTGCCGGGGCCAATGATTCACCCCCGATAGTCAGCGATGGTACCAGCTGGCTATATCGGGACGTCGGCAACCACAGCCACTCGGTCTTGGATGGGTTGAGTCTGAGCCTGTTCCTCCCCATCCAGATCCGCACGGCCTCCAGACACCGGGACATCACTTCAAGGGCATCGTTGGGGTGGTATAGCCAGCTGGTGCCATCGCTGACTATTGGGGGTGTAACTCTGGCCCCCACAGAGAGGGCTCGCAATCTGGGCGTCCTCCTGGACTCACGGCTGTCTTTAGAAGAGCACATGATGGCCATAGCCAGGGGGGCTTTTTATCAGGTTTGCCTGATCCACCAGTTGCATCCCTTTCTGGACCGGGATGCCTTGCGCACAGTCACTCGCCCTCATTACTTCCCGCCTGGAGTACTGTAATGCTCTCTACATGGACTCCCTGTGAAGAGCACCCGGAGGCTCCAACTGGTCCAGAATGCGGCCGTGTGGGTGATTATGGGAGCAACATGGCGCTCCCATATAACACCTCTCCTGCACGAGCTACACTGGTTCCCGGTGGTCTTCCGGGTGTGATTCAAGGTGTTGGTTACTATCTTCAGAGCGCTCCATGGCTTAGGATCTGGGTACTTAGGAGATCGCCTTCTGCTACCAATAGCCTCCCACTGGCCAGTACATTCTCACAGAGAGGAACTCCTCGGGGTGCTGTCGGTCAAACTATGTCGACTAGCGACTCCCAGGGGGAGATCCTTCTCTGTGGGGGCACCTGCCCTCTGGAACAAATTGCCCCGGGGTTTACGGATGATCTCTGACCTACGCACCTTTCGTCATGCCCTCAAGATGCTGTTATTTCAACAAGCTGGGCTGGCCTGAATACCAAGATCATTTTTAAGTTATATGGGTTGTCTTTGTTTTAATTGAAATGGGCCAAATTATTTAATTCCTTTTAAACTGTTTTAAATTTTATGTGTTTGTTTATATTTTTGGCTGTGCACCGCCCTGAGTCCTTCAGGAGAAGGGTGGTATAAAAATTAACTAACTAACTGACTAACTAACTAACTAACCCACCCAACTGGGTAACATGTTTTTTTGGGGTCGGGTATTGAAACATCTGCAAGCAAACAACTAAGCTCACAGAGTACCAATAATTCCACAGTGCAGTGTTGAACTGAAGATACTTTTTTCTTTTGGAAATACGTTTTTGTTGTTTGCATTGTTGTTTGTTTTGAACTTTCTCACCTGAATGTTTTCTTTAGTAAATGAAATCTTGACAGAAGAAAAATTGGAGGTGTTGGTTTTATTGTATTAAAAAACATTTGCCTTGCCCTTTCATTTTAGTTTCGCTTCTGAACATTTTCTTAATTTTTTGCCTCAGCAATCTACAAGAAACAAATCCACAGCTGCTTGGCTTAAATATAGAAATGATCCGTTTCATTTCTCTGTTGCTGAAAAAGCCTATCTCCTTAATGGAGAGTGAATGGGATTTTGTTATGTGCTCCATGCTAGCATGGTTAGAAGTAAGTAACAAACATAAAAAGAATGATATATTTTCTGCATTTAAAGAATTTCACATTCCTTGTGGGAAAAAAATCTCATTTTTTGGAAATGTAAAATATGATGAAAAGCTTATGTAAACCAGTAAGGTTTATTACATGATCAATATTCTATAATTCTCGTTATAAAATGTTTAAGGTTTTTTTGGAACTAAATTAACCCAGTATTCTATACTAATTTAAAGTAGTATGGATTAAAATATAGAAATATGTACATTGTTTAAAAAGTCATCTGTTAACTGCTAGAATCTACTCTGGAGCACAAATCATTGTTTTGATTTGTTATAAAATGGTAGATTTTTTTAATGTATAGCTGAAGAGTTATGTAAGAAATATTATTTGATGTGACATGTTTTAAAATTTGCTATGAAAAAAAATAATTTAATTTAATTGTTTGCAGACAACCTGTGAAAACCCAGAAGTCTTTCCTGCCGCACAGATACAAGTCTTTGCTTCTGTTAGCTGTGACCTGAGTGCTTGTCTAAGTGCATACTTCCAGGCAGCAACTCCTGAAATCGTTGAAAAATTTCCAGAAAACCTCATGTCTGAATGGCGGGACTTCTTTTCAGAAGGCATTCATAGCTTGCTTTTGCCTCTGTTGGCAAAAATCACCAGTACGTTTGTGATAAAGGATAAATATACAGACAGGCAATGTAGAGCCATAACATAATAATACTTTGACAGGTTATTTAACACTCCAGGTTTTTGTTAGTAAATATTTAATTGTACTATTGGCAGTATAAAATACGTAGGTATATTCTGTGGTTTCCAGGATGATATAAAGAAAAAATCTGCACATAATTGCAAGATATTGCTTTTCCTTCATAGTTTCCATTCTACCATGTTCTTTCAGAATTCTTTGAATGTATTTCAGTTTTTTTATTTCACTGGTAGCATCATGTAAAACTATCACTTTGAAAGTATGACTGAATATTATTTATGGCACTTTAGATGAAAATCATTATTTATAATTGCTACTTGAATATTATATTTGATAGTTTCAGGCTGTGAATTATCTTGTACTTTCATTACAGGAAAAGAACAAGATGTAATGGAAACATCATTTCAGAACTCCATGTTGAAATCTTTGGGTAAAGCTTTAACATATATATCAAAGGATCAGTTACTGAACCACAGGCTTCCTGCCAAATTTGTGGCTGGTCAGAAAACAAATCTCCCGGACAATATACAGACTTTGTTAAATACTTTTTCTCCATTATTACTCTTCAGAGCTAGACCTGTTCAAATTACAGTGTATCACATGCTAAACAAGTAAGTTATTTCCAATTTCCTTAGAGCATGCTGTGATCTAGTTCTTTTTAATTTTATCAGTATAAGAAATACTTTAAAGCTAGGGAATATAGAAATACTATTCTTTATCAAAGTAAAAAGTATACATTTTCTATATACAGTACTAATAATTTCTTAATCATCCTAGGCTTTGTTTTCAGTGGAAGATAACCGAACTAGTGATTATAACCTCAAGGCCATATAGTTCAGAATTTATTATGAGCTGGATAGAGTAGTATACTATAGAGATACTTATTATGGTAGCCTTTTGAGCTCCCTTTAATAACTTCTTCATAGATATGGCATGTATAAGAATCTGATGGAGGAGGGAGCAGAATTAAAATAGACTTCTAGTTCATTGTACTGCGAAAGTACTCTATGATTGTATTCTAGATATGTACAATATGAATCTTATAGGCACCAGTGTGACTCAGTTAATCATCTTGACCATTCCTTGACCTGCCTGACTTATTTTTCATTCAATAAGAATCTGGCATTCTTCAAAGCCATAAGCATCTAATTTAATATGTATCAGCAGATATATCTTTCTGCCTCATAGAAATCCCTCACCACATGGAATGTAAATAGTATCTAAAATGATTGGTAAATTGGTAGTTTGTGACTGGCCCTGCTCATCAAGGCAACTATTTAATAAAAAAATCAAGTCTGTCACTGTTGCCTTTTAATGAATGAGTCTATCATATACCAAAAATTAATGTTTTAATATGAAATCATTTGATTATGGTTATTTCTCAAAGTCAGATAAATATTTATGCTATAAAAATATAAATAGATTCTTCTCATTTCTTTATTTCATATTCTAGGTTAATGTCTGATTTACCTAAATTTGACAACGTGGATCTCAGATCTTATGGTGATGAAGAGGAGGAACTATTATTGTATGTTTCATTTTATATTTATGATGATTTATAGAGCTCCTTGTCTGAATGTCTTTGGGCCAGTCACTCTCTCTCAGCCCAACCCACTCATAGGGTTGTTGTTGTTGTGGGGAAAATGGGAGAAGGGAGGTATGTTGGATATGTTCACCATCTTGTGTTATTTGTAAAAATGATAAAGGTGAGATACAAATAAATACATAAATAATTTCAACTATTTGCCTTGAGGTATTTGTAAAAATAAAAAAAGGTAAGATACAAATAAATACTGTGTTTCTCTGAAAATAAGACCAGGTCTTTATTTTCTTTTGGGCCCCAATATAAGCACTATAACTTATTTTCAGGGGATGTCTTAATTTTTTTCCCGTGTACAGGAGGCCCTCTTCTTCTGCTTGCTCATGGAAGGGCAGGAGGCTATGTGGTGTGCTAGTGCCATTGCCACGAGGCAGGGCGGTGGAACTGCCCCACACGCCCCACACCAGCTTATATCTGGGTCCCTGCAGCCAGGCCACCCATGCCCCGACACCTGCCTTGCTTTGCAGAAGTGGCTCCAGCCGCCCCATCAAGCAAAACCCTGTGTGGCCACCGGCCCACTTCTTCTGCTTGCTCGCAGCCACAACTGAGTAGGAGCCCGAAGATCATACCAGTGCTGTGACCACGAGGCAAGGCGGGGGGGGGGTGGAGCTGCTCCATGTGCCATGCACTTACCTCAGGACCCCCGCAGCCAGGCCATCTGCGACATATGCCTCACCTTGCGGCCATGGCACCAATACCAGCACACCACTCTGCCTTCTGCTCTGTTGTGGCTGTGAACAAGCAGAAATGGGCCTGCGGCCATGCGGGCTCCTGGTGCACATGGCTATTGTTGCTGCCACTGTGCAGCAAGTGTTGGAGCATGGATGGCCTGGCTGCAGAGGCCCTGAGGTAAGCTGGTGCTTGAGGCAGCTCCACTCACACCCTGTCCCGTGACCACAGCACTGCAAACCACCAGATGGAATGGGTGACCGGGTGGCTGTGCAGACTCTTAAGTAGGGCTTATTTTGCAGGTAAGGCTTCTTTTCGGGGAAACGGTAGTTTCAACCACTTGCCATGTTTTTGCCCCATGCTGCTTTTTTTTTTTTTTGAAGAAACAAAAGTAGAATCATTATTAATATCAGAAGTTAGAAATCAGTGTAGTAGGGTAAAACAAATACTATTTTAGCAATGATGAGTTTTATATATAGGAAAAATCATAATATTAAACATTTTGTAAATGAAGATGTTTATGTAAATATGTTAAATTCCTGTTACCAAATTCCAGTATTCCATGAACTCAAGATTCTGAACATGAATTTAAATCAGATAGAGATTTTTGAAGACTAATTCTAGTTTGTTTATGTATTAAAAAGGTATGCAATCATCAGTTTGATCATTTATCTTCTAAGAGACCTAGGTCTCTTTTTCTTTAGGTTGGAGAAAATTATGGCCATTAGTCATGGTTACTAGAGACAAATAGAAACAAAAATTTATTTGGAAAGAAATATGAGATAAGCCTTTCTTACACTAACACATTTTGGAACTTCCTGTTGGATGTCTGCACACTAAGAAAGTATATGCTGTGGAGAAGATATGAGCTTTTAAACTCAAATGAAAAGCTGTATGTGCGAAAATTATATTAGTCTATATATGGATGCCCAAGGATTGAAAATACAGTAAAATACTATGTCATGAAAGTTACTCCTACTATTGCTGAATATTTTAAGCAATAAGGCTCTCTTAATGTATATGTGTGCGTATTTCTGTATGTAGAAAATAGATTGTTTTCTACATACAATATTTCCTCCCTTTATTTTATTTAGGTCCCCACCAGCAGCACTTATGACTGTTCTTACCACTCAGGAAGATTTACTAGAAAACATCCTAGAATGCATTCCAGTTGGAGAATTTGCAGAAATTCAGCCAATGAGTGATGAGTTTTGCCTTATTTTAGGATACCTTCTTACCTGGAAATTAATTCTTTCTTTCTTCAAAGGAGCTTCTTCCCAGGTAAAATTATTTATTTTACACCCACCATCCTATGGACCCTTCAGGTAGCAAGTCAGTTACAGTGCTGACCTGTGTACATAAAGTTTTTACTATTAGCAATAGAGATAAATTCATTGTAAGTTGTCTGGTCACGAATTAGGAGCTAGGAACTTAAAAGTATTCTCATGTCTAGCCATAAGAGCATGGAAGCAATAGGAATAGCAATATTGAGCTCCCGAGCTATTTTTATTATTGCTTTGTTGTTAATAATGAAATGTAAACTGTTTGGTAGACAAAAATAAGATGAAATAAAAATAAATTTTGATAGGCAAATTTTAAAATAAGATTTGAGAGTCATTCAGTCTTATCTGTAAACACGACACATAATCTCAGGTTGCTTAGGAGATATAAAGGTATGTTGGTATAATATTATATATGGATGTACGGTTTATCCTCATTATACTCATGCTAATACCTGGCAATTTTACCTGTTGTCAGGAATGTTACCAATGTTCTCTAGTATGATGTAGTGCTTTTTTGCATGGGCCTTTCTACAGGTGCCACAAGGGCTCACTAGACACTGAGAGTAGAAATAAAATAAAATGAAAACATACTTTTAAACGAACCTTTCTCTATTCCATTTACTTCATGGTCTATTGATGCAGGGGCTTTAGGGTCATTTTCCAGTAAGAATTCTTATTTTATTAAAATGTTTCATAATTCATGGGAATTATTTTACATGTTATTTTTCCTCTAGCTTCGAGCTCTTTATTCACAATGCCTTCGAAGAACTAAGAGTTTGAATAAACTATTATATCACTTGTTCAGGCTTATGCCAGAAAACCCAACTTTTCCTGGATCAATAACAGAGCTTTCAAATAAAGATGTAAAAACATATTTTACTGAAGAGCTTGATTTAGACATCAAAGGCAAGTCAAAATATTCTTAATTTTTCTGTATTTCATTATTTAAAGAGATTTTTTTTAATTAGGACTCCTCTAGGGTAATCATCGTTCTCTAAAATGTTGCCCTATTTTCAGGTAGTTTAATGGCAGAACAAATACCTCCTAAAATATCCTTAGTTTATATTGCAATAATACATGAACAATCAGCACAAAATGGCTGACACTGTGCTGAATAGGTCCCAGTTAAAGCGGTTTCTTTGACTTGCCAAATCCTGCAGTGTTTTCGTAATTTTTTTTCCCTTTGAAATTCCAAGCTGAAAGAATCTCTGCATGCTTCTATATGGTCACTATCCCATGTTCAAAGAGAAATCTGGGATGATTGATAAAACTGTCCGTGAATGATTGTGAGGCATTTCACTGCCTCTAACCTAGGAAGAAGTCAGAATTCTTAATACGTGCAGTAACAGGGTAATGCCTCTAAATGTGTTGAATTTCCAGAATTTCCAGTCAGCATGACTGTGGGTATGTGGATACCATTTTCAGAAAAGAGGAAAAAATAGTTTTCTGTCATGTAATAGGTTTCACATATATGCAACTTGGAATTAAAATAATTTTTAAAGCAATTCTCTATTCCTAGCTTAGAATAAGCCCTAGTGAATTTAGTAATTCAAGTAAGAATGTATACTACTTTACTCACGTTACTAAGAAATGGAAATACTGTAACTGAAAACATGAAACTCCAGCACTTTTTAAACTGGCTTTATTTCTATATTTTTTCCATTTGTCCTATAGACACACTAGCAATGTCCTCACACATTCCACATTTGGCTTGCACTGTCTATTGTATGACCTTAAAAGATTTGCCAGCTATGGTTCGTCTTTGGTGGAACAGTTGTGAAAAACGAGTCTTCAACATTGTAGATAAATTTACAAGCAAATACGTTAGTGGTATACTGTCTTCCCAAGAAATATCTTCTGTGCAGACCAGTACCCAGTTGTTTAATGGCATGACGGTTTGTATCATTATCTTTTTATTATTTCGCTGTCTGTCTGTATTTATGTGCATTTCATTGTGTGGGTATGCGTGATTAAATACAGTGGTACAACTGTTTTCTGAGAATTGATTGGAAGCATTGAGGTGATCTTAGGGCTGTTCTCAAAAAATGCAGTGAAATCTGCAGCCTAACCATTCTTCTATGAAGCATTTCTGTTCTAAGAAGTACCTAAGTTGTTTACATTACTAAATGAAAAAAAATGCAGCAACCCCCAACTTTGTTGGCATCGGGGACCAGTTTTGTGGAAGGCAATTTTTCTCTTCCGCGGGAGGTGGGGAGAACGCAATCTAAATCCTGCGTATCCAGTTTCACTCGCCTGCCACTCACCTCCAGCTGTGCAGCCCAGTTCCTAACAGGTCATGGACTGATACTGGTCTGCAGCCTGGGGATTGGGAAACCCTGCCTTAGAATATATGCAGAAACCTAGCTATTGTTGGGTAGTGCCTCTCCCTCAAATAACGGCTTATCTTGTAGAAATAAATTCCAGATGACAATACAATTTCACACGTACCTACAGTATTTGGGATTATTTGATATGTGCTCTATTAAATATCTAGATGCAATTAAAATAAAGCAAAAAAGGTTTATTAGTTAGAGCCTACATACTTATAAGAAATATGAAGTTATGATTACCAAGCATATGAATTGTGCTGCGATTTTTCCACACAGAAAAATTAAGCTCATTCATAACAATACAGAATCCATTCTGTTTTTAAAAACTCTTCAATATAGTATTTACATAAGTAAGCATCTTCTATCTTGTAAAATGACTTATCATTTGTATAGATTTGTGTTCTAAACAGTCTTAATGTTAGACTCAGATTATTAATTAAAATATTGAATAGTGCATACAGGTAGTCCTCAATTTACAACAATTGAGCCCAAAATTTTCATTGCTAAGTGAAACATTTGTTAAGTGAGTTTTGCCCCATTTTACAACTTTTCATGCCTCAGTTGTTAAGTGAATCACTGCGGTTGTTAAATTAGTAACACCATTATTAAATGAATCTGGCTTTGCCTGTCAGGTCACAAAAGGGGATAACGTAATCCAGTTGCCAAGCGTCTGAATTTTGATTTCATGACTTTGGGCAGGGTGCAACGGTTGTATGAAAAACTATCACAAGTCACTTTTTTCTGTGCCGTTGTAACTTTGAACCGTCACTAAATGAACTGTTGTAAGTTGAACACTACTTGTATTGTGGAATAGAAAGTATAACTGACTATCTATTAATACTAATTCAGCCTAGGTGGAAAGATGTTCACTGTGCTATATTATTATAAACATGGTTTTCAGTTGCTTAAAAATAAAATTTGAAAAAAAAATCAGGTACAGGTTGTTCTCACTTAGTAACCATTTATCCATCAACTCTTCAAAGTTATGACAACACTGAATGAATGGTAAATATGGCTGGTCCTTGGAGTTACAGCCATTGCAGTGCCCTTGCGGTCATGTGATCAGTATTCAGTGACTTGGCAGCACACCTTATGACCGCAGTGTACATTTCAACTGCTCTTGTACATCTCTTCCATCTCTGCCCTTTTAGTTGTGCTGCACTCCCACATGCTCCTGCCAACCTTTGCCATTTTCTTCCTGCTGCTGCTGCTGCTAAGGCACACCCAGTCAAGGCAGGTGTTGGGTCTTGTATGGCCTCCATGAAACCTTGTAAAGTTTTAGGAAGGCAACACAAGGATTGCCTTCCTAAACAACTGCCTCAGCTGGGCAGAAGGAAAATAGCAAAAATCAGTGGCAGTGGCAGGGATGTAGATCCCAACCAAAAGGACAGAGATGGGGTGGGAAATAGACGAATGGAGTTGAAGTGGAGGTCAGACAGGTAGCAAAAACGAAAGGAGAATCTTGTCTAACTATTTCAACTGGAACCTAACCACTAAAAGTTAGGATCATGTGATGGTTTAACCTAATTGCTTCACTTAGTGATGGAAATTTTGGTCCCAGTTAGGGTCATTAAGCTAGGTTTTGAAAGTAGGATCGAAACATTGTTGCTAAAATAAACGTAACATTTTTGTTTTCACAGGTAAAAGCTCGATCTGCCACTCGAGAAGTCATTGCTACTTACTCAGTTGATGATATATTCATTGAACTGATCATACAGCTTCCCCCAAATTATCCTTTGGGCTCCATAGCTGTAGAGAGTGGGAAAAGGGTTGGTGTAGCAGTTCAGCAATGGCGCAATTGGATGCTGCAGCTTAGCACTTACCTCACTCATCAGGTACTTTTTTCATATACAGTCTTGACTCTGGTCATGTGAATTAGATCTGCTCTAAGTAACAGGTACCTGAACTACTTGAAAGGTTAAAAAAAAATGTCTGGAACTCAAAGCGGTACTTGTTGGACAGTTTATAAAGCAGTTGCATTCTTCCCGGATCACATAACTGATCTCCAGTGCTGCAACAATATCCCAGGAAGGTATATAGTAGGTAAAACTGATTATTCAACACATCAACACTACATAAAAACCTTACTGTATATATTATATACTGCATTATGAATTATATTACATGCATTTACAGGAAATTGTAAAAGATGGAAAATTGGAATTAAAAATCACTGAATGGTGATATTGCACAAAGCTGAAATGCATTATTTTCCCAACAGAATGGAAGCATTATGGAAGGGCTAGCATTGTGGAAAAACAATGTGGATAAACGATTTGAGGGCGTTGAAGACTGCATGATCTGTTTCTCAGTTATACATGGCTCAAACTACTCCCTTCCCAAAAAAGCTTGCAGAACATGCAAGAAAAAGTTCCATTCAGCCTGCCTGGTAAGTATATTGTCTAGTTATTATTTCTGAAGGAAAACAAGTTTGAAATTTATATGTCTTTAATGCTATTAGTAGTCATATGAACATTCAATAAATAGCTTAATAAAAGTTTGTTAATTTTGTAAAGGGAGATTTTAAGAAAATTCTAGGATCCTTTAAATTGAAATGATTTACTGTTTTCAGAGGAGCAATAGAAGTTTTTATTTTTCAGGATTTTTTATATCTTTGATGTAGATCAGAGCTTAAAGGAAACGGGCTTGTGAAAGACAGTTACTATTTCATGGAATAGCCTAGTATTGTTGGCTACTAGGTTATTCCATGAAAATACTTCATTACAATAGGCACTTAATATTTATAGATAGATTTAAAGATGCCATAAAGCATTCAGTCTTGACTGGCTAGTGTTTAATTGCAAATAGTAAATGCTAACTATTCTTAATATTTGCTTTCTAAATTTCTCTAGTACAAATGGTTTACATCTAGCAACAAATCCACTTGCCCTCTTTGCCGAGAAACTTTCTTCTGATATACATCATTTTTCTGCTTCAGTGAGCCTAAAGAAGCAATTGAAAACCATCATACTTGGACTGAGCAGTAAAACCTTAATTTCTTCACTTACAATAAAAAGTTTGAACTGATTGATCATTTATTAGTATTACTTACTATCTTTGAATTAAAATATTCAGATATGAAATGTAGAAATGGGTGACATGTAACAGTTTTTGACTTCTGGCTGTTTTGTAGTATATCCTGTTTTACATAAGCCCTGTTAAGGTCAAAAGATTTTAGCAGCATGAAGAGCAATTAGAGATCATGATTAGAATTGGCATTAAAGGTTCAACATGAGAGGGATACACACACACTTGGGATACCCATAGAAGCATTCTTAAACTATATATTGAATTTGAGGTAGCAGTAAACAATATTGTGAGCCAGCTAGTGCAACTTATAGCAGTTGCTAGTACTGTAGTAGAGACCAGTGATGTGCAAAAGATTCTGAATTTAAACATTCAAGTTTGAAACAGTTCCAATCATATTTTAAGTATTCTAACTATCTAATGATATTCTAAACCTGAAACAGTGTGAAATTGAAATAACTATTTCAAAGTTATAAGTAACTTGTACTTATACAAGTTACTTGTTTTTACTTAAAACTTGCAGGTGCTTGTTCCTATTTCTACCAAACCAATGTGGAATACCAATAAGTATTCTAAATTTGAAACATTTCTCGTAACATTGAAAAAGCCATTTCAAACTTGAAACAATTTTTACCTAAACTTTGCAAGCCCCAGAATATGCAACAAAAAACAAGAGAATTAACACCATGCTAAATTCATCATTCAGAATCTCAGATGATAAAAAGAAGCAATTTAGGACAACAGCCACAATTTCTCTCCTAGGTACCTGTATGACAGGATTGTAACAACTTTTATGCAGTATTTTACGTTCCACTTTTATAAATTTATTGTCAAAATTTTGATTTTACACATGGAAATATTATTCATATGTTTGAATTAAGATAAAATGCTAATGTGTACTTGTTGACAACAGATAGAATTTAATTTTAATTAAATGTAACAAATTAATCCAAGATAGTATTTTAGAGCAGTGTCTACTATACGAAGATTCCTCCAGAAGCCAGCTTCAGGATTTGTAGAATTTCAGAACTGAGAGATACTCCCTCCCTGCTTGTCTGGAAATTACTTTACTGCCATTTAAACCACATTCCTGCAATATTTTAATAATTTCATCTGCAATTTAAAACAAGAGATTATCATTCAGTTTAGAAACAACAACTGACTTTACGGCTAACCTAACTGAATCTTGGGGGATGGTGGGGGAATGACAGTGCACTGGAGTCATTTCCATTATTTTATCTCTATATAATTAAAAAAAGTTAGCCTATTTCTTTAGATCTTAATATCCTGTGTTGACTACAACCTTGTGCATTCAGTGCAGGTTAAATAAGTTTATCTGCCCAGTGTATGAATGTCAGAAAATAGTCCCTATGCTTCATTTCATTTTATAATTTCTCTCTACATTTGAAAGGGCATCTATGTTCTTTTGTTGATGGTGCTTAATAGCAACATAGTAATATAGATAATAAAGCTAAGACCTGCATCTACTACAATCAAATTTGAAAAAGAATTTTTACCCAGGACTCAAAGATCTTACATAATTATTAAAAAGTATTTTGCATGACAACCACTCCAATATTTAAGAAGAAATTGAGATATGGCTACCTGGATTATTTTCTTTAATTGTAACTAAATAAAACAATCCTCTCGCCGATAGTAAGTCTGACACAAGTGGAAAGAGTCTATCCATAACCTCTCTGCCATTTTTACCTCCAGCCCAGGCTGCCTCTATTCCATGAGTTTGTATCTAGAACAAATAAAATATGGAAAATTGAGCTGAAAGGTCATACAGAAGACAGGGTAGACTTGTTCAAAGTTATTTCAAAAGACAGGGCAAGGAAGAATAATAATGCATATTTCTATTGGATATTACACATGTTTAAGAATTATTCTGCAGTTCTTGTTCTGTGTTTCTTGGGAAGATTCTTCTTCAGTTGTTAGATGCTGTAATAGTGGATTTTTTTCAGTGGACAGGGAGCTAGATTAGATCATCTCCAAGATACAGTCAATGATTAACATCTATGCTTCTATGGAATTGGGATTAAGCCACAAATATCAAAAGAAGATGTAGAAACAAGCAAAAGCATAAGTGAAGGATGATAATGTTCTATATATAAGTAATTATTTAGAAATACAAAAGCTGGGGTGTGAAAAAATCAATTTCCAACTAATTGATTTTTTTCAATACTAGTGATACTTTACTAGTGATACTTTACAGAAGCTGTAAATTATTGGTAATTGGTAAATTGGTATTCTTAAATCTCATATGATCATACCTCAGCAGAAGGGGTTACCACATAAGGTGGGTTAAATAACAGCAAATCAACTTTTCCATGTAATCGTTGCGACAATCCTGTTACCTGAACATAAATAAAAACATTAGCATTTATATAATGCATACAATTATGCAGGTTCACTACAAAAGATATTGAAAGGTTCTTTCTTACAGATGCATAATCTAATTCAAAGAAGAAACGAGGAAGAAAATGAAAAGCAGTTATTGGAGAGATTTTACCAAGCACATAAATTTTGCCAAGCATATAAAATCTAATGCAAGCTAATCTTATTCCCAAACCACTTGTCTACCAGTGCTTATTCCAGGAAAACTACAATGTTTAAAATATATCTATTGAATACCAACTAAGTTTCATATTATAATTGTCCCGCTGCCTGGAGGCCGCGCGGGTCTGGATGGGGACAAATAAGCTCAAGCTCAACCCTTCCAAGACTGAGTAGCTATGGCTTCCGGCATCCCGGTATAGTCAGCTGGTGCCATCACTGACTATTGGGGGTGAATCTCTGCCCCCCACAGAGAGGGCTCGCAATCTGGGCGTCGTCCTGGACTCACCGCTGTCTTTAGAAGAGCACATGACGGCCGTAGCCAGGGGGGCTTTTTATCAGGTTCGCCTGATCCCCTAGTTGCGTCCCTTTCTGGACCGGGATGCCTTGCGCATAGTCACTCATGCCCTCGTCACCTCCCGTCTGGACTACTGTAATGCTCTCTACATGGGGCTCCCCTTGAAGAGCACTCGGAGGCTCCAACTGGTCCAGAATGCAGCCGTGCGGGTGGTTATGGGCGCACCTTGTTACGCCCATGTAACACCTCTCCTGTGCGAGCTGCACTGGCTCCCAGTGGTCTTCTGAGTACAATTCAAGGTGTTGGTTACCACCTTTAAAGCGCTCCATGGCATAGGGCCAGGATATCTACGGGACCACCTTCTGCCACCAATTGCCTCCCACCGACCAGTTCGCTCCCACAGAGAGGGACCCCTCAGGGTGCTGTCGGCCAAGTTATGCTGGCTGGCGACACCCAGGAGGAGAGCCTTCTCTGTTGGAGCCCCTGCCCTTTGGAATGAATTGCCCCCGGATATTCGTAACATCTCTGATCTCCAGGTCTTTCGCTCAAGACCCTACTGTTACAACAGGCGGGGCTGTCTAATTGAATGATTTTAAATTGGGTTTTAACTTTGGGTTTTAAAATTCTGCCAAAACTATTTAATGATTTTAATTAATTTTAACTGTGATATTGTATATTTATGTTTTTAATTTTGGCTGTACACCGCCCCGAGTCCTTTGGGAGGAGGGCGGTATATAAATAAAATTATTATTATTATTGTAATTAAAATATATCATGCAGCCTAATAAATTGGTTTATCATACATTATATAATGGATAAAGGAGCCTGCATATAATAACTTTTTTCTATCATTTACATGCTTTAGATAGCTCTACTGTTAAGAAGTTTCACTCATTCTACACCCAAGCTAGAATACAGTGAGGTATCAAGCACCACTAACATTATTCAAGCTAACATATAGTGAGTCCCTTGAAAATATCAGAGCAGCACAGATCACAACTTATATTATGAAATCAGCTGTGTTGTGGCCTGTTGGTCACTGGTCCTTCCAGCAGCCAAATCGGAGGAGGTGGCGGCATGGGAGTCAGAGTCAGCATCAAGGCAACCTGACAGCTCTGAGGGGGAAGAGGGAATGGAGCTGGCAGAGAGAGAGACAGAGGCGGAGCCTGGGCTGTCCATCAGTCCTCAGATGGAGAGTCAACAGCCCCCAGGTCTGGAGGTGGCTGATGAAGTTGAGAAACAGCTGGGTCCAGTGCCTGATGCACGGATGTGCAGAAGGCAGAGGAGAGGAGAGGAGAGCAGTGGAAATCTGAGGGCCAATCCTTGGGAAGGAAGAGCCACCGCTGCTAGCGAAGCCCTACCCTAGCTCTGAGGATAAATGCAGGGGGCAGAGATGAATAGATGTGGCAGACAACTATTCATCTCCCTGCTGGACAGACTTGTTAGCCTGCGGTGACAGAAACTTTGCCAGGGCTGCTGGTGGTCCTAATAAAGGAATCTTTGAGTTAACTTCAGAGTGTTTGTCATGTTTGGGGATCTGGGTTAGAACGAGCTGATTGGTGCACAGGCAAGCAGAAGAGCTCAATTACTTCTAGACATTCATATTAAAAATAGCCATTCTTACCCTAAAATTTAACGTAAATGATGTTTGAATATTGATAACATTTTAAAATTTGCTGACCAAAGCAATTAATTATCATTTGTCTTACCAGGTCAGTAATTACTGGCTGAATGTGAACACTATTTTCTCTAGCTGTCTCTACTGTGCATAGACCAGCCACAGGGTTGATATCAGTACACCTGTAAGCACAAAATTATATTTTAGTAAACAGAAGCTATTTTTGGTTACCTTAGAAAATAATTATTTTCAAATATAATTTAGATCAGATATTTGATTGCACTGCCATCTTGATTTTTCTGATGCTTTCCACAGATACCCCCATTTTTTTGAAATACGTCCTTGGTTAACAACCACTTGTTCAGTGATCAAGGGGACGTGGTTTTGTGCGCTGCCTGCATCTCACAGATGAGGCTGTGCTTGTTTGCGTAGTCCAGTTTCTGGCATGCTGCAGACCAGTACCAGTCTACGGACCGGGGATTGGGGACCCCTGATTTACAACAGCACTAAACAAATGGAAATTGACTGATTCTCAACGTTCCAGCCATATGATATCAGTGTAATGCCTTTTATGTGCTATACCTTAAATGTACACGACTATGTAAGAAAGTGCTACTGTATACACATACAGTATGGACACATTAAAGCAGATAAATATTGGTTTCTAAAACAGTAGTGAAATACAAGCAACAGTTCTGAACTGAGCCATTGTAGAACTGTCAGATATACTATTTAACACCAAATTGTATTTCTTTTATCTAATATTTTTTTACCGAGTGAAGAATTATACCATTGACATAATCCAAATGTACATGTAATAATAGCTCATATTCACATTCCAAAGACTATGCTGCATTATTTAACTAACAAAAATTATGCATCAGATGCACCCTATCTCTTGCTTACCTTATATAACTCAAATGGCATATAAATATCGTATTTTTCGGAGTATAAGATGCACCTTTTTACCCCCCAAAAGGGGGTGAAAATTTAGGTGCGTCTTATACACCGAATGTAGCCCTGCCCACCCACTGGCCCCCACCCTTTGGCTTCTGCCTCCCAGCAGTTACCTCCTTGCAAGCAAACAGCAAGAAAAAACAGCCCCATTCAGCTTATGCATAGGCTAATTAGCACAAGTTGATTAGATCGGCCTCCTGACTCTCAGCTGATTTGCTCTCAACTGTTTTGAGCAGGCTCTTTTGCAAGTTCTTTGCTTGCTGCAAAGAGTGCTGAGCATATTTTTTTCTCCCTAAAGCGAAACTGAAAGTAAAGCAGGCTCTGCTGCAACGTGACAAAATGAGGCAGGGAGAGAGATTTCTTTTTCTTTTTGCAAAAGAGGAGAGTTCAAGATTTTAAAACACAAAAGAAAAAAAGGTCTATTTAACTAGGGAATTGTAATAATTGAGATGCTATTAATTCTATATTGTGTTGAAAGCAGAAATGGTTAAGTTATGGTTTGGAGGAATATATGGGGAAAATTATTTGGTTTATTATTATTGGTAAATATAATTAATTGATTTGTAAGAAATTGGATTGCATGGAAATAATTGGAATATTCATGTTCATATTGATTAATATACAAAAAAGATAGTTATAACTAATTGATTTATAAAAAAATGTTGAATTTGTATTAAACAATTGTAATATTAAATAATTAACCAATGTGGGGATGGATATAAAAATAGTTGACAATAGGAAGGGGTATAATATAGAAGGGAAAATTGAATTTGATTAAGATTAGAGATGAGGATGAAGGGTAATATTGGTTTTTTAAAAAAATAGATGAGGAATAAATATGGCAAAAAGGAAATATAGAAATTGTAAATTTAATTGAAAAGACTAAACACTGTTTAAATTTGTGAACCAGCCAAATTCTCTGTTCAAAGAAAATACATTGTATGTTTGTATATGTATTTGTCTAAAAAAAAAACTTTAAAAAAACAACAACCAAAAAAGGTAGGTGCGTCTTATACTCTGAAAAATACGGTACTTACATGTAAAATGCTTTGGATCCAACAATTGAAGCTAAAAAAGTTGAAACTACTCCAGATCCAGATCCTACTTCAAGGCATATATCAATGCTAGATGAATGCAAAAATAATAGTTGAGAGTAAAATGAGAATTACAATGTAACATACAAAACATACATGGTTTAATGCATACATTTTTGAACTATCAGTTTTCAAATTAAAAATGAGATCCAGCAGTCAATGAATAATGTCAGTTATAAGTTTAATAAATGTAATCTGAAACTATAAAATAATTACAGGATCCAATCTGGGTCAGTCAATCTCTGGTCCCGGTGACTGACCCAGACTGGATTTTGCAACATTATCCTGGGACAAGTATATTTGCCTTCACTTGTAAAAAAAATCATTGCCATAATTGTAATTTAAATAACTATATTTGTATGCTTCCCAGAGCTGTTCAGTGTTAGGTGGCATCCAACTTTAATAAATGATTGTATTATTACTATTATTCAACTTTGCTGATTTCTCAGACTGATTCAATTCTACCTGCAATGCTATTTTACATATCAATAAGGAAGCATGTTATATTTACGGGTAACCTAAGTCTAGAAGCTTTATAGATTTTATTACAGTTATGTCTGGATTTTACTTGTACATTAACATTTCAGAGATGCTTATTTGCTTTACTCTTAGTCCCTGCAGCTAGGTGCAATTGTAGCAAAATCAAGCAGCTGGGGGGGGGGGTAATACACACACACACACACAAAACCTTTCTTTATAAAGTTCATCTGAACTCTTCCCAGCAAAAATATTTTCTGTCACTTTTTTTTTAATGTGATTTAAAAAATGTGAGTCTTCTCCAGAGACTCAGGGCGGCTTACAATGCGTTAAGCAATAGCCTTCATACTTTTGTATATTTATACAAAGTCCGCTTATTGCCCCCACAATCTGGGTCCTCATTTTACCGACCTTAGAAAGGATGGAAGGCTGTGTCAACCTTGAGCCTGGTGAGATTTGAACTTGCAGTAATTGCAGGCAGCTGGCAACTTAAGTGCTACTTTTAACAGCACTTAGTCCGCTGCGCCACCAGGCTCAGTTGATGCAACAATGGCCAAACAATTCTTCTGCAACAGAACAGAACTGCAGCATGTACAGTAGATGGTATTTGCAGCATACTGCTTTGCAAAATAGATAACAGGCCACAAGTTAACCAGAAAGTTTATACATTATGGTGAGTTGTATGTTATTTAATAGATGACAAAAACCTCCTTTTAAGTGAATTGGATCCCATGTAGCTTCTTGCCATTGTCTTTGTCCAGAAAGAGTCCTTCCCCATCCCCCCCTTTCTGTCAAGCCCTGCCTTTTCCTGATGGTTTCCCTGTCAAATGTTCGTCCCTGACGAACCCTACTTAAACTTTTCAAGACCAAGACCAGTCAATGATAACTGAGTGATTTATTTACTCTTTTAATCGTCCCAGATATGATGAATACCAGCTTAATTCTCCCGGACGTTCATTTCTAGCTGTATTTAAAAAAAAAAAAGCTGCATTGTGCACCGTGGATCTTATGCACACCTCAGGCCAAGTTTACCCACTTCGTTAAACTCGGCTATATAAATTGCAACGCGCAGCAATGTTTCCCTTGCCAAGCCCGCCCGCGCGCAGTCCCCGAACTCTTCTCCTGCTTGCGCAGCGTCGCTGATTGCCGCCTCACCCGGCGCTTCTCAGAGCTTCGGCATCCCGCTCGAGGGCGTCGAGCAGCAAGTAAGTGTCTTCGGCGGGCTCATAAACAGCGTTGAAGGGACCCTCTGGACCCACGTGCTGGTGCCGCGGGGTTGGGATCATCACCGCTGCGGTTCTTCTCCCGGCCCCGAAGGTGAGCCTGAAGCAGCCATAGACCTGCAAAACAAAAAAACCAATTTCTCTTTATTCCCGACTTAGCGAATCGCACGCCTCGCTTTCAACGAGGGCAAGAGAAACAAGGAAAGGCGGCCCTTCGCTGCTTTCACGCCTGCGCTTGGTCAGAAACGCCCAATGGTCGAGGCAGAGACACTAGAGCCCGCCCCTTGCAAGGAACAGTAGCCACCGATTCGTCGGTCGTAGAGATGGAAAGGTTAGAATCTGCTGTTCAGGCTCAACCCTTGAGGGAGGTTCATTTGCCTGTTGTGTCGTAGGTTTATTTTTTTTTTATTTACTTATATGCCATTTTTATTATTTTTATAAACGACTCGAGGCGGCAAACATACCAACAACACATTGTGATGGGTTGAGAAAGAAACAGCTGCTGGCGCAGTGGCTATTTTTCCAAGCACTAAGACCAAGATCGTAATGCAACTCTAGTGTGCTAGTATGCCTCTTATATTGCTACTGGTGTTTCTTTAGGAGCCTTGAATTTGTGTGTGTGTGTGTGTGTGTAATGGATTGTGAAGTTTGGTGGGATTTTTTTTTGTACCTTTGTTCAAGGTCCGGCATGCTTTTATTTATTTATTTATTTATTTATTTATTTATTGGTTCGATTTAAATGCCGCTCTTCTCCAGAGACTCAGGGCGGCTTACAATGCGTTAAGCAATAGCCTTCATATTTTTGTATATACCTGTTATGGAATGATGGGACCAAACAACATTCCGGGTCAGCCAGAGCCAGTTTATTTCGCAAGGTTCAGAGCAGATTCATACCTGAAAGCCTGAACAACCAAGAGCTTTGACACAACTGTTTATATATGTTTTCAAGACAAAGGAGTTGATGATCTAATACATTTTCCATATATGGTAAAATTACATTTGATACAAAATAAATGAGCTTATACATTTAATCCATATATGGCTAACGTACATTTATTATAAAATAATGGACACTTCCTCATTACTAAACCATTAGTTTCTAGTTTATAAGATTATTTTCAGCTAGACCACTTTCCTAAGTTCTGTAAGTACTAATGGAGTTTTTACTGCTGTCCTTAGGTAATAATTAACTCTTTGCCCCATACATTTCTTTGTGTGGTTGACAGTGAGGCTTTTCAGACATTCTCTATATGGCTGTCCTTCCGTGACAGCTAGGCCTCCTCAGAAGATATATTAACAATAATGGGGTTTAATATAATCTCCAGCAAACACATTTCTCTCAAACAAGCACATTTTCTTTCTTACAATAATATGAATAAAGAGGGCCCTTCAGTGTTCATATAGCTGAACCCGCATCATATACATTATACCTGCTTAGGGCTTTTGCCTCCCCCCTCCACCCTAAGTAGTGTTCTTTTTTACACAAAGTCATCTTACTGCCCCCACAATCCGGGTCCTCATTTTACCTACCTCGAAAGGATGGAAGGCTGAGTCAACCTTGAGCCTGGTGAGATTTGAACTTGCAGTAATTGCAGGCAGCTGGTGCTACTTAACAGCACTTTAGTCTGCTGCACCACCAAGGTGGATGGCCTTATAAATATATCTAATAAAAATAATAATAAACAAACCCAAGCACAACACAAACACATACACAAATATTAATGTGTGCAAACATAATAGAACAAGTAAATAAATATATACAATATATTGTAATCCAAATTTATAAATAGTTCTGGTAAAGTGTTGTTCAAATATTGAAAAAGACACAAGTCTTTCAGATGATTGTTGAGAAATGGTTTTCTTCTAGCCTTATATTTTTAAATGATAAAAGTGTGCTACATCCATTTATTATCCTTACAACATAAAATAAGTAGTACTGCTACATAACTCTGATATCCTGTACTATATTGTTGCCAAAAAATGAGTATCAATCATTCAGATTACTTTTCAGGGAAAAAAATAACTTCAGCAAAGGCATGTACGTTAATCTCTTCAGATTATTTGAAAGTTATACTAGCCAAGAATAGTACTTACTTTATATTCTTGTGTATGACAACTGTGTGACAATGTTTCTCCATTGTAATGGAAATAGGTAGATTCTAGACTTATCTGTTCTACTATTTTATTTTACTTGTTTTGTTTGTCAAATATGTTTGACTCTCATCTCACCCAAAGTGACTCTGGGTAGAGTATAATAAAATCAGGAATTAAAACATTTTACAAACAAACTATAAGCATATACAAGATTGTAAGAGGGAAGATAATATATACAATATAACCAGCGTGTAGGCCAGAGATGGGTTTCAGCAAGTTCTGACCAGTTCTGGAGAACCGGTAGTGGAAATTTTGAGTAGTTCAGAGAACCGGTAGCAAAAATTCTGATTGGCCCCGCCCCCATCTATTCTCTGCCTCCCAAGTCCCAGCTGATCGGGAAGAAATGGTGATTTTGCAGTAACTTTCCCTTGGATTGGGGAGGGAATGGAGATTTTACAGTATCCTTCCCCTGCCATGCCCACCAAGCCACACCACACCCACCAAGCCATATCCACAGAACTGATAATAAAAAAAATTGAAACCCACCACTGGTGTAGGCTCCCAGTTATGAGGAGATCCTCAGACTTTGCTGAAAAAAAATGTTTTCCAAAAAATTTCTGAACTCAGAACATTTCAACCTCAAATCTGTATGCTGAAAAGTAGCTATGGAAAAAGAAACTGTTCCAAGGAAAAACAAATATGGAAGGAGTATATTGAAATTCTGTATTATAGTACCTATAGTAGTTATAAAAACCCTCTAGTACTAGAAAATTGAGGATTAGTACTGCTTTATATTACACTGGAAAGACCACAATTGAAGTACTGTATCCAGATGCAAATACAAATACAAGAAATGCTAGAAAGAATGCAGAGTAAATGTGATTAGGGAAGCAAAACAGTTGCAAGAACTGGGTATGTCTAGTTTAACGAAAAGAAAAACCGGGGTGACTTGATTCTTCCAATATTTGAAGGGCTGAGAGAAGAGATTGTTGACCTATTCTACAAAGCACCTGAGGGCAGGACAAGAAGTAATGACTAGAAACTTATCAAAGAAAGATCCAACCTAGAACTAAGGAGAAATTTCCTGACAGTGCAATCAATCAGTGGAACAACTTGCCTCCAGAAATTGTGGGTGCTCCATCACTGGAGGTTTTAAGAAGAGATTGGATGGTTATCTGTTCAGAATGATACAGAGTCTCCTAGGGAATTGGACTAGAAGACCTCCAAGGTCCCTTTCAACTCTGTTCTACTGTTAGAGCAGTCTACACAACAATACCAAACAAAGGAGACCTAAGAGAGAATGTAATATCCTTCATTTCACATGATAGTAAAATAATACTTAGGATCATCATCCCAATGCAAATTGAACTTTACATGGAAAACAAGATGTCAACAACTGTTCAAAAAAAGATGAAACATTGCCGATGCACTCTGGATAATTGAGAGAAATACACTGCAGATTCGTAGGATATATTTTATTTATTTTTATTTTATTTATTAAATTTTATGTAGCCCATCTCTCTACTAAACAACTCTGGGCGGCTTACAATTCCACAAATAACAGAATAATATAGTTACAGGATTAAAGCATAAAAACAGCAGACATTAAAAACTTAATACAATTAAAACAGATTAAAAATCAATGTTTGGACAGAGTGGGAGTTCTTGTACTAGTCTACTAGCCACCTCCAAAATAGGATACATTGAGGTCCCAGGCAGGGGTGAAATGTTCCCGGTTCGGACCAGATTGCCCTATCCGGTAGCAATGGCGGCAGGTGGTTCAGAGAACCAGTAGCAAAAATCCCTGTGACACCCCCCCCAACCATGCCCAGCTGAACCGCATGATCATCAGAGGCTTTTTTTTTTAACTTTTAAAAGCATTTTTTCTACAACCTCTTCTGACGAAAAATTGCTTTTAAAAGTAAAAAAGAAAAAAAGCCTGATGATTGTGTGGCTCAGCTGGGATAGTCAGAAGCTTTTCAAAGCATTTTTTTCTGCAACCTCTTGGCCGAAGAGGTGGTAAAAAAATGCTTTGAAACGTCTCTGACGATCCCAGCTGAGTTTCCTGAGCGGCAGAGAGGTATTTTTTTAAAAAATACCTCTCTGACGATCCCAGCTGAGTTTCCTGAGCGGCAGAGGCATTAGAAAAAATGCTTTGAAAAGTTTTTTTTTAAAAAACGTTGGCTATGCCCCCCCAGTCACATTACCCCTCCACCACCAAGCCACGCCCACAGAACCGGTAGTAAATTTTACATTTCACCCCTGGTCCCAGGCCAGTTAGCAAAGGCTTTTAGCTCTTTTCAAAACCCCAAAAGGTGGGGACGGATCTCACCTCATGGGACATGCTATTCCAGAGCCACAGCAGAAAAGGTTCTTCTCTTGGACCCTGCCAGCTATGATTTCTTGGCCAATGGAATCCAGGACATATCCCTTCTGCCGGAATAAGTGGAGCAGCCTATCCTATTGAGGTGAGACAGTTCTTCAGGTAACCTGGAGGCATACTGTATAGGGCCTTAAAGATTATAACTAACACCTTGAATTGTATGCCAAACCAGCAACCAGTGCAGTTAGCGCAACAATGGTGTAACATGGGCCACTATAGGGGGCTTGAGACTGTTTGTGCTGCTGCATTTTGTGCAAGCGATAGCTTCCAAGTGCTCCTCAAGAGTAGCCCCATGTAGAATACATTGCAGTAATCTGAGCACAAGATGATCAGGGCATGAGTGACTGAATGCCTCATGATCTAGGAACAGACGTAACTGGCACACAATCTAAAGTTGTGCAAAAGCTCCTAGCCGGTCTAGAGTTGGAAAAGTGGCTTGGGTAGCGGAGCCAAGGTGAGAGAGAAAGCCGAGAGAGAGTGAGTGAGCACGTGTGAAGGTGTAAGGAAGATGAGGGCAGCTGCTGCCACCCTATCTCATTAGTTGGATTGACTGGCGAAGAGGGAAAAGCAGCTCTTGTCACATTGTAAAGAGCAGATAGATGACTCTGCAAAAGAAAGGCGGTGTGTGTGTGTGTGTGTGCGCGCGTGCGTGCAATTGTGCCCATCTGAAAAAAAAGGACAGGGCTGGAGGATGAATTGATGGGAAAAGGAAAGCCAGCCAATAGCAGTTCCTCCCCGCTGCACACTCGTGTGAGCCTGATTCTTGTGGTTCGTGAAATTTAGTTTATCCAATTTAATCATTTCTCAACTTTTGTCTGTTTTAATGCACATATACTTTCTACCCACACTCCTTATCTAATTTGTAGATAAACAATGAACCTACAACAGTGATGGGATTCAGTCAGTTCACACCTATTCAGGAGAACCGTTTGTTAACTTTTTGACCAGTTCAGAGAACTGGTTGTTGGAAGGAGATTTCTTCCAAAAGGAAGGAGCCTTTTGTTTTTTTTTCCACTTAAGGAAACATTCTGGTGTTGTTTCTACCTAGTCCTTATCTTTATTGCCCTGCTTACAGAAACTGCCCCTCAGGTTAAGCCTTATTACATTGTAACATCTAAAGATTCTTGGCAGTACACCCAGACTTTCTGTCACCTGAGCTTTTTTTTTCTTTGCTAGTACTTTGCTTTTCTTTGCTTTATTAGGGGCTTGACTTTCTTAAAGGGGAAGGGTTATTTTAAGCTTTGTACACTGCTTTAGTGATTCCTGGCACTGTCCTTTTGGGGTGTACTTCCAAGAGGCAGGATGCAAGTTTGGCACTGATTTTTTACTGCCTTTCTGGGGGCATGTGATCTTTCCTTAAATCTGGATGATTTCCTTAGGATATCTTGTGAGGTGAGTGAGACCAGCTGGTATCTTTAAGTGGTACAAATGGATCTAAGGATTGCTTCTCTGGGTATGAAAGGGTGATTTGTCAGTTCACTGAGTACAGGAGTCTCTTGTCTATGGTGATTCTTCAGTCATTCAAGTCATGGCTGTCTTGGTTTCCAGAAAGTCCAATTGCCTCTTGAAAAAGCACTTTTGGTCCTTTTGCATTGCTTTGGAGTGGCCAAGGCACATGATTGCTCACTGATAGTAAGATTAAAAAACAAAGGAGGTAGGGGTGTGGATCCTCCAATTCATTTTAGTTTTCTCTCATGATTATAAGGCTTAGTAAAATGGCACCAGGCTTGAAGTTTATTTAGATATCTGTGGCATGTACTAATTTTATTGTGATCCTGACAAGCTTGGGAGGCTTGAACCTGGGTCCCCTATATAATTTGTTAATTTGTCTCTTGCAGAAAAGATGTTAATTTGTCTCTTGCAGAAAAGATGTTCTGCAAAAATCCAGAATATTTTAAGGAGATAATAGATCATCAGGTTGTATGGCGATTGGCACTGCCTTATAAGAGGAAAGCAGTCTTTTTACAAAATAAATATATAAAGATATTAGTGGGCAGTGAAAAGATGAATTCAAGATTTTACTTCATGAGGCTAGACATTTTTTCTCCTAGATTTAAATATAAATTCAAGTTATCTTGCTACTAGGTATAGTAAAAGTGCTTCCAGTTAATATTAATAGTCCAACCTACAAATCTTATATAAGCCATTATATAGTATATATTTATTCATTAACATGCTTCATTATATTGCTTTTATCTGGAAATTTTTAGAAGCTAAACATGTGGAATTGCTTAATATTTTATCAATCCTACAAAAACCAGTTAAAAGCATGGATTAAAACTAATCATAAATAAAATAATATATTTTCAAAACACGTGTATTGCATACATGGCATGAAGATTGTAGTAATAAACATTTTACTGTACTTCAAGTATATAGAAGTATAAGATGCAAATAGTGCTTTAAGCTGCTATATCTTTCTAAAAATGCAAAGTACTGTATTAATTTTTTTAAAAAAAATGTTAATTGGGATTTCAGCAACACAGAATAAATAAATACTTTAACGATCATTTATAGTCTTACTGAAATAAAAATCTCACCAAAAGATTGCGACTCTACAAGAAAAGTATATTCTAATACATCTACTGTCAGTAAATGATTGTCAGTAGATGACTAATTAACATTTTATGACTTGTCAAAATATGTGCTGACAAATCTATAAATTAGAATGTTTGGTATTTTTAGTTAAAGATAAGACAATTTTTCTTAAATGTATGCTAGAAATAATGCTGTGATACAAAACCGCAATAGTTTGGTCAAAATGATGTATACTCAGGTCATATTTAAAGTCCACTTTGTGCTTTGTGCTTAAGACACAACTAGAAGTCAGTCCCACAGTTTCTAATCTGGTGCCTTAATCACTACATCAAGCTTACATCTTACTGTGTTCTTGCTATATTTTTTATGTTCCCTACCTTGAGCCACACTCAATAAAAAATATGTTCATATGTTTATATGACCAGTTCATGATTTCTTGATGGAAACTTAATATATACCATTTATGAGTAGTTTAAACTTGGTTCAGGATGCTGTTCACACTTTAGAAAAACTGGGAACCAATGACACAATATGGGAAGGATGTTTTCCTTATTTGTTTTTTCAGGCCAGGCTTATACTGGAGAGATGCCAGACAATGTGTATATGACCAGGTGGAGTTGTTAGACTAGGAGTCTAGGAGGATCCTCAAATGGTGCACCAGGTCTGTCTGGGGCACTGCTACTCCATCCACAACTAAAGATGTTAAACTCCTTGATCCTAAAGCTCCATGTACCCAGAGCCACTCAGGATAGTAGTGAATTTCTTGGAAAAATTATTCAGATGCCATGATGTATCTATATTTACAAAGATCAAAATCCTGTAGGCAACAGTGCTATCTATGACGTTGTATGGAAGTAAAAGTTGAGTTTGAAAAAGCAAGGTAGAAGGAATATTGATACTTTTGGAACTTTGTTGTGGGAGAAGACTCCGGATAATATAAAATTATTTTATTTTGTACACATTTATCAAATTGCATCTGCCTTAGGAAGTCTATAATGCTGGAGAAGAAAAGTGGATGATCAGCAACAAGATGGATGGACCAATTACTTTTTTTATGGGTGCACCTTTGGGAGACCTGAAGTAGCGGTTGGGAACAGATCATTCTGGAGAAAGTTTATCTGTGTAGTTGCTAACAGTCAACACTGTCAATGTATGCCATCTATAATTTGTAAGTCTATATACATACAGTATATAAAAAGGAGAAGTGCAGATTAAAATGAAGCAGTACGGGTAGTTCTCGATTTATGACCACAATTGATCCCAAAATTCCTGTTGTTAATTGAGACATTTGTTAAGTGAGCTTTGCCCCATTTTATGACCTTTCTTGCCTCTGTTGTTAAGTGAATCACTGCAGTTGATAAGTTAGTAACTTGGTTATTAAGTGAATCTGGCTTCCCCATTGACTTTGCTTGTCAAGAGGTACCCTGGTACACTGCCACCATCATAAATATGAAACAGTGGCCAAGCAGCTGAATTTTGATCACATGACCATAAGGATACTGCAAAGGTTGTAACTCTGAAAAACGCTCATAAGTCACTTTTTTCAGTGCTGTTATAACTTTGAATGGTCACTAAATGAACTGTTGTAAATCAAGGACAATCTGTATTTGCCTATAAATAATGCCCATTCATCACCCTAGAATCCTACAACTAGAATAATGTTCTTAATATGTTTAAGTGATCTTAGTGGTTTTAGCTGAGATGAATAAATAACATTCTGCTCTTTCTTCTAAGTCTGTCTTGTAAATTATTTTGAATTTGTTTGGGATATTATAGCTGGAGAAAGGACTGATCTGATTGTGCTGTGTCTGATGTTCCTTTTAGATAAATGCCTAGGGCAGTGATGGCTAACCTTTTTGCCGTCGCGTGCCAAAAGCGGGGGGAGCGTGGGGGGTTGGGGGTGCGGGTGCCCACATCCATAATTCAATGCGCCCCGCCCTCCTCTCGCATGCACACATGACCCCTCCACACTTCTCCCTGCTTTTGGCATGCGATAGCCCAGTGGGTCCGGTAGACCTATTTTTTCACCTCCCCAGGCTCCAGAGGCTTTCTAGGAGCCTGGGGAGGGCAAAAACAGCTTTCCCCATCCCCCCAGAGGCCTTCTGGAAGCCAGAAACAGCCAGTTTCCCGAATTCTGGTGGGACTGGAAGGCCTGAAAATCATTTGGCTGGTGCGCGCATGCACGCTGGAGCTGAGCTAGGGCAACACGCACGTGCCCACCAATATGGCTCCGCGTGCCACCTGTGGCACCCGTGCCATAGGTTCGCCATCACGGACCTAGGGTATCTAACTAAATTCTGTTGCCTATTCATCAGGAAGCAATTATGTACTGTATATATATCACTTAAAATGTCCAAATATTTATTTTCCCTAAATGTCCCCAAGAATGGAACTAAGTAACATTAAAATACATTGTGCAATTATTGTATTCTTTGTTAGCAGGAAAAACTGTTTTGCTTCTGATGTAAGGAATGTTAAAGCAGTGCTCATAAAACTCAATATGAAAATGATTTGGGGAAGTACGTTTTCTCAGGAATACCTAATAGTTAACTGGATCTTAGTGAAAAATAAAAAATGTTTTTGTTAAATGCACAGTCAAGTGGTTTTAGATTTCACTTAAGTCTGCATTTGAAGAAATAACTATTATGGTTTTTGCCCTTCAGCAAATTATTGTAATTAGTTTGCATATTTAAAGAGTCCAACAATTTCATTTTGTTGAGTAAAATATTCCAGATGGCGACCATTAGAAATTTTAGAGCTTTTTGGACAGAAAAACTCAGTCAGGAAAGCCACAAGAATGTAGTGTATCCCTAGAATGTATATTTATTAATGATAATTGGTTTGATGAAGTGGCTTCTTTTGGGTAATATATATTCAATTGTTCTGTTTTTTAAAAAATCTGGAAATGTTTTTAAAATTATATCCAGAAATCCTACATTCTTTTGGTTAAAGTATGAAGTTAAATATAAACTACTGTTTATGTTATGTGAAGTCACCATAACATTGTACTTTAAAGGATATAGCTAAAAATTTCAACATATATAACAGTTTACTTTAGTGCATTTTTAATAAACTTGCTTGAATTCCTTTAATAGAGGTACAGTTCACCTTTGGTAATATACTTAATAAATTTTCACCTGTCCCCAATGACTAAATACATAACATGGATTCTAATCTAGATTAAAATCACAGCTAAATTAATTAACTCATGAGTTAAATTCTTTTATGTGAACCTGGTTCATTTGTAGGAAAAATACTTTTAAATGTATAAATCTTTAATACAAAGAAAAAATATTCACCAGCAAAATAAATTACACTTACCTTTTTTTTTGTTAGATTATTAGCTGTGAATTGGAAGAGATTATTTTATAGTAATTGTGAATTTAATAGTAAACAATACTGTTGGAGGTGTGCAAAATTTCTGGAAGTAAAAGATATTAAACTTATTTGAATTTACTAGAGAATAAAAATTGTTTGATTTGTGATTGCATCATTAAAAGGACCTATAGGCCTATTTCAGTTTTGCAAAGAGAAATGAAAAAAACACCTTTAATATTTCAAAAATACTTTCTTCCCCAATTTGTACTCCAATTTACATGACATAAACTGAACTAAGATGCAAATACAGTAAAGTAGCAGTGTATACATAATTACCTGGAGTAAGCGGCATTTAATTCTTTTTTTAAAATTCCCTGCTTGTATATTGTTTTATGTGTGAAAGAAAGAAATTATATGGGAATTATTTTATAGGAGGTAACTTTAATTCATTAATTGAATTAACATTAACTTAATTTTATTCTGACATTCTACTGTGTCTTTTTTGGAAAGAAACATCTGGCTAATGTTCATGTACACATTGATCTGTGGACCATCACAGCCCCATACACATAAATGTTACATATAGACATACTTACGTGGAAAAAAAAACACCACAGGGTTTATGTCAGTATCATTGATTGGTTGATAACATTGGTTATCTCTACAACCTTCATTTTTGGGGGAAACAATTTAAATTCAAGGTAGCTTTGCCATTTGGAATACTGTATTTAGAGTAAATAAGACAGGAAAAAAAATTAATATACTGTAGAGCTATTAATTTAACAGGTGGGAAAAGCAGGGGTAAAATGTAAAATTTGTTACTACCGGTTCTGTAGGTGTGGCTTGGTGGTGGTGGGGGTAATGTGACTGGGTGGGCATGGCCAACTTTTTTTTTTTTAACTTTTCAAAGCACTTTTTCTGCAAATGCAAAAAAATGCTTTGAAAAGCCTCTACCAATCAGGAACACAGCTGGGATCGTCAGAGTCTTTTCAAAGGATTTTTAAAACCACCTCTTCCGCTGAAGAGTTGCAGAAACAAATGCTTTAAAGTCACTCTGATGATCCCAGCTGACTTGCCTGCTCGTTTTAAAAAATGCTTTGAAAAGTTTCTCTGATGATCAGGCAACTCAGCTGGGATCGTCAGAGAGCCTTTTAAAGCATTTTTTTCTGCAACCTCTTCCCGGGAAGAGGTTGCAGAAAAAAATGCTTTAAAAGGCTCTGACATCCCAGCTGAGCCGTGCAATCATCAGAGGGTTTTTTTTACTTTTAAAAGCATTTTTTCGGCAGAAGAAGTTGTAGAAAAAATGCTTTTAAAAATAATTTTAAAAAAGCCTCTGATGATCGTGCGGCTCAGCTGGACATGGTGGTGGGAGGAGGGGGCAGGGATTTTTGCTACCGGTTCTCTGAACCACCTGCCGCCATTGCTACCAGATCGGGTGATCCAGTCTGAACCAGGAGCATTTCACTCCTGGGCAAAAGTATATATGGAATCCAAGATTTGAATATGGCTCTCCAACCTCATGGAGACTGACTAACCCAACATGCTTTCATGACCATATTGACAACACTTTTGATGTGATAGCCTACACATTAACAGTTGTTCTAAGGAGAAGCAAATGTTGCTTATTAAATTTAGGGGCCATATTTTACTTTTGACATTTGCAACTGCTTTTTATTGCAGCTTTATAAGCAATTCTCTGCAAAAGATATATGATCTTAAGTCTACCTTTTAAAATCACTGAATATTTACCTATTAAGTCAGCATATTCCATTGCTTGTGGAATGGTACAAAATTTTGTGTACCATTTATTCTCCTGCTTTATTTCTTTTTTACTTCCAAATAAACAACATTCCTGGCATGGAAGTCAGACACTGTTAAGTGAGCTTCAAATATGTTTCATATATGCTTAGATAATTTTCCATTGCTGTAAATAACTTTCAGTTGCTAGGAAAATATATGTTCTTCTTTCTAAAGGGAGACATTGGATATGTTATATGTTTAGAACATAATAAACATTTTCATAAAATAAAAATTCATGATTAACTCAAGTCCCTTTTTCCTTCATTTCAAAATTTTATATAAATGCTTAAGAGGATAGAAGAACTATTAAAACTCTGCAGTAAACTTATTTGTTTTCCAATTTGACTCTAATATATCCTCAATTATTTTTTGTGGTCAAGATACATACCCTGTTTCCCAAATATAAGACTTTGCCAAAAAATAAGACCTAGCATTGTCTTGTAAGCCCTCCCCCCAAATAAGCCCTACTTAAGAGCCTGTGCAGCCGGCCGGTTGGCCATTCCATCTGGTTGCTCATGGTACTGTGACCATGAAGTGAGGTGGGGGGTGGAGCTGCCCCACAAACTCCGCACCAGCTTACCTCAGGGACCCCACAGCCAGGCCATCCATGCCCTGACATCTGCCTCATGGTGGCAGCCCCAGCAGCCATGTCCAGCAGGAGCCCATGTGGCCGCCAACCCACTTCTGCTTGAGGCCACAATAGAGCAGGAGTCTGAGTTGTCTGCCATGGCCCTGAGGCAAGGTAGGTCATGACACCTGCTCTGTTGCGGCCGCGAGCAAGCAAAAGAAGTGGGCTGACAGCCATGTGGACTTATGCTGGACAGGGATGCTGAAGCCAGCACTTTGAGGCAAGGTGGGTGTCGGGGCGTGGGTGGCCTGGCTGTGGGGGCCCTGAGGTAAGCTGGTGCAGGGTGTGTGAGGCAGCTCCACACACACCCCTCGTGGTGGTGGCACTGGCACGCCGCACCGCCTCTTGCCCTGCTGCAAGCAAGCAGAAGAATGGGTCTGCCATACATGGAAAAAATAAGACCCCCCTGAAAATAAGGCCTAGTGGCTATTTTGGGACCAAAAGAAATAAGATCCGGTCTTATTTTCGGTGAAACATGGGTATTTGGGGCTTGGGGCCCATTTTAAGTACTTAAGTAAGAAAATTATGATTAGCATATGATATGATCAGGATTAGGAAAAAACAGGTTCAGATCCCACATGCAATGAAGGCCTCTGAGCAATCACTAATTCCTACCCTAAACCTAGATAACAAAGTTGTCATGAAAAGAAAATGTGAGAACGAGGAGAAAATCACTTATTTCTTAAACTCTTGAAGTAAAGAAGGGATAAAAATAATGAGTAAAATATAATTATGTAAATCACTTAAATGTGAACTTTGTAAAGGTCAGCTCAACCAGTATAATGTCTGTATATAAATTATATGTCTTAGCATAATAATTTGTTTTAGCCATTATATTTACTTATTACAGGAATGAAAGAACAGTCACAACTTCTAAGTTAATTGATATTATTAGCAAAATAGTTTAACTGTTTCTGAAACAGATCCCATAATCTGATAATCTAGTTACTTTAGGCTAATTCACTGCTCACTCCAAGAGTTCGATTCTGAGCATCTCAAGGTTGACTCAGACTTCCATCCGCCGAGATCGGTCAAATGAGGACCCAGATTGTTGGGGCAATATGCTGACTCTAAACTGCTTAGAGAGAGTTGTAAAGCACTGTGAAGTGACATATAAGTGCTATTGCTATTTCTAGTTTTAGGGAAATTTAATTAACTATAGTAGTATCAGGTTATTTTATATATATTTTATATAATATTTTATATGTCATGTTTTTGGTTCTAATCTTCCTCTTGGTATTTTAACTCATCAAGGTAAACTAGTAAGATTTTCAAGTTGACCTAAACTTCAATAAATCTTCAATTAATTACTTAATTTAAAACATTTGCCAACTACTTTTTATTATGAAGCTTCAGGAGTTAGCAGAAACTGGTCTGGATAGGAGAACTACACATTGTCTTGTAAAAACCTTTACCTTTACCTAAAAAGCTGGAGTTCATTCTTTGTTTTTGGAAGCTAGTTGATTTGGATTTGCTAGTTCAGTTTGGTTGAGGTTTTTCTGTATTTAACCATCTGTCACTCAGTAAATTAAGAAATTTAAACAAGCCACAGAATATATGTACTTGTCTCTGGCTTAGATAGATTAACAAGGCATGTGTCAGAATTATATGTTACTGACTATTTATCTGTAAAAAAACAGAGATAAGAGCATTATAAAATATATTTGTCATCTTGACATGAATGACTTAATGAAGTTTTCCCAAAAGAACTAAATTACCCAAGTTATTATCAAAAGAATAATTTAAGAGGTAGTATGGGCACTGGCCAAAACTCCCTGTAGTGAAAACTGCATTAAGAAGTTGGGCAACAAATGTAGACAATTTAAATACTTTGTCTTTTAAGATAACATTATTTGGCAGTTAATTTTGGAAATGTTCCTGCATTCAAACAAATATTTTACCATTGATAATACTTAAATGCTTTTTTTTTTTGGCTGCTGAATACAAAACTGGACCATACATACAGTTTCTTCTTCTTATGTTTAACTTGACTTAAACTTATCACTAAACTTTCTTAAAATACAGTATAGTACAACATTATGGTTTACTAAGAGCTGTTTTCACCCACCCATTGGTAATATATTATGGTAACATAATTGTACTAACAAATAATATATCAGGACTGAGAATAGTGAATAAATCCCTCTCTATTTTAATTATTTTACAATTCAATAACATACAAGATTTTTAAAACATTTTTGGACTGGCTTAAATAACTGCACCAATTTCACTAGGAGCATCAGCTAAGTGTTCTTTGAACAGGTTAACAATGTAAATCTGAAAACGGATTCAAACAGAACAGGAAGATTTGCTGCTCAAAAAGTTAATTATGAAAACTGTGTATTTAAGTTCCCAGATATATACTACAGTTTTTTCAGTTCACCCAATTTTAGTATAAAGCAGCATCATTTTTAAAATACCACATTGCATACATTTCAGATTACTCATTGGATTGGATTATAATTATAATTTGGAAATAATGATATTTTTTTTTGTTTTTTGACCCAGCGATGGGTCAGCTGCTCATCATTCATTGTATTTCTTTAAATAATTCCCAGGTCTGAAAAATGAAAGCTCATCACATGTGAAATAGGAATGCCTACTTACAAATATAAGTGCCCATAACAAGTCATAATGACATCAAAGTAATAACCTTATGATTATGTGATTTGTATCAATCATGTTACGATATTTGATGCAAGTCCTTAAGTAGCATCATTTGCACTATGTTGACATTTGCACTTCCTTGCCCCCCTCCGTCACAGATATCAAAATACTAAAGCAAATTAAAATTTAATGCAGTGATTAGGCATTGTGCTCTGAAATGCACATGTCTTTTATGTCTCCTGATTATTTCATCTTTAATAATAGCCCTTTAAATAGAGTATGAGATTCTGGCTCTGTGTATTTCTGAATAGAAGATTTCATATCAAACTTATTCTAAATGGCTGTTAACTCCATATAATATGTGTGGTATGAGGACAGCAGTACCTAGCAAGTAGGAATGCAAAATGCACTTTGAACATAAATCTCCTCCCCACATCTTTGATTTTACTTTAACTTTGTTATATCTGTGTATATATAAGAGTAAATAATGGAGAACATCAAGTAGTAAAACTTCTTTAGTAATAAATAAAAATAACCAGAAATTGGATATTCCAAGTTGTAGTATGCTGATGTAATTGGAACATAAACTTGCCATTACATTGCGGTTTTACAAAACAAGTTCTTAAATTCTGAAGTGCCTTGTAAACACAAAAGTATTTTCCAACATAGTTAAGAAAGAATATCAGTTTTGCCTTTGGCTTTTCTAATTTTTTAGATGATTTAATTTTCATATTTTCAGTGTTAAATAGAGTTACGGTATATGTTACTTTTATGGAAAATATAACAGCCTGGTTTCAGAAATCTGAATAATGCCACTCTGGAAGTATTAATATATCAAACCCTAAGCTAGCATTTTGCAAGCATTAAATGAAAGATCCAATATGAAACTTAGGTGGGATATTAAAACATCTAAATTATTGAGGGACATTTCACTGATAACAATGAAAACATATATGGAAACATATATGGAAAGCTGTTCCAGCCATCTCCACCTCAGCGTGTATGCATAGCCACTTTGCTTTGTTGGAAAAATAATTTGTTGGAAAAATAATTGAAAATGGCTGTGCCTGCATATATATACAGAGAAGGTCAAGAACAATCTATGAGGCCTAGAAAACAGATGCTTTAACAACTGAAGAAGAGGTGCTTCATATGTCCCCTAGGTGTTCCACAGCTCCTTTTTCAAAGGATTTATACAATTTCCTAGCTACCTGCATATAATGTTGTAGTATTCAGATTCAGCTTACTTGGATTCCTGTGTGACTAAAACAAAGCAAATACTAAATGAACCTTTCACTATGTAAGGATTGTCTTCTTTATGAAATGAAGCTAAATGTATCCTTGTTTATTTTATGACAAGTTATGTGTTTGAGATGCTAGTATGTGATCAATGAAATAATTGCTTATTTGGAATTTCTTAGGTGAGACTATCCATAATTAAATATATTTTCTTTTTTTTTATTATAAAAGTTTTTATTGGTTAAAAATAAACAATATTATCTCTTACAATATGTGGAATTTTCATTATCCTTTTACAAAGATAATATATATTTTCTTTTTTCCATATGCAGCAGATCTTCCCTTATTAAAAATTTCAAATTTAACAACCGGATTTATACGAAAATATCAGTTCAGTATCCAGAGTAATATTAAAGTTTACAAAAATAAGAGATATCATAAAAGGCACAAAGTAATAGATTCCTCCCACTTTGTCATTTCTTGGTTCTAGATCTCAAGGTTCTGGCCTTAGCACCCCCCTCCTCCCGGACCGCCACGGCCTCGCCCACCCCCGTTCCTTGATCATCTGGTACCTCCCCTTCCTCGGTTCCTGTATCTTCAGCCTCTAGGAGGGTCTTATGTTGCTCCAGATAGGCCTGAGCCTCCGCCACACTATTAATTTTCTTCCTACTGCCCTCCCAGAAAATCATCAAACCTTCCGGCATCAACCACCTGAAGGCAATTCCCTTAAGGTACAATTTATTTGATAAAAAATAATAATTTCTTCTTAATTCTCGTACCTGTCTAGGGATCTGCTTCAGAATGGTGACCTCCTTGCCCCTGTGTATCAGCGCCCCCGATCTTTGAATTCTCAGTATTTCATCTCTCGTTTCCCTTCTCACAAATTTAATGTGGACCTCTCTTGGGACACTATGTAAAATTGCATATTGTGAGTTTACTCTATAAACTAGATCCATATCCCATCTCATAAAGTCCAAATCTCTTTCAATAAATTTGCCCAACAATTTAACCATCACTTCTCGCAGATCTTCCTGGTCCACCTCTTCCACATTTTGAAACCTGAGAAAATAAGACATTCTATCCAGCTGCGAAGTTAAAATTACATTTCCTCTCATTTCTTCCCTCTTCTGGATTGCCCGCACTTCCCCCTCCAAACCGCCCACCTTTTTCTTATTCTCCTCTGCCACCTGTTGAACAGCAATTAAATCTTTTTTCATAACTACAATTTCAGATTTTATTTCCAATTGCCCTTTTTGCAGGTCATCAAGTTTGTCAAGTTTGAGAAGCTTCTCATCCAACTTTGCCAATTTCTCCAAAAAATTTTCCATGTCACCTGCAGCTGGTCTTTGTCCTTTAGCCATCTTGCAATAATAAAGAATGAGAGGTCCTCAGGTAGGCACAAGCATCCAGAAAGGAGAAGTCTCTTAAAAATCAGCACTGTTTCCTCCCGATTCACCAGAGGGCGCTCACAGGAGCAACAAGTCCGGCTTGTAGAGTAGGTCAAACAGGAAACCAGAGGTGGGTGATGTCATCAATCGTGTACAAAGAAGCAGGAAATCAGGCCCCGGCCATGACTTTCCAACAAAGGGGGGGGCCTCCAGCCTCCCTTCCCGAATTCCACCTCCATCATTCTCCACAAAAAATCAGCGAGGTAAGAGGTCTCCTTGTTTTTTCCTCCTCTTTCTTATCAGCCACGGCGCCCTTCCCAGCTACAAGGGGGGGGAAACTTCGCCCCCCCTCTCACTCACAGGATGCCTCGTCGCTTCACCAATCAAGGTCTCTCCTTTTCTACTTATTCTCCGGCCTGCATCCCTTCCTCTTCCGATCGCCTCTTTACCTGCTGCCTTAATTTCGATATACACCGGGTCCTACAGGCACATAGTCACAGAACGGCCTTGGGAATGGCCGCTGCGTGCCGCCCACACTCGCCGGAGCCTCGGGCGCGCCAGCATTGGCCGCCCAGCCCCTGGAATTGAGGCAGGGGACCCCTGGCGAGCCGCCCTTAATGGCGGATACCCCAAAACCAGGGCACCCGGCCCCGAGGGGCCTCCAGGCGGGGGGATTCAGACGCTGGGGCAAGAACTTACCCAGGCAGCATCTGCTGCCATCCGGAACCGGAAATCCTCCACACCCATAATTAAATATATTTTCATTACAACCAAGTATCAGTAATGAAATTATGGAGCATAGATGTAGTATGTATCAACATCTCAGGAGCGGAATATTCTGATGCAATTTTTCCCACAGCTAAGCTTGTTTGTAATAATCATAATTTTATCTGTGAAATGTTAGCAAGAAAGCATTATAAAATAGCTTAGAAAGAACAACCACTGATGATCTGGAAAAAGAAATCTATGTGTGCATCTGTAGAATTTTCTCTGTATGGACCTGAGATTGTAGGCTAAGGTGAAACTGGACCATGGAAGTCAGATTTATAGGAACCTGCACTATGTTTTTGAAATCATACATGTTTTATTCAAACATGAATAAAACAAAGTAAGATTTATGAGTATGTAAATAGTCAGTATATATAGTATATCTCTCACTTTGTTTAAAACTATAAATATGGCAACTGTAAATGTGTAACTGAAACCCAGCCCTTTTTGTTTGTGGCTCACTTGTCCATGGCTTAATGTATGGTTTTAATTCCCAAATGGATATTTTATTATGGCTGCAGAATAAAGTACTTGGAGCTGGATTGCTGAATTTTCTGTGGTTTCAAAAGGAAACTGAGGTAAATTCCTACAAGAATGAAACATTAGAACATTACACTATTGTGGTGAGACAAAACATGCTCCTCCTTACTGAACCTGATCCTGATTTCCATTTGAAAAATGATCATACAAAATGCTCCAGCATATGTTCTGTGGCGCATTAAATACAAACAGCATTATTGTTTCAATGTATTCTGCATTTTATAATCCATTAGTAGACAAATGGATGTATTGTTAAGCTTATGTCACAATATTGGAAAGATTTAGGATAAACAAACAAACAAACAAAACAGTGCATTCTGTTGAAACTTGAAATTCAATTCAAGTTGAATTTTATAAACTAAAGCAGAAGATCCAAATCCAGATCCAAAGTCATAGATCCAGCCATTTCAGTGCTAACCAAAGATGCTATTTTGTCATAGGCATGGGAAAAATTGTTACACAAATTTCTTTCTTTGCAAAATAGTATTTCCTCTAAGAAAGCCTGTTATTTCCTGAACAAGCCACTTGATGGCAGTCTCACTACATAGATATAGAATATGGTGTTAACATTTTGATTCAAAGCAAGTTTTACTTTAAATGTTAGGATATGACTGAACAGTGTGCTACCCACCAAGCATATATCAGATGTCCAATAACATCTGAAATTGTCAAAACATGGATATTATCAAGCACCATTGGTCAGAATTATTGGCTAGTAGTGTCTACAGAGTTTGATGATTCACAGGTTTTGAAAGTGTAGCAGTATCTATGTTTTCTGTTTGCTGTTCTGACGTACTTAACTTTCTGTAACTTACTGCTCTCCAGTGGTAAGACTACCTATTCCAAGAGCATTTGCAACATGGATATTGAGGACCATCCCATTTTTCCTGCAGACTGTTTAAGATATGAATCAAATGTTAGTATTGGGTCTCTGGATTCTGATTGGTACATGAATCTGGACCAATCACTTTCATCTCTGGCTTATAGTTAAGAGACAATCAATATACTGAATTTTATCAAAATGAAGTATCTCTTGGATTTAGTTCAGTAACTAGTCCCTGAGAAACATTGCCTCTGTTATTGTGTTTAAATGGTTTAAGATTACAGGCTAATTTATTTATGCATAGGCTAAAGTTAGCTGCAGCCTACAATAGCACACATTACACATTGACTATGCTGGTATTTAACATGCCTCAGGCTGGTAGTTCAGTAACTCTTTACAGACTTATAAGGTAGTAAGTTCCATTGAAATTCTAAGGCTCTCACTGAACTATGTGACATTAAATGTGTGTTAAGACTAGACATGACGGAATTCATACTGACTATTATTTTATTGCTGAAGACAACCAAGTATGGGAACTTGCTTCAAAACTTGGCATCCGTAAAATGTTGCAGAGGCAATAAGACCAAATTTACAAAGAGATGCACAGATGCTGTGGTAGATAAGCCTTTAGTCCTTTAATATCCTGGGCCATTTAATTTTATATATAATCCCAATTTTTTAGAGACTCTTTTAGGGTTATATTATATGCTAATGCAGATGCTGTATATACTTTGTATACTTCTATGAAGGTTTAATAATATAACTTCTTTAAAAAGTAAATATATGTTTCATTTTTATTTTAGAAACTTGTTCTCTCTAATTTATTCTATATTCTAAAAATGTAAATTTTCTGTGAGTTTTTCTATTAAAATAAATGATTCCATAAATGCAAATGCATATAGAAAAATACCAGAGTGAATCTTGAGCTCACATTGTAGCTGATCACAGTTAACAAACAAACATTTATCTGCAATAAATCAATAGTTTTATATATTTTTCAGTTTTTTTTATAGTATGCAAGTTCCACCTTTGCTCAGTTTGATATTACTGTATACTTTGATAGTTCAAAATAGTCAAACTACATGGAAACTTAGCATCTTTCACTGCTTTAAATAGTAAGATCGAGCTGAGCAAGTGTAGAACTTGTACACTAAAAAATTAGTCAAAAATAGTTAAATGAAAATATCCTTTGAGTGAAGAAGAAGGTGAAATTCAGTAAATTATGCTTAAAATATCCTGAATGGCTGGTTAAGTTACTAAAATTAATGCGCTGGTTGTCACTAAAATATAGTTTATAGCAGTGATATTTCAGCACATGTGTAGAATTCTATAAAACATTTTACATGAACCTTGTAAAGATAATATATTGAGACAAAGAGGCAGAGATAGAAAACAGCTCTTTATTTATAGTGACACTCATTATCATGCTCTGTACTGCATTTGATCAATATGTAGCCAAGGGTTTAGGAAAACTATACTGGGTTCTCCTTAATAAAAAATTTCAATTCCTGTTAGCAACCAGAAATATATTCATCATATATTAAATCTTTTTCTGGAATGTCACTGGCTTAGTAATAAGGAATTTCTCTAGGGAATAATATTCTGGATTTACAATTCATCAAGTTCTTTCAATGTTGGGTTTTCTAGCCTTTCTCTTTTCTAGCCTTGACTTTTATTTCAGCACTTTTATTTTTTTCTAGTTGTGAAAGGGATGGCTGAGACATTTTAAAGACTGGCCCACACATACCTCATCTGGCAGTGGCATTGCCTATGGAGACCTCACAGTATGTTGATTCAGGTCCACTGCCACTCTTCCATGACAGGAGGCAGGATCTTTTACAGTACACTTGAGTATCAAAATACCAGTTACACATCAGCACCACATCTGGACTATTTCTGATGACTTAAAGAAACTCTTTAAATACTTAACACTCCAGTTGTAAACAAGGTTGCTTGAAATTACGTTTATCTTTCTAGTAGAATTTACTTTAAAGTAAACATGTCCTTAGGATTCCAGCCATGCGTAAGACTGATGGATATTTGTTTAAAAGAAGCAATGTATTTTTTTACGCATTGGGATATATAGCTGTTTCAATGGTTGGCTGACCTAACCAAACATTATGCAATTCTTATATAATCTCTTATTCAGAGTTCTGATTTAGGAGCAAAATAATAAAACATTTGGATCAGGAAGAAATTCTTCATTCATTCTCCAGTTCCTACCTCTGTGCTCCTATATGTGGCATTCATGGCTATCAGTTAGTCAGCTTGATCTCATGCAGGCTAGTCAAAAAAGTTAAATTTAATGGAACTGTCATGTATGTTTGTGGCTGGGGTAATTGTTTCCACATCTGATATCAGCAGTATGAAGCACATACCATTTTTTTTAATACAAATATTATTTGCAAACCAGCAAACAATAGTACTTCTCTTGGGGAGTTGGGCGGTTCAGAAATGTGAAATATAAACAAACAAACAAATTTAAACAATAGCTTATGCCTCAAGGCATCTGATTACTGGTTAACCAATATTGACTTTTTCTTTCCATAGTTATGCTGAGAAATACAACAGAGGGCCAAAGAGCTATAACATGAGAGATAACTGACTCAAAGCTTTCCAGCCTTATTCCACCCACTGTCACGAGTGGGCTCAAAAAAAAGGGGGGGGGGAATTGAAAAAGGTAAATAGTGCTCAAAAATCTTACTGTATATGTAGTATACCCACTACCCATTTTTATGAAAAACATTTTTTAACTATGTTTACATAATACTTCCATTTTTTATATAACTGAAGATGGCAGTAGAAGACTGAAAGACAGGGCATTTCTATAAGAGAGGAGGGAAAATATGATCTATCTCAGCCTTTTGTTTCACAGTTTTATTCATTTTTCATTGGCATTGTTAAATTTCCTGGAACCTTATTTTTATTTTTATTTTTATCGTCATCATCACTTATGAGAAACTTTACTGTATTATCAAGCTATTGTTTGTGTAGATTCTGATCTTTGCTTCTATGGTCATATTAACTTCCCTTGCAGCAATAAAAATGTTTATTGTTTATTTATTTATTTATAGTGACCTCATTTTGGTTCCTGGAAGTTTGTCATCTACTTTTGATTTCTACTTCCATTAGCCTTTTTGTGATAATGCCCATCTTAAATAGTGAGTATTTAAATCAGCTATTCCAAATCCTACATCTGTGAGGGGTCAAGATAATGCTAAAGAGAGGGAAAGGGGGAAAAAAACCTGGCAAACTGATCTGGGACTATGACATATTTAATCCATGATCAGGAAGCACAGTATTCACTCTATGGTTTGGACACATCCTATATTCTAGAAATAATTTTGAAATGGCTCTAAACTGCAAGCATGTTAGATGCTTAGTTTGCATTCTCATGGGCTGGCAGAGTAACTGCTCATTTCCATTTTTAGTCCAGATTATCTTTTCCAGTTTTAAGTATCCCTGCACAGCAGTTCTAAAACTTAAATTTCACATGTACTGTATTGCAACTGATGTGACATGGGAAGGGTAAGGATTACTTCACTGTTGAAAAAGAGCTATTTAAAAAAAAACATTTTGATACTTTGACATGTTGTCTATGCTGGATTTGATTTATAGGACTTAGTTCATGGACCCAATTTAGGATAGGATATTTTACCAATATTACCTAATTTATACCATAGCATATGCATTAGAATCTTATAAAGGAAAAAAGCTCACTTTTTGCAGAAACGAAGAGAGGGACATAGGACACAGGATTTCCAAAAATCTTCTTATTGACAGTTTATTCCCAAATTCCACTAGAAGGCTAATCTCTTTTAAATTTGAACCATCAACACCATAATAGTAATGCTTGTATTGTCCATTCCTGAACTATACAATTAGTAATGGACAAGCATTATTCTTTGAACTTCCGTCACTAAAAATAATAGGCTGCTTTCATTGATTTTTTTTTCAGGTCCATCCATCACCATTCTATATACCGGTAGCTATCTTCTTAATCGTACAGATGTTAATGTTAACAGTCAGGTGGTCAATTCAGAGTCCTAGGAAACTGCTTGTTGTGTTTCCCAAATGTTTTGCAGTGGTAGCAGTGTCATCTGTAGGAGAAGGGCATGTCAAAAAAGGTAGCATGATTGATTGATTGATTGCAACATAGTTGCCATTTAATTGCAACTGAATCTGGACAGTTCAAAATAAATAACATAAAAACAGCAGAAAACAGATATTAATCAAAATAACACAAAAATAACAGGCAGTTCCCAATTTATGGTTGCGATTGGGATTGGATTTACGGTCATAAGTTACTACAGCCATAGGTTGAGGAACCCCCATGACTGGACCTGTATTTATGACATTTTTTTTGCTGTGGTTGTTAAGCAGTACCCACAGTCTTAAGTGTAAACCCATTCTTCTAAAACCAGCAAAAAACCCCACCAGAAACTGGCAAAAAACCTGGCAAATCACACACAGTCATGTCACCAGGGGATGCTGCAACTGGTCATAAAGACAAGCTGGTTGTCAAATGTCCAGATTGGGGTCACCTGACCACAGGGGTGTGTGTGTGTGTGTGTGTGACGTGACATTTTACAATGGCCAGAAGTGCTTTACAGGCCATAAAGCACTTGTTCTGGGCCTGTTGTAATTTCAAACAATTGTTAAACAACCGGTCATAAGCCAAGGGTACAAAATAACCACCATTTGGCAACTGAAGGACAAAGCAAACAAATATATCACAGCCAACTTGGTTGTGACTTTGCGATTGATGCTTTTTTCTACATGCATCAACACTCACATGTGCAAAAAATAGGCGCTTCAGTTATGCATTCATGACTGCCACACTACCTTTTAAATATCCTTTCTCCCTAAAGATGTTAAGAGATAGTAGAATCTCTAAATGCTCTAATACTCTGTTCTGCAAGGGGTTGCTAAACATCTGTTCATTACTTTCATATTCCAGTCACTTGGAATGTTGTTCTGATTTTAAATTCCTTTACTTTTTAAATTTATTTGCTGCCTATCTTACTGTGGGGCTTGGAACAATAAACAATAAAACAACAGAGAAATGAAAGGAAGTGTAAACACAATATTAACAGAAGAATGGAACGATAGATTAAATAATGAAAAAGAAAACAATGAGAATACAGCGAGATGAGAATAAAAGATGGGAAGCAGGGAGAGAGGGGGAGGAGGGATTTGCTATCAACCTTGCAGCCACCTCCATTGTAGTACTCCTCCATTAGGTTCCCTTTATCAAGGTCTTTCAGTTTTACTTGCCTGCAATGCTCTGTTAATTATATTTCCATACAGTGGCAGTGATGCTCTTAGCAGTGGGGGATAGTGGCCTTTGCTCTGAGAAAGTGGAAGTCTATCTAACTTAAGCTCAGTGAGAAAAATCAGGCAAGGCATAAGTTGAACTCTCTAGCCCTAACTGCTATTGCACTTGTCCTGAATCTGCTTTTCTCTGCTATTCCAATGCTGCTTTTTCTTCTTTTCCTTCAAGGTCTCAACTGGATAGTGTTCCTGTCAGCACTTCAAAGTACCTCAGACCAGGAAACCAAAGCAAGAGTTAAAAAAAAAGCAAGGTAATATTACCTTTATCATAAGGTTACATTAGTAGAATCTTGCAAGTCTGAAAACTCTTCCCCAGCGAACTAGGAAGGGTCAATTCTGAGACATTTTCTCCACCCCACCCATTCTAGCTTTGGATTCAGATTTCTAAATCCAAAGATCAGTGGTGGGCTGCAACAGGTTTAACAACCAGTTCTGTGAGCGCATGATTTGTGTGTGCACGCACGCTTTGTGCGCACACGTGGGCTTTGCACGCATGCGTGCATAACGTCCTTGCATGCACTGTTCAAAATACAGCAATTTGAAGCTCAGCTGTTTACCTTCTAAGACAGCCCTGATAAGTAGAACAGCTGAGGCATGGAAATCAGCTGTGCCATGTGAATCAGCTGAGTCAGAAACAAGGAAATATAGGACAGGATAGAGCAAAGGTGGATGGGTGGGGCAAGCTGATTGTCAGAACTACTGGTTTGTCCAAACCAGTTGGAACCAGCAGCAGCCCACCACTGCCAAAGATACATATCATTCTCTAGGTTGTGGCTTTTCCTGATGTTTCTCAAAGTTATTCTTATAGCCATTAGAATTCCATCCCAAGAAGAGAGAAGCCCTACCAGGCAGTCACTTTATAAGAGTATTCAAGATATCCACTTGAAATTAACAATGACATTATTGGCTCAAAGACTGCCTGTCACTCATTTAGATAGAGAATCCATACTAAAAAGCAAGAGAGGTTGCAGATCACAAGGGGCTGTAGGGAAGTAAGAAGGGGTCATTATGAAGGTCTGTTGAGAATTACCTTGTATCTTGCTGGACACTAATAAGGCTAGATCTTTGATTGACTGCTTTTATTTTGTTGTTGCTTTTAAAGTGATATATAGATCGACCTCTTAATAATTTTATCTAAAACAAAATAAACAAATGTGCAATTTTTATCCTAACTGATGAATATAATTGCAGCATTGAATGTATGTCTGAATATATAGGGAAAGAGAAATATTTGTCCAACTTCTTATGGAAAGGAAACTGGCAGGAAGACAATAGGATCATGCCCTGCAGAAACCATGTAAGCCAAACTTTGCATATGTCTTTTTCTGCCTGCTAAAGCAGATGTTACACAGATTAGTATTGCAGATAAATTTTCTGGAGGCCTCCCATGAATATGTGGGCTAGATGTAGGGAAAGTTTTTGATGTGTTGATATTGCTGGGCAATTGCTATTTTGTCAATATTTGATATCTCCAGTATCATATATCTCGATTTCACTCTTTCTCTCTCACACAAATGCTGCTTCTACTCAACTGTTGCGTCATATTCTATTATCTGTTTTCTCTTGTTTCTTAGTAGCATACTGAGAAACAAACTCAGTGCTGCTCAGGGGCAAATGTTTAAAAGTGGAAGAAACTACATTCTAGCCAAACAGAGCAGTTGCTATAGAGCTATTTAGGGAATTCTGGGAGTTGAAATCCACACATCTAAAAGTTGCCAATTTTGAGAAATACTAATCTAGAGGTTTTAATGGCTATATCTATTATAATATAGTTTGATTTTTATTTTTTTGTGTTCTTTTCCTTTTTTCCTTTTCATTTTCCCTAGTTTTTTTCCTTCTTTTTTGTAAATTTTTCCCCTTTCTATATTTGTTGTTGTTGTTGTTAGTTGCAAAGTCATGTCCGACCCATCGCGACCCCATGAACAACGTTCCTCCAGGCCTTCCTGTCCTCTACCATCCTCTGGAGTCTATTTAAGCTCATGCCTACTACTTCATCCAGCCACCTCATTCTCTTTCATCCCTTTCTTCTTTTGCCCTCAATCTTTCCCAGCATTAGGTCCTTCTCCAGTGAGTTCCTTCCTTCTCATTAGGTGGCCAAAGTATTTGAGTTTTTCTATATATATCAAGCTAATAAAGAAAAGTAAGAAGAATTTTAAGCTTTGTGTATGGGCAATCAGTTTTGGCTCTATTGACTCACCAATAATATCAGTCCTAATAATAAAACTCCTGCTAATTCAATCTAAAGTAGGTCTCCAAACTAAGAAGAATCAAATGGAAGACAGTCATCTTTCCCCTCCTGCATTTTGTATTCCAACATCATCTTTCTAGAATTCCTCTTTCTTTCGGTCAGCTAAAGCTAATGGAAAGATATACTGATGCTAGTTTCATTCCTTGCTAATTCTGTAACTGCAGTTTCCCCAAATCAGCAATGGAACATTTATCTATCTACTCTGTTTGGCCTATTTCACATTCTTAGGTGCAGAGAAATGAATGTCCCAAAGCCCCCAAATTTCTGACTCCATTTTTGGAAATACTTCAAGAAAAAAAGGGCAAAGAGTCCTAGCTCCTCATTTTGTGTACATCTTAGGCACAAAATATTTGTACATCTGCATTTCGTATGTGCCCAGTGTGGAGTCCCAGTGTGTGGACAAGAAAGGATGGATATTGTCATCCTAAATCCATCCCTAGATTGCTGGGAAGGTAATCTCCATCTGAATGTTCATTCTCCATATCAGAAGTAGTATTTTGCCCCTTTGCTAGTATAAGATGGTAGTCTGGTTCTCCTGATACATTTCATTCCTTGCTATAACAATGTCTCCATTTTAACTAGATGATATGGAGGATACCGTAGAAGGTATGATTCCCCTAGGTTAGTAGTGGTGAAGCTATGATGTGTGTCAAAGGTGACATGCCAGCACTCATTAATACCTGACAGCAACTATTCTTAAAAATACACCCCATTCATGGCCACGAAGAGCATTTTCTAAAGCCACTTCAAGAACAATCTTTTATGACCTGGTACAGCCTCAAATAGACCCTAGGGCAGTGATGGCTAACCTTTTTGCCATCGCGTGCCAAAAGTGGGGGGAGCGCGGTGGGGTCACACACACACGTGCCCACATCCATAATTCTATGCACTCTGCCCCCCCCGCTCCCCCTGTTTTTGGCACATGATGGCACAGTGGGCCCGGTAGGCCCGTTTTTTGCTCTTCCCAGGCTCCAGAGCCTTTCTAGGAGCCTGGGGAGAGCAAAAACGGCCTTCCCAATCCGCCCCAGAGGCTCTCCAGAGGCCAGAAATAGTGTGTTTTCTGACTTCTGGTGGGCCCAGAAGGCCTGAAAATCAGCTGGATGGCACATGCACGCGTGCCGGAGCTGAACTCGTGTGCCCACCGATATAGGCCATAGGTTCGCCATCACGGCCCTAGGGCCTGTCAGCAGAAATAGAACACTGCCTAAAAGTATGTAGCGCACACCAGATCCTGGAGATCACACATGTTATTGGACTCTGCTTTTTAAAATAAATGAATATGTAAAGAATTACTTTTGTTCAGGGGAATGTGACACACCAGAAGAGTTAGACATTTTCTGTATTTTTGACACATTGAACCCCAAAGATTCACTATCACCACCACTAGATGCTGAGGAGAGTGTGATTCCCCAGTCACTACTATTTGCCTTTGATTGCCATTTTGTACTGGGCTGCTATGCTCCCTAATATGAAAATCAAACTCTTTTAGGGGAGAAGGGAGGAAGTTATTCAATAGTAGAAGAGTGAAAAGCTGATTGTTTCTTTGTATGTGTTTTTTTTTAATGTTCAGATAAGGAATGATAAAAATGTTGTTCACTTTGTTGTTTTTGTTTTTATTCTTCTTTTACATAACTAAAAGAGGAATTCTGCCAAATTACCCTTTCTAGACCAAATGAGTGGAAAAACTGTAAAAAAATGTGATTGTTTTCCCCCAGTAATCTTTAAAAAACATGCCCACAGAGGGAAAACTAGTTGATGATTGTTTTCCTGGAATGCGAAGAAGAGAATAGAACAGGGCCATGTTAACTCTGATCTGGGCCAACTGTAGCCAAAGTGGATTAAGAAGTTACAATTTGAAAAAAAAGGGTTTATTAAGCCAACTTCATATTCCTGGTTTAGGCACAGGAAATAAGAAGCTGAAGGCTGCAGTGTGGAAAAGCAGTTAGTGAAATCCAGATCCTTATTATTAATGCTCCCAAGCAAGTTACAGTAATGAAAATTTGAAACCAAGCATCAATTAAAATGTTTTAATGCAAATTAAATCTTAATTCAAAGCATTCTCATTTGCTTACATCCTGCACAGCTAACACTTGTTTTATATTTCACTTAAATTGCATTTTACTCTTTTAATATTTGAATTGGATTATTAAAGGCCCCTATTAAAATGATAATAATTTGTTGCATTTTTTGTCATTCCCCAAAGAAAATACTTGAAGTCTGATTCTGTAAGATTTGAGACTGTCATTAATATTTAGTTAACTGAAAAAAGTTGTAGTATCTGTGGTAGGGCTTAAGTCAACAAGAAAGCCTTTTTTCATTGTTTAAAACTGTATAGTGAACATGGGATCTTTCAGATGGTGTTATCAGATATGAACCGTATTCCTTAACATATAATCAAAATTACCAGTTTTTAACCAGTTGGTGTTCTTTTAATAGCTCCTGAATTTGTTAGGTATTTTCCAATTTATTGTTGTTTTAATCATTCAGTTGTATCTGATTCCTAGTGACTTTATAGACAAGTGCTCTCCATGTTACCCTGTCAAGCACAGCTTCTTTCAATTGTTGGGATGTTTCTTTTTGTATCAGTTTTGATGTTATCAAGCCAGCATGTTCTTTGTTTGCCCCTTATTCTTGTTCCACTAACTATTCCTAGCATCACTGACTTCTCCAATGACTTTATAAGCATGACATGGCCAAAGTAAATCAGACGTAGTCTTGTGATTTTGGCGTCTAGTGATATATCTTATTTTATATGATTCAGTATCTCTCTCTTGGTTGCTCTGGTTGTCCATAGTATGCGCAATAATTTATGCCAGCACCAGTTCAAAGGCATCAATTTTTCCTTGATCAACCATTCTTAGGGTCCAACTCTCACACCTATATATCATTATAGGGAAGACTATTGCTCTAACTAGCCTGCTTTTTATATGTATATCAATATCTCTGCTTTTCCAGATCTTATTCACATTAACCATTGCAGGGCAATATAAGGTTATCCTGTGTTTGATTTCAGGAGTAGAATTGTTATCATAAATAATTTTTGATCCAAGGAAGATAAATCCATGAATTACATCAATTTCCTCCTTGCTAATTATAAACATCTCATGTTTGATGTTTAATCTGCAGCTGTTGTCATTAGCTTTGTTTTCCTGATGACTCAATGCTATTTTTTCACTTTTGTCCTTTGATTTTCCAGGTCATTTTTTCTAAGCCTTCCTTATTTTTAGCCAATACTATTTTATCATTTACAAACCTCAAATTATTTATGGTTCTTCCACCAATCTTCACTCCCGCATCAGACAGTTCCAGATCTAATTTCACTTCAGCATACAGATTAAACAAAAATGGTGATAAAATACATCCCAGTCTAACTTATTTACTGATCTTGAACTATGAACTGTATTGCAATGGAGTATTCTCACTGTTGTCTCCTTATCAGTGTCCAATGTGTCCAGTGTCCAATGATCTGATAAATCTGATCAGGTGGGTTGGGACACCAAGATCATACAAAGCCTCCCATACTGTAGCTTATTGTGTTCTAATTACAACTTTAAAAAGCTGTGGTGATCAAGAGTTTGGGGCATATTTTCTAACACAGCTAGAAATGTGATGATGAAAGGATGATGAAAGACTGAATTATGATGAGTAATGAGTAATGATGCATCTCTGCATAGATGAAAAACTTCACTAGTAATTATTGCCTGCTATATCTTAGAAGTGGAATAGTAGAATAAAACAGAATCCCTATGTGCTAATTTGCCAGCCATTTTTTTTACACAGGAAATTGTGGTTCCCAAGAAGAAAGGAATATGTAAATTTATCTCCACTGAAAATATTAAGCTCATTATTGGCTTGAACAGGCTATATTCTAGATCAGTGATGGCTAACCTTTTTGTCATTGCATGCCAAAGGTGGGCGTGCATGTGCCCATACCCATAATGCAATGTGCACACGATCCCCCATGTTCCCCTGCCCCCCACGCATGTACACGTGACCCCCCCATGCTCCCCCATCCCCTGCACATGTGCATGTGACTCCCTGTGCTCCCCCCCCACCTTCCGTGCATGCACACACTACTCCCTGGGCTCCCCCACCTCTGTGCATATGCGCACAACCCCCGCATATGCATGCACAACCCCAGCTCTCACATCTCTCGCTTTCGCCCGCCCCTGCGCATGCATGGCAGACACCCAAAAATCACCTGCCCAGTGGGAGGCACACACGCATACACGGTGGAGCTGAGCTGGGGTGCAGCATTATCACAGTTCTAGATAAGGACACGAATTTGGATACTACCACCATAGGCTATTCTCCAACTAGTACAGTTCTGACAAACGAAATATTGAAGAAGAAACAATGGCTTGTAAAAAAGGATCCTTATAAGTTACCAGCTTGTTGTTTTTAAACAACAGTATTTGTCCTAATAAGGTATTTTGGATGCAAACTAAATATCACATCTGGATTCTAGATATTTGTTCTTCCCATGTGAGAACCTATTGTTGATAGGACTCAGTGAACTCAATATTTAGATCTCTATTAATAGATTACATCAATTCATTATTTTTCACACAAATCCAAGTAACTGATAACATGCCTTTAATGAGTACTCAGTATGCTTCAAAAATGATGTGGAAGAAGTATTTTAAGCAACACATCTTTTTTTTTCAGTTTCCCATACTTTAGGAAATGCTCTCAGTAAAGCTAATGCAACTCTTAACATTTGTGCAGTTGAAATATTTGCATAAATATTTGCAATTCTCCCCATTGCATAATTATGGTGTTTGAAATTTAGTCTTCCAGAAGTTTTGGAGGTAATGATCTTCAAAGCTGACTATGAAAGGTAATAATACCACTCCTGGATTTGTATCAACCCAGATAAGCGTGTTCTTAATCTATTTCATTTCCAACTTAGTTTGTGAGATTCCCTCTTCCTTTTATACCCACAGGGAGAAAATAGTGAATATTTCTTTAAAAATGCTTTTAGAAAATGTGGGTGGCAAGTTTAAGGTGGTCTTTATATAGTTGAGTCTTGACATTGAAAATGTATGTCTGGATCGCAAGAATGAAGATATAAAAATGAAAAACACATAACAGAAGTATAACAGGGACGACTGGGGTCAGGAAAGAGCAAAGAAATAGAAGTAGATTATGAGTATGTTAAAAATTATAGCACAGGCACTTAAATATAGTGGCAGGTGACACCAGTAGTCATAATATGTAATGACATGAAATGGGGAAAATATAATTCCATTTATTTGTTAAGATCTTTTTAAACAAATAAATAGAATCTATGTTTTATTTTTTTCCTATTTCCCTGAGTCCTGGCCAAGTGAATTCCACCTGGAATATTTGGACATTGCAGAGGGGATTTGTTAATCATCTAAGAAGAATTGCAAAAATAGGCCAACATTGGTGAGGCAGCCCTCTTTAAAAATTTAGGAAGTGCTCTGGGATATTGCTTGGCCTATTGAAATGGGCAGGTATTCTTGAGCACAAAGTTATGCATGCTAAAATGGGAAAGGCATGTCTGAACTGATTTGATATCATTGAAGGCATAAAATTTGGCACAAGTTGCTATCAAGGAGAAAAAGCATTAGTAGGACAGTGAAAAGATATAATCTCAGTTTCAATTTTTAATTAAAATTATGTTTTTTGTTTAACTCCTATTAAATATACATATATATATACTTACATAAATATAAGGTTCTCACCTTTAAAGCGCTCCATGGCTTAGGGCCAGGGTACTTACGAGACCGCCTGCTGCTACCGATAACCTCCCACCGGCCAATACGCTCTCACAGAGAGGGCCTCCTCAGGGTGCCGTCAGTCAAGCAATGTCGGCTGGCGGCCCCCAGAGGGAGAGCCTTCTCTGTGGGGGCACCCGCCCTATGGAATGAGCTACCTCCTGGAATACGACTGATCCCGGACCTTCGTACCTTCCGCAAAGTCTTGAAGACTTACTTATTCCAGCAAGCCGGCCTAGTTTAAATGGTTTTAAATTGGGATTTTGAATTTTATAGACTTGGGGTTTTAAATTGGGAGGCCGATCGATTTAATATCTTTTAATTTATCTTAATTTTTGTATTGTATGTATTTTAATTCTGGCTGTCCACCGCCCTGAGTCCCTTCTGGGAGAAGGGCGGGATACAAATTAAATTATTATTATTATTATTATATACGTATATATATTCATACATATACATCATGTATATTTCAGCATGCTTAATACAGGATATTCTTTAATTTCTTGGCGAGATTCCTGTTTTTATCATGCAATGGTTTTGATTTTGCTGCTACTCCATTATTTTAACATTTTAAAGATATTAACGGTATGTTAATATCTTTAAAATATTAAGTATTAATTGTCTCCACAGGTACACATTCTTGGCTTTGCTTTAGTTTTATAGGAAAATCCTCCCATCAGTAGATAAACACTTTTACTATGAAATTCAGCAGACTAAAACAGCAATCAATGAATGAGTCTTAAAGTTTCACAAGCCCTTTCTTTGTGGCCACTTTTTTTTTGTTCTTATTGCAGCACAATTGCCTTCATTATATATTGGGAAAGAAATGGGTAAGCTCTAAATGGGCACAATAAGCTCTCCCCATAATTAAGGGAAAAGGGAAATCTCTTTCTTACGCCACTTTTATTATGAAGTCCCACTTTGTATCCCAGTTTTCTTTTTTAAAAAAAATAAGCGTATTCCTTGTTTACTATAGGGTAACTAAGAGAACGAATAGATATTTCTATCTTCTAACTTAATTCCTGCATCAGAAAGATACACATCCTACCTATTATTCTTTGAGATATCTCCAGGAAGATGGTTGGTAGCTGAGCTTTCATCTTTCTCTATTGTCTCCCTTATTTAGTATAAAAACTTATTTTGGAAGTGGGGGGCAAGAACTATTTTCCTCAGCAAGTATACTGCTGAATTTAAATAAAATAGAAACTATTTAGCTGTATGCATCTGTGTTATGCTAGACGTTTATTATAACTTACATCAGAATCACAAGGAATGTGGAAAACAATTTTTGGTTTTAGTAATATACATTATTTCATTTTATAATATTCATTAAAGCTAATGCCAGTTTGTTTAGGAACCAAGAGTTAATAAAGTAAGTAGATACCCGATTAAACAATGATTTCAATGAGTAACTGTTTCTTTTAACACTAGCCAAAACTATTAAAATATTGATTAAAAGAACTGAAGGAAATTTTATTATAATTACTCTTAACAGCACAAGTGAAACAGACCACCGGCTGAGAGTATCAAGAAAGATTAGGTGCCTCTGATAAGTCAATGTTACTGTTCCACCTAAAGTGCATCTTAGAGAAAGCAGAGAAAAAGCTTATAATCTGAATAAAGATTCTCCAGAGGAAAAAAAAATATAAAATGAATGAAGATTCTTTGTCATTTTCTAATAAGTTTGTTTTCATAATAAAATGCATTTTAAGCTGTTCCAACTATTGTTTTTTATTTCCTTATTTTTCCCCAATCACTCAGAGGAAGTAAACATGGGATAGTATCAGTGGTGGGTTGCCCCCAGTTTGGACCAGTTCGCAAGAACTGGTAGTAAAACGGGTGGGAGGCCCTGCCCACTGCCCTGGATGTCATCATTAGTGATCTGCGCATGCGCAGAAGCGATCCTGTTGCAAACCGGTAGTGAAGGTAAGTAGAACCAACCCCTGGATAGTATGCAGTAAATCTTTATTCTGGACTTCATTCTGTAGACATACAGAATAAATATGGTAAGACATGAGAGAAAAATGTGTATTAAAATAATGGGTATCAGGCTGGTACCAACACTGGTATTATTTGGGGACTTTTTGTCCCTTATTTGGATATTATGTATCAAAATAAAGTTCAGTATTTTGCTTTTTATCTAGAATATTTTATTTTTTTATTGTTTGAGAACAGGTTGCATTCTGCTCAGATAACTATTCCTACAGGAAGTATTCTTGAACTACAAGAACTACCAGATATGGGCTTCAAAAAGTCCTTAAAAGAGTTTTGTATTTTTTGCCCTCTACTAATTTTTCATTTGAAATGCAATAGCCTTGTTCTTGTAATCAGCAGTCTATCAAAAGCACAGGGTTTTCAAATATATGATTATCTCTTTTCCATCAGATACATATGACAATGGGTGTTACTTAAAACGCAAGTAATTGCAGGGAAGGAAACAAAGCATATAAAGAATATTGAAATCCATAACTCAAATTGCAAACTTAAACCTTCTTTCTCCTGGAATTCGAATAATCCAAGAAGTTCAGATAAAGATACTTTCCTTGATTGAAAAATCTAGATCACACTGATAACAATGATACCTAGCATGCAGCAACAATGAATGACAGTTCTTTAAATCCTTACATGTATTCTAGTTAAAGTAGTACTCAAAGTCAAATCAAGTTTTCTTTTAGTCACTGATCCTATATAAAAAACAAAGGTAAATATATGCAACCACACATTTCAGGAATAATAAATCATATCACCAAGTTTCCAATAATGTGTTAATGAGTTATTATGGACCATTGCTTCATTCATTCCTGAATACAGTAACTTTGTATAACCTCCTTGGGAAACTGCCAAAAAGAACACATTAAAACAACATGATGATGTCATTCTGTGATATTTAAACACTAGAATCGATTTCAATACCTAGCTAGTCTATTCCTGTAAATCCCTGCATCTAAATATACTGATCCTGTTATTATGCTCTATTCAGTTTAATTATCTATGTTTGTTACATAGGGATAGCCAGGAGTGCTTTTTGATGAACCAGGATTTTTTCCCATGCAAGCATTGATGCTCAGGTCATAAACATCTTTTACATGTGATGGATATTGCTATGCTTCTTTGAATAACTATATTACCTGAAAATATCAGTGGACAAAATCAAATCCTGTTTAATTCAATATTCTTCCAGAGGCTATGTTCACAGAATTTTCCACATGTATATTTTAGTGAGTAAACTAATCCATAGATTTAGTATATCTGTTCTTACATAAATAACAGCTAGAGCTTAGAAATGAAGTCTGGGAGTTAAATATGATTGGAAAAAAAAGTAAGTTTGGCATGTCTTCACTAAATCATCCATCTAGTGCTTTTATTCTACTTTTATTTTTTTTAAAAAAATAATGCATGTATAATTGTACCCTTCCTTTATGATCCAAACTTAAAAGACTGTACTGATGCCCTAGGTAACATGATACCTTGCACTCAAAGCTGCAATAGGGTGACACTTGATCTTTAAATACATTGAAGCAACAGTTCTTATTGAAAGCAGCTCTTGGGGGAAAGCACAGTGGAATGAAAAACATGGCAAACTGCATATGGTTTAAATATTGTGGAATAACATACCAATAGGACTGGATTAATAAGAGAAGGGAAAGAGCTCATTTTCCTTGACAGATGATAAAATAAGTTGTATAGGGTCATAAATCTTAAAGCTGTAAGTATGGAATGCCATTAAATAGAATGCTGAAAATGCCATTTAATTCACACATAAATAGCAATTTAGTATGTAAACATGTCTTCCTCAACGCTCATTTCTTTTTTTAAAATAACAATAAATGAATGAATAGATAGATAAATAAAGCAATTTCTTGCAGGCAGATCTTCATGTGAAAATCAGTTTTGGAGCATGAATATAACTTATGCTTTGAACTTGTGCAGCAATGTCTCTCTGTGAATATTTAGTCATGAGCCAGACCTATGCAAAACTCATACTCAGCACCTCTAGAATGGCTATAATTTAGTATTAAAGATCTTACTTTTTTGCAGCATATTTGCTTTTTTCACAGAGATGACTTCAGCCATTGTGGAGGTTGCAATGCATGCATCTGGGATGGTGGACACTTCTTCTTTTCTCCTTGTGATGACACTATAACCGTGATGGCGAACCTATGGCACACAGAGCCCTCTCTGCGGGCTAGCCAGCCATCAACCCAGCCCAGCTCCACCATGCATGCACGTATGCCTCCCACCGGCCAGCTGGTCTTCAGGTCTCTGCCACACATGCGTGGGGAAGGGACCTTCACTGATTTCTACAGTTTCTCCCCTCAGCGCGCCCTATCTTTCTCCCCCCCCCCCCCAGTGCACCCTAGCTTTCTCCTGCATTCTTGCTGCCCATGCCTTCCCAGATCTGCGCAGTTCCTCTCCCACGCAGCCAGGCTTTCTTCTCCATTCCTGCCTCCCGTGCCTTTCCCGATCTCTGGAGATTCCACTCTCTGCAGGTGCCTCTCCATGGCAGAAACGGAGGAGAAAGATAGGGCGCACTGGGATGAGAAACTGCGCAGATTGGGGAAGGCACAGGTGGCAGGAATGGAGGGAAAAGCCTGAGTGCACGGGGGGAACTGCGGAGATTGCAAGGTCCCTCCCGCACCCTGTTTTGGGCCTGAAAGCCTCCTGCACCAACCTGGAAACCAAAACGGGGGCCGGGGGAGCAGGGCGCATGCACGGGGGGAGGGGGAGGGGGTGCTCGCTTTGGGCACTCGGTACCAAAAAGGCTAACCATCACTGTACTATAATATCAAGCTAATATCTGAAAATGACTGCATTGCTCCTTAGAGTGAAATTAACATATGTCAAAACTGACCCAGTTTCAAGTTTTTTTATTTATTATTTTTCCAAGATTGAGCTTGATTTAATAGATTTATTAATTTTTCACCTCTGGCAATTTGGATAAAATCAGAACTAATTTAGGTTCTAATGTAGAAGCAGCTAATCTGTCACCATCTTTCCTGGAAGTCTCTAAAGAGAATAATGAACTATGAAAAGATGTAAATGTAATGGAGTGATGCTGTCATAATTTAAGATTGTAAAGTTTTGTCATGATCCTAATATAATAATTATATAGCAAAAATGGCCAAACAAATGTATCAAATTTTCTTTTATTAACCTAAAATTTCATGAAACAGCTCATTAAAATTACACATTACATATAAGTGGACTCCTCTTCAAGATGGCTGCTGAATGGTAAGCAGATTTTGCTGCTGAAGTTTGTCTTCTGGCAGTGCTTCTCCCTGGATATGAATGGGAGCACTTAGGAATGACTCAAAATGGCTTCTGATCCATCTGGGAAGGGCAGTCTTGAAGATTGGACAAGTCCATCTCCTTTCCAGTAGTTTATTTTTTATGCTTGCCTGACTTTCAATTGTCACTTTTGAATTTATTGTTTTATTTTGATTTTTGTCTTTAAAAGATGACCAGCCGGCTGAAGCCTGATTTACTCTAACCACCTGCTGAATTTTATCTGTTTTTTTTCTTTTCCTTTAATTTATGTTATTGTCTTGGATAACTTTTGTTTTTCCATATGGAAATACAGCGTGTTTTGGATGGTGAAGTGCTTTTATTTGATTTCAACCTTTGGCTGAAAGTTTTTTTTAAAGTTTGATGAAATGATAATGTCTGTGGAAAATATTCAGATGCATCTAGATTTGAATAAATCAGATTCACAAGAGGAATATGATTTGGGAGCAGTTAATCTGTCACAAAGAAATTCTAAGTATAGACTTAGAATTAACTCAGTTGATTGCATATACCTCTTTGAAGTTCAAACCTGCAGTCTTTTACAGCAGCAGAAATTATACTGCGTGAAAAAATGACAAATTGGCCATTCCTAGGAGGATCAAAGAAGATCGGGGAATGGATTTATCACACTTAATTGGGAAACAATTTCATCTGGACTTTGTTGGGAAGATAGACCGATTTTGGAGATTGAATTTATTATATTTAATCAGACAATTAAGAAGAGATGGAATTAAAAAACAAACAAACATGGATATTTGTTCCAGGATGAATTACTATTAACTTTTGTGATGATTTGTGATGATAAGATGCTGTGGAAAATTTTCTATGAGTTGATTACAGTAACAGTACAATAATTTATTAACAGAAGGTTTTAAAACTTTAACCTTGTCTTTTTAATCATTTTCTTCCTGTTAACTGTTTTGTTGTTAATATAGTATATAGATGACATGCTAGTAATTTGCAAATAGAGTAAGTAATTTAAACATCTTTTGGGCTTGTTTCACAAGTGGTGGGAAATTAATATTGTAGTAATGTATCAGTCAGGATTCAATTGGGGGAAATATTTGTATAGGTGTTAGGTTTTTATCACAATGCACTTTTTTAAATGTCTTTTTTGTTAGGTGTATTTTTCTTTTTTTTAATCTTTGGAGTTTTGCATTTTAACTTTTTTTGAATAAAATAAAAATTTGACCAAAAAAGATTACATCATATAGGTTCACATGATCTAATATGAATGGTTGGTAGAAAATTTTGCTCAAAGGAGGAAAGTCCTGCTACTTTCAAAATTTCATTTTAAAGAAAAGAAACAGGAAGATTACTACCTCCTGAACATTGTATTTAGCCTTTTCAATAATACATTTCAACAGAATTCATTTCCCAAAGTGGAAGATGCAGGACAAAACTTAATTAGATATGATTTAATTTAATTAAATTTAAAATATTATAGTTAAAGCTTAAAACTTACTATATATTTAATATCTTTTTCCTTCTGCCACATAAAAAAGGCAAGGTGGTGGTAACTTGATAGACACAATTTTTACATATTCCTGTCTTAAAGAATTTGTTCATGGGTTATCTTGGACCCAGCCTAATGCTAGAGGTGGAGATATTTTCATTATACTAGGCAATAAGTTAGCTATGGTCTTTCTGGATTGTCTATACTTGTAACACTTTGGATTAGTACAATGCATACTATATGATATTACTTTTGAAAATGTGTTTGACAAAAACATCATTAAGATAAAGTATATGAAAACTCAGCTAACTTTCTACCTGCTATCCTAAAAGTGGCTTAGGTTGTTACCACCTTCAATTAACAAAAGGCCTTCTGTCCAAAGATAGGACCAACATCTAATCAAGGATCTTACAAGAAGTAGAAAGGATGGAGATAATTTAGTCTTTCCCCCCCTCACTGTAGCATTTCCTCTACCAATGTTCTAGTATCACAAGTGGTACGAATCACTGTGCAGTGATATTTACTTTCTATCTTCTGCTAATAGAAGCAGAACTCAATTCAGAATATGTTCCTCTCATTTCAAATAAACTCCGAATCTCAGCCAGCAAATCCGTATTACAAGGTAAAGTGTTTCAAGAATGTGAAAAAGCTTTAAAAAAATGAACACCAAAGAATAGCTTACTAGATGAGTATCTGTATAAGCTGAAGTACCTGCACTTTAGTAGAAAAAAGAAATATGGATAATTGAAGATGATAGATATCCATTTGATTATTTATATCATAGGTAGTATCCAGTAAGACCATTCATTACAGCTATCAAATTCAAAAAAGCCCATGGAATTTACAAACGTTGAGAGTAGTTCATGGAAAATTATATATGGTTTGACTAATACATGCCAAACAATTACGATTTGTGGTCTGGCATTATTTATGAAACGCTGTGGTCGGTGAAAACATTGATTTTGATCAATAAATATGTGGCTACAGTATTTTAAGAGCTAAAAATAATTAAAACCAGCATTTCAGTATGCTACTGAATACATGCAATTAATGGAGCTTAATGATATAACTGAAATTTAACCATGTTGGATTATTCTCATTCGCTGAGAATTATTTCCATCTGCAAGAATTAGTGCCTCTAGGTTATAGGAACTGCCAACCATAATTACTCAGATATATCTGCATGCAGTTTACCCATAGACAGCATTGAATAGTGGCCAAAAATATAAGACTCTAAAATTGACTAAGATAAAAAAGGAAGATAGGACACCATAAATTATAGTCTTAAGGCCTATTTTTTTTTAGTATTTAGTTAGTTATTTTCTCAATATGTACAGTATATTAATTGCTGTAAAACGTGCTGGGGATCACTGAAATGTTCTTGTGAACTCTACTTCATACAATCATAGAAACATGAATAAATTGGCCCTTTATACAAATTGCACCAAAATTGCCATTGAAAAGGAGCTCTTTAAATGTTGAAGTATTTTTATATGATCAATAAGCTTGATTTATGGCAAAATGTACACTTTTTTAAAACCCTCAACATAAAACTGCTTGGAATTGTGTGACACTATCTGTTGCTGATGCAAATACTCAAGCCAATTATGCTTCATTATTTTCTTGATCATTTTTAAAAGTATCATACTAGTCCACAGTTACTAATACATTCTATATCGGAGAATTTCCATTTGTCTTTTTAAAAGAATATGATCATCTTTAGGATTGCAAGAATAGGCTACTACTTAGCTTGTCTGACAGATATTAATGTTGGGTGCATTATACTAGTTCCCAACCGTTTCTATACCCCATACCCTTAGAACGCTTCTGATATATTCTCACACCCCTTACAAAAATAAATAATTATATGCATATATACTATAATTTTGAAACTTCTAAACCCAAGTTTTCGCACCCCCTAGAATATCATCTCACACCCCCAGGAGGTGTGAACAGCCCCAGTTGGGAACCCCTGCATTATAGTATAGAAAACAAAGTCAAGAATTTAAGCCTCTGAGAGTTCATATTATACTTAAAGAAAGAACCAACATTAATTTTAAAGGAAAGTTCTGGTTTAAAAGAAAATTGAAAGGTTCACAAATATTTTACTATTATTTCATTGACTATGTACTTTCAGAGAAAAGACATTACAAGAAAGAAGGGAAAGAAGAAATTAGGCTTTTAAAATTATTCCTTTTCTGCGTATATAAGTAAACTTTATATAATATGCAGTATGTAGATTGAAAAAAACAAGAAAGTAAAAAAAAAGAGAAAGAATATGCTGGGAAAATGCAGTACATTATTTGTGAAATGTGCAGTAAATGTTTCTTATTGCCTGTCTGTCTCTTTTAAAAGCTGTATTTACAAAGGCCAGGAATGCAAAATTTATTTTCAGTCTATGAATGATGTGTCAGTAATATTTCTTTTAAGACAGTTTTATTTTAAGTACATAAAAAGTAGGAGAAACACGTAATTATAAATTGTAATCATGGTCTATAAGGGAGACTAATAATCTGTTTAAAGAAAAAGGGCTATTTCTGTTCTGCTCCAACTCTAAAACTGTCCTTTGATGAAAGTGGAGGAGTATGGACGGTAGGAAAATATATCTCATTAAGTCTTTCCATCAGTTTAGACCAACTTATTTTATTTCAAACATTTCTATTCATATGTTCAAGCCACCATGTAAAAATACATCAGATAAAGGAATGGTATTCATTGATACAAGGGACACAGTGACTCAGTGGCTAAGACACTGAGCTTGTTGATCAAAAGGTCGGCAGTTCAGCGGTTTTAATCCCTAGTGCCGCGTAATGGGGTGAGCTCCTGTTACTTGTTCCAGCTTCTGCCAACCTAGCAGTTCGAAAGCACGTAAAAAATGCAAGTAGAAAAATAGGGACCACCTTTGGTGGAAAGGTAACCGTGTGCCTTTTGTGTTTAGTCATGCCGGCCACATAATCATGGAGACTTCTTTGGACAGCACTGGCTCTTCGCCCTTGAAATGGAGATGAGCACTGTCCCCTAGAGTTGGGAACGATAGCACATATGTGTGTGGGGAACCTTTACCTTATTCATTGATACTGCCTTTCATAGCTTATTGGTCAAAACATCTCATTATGCTGTGTTTACCAGTGATGGCTCCTAGTATTTTTCCATGACCTTTTTTTCCTGGACTGGATCTATTTTTCAGTTCTATTTTCTTAGCCAGGAATTGTAACCATGCAGTTGATCCAGTCTGAGAAATGCATTTCAGATTCTGACAAAGCAGCTTGCCTTTTAAAGTGCTGTTTTGCTGGCTTGCGTTACTTGTGCACATATGGAGAAAATATTACCTTGTAAGATTTTGCAAAATCAAATTCAGCCCTTCATGCAACATCTACTTAAAAAAAGGCTTGGAATTGATTTTTACACCCATTCACTTTTTAAAAAAAGTTTGAGACACTTTCTAAATGACTGTATGAATTCACAATTTCCATTCTGTCATGGAACTGATAAGTTGCTTCTTATTTCCTGTTTCTTCTGTTCAAACAGAACTTTTCTGTAAAACTAGGAAAAGCAGAAATTGAAGTTTTAAGTCAGTGGTTTAAAAGCCACTGTAGTGGCAGAGATAACAGTGGTAGAAGTCCCATGTGACCCATTTTTCTCGTCCTACAAATGATATGTGTGTGTGTGTGTATAGTATTAAATATTTTAATATAGTATTAAATAATTTAATATGGTATTATTGATTTAATATATAGTATTAAGTATACTATATTTCATATAGTAGCTCACCCTACAGCATCAATTTTTCTGATTATATTCACATTATATTCTTGCAGAGTTCCAGGCACAAATTATTAGTACTGGTAAAATCTGATAAAAATGATTTAAAATGGAATCGGATAAAACACAATTTAAGATGAAATTGGAATAAAATACAATAATTTAATATATAGATAAATAAAATATGATAAAATTATATTTCGGTGTCACCCCACAATCTACCCCAATCACTCCCACATATGTTGATCTCAACCGAACCATTTTGCTTAAGTACTGTGCTGTGTTAAATGTTATTTTCAGATTCTGGCCACACATAAGGTACCGTAAGTTGTTTTGATATGGGATCCCAATGGCTCATTCATTTAGTATATAGACCAAGGTACCTGTCTATCATCCTCTTATATAGGCAACAATCAAATAGGATGTGAGCCAGGTCTTCTACCTCTTCCACTCCACAAATGCAGAGATATCCATTGTAGGGTATAGAATGGAATCTCCCATATCTGACCATTGTGTCAAATTGTTTGAATCTCGTTTCCATAAATATCTCCCTATGATATTTTAGCAGTTGTAACTTTAAATAACTATTTATTTAAAAAGTACGTTCGTATTTGCTCAGCCATTTCAAGTTACCCACCTTACTAAAGATAGCTATATCATTTTGTGCTTCTATATCCTTAATTCCTTATATTCTTGCATTAGACAAATAGGCAATCAAAAGAAGATAGAAAGCATGCTGTGAATAGAATGTATAACATTAACATTTAGCAAATTGGATCTAGTCCTATGTTAACAGCATTGATGACAATCACAATCACTTCAGAGTAACCTTATCTTACAGTTACACAATGAATTTCCTATATGCTTATCACTTTGTCACACACACATCAAGTAAAAAGTGCCATTATCTCACCCAAGTAGAGATATGTAGTAGAGTACTAATGTTTAATATAATATAATATAATATAATATAATATAATATAATATAATATAATAACAAGAGTTGGAAGGGACCTTGGAGGTGCCCAACCCCCTGCTTAGACAGGAAACCCTACACCACTTCAGACAAATGGTTATCCAATCTCTTTTTAAAAACTTCCAGTGTTGGAGCATTTACAACTTCTGGAGGCAAGTTGTTCCACTGATTAATTGTTCTAACTGTCAGGAAATTTCTCCCTAGTTCTAAGTTACATCTCTCCTTGATTAGTTTCCACCCATTGCTTCTTTCCTGCCCTCAGGTTCTTTGGAGAATAGCTTGATTCTCTCTTCTTTGTGGCAGCCCCTGAGTTTAAATTTTAAAAGTTATAGGAATTTTGTTGTGGGTCCATAATAACTAATTGTACTTGCAACCCATTGAACACAATGGAAAATATTAGTCATGACAAAATCCAATGATTTCAATAAAAACTAATATTTATTCAAAATCATTGCAGCTAGTTTAATAATTCAGTAATAAGGAAAAGTAAATAACTTGATCCATAAGAGGAGAGGCTTCTCAAAATAACAAAAGTGAAACTGTGCTATTGTGATACAAGCTCAGCCTTTTCATACATTAATAAAATATAAATACATAAATCAAATGTATACAGATGTGACTCTGGGCAGTGCACAAGAGATAAAACAGAAAATATAAAAACATCAATTTCAAATATAAAAACCACACTAATAAATATCCTAAAAACCAAAAATACAAGCCATAGATGAAGGGGGGAAAATGCCTCCCTCAAACATGGAGCCATATAGACATCTCTGATTCTATTGGAGCCCAAGGCCTGGTCTGGGGACCTTTTGGAATATCAAGAGGGATGGGGCCAGTTTAATTTCAGGGGAAAGGATATTCCATGAGGCAGACACCACAGCAGAGAAGGCATGTTTCTTGGATCCAGCAAATGCAGATCCCTAGTCAATGGAGCCAACAACAGGATTTCTCTGTGAGAGCTAATGTGTCAGGTTGATGTAAGCAGAGGTGGTACCTTGGATAGCCTAGTCCCATGCTACAGTAATAGCAATAGCACTTAGACTTATATACCGCTTCACAGTGCTTTACAGCCCTCTCTAAGCAGTTTATAGAGTCAGCATATTGCCCCCAACAATTTGGGTCTTCATTTTACCGACCTCAGAAGGATGGAAGGCTGAGTCAACCTTGAGCCTGGTGAGATTCGAACTGTCAAACGTCTGGCAGCAGAGAGTCAGCAGAAGTTGTCTGCAGTACTGCATTCTAACCACTACACCACTATGGCTCCTATGAAGGGCTTTAAAGGTTAAAACCAGCACCTTGAATTGGACCCAGAAGCAAACTGGCAACCAATGAAGCTCATAGAGCAGAAGTGCAACATGTGTTATTTAGGAGTGCACATAAGTGTTCATGCTGCTCCTTTCTATGCCAGCTAAAGCTTCTGGATATTCTTCAAGGTCAATCCCATACAGAGCTCATTGCAGTAATCCAATCTGGAGGTAATTAGGGCATGAGTGACTATAAACAGAGTCTGCCAATCCAGGAATGGGCACAACTGGTACATAAAATAAAATGTATAGAGGTTCTCCTAGCCATGATTGCCACCTACTCATTGAGCAGGAGTCTACAAGGATCTCCAGATTATGCACTGGGTCTGTCTGGGGTAGTGAAATACCATTCAGCACCAAAAATGGCATGTTCCTGGAAAATTTACCGTAATCTTGTCAAGGTTTAACTCATGTCTGTTGTTCCCTATTCAGGCACCAGGATAAGACATTCAAGGCATTGGTTAATTTGACAGGAATAGAGATATATGATTGGGTATCATCAGCATGATGATGGATGAGTTCACGCAGTAGCCTCATGTAGATGATAAAAGAGAGCACTTCTTTCTTTTAATATTCGCCTCTCTTTGATCCCCTCTTACAGAAGCTTCTGCTCCTTCCATATTGGAATAAGAGCTACAAATATAAATGTCTCCTCCTTCTCATTGTAAAAAAGTTGGTCAACTTAACAAATACAAAAGGGCAAAGCCTTTGTTGTCATGATACATTTTACAGTTTGTCATGATACAATCTTTTTTTTTTTAATTTGATTTATATGCCGCCCTTCTCCGGAGACTTAGGGCGGCTTACAATGCGCTAAGCCCGTGATGGCGAACCTATGGCACGCGTGCCACAGGTGGCACGCAGAGCCATATTAGTGGGCACACCAGCTCAGCTCTGGGGCACATGCGCCTGCTGGCCAGCTGATTTTCGGGCCTTTTGGGCCCACCAGAAGTAGGGAAACAGGCTGTTTCCTGCCTCTGGAGGGACTGGGGTGGGTGGGGAAGGCCCGTTTTTCTTTCATACTTGGCTCCAGATCCTGTCTATTTATCTGGGAAAAGCAAAAACAGGCCCTACGGAGGCTGAAAGGGCCCATTTCCTGACTTCCGGTGGGACAGGAAGTGACGTTTTTTGCTGTCCCCGGCCTCCAAAGACTCCTAGAGAGGCTCCTAGAGATTCCTAGAGAGGCTCCTAGAGACTCCTAGAGAGCTTCTGGAGGCTGGGGACAGCAAAAAATGTCACTTCCTGTCCCACTTTCAGCCTCCGTAGGGCCTCCAAGGGAGTGGGAAAGGCTGTTTTCGCTCTTCCCAGATAAATAGACAGGATCTGGAGCCAGGTAAGAAAGAAAAACGGGCCTACCAGGCCATCATGTGCCAGGAGGGGGGGAGGGGGGTTGCGCGCACATGTGTGTGGGCACATGCACGCACGACCCTCCCCCGCCCCCCCTCTCCTGGCACGCGATGGCAAAAAGGTTAGCCATCACTGTGCAAAGCAATAGCCTTCATACTTTTGTATATTTATACAAAGTCAGCTTATTGCCCCCACAAACTGGGTCCTCAATTTACCTACCTTAGAAAGGATGGAAGGCTGAGTCAACCTTGAGCCTGGTGAGATTCGAACCTGCAATAATTGCAGGCAGCTGGTGTTAATAACAGGGTGCTTTAGACCACTGTACTACCAAGGCTCTTAAATCTACATTTATCTGTGGATGTATAAGATAGTGTGGAAAGCAACCCCAATTTAAAAGCAACCCCAAATTTAATAAATTTATTTATGTTTAATTACATGTTCTGATGCTCTTCATTTTCATTTGGTATCAATATTTCACTGTTGTAACATTTGGGTTAATGACACTGTCCTTGTATGCCATTCATGATGATTTGAGATTTAGACTCCTGCTGTGAACAGATTTGACATTTGTTGGAATAGGCACGGCACATTAATACTTAGGCCTCATTCCCACACATCTCTGCCATGCTCCCCTTTTGTTCTAAAGCCAACAGGAAATCATGCTGCCCTAAATTTTGTGCACTGCTGTCCACACAACTTTAAAGTATTAGATTCCAAACAGTCTAATTAGTCGTTTGGTCACAAGTACGATTATGCATAAAGAGAAGTATGTGATAGCTGATGCCCTCCAAATGTGCCTTCTATAATAATTCATGCTGGCTGGGAATTTTGGGACTTGAATCCAATTCCTCTTGAAAACTTCAAACTGATTGATTTTTGTAATTTACAGATCTCATCCATAACAGTTAGGACAGATGGTTTTAATTAGGAGATACCCGCTTTCTCAACAGTTGTAATAGATAAATCTGGATTTTTTAAGAAAAGTGGTAGAATCCTTTAAAAACTATTTGTTGTGTGTTTTTCTTACTTAAAAAATAATCTGAAGTATTGGAAAACAATGAAAAAGCTTATGTTCTTCCAGTAAATATGAAAGTAGCAGAGATAAAGGGGAAAAAATGAAATCTGGAGTTTCATTTGTCATGGGAATACAATGACCAAAAGTAAATTTTCCACTTAAATCATAGAGAGTTATAAGATTTTGTTCAGTTACAAGTAGATTTAATCCCCAGTTATAGCTGTTTTGCGCCATGTATCTCAAGATCACTAAGCTGGAGTAAACCATCCATTTTTTATAAGAGAAATAGCTAATTAAGTTTTATTTTTATAATATTCAGTGTAGTTGTTATCTAAAATAGAATCAGGTTTCCCTATTAGGGTTCATGCTGTTATGAATGTAGTGCTTGCCATCATTGTGAAGTGATATTATCATGCGTTTTAAAGACATGTCTGCTTGTAGGCAAAGGGTAACTTCTATTTAAAAGAAAAATTTTACCCAAGCCAGATTAGAAATTGAAAAGTACCACCAACCTGGAGAATTCTATTCTAGATTACACAAACAAAAACACAAGTGTGTCTATTTTTCTTTCATTTGTTTGTTTAATGTATGATTTTTACCATTTACTCCTCTTACTTTGAAATATCAATGTTCTTTACTGATCTCTGCTGTCTATTCTAACATTACTACAATTTATTAGTAAGAATAGAGAATAGAGAAGATATATAGAGATGGTTAATCTTAGGCACATCTATGTCTCATGCAGCTTCACATGCTAATTATAAGGCCAGAACTTACCAGTTGGGGCACATTTTGGATGGCATGCTACAAGTGCAACTATAGATCATGTATACTTTAAAATAGAACTGTAAGGTGGGGAAAATATAAATCTTGAAATATTAACATTACAGTCCATGTAAATACATGGTGTTGACGTATGAATTCTACAGACAGTTAAGATTAAAGAAATTCTTCTGAAGAATCAAAGGTGAGACAAGTTGTTCTGTGCCAGCACTCAGATTGCTGGTATGTATGTCTGCTATACAAACTGCAAAGCCAGGTTTGCATCAGTGAAGAATCTGCTAGGATTACTCTTTAAATTATACACCTCCTTTCAACTTCAGTGGGTTTTTTAAAAAAAATGTGCTTATAGATGGTGTGTTAAAAACGCCATAATATAGGCCAATGAAATGTTTTGATAAAATACATTCCCAACTAGCTTCAATGAATCAAATGAATTTAATGTGTAAACTTGTATGCATGGCACTATCAGAGATTTAAAGATGCTGAAAGACAGATTGAAAGAGAACAAACTTTCTTAAATCATATAGTGTCTCATTAAGAAAATGTTCAAACAATATTTTGCCATGCATTTGATCATTTAAGAACAGCAGAAGACTTAAGAGTTACAAAAGGAATGATTTGATAAAACGTACATTTAAGAAGCAGAAGAAATCGGCAATAATGCTTGCAAAATTGCAGTAGTACCTTATGAGCTAAAATTATTTAAATAATTTGAGTTCTTATGGAAATTTTAATGTGCACTGAATTAGGTGTTAAATGAACAATAAACTTGCCCTACCCACAATAGTTGAAATTGACTATGGTTTGAAACAAAAATTTGAAAAATATCAACTCTCCGCTTATTCCAAGATGAATAAAAACTCTCACTCATATCACAATATTGCATATAATGAATCATGCAGGAAACCCCAGCAAATGGGACATATTAAACAGTTTCCCCCAAGTATGCATTCTTACTAGATGTTCCATATAGAATCACATAAGGTTGGGAACGCTTCAATAATTTAACTAAGAAGTCTATAATACAACCTTTCTCAAGTCAACTATTGTGGAGTGGTACAATGGTATAGACCAGTGATGGCTAACCTTTTTGCTGTTGCGTGCCAAAAGTGGTGGGAGCGTGGTGGGGGTCTCTCTCGTGCGTGCCCACACCCATAATTCAATGTGTCCCGCCCCCCCGTGTATGTGCGTGTGACCCTCCCCCTTCTCTTGGCACGCAATGGCACGGTGGGTCAGGGAGGCCCATTTTTCACGCTCCTCAGCCTTCCCCACCCCCGTGGAGGCCGGAAACGGTCCATTTCCTGACTTCCAGTGGGCCCAAAAGGCCCAAACATCAGATGGCCAGCACGCACATGCATACTGGAGCTGAGCTAGGGCAACGCTCGCGTGCCCACAGATATGGCTCCACGTGCCACCTGTGGCACACGTGCCATAGGTTCGCCACCACGGGTATAGACTGTTGTACAACATCATTAGCAAGAATTACTTTCTCTGCGTTATTCTAATGTAATTAGCTTTATAAAAGAATTAGGCAGTTGATAAAGGAGAAAGTTATCAACAGATATTAATCCTGTATGCTACCTTTCTTTCCATTCTGATGTATGAATTTCCCAGGCATGCAACTATTTTAGAAGATGATCTCAATGCATATTGCTTGCTTGGGACTGACATTTGGATATCACAATCTCTTGCTTTTTGATAGGTACCTTTCCCATAGGTACCTATCTTTTGGTAAACATTAGAAACAAGCCAGAACTCCTTTTATCAAAAGTTTGTGCATTTGTGGTCCAGTCAGAATTTCCTATGATCCATACTTCACCCCCAATTATTTTTAGAGATATTTAACTATCATTCATCAAGAAGGGCATAGCATCTATTAACAGTATTAACAAGTAGCTTTGAAATTGTTTTGCAGTTTACCTTCAACAGAACGTACTACAAGAATGAAAGTTTCACAGTCTTCACTTAAATGTTCCAAAAGTGCTTTTTCAAGAGGCAACTGGACTTTCTTTGTTTTTCCTTAAGATGTTTCACTTCTCATCCAACTGAAGAAGCTTCTTGGATGAGAAACGAATGTCTTCAAGGAAAAACAAAGGAAGTCCAGTTGCCTCTTGAAAAAGCATGATTACGGCAACCATGACCTGGATGACTGAGAATCTCCATAGATGCCTTCACTTAAAATTCTGCATTTGAAGGAAATTCCTTAAAAATGATGCACTTCCATTTGAGGAAACAACCAAAACTAAAGATTTATTTTGGGTTTTTATGTCACACAACATTAGTCTAACCAGCATTAGCTAGCAAAACTCACATATGTTTAAAGTAAAGGAAAAAAAACTACTCTGAAAAAAAATACTCTATTATGATACATACTTTCATGGGGAGCCATTAAAATGTCCTCAGGCAATATACCAACAAATGCCTTGAAAAGTTTTTCAAAAATAGCAGACTATGAGAGGTACCAGCACTTGTTACTGTTCAGTGGTTTAGTCAGTAGACTAAACAATCATGACAAAATAGTAATGCATGGCTCTAACTGGAACTGTAAATTAATAAGAGAATTTGTGAGATCAGAAACTGCCCTACCCTTTGTCAAACAGCACCTTGTAACAATATAAATATTCTTCAAAGGTATTATAAAGACACTGCTTTTCTTTGCTATTATTTTATAACTAATAAGTATTGTAAGCATAGAAACTCGAAGGTAAAAGTTTTGGTTTTTAAAAAAAATTATATATTTATTGACTAATAGGCATAAAATATGAACTTTTCTTCCTATTCAGATGCATGCATTTTGCTTCTTAACAGCTTTGTAGAAGACACTCTAAATGCGTATATGAATAATGTATTTGTTATTGCCAGCATTAGACTATGTCATATATGAGGACTTTTGACGTCAAGCATGGGTAGGACATCAACAATAATTTATGAAGATCTTTTTTAAATGGGTTGGAAGAAAGACTAATGGCACTAAAGGGAAAAGTTACAAATATTTTTTTATATGCCAGCATTTGTAGAAATGTTTCATATGTATTGAAAAGAACCCATGGACCTTTCCCACTGTTAAAAGCTTGAAAGAGAAAATTACAATGAATTATGTCTTAATTAAGTTTAATTTTACACAGTGGAAAATATAAAATATGCCCCTTTTTATTCAGTTATGTTTTCTGGAAAAACTATGAAAGGTAGAGCCAACTCGTTAGGGAAATCACAAACAACCAGGATACAGAGAATAAATACAGAAATTGCACACTGTAAAACTATTGAAATTTATTCAGAAATGAGAAAAACAGATCATATTCACTAGGAATTCTATGAATTGAAATCCCACACACATTGAGGGCACCAGGTTTTGTATCGTAATACTTTTTGTATTACAGATTTAACTATTGATGAACCAATCCTGAGTTTCCTTGATGAAAGTTTCTGAAAAAAATATCCCCCCATTTGTAGTTACAAACTATGAAACAAAAAGAAGGTTAAGAAGAAAGTAGTTGGAGGAAACATTGGTTAGTCTTACAAGTGCTAGCAGTGGCCAACCATATGTAATTGCAAGAAGGGCAGTAATGGGATTCAGCCGGTTCGCACCACTTTGGTTGTTAACTTTCTGAGCAGTTTGGTAAACTGGTTGTTGCAAGAAATTATTAGGGCAATTATTAGGGCAGAGAACCAGTTGTTAAATTACTTGAATCCCACCACTGAAGAAGGGTTTGAAAATGGCAGTGAGGGTGGCATAGAAGTATTCTAAAATAATGTTTTGCTCAGTCTGATCGTCCAAAATGTGCACTGCTCTTTCATAAAATATATTTCCTAAGTTTAAGCTACAGAGCTCAGAGGACTAGCATTTTAAAATTAAGCAAAATAAGGTTATTTTGGTCTTAGACATAGATATAGACATACATTCCCTCAGAATTGGTACTATAACAATAAAGGAGAATCCAAAAAAACAACTCCTGAATATCTGATGAGTTTGCTGTACTCAGGTTTTACATTTTGTTCTATGAAAAGTCTATGAAAAGAAATCTCTGTAAAAATAAATCTCTACTCTGATAAGTCCTTTAGCACCTTGATACGGTGCCAAAGGAAGAAAAAAACTTCATTTAGTCCACAAAGGGATTGAGGAGATTATTTTTTTCTCATAACAGAAGGCTCTATTGTTTCAAGAATATAAGTTATCCTAACTGTACCTCAAAACAAATGAAATATTTTATGATGTGTGCTAGTGGTTTCACTAACCACTGTGTGCCTCTTCAGGAAGTGAAACATCACAATGCAAGTATGAAAAGAATTAAAAAAACAGGATCTCAAATAACTAGCATGTTAAGTAATGTATTATTATTATTTTTCTAAATATGCTGTTTCTCAGATTTACTGGCATATTTTAACATGGCCCCCTATAATTAATTAATTAAAGCAATATTGCTAAAAATAGGCAGGAATGGGATCTCCAGATACTGTGAACAAAAGGAGGAAGAGGGAGATATTATTAAATAATGTCTGCAGTTCCTTTCCATGTTGGAGAAGAGGGGAATACTTTGATGCCTAACCCTGAAACTACAAATGCTTGACTAATATTCAGCTGTAGTTCCTGAAGCAGATCATATTGCTATCTAACATAAACTTTCATAGAACAATTTTCTCCAGCATAGAGAAATTTGGCTTAGCCATAATAACAAATAAAACCTTTTAAAAAAACCAATTACTATATACGTCTTCCTAAAGTTAATATTACTTCTCTATTAATTTGATCTCAGATCACCAGCCTGTTGGAAAAAGTTGTTGTATCTAAGTTTATGTTGATAAGCTTATGAAAGTTTATCCTATTAACAGAGAAGTATATGTTGGTTGAAAAAAGGCAATTTTTGTTTAGTAGAAAACCTTTACTGCTGCCCTACAAAGCGACCTTGACTATGTGTCAAAATGGTCGAACAATTGACAACTCCAAATCTCAACTAACAAATGCTCTGTCTTACACATTGGCAAAAAAAATCAGAACACCAAATACAAGCTGGGTGGTTACGACCTCATAGATGACCCTCACTCTGTCAAGGACTTAGGAGTACTCATCTCAAACGATCTAAGCCCCAGAGCTCAGGCTTGAAATTTTAGGCTTGGACAACCTTAAACTATGCCGCTTACGATCTGACCTAAGCATAGTACACAAAATTGTCTGCTACAACATCCTACCTGTCAATGACTACTTCAGCTTCAACTGCAATAATACACAGGCAAACAATAGATACAAACTCAAGATAAACCACTCCAAACTTGATTGCAGAAAATACGACTTCAGCAATAGAATGATCAATGCCTGGAATGCTCTACCTGACTCCATTGTTACTTCCTCAAACTCCCATAGTATTAACTTTAAACTGTCTACCGTGGACCTTAAACCATTCGTAAGAGGTCTGTAAAGGGGTGTGCATAAGCGCACCAGCGTGCCTACTGTCACTGTCCTACTGTCCCCATTTATTTGTACTCATTTCATGTGGTCATGTCCATGTTTATACTTACACCTGTTATCTCATACATGTTTGATAAATTAACTAAACTAAACTAAATAAATAAATATCTTATGATTTATGATCTATGACTTATCACTATGTTGTTTGTATGTACACTAATACCTTATGCACCAGATACAAATTTCTTGTGTGTCGAGTCACATTTGGCCAATAAAGAATTCTGTTCTGTTCTGTTCTGTTCTGTTGTGCTCTGCTCTGTTTCATTCTGTTCTACTCTTATTCTACTTCTACTTCTACTCTATTTATAATTACATGCATACAGATCTGACCATTTCATAAAAAAGCTGCTTCAGCAGCAGATATTGGGACAAGTTTATATAGCAAACCTTAGCTACTTCCTTCTTTTAGGAGACAAAGCTATGATCCAGGCAGATTGAATCCTACCCCATAAAATAGCTATTATTGTGAAGTGGATAATGTTATTCCATCACTAGAATTGACTACAGAAATGTGACCCAGCCATGATGCAGAGACTCTTCTTGTGACACAGAGACCTAAATAGCTGCCTGTCTGATCTGTCTCCTTCCTCCAAAGTATTTTAAGCAATATTTGGTGAGTCCCTTTTATTGTTCTGTTTTTACTTTTACTAAGTGTTTTTGTCATCACTGAGAAGAAATGTTAATTGCCTTGTAAGGTGAAGGCCAGAAAATGTTGGGGAGAACATTCCCAGCCCTTGTTCCATAGAAGAGTTAATCTTAAAGGTAAAAGATCTAGTTGAAATAATGCTTCTAAAATACTTGCTACTCAGACTGAAACATCTCCTATGCTTAAATTATAATTCAGTCTGAGCTGAAAGTTCTTTTCGGGATGAATTGGTTCCTCAAGTGAAGAATATTGTGTAACCTTATAGAGACTAATTATGGCAAATTATTTTCTGAGATGACTAATTAAAGTTTATAATGTTCAGTGGCATATTGGATTAAATATTACTGCTTTGGATTTCAATAAGAAGACATGAAATCTATACAGGTTCAATTTAGCAAATTCCAATAGCTGTTGGAGAATATTAAAACTGTGTTGCCTTGCAGCTAGGTTTATGATTATTCATTGTCCACAAGCAATTGTTACATAATGGGCCACAATCCAATTTATCAAAGAGTTGCCTAAGCTCTTTTGGAAAATCAACTCAAATATGTTTTGTTAATTTGTAATGATAAATCCATGCTGTGAAATTTAGACTCCAATTAAGGGTCAATCCAGGTTTAGCAGTGGTCTGCAATCCAGTCAACTTTTAGAGATTTTTCTACTTCTTTTTCTGGAAAAATTTAATACATATGAACACGTGCACACACATACATTCACAAACTAGCAAGCAGTCTCATTCAGGAATTTATAGTAGTGTGGTTGAAGGGAACTTTGGGGCTGCCAAAAAGTGAGATTTGGGGCTGCAGGCTGCCACAGGACAGCACTGGTTCCATCTCTACACTCAATTTCAATGCTGAAGGTTTGTTTCAGGAATAGTTGGGAAGAGTTAGCTTTTGTGAATCCTAATTTCACAGGACATAGACAATATCTCATGTGAGGTGTTGGGTCATGAGTGCAATGCCATTGGCAGTTTGAAGAAAAAACAGGGAGAAGGCGGCCTCCTTTTCCGCACTGCAAATTATTTTCCAGTCCTGGGGAATTTTCTCAACTTAGAAATAGCAGCGGTATGATTTGGGTTTTGTTAGGTTCCCCAAAGCTATGTTGCCAGTTTTTCGTTCAGATTTATACATGTGTGAATACCATATGCCAACATATCTGCCAATATTAAATCAGTCTAATATGTGAGAAAAGAAGCCATGAAACAAAGCTAAATTTAGCTACATACCTACCTATTGTCAGAAAGCTAATGGGAAAAGGAGTCACTTTTAAAAACTGAAGTCATTATAGAATATTTCTCATAATATATACCATAAGTTACACCATGTGGAAAGAGTTTTCTTTCCATTTCTCTCACATGTTTAATGGCAACATTTACAACAAATAGTTGAATACTCAACTGCTCTGTGACATATACTGTATATGCTTTTTATTATCACCAACTTCTCTCCATTTCGCTGTCTAAAATCTTAGATTACCATGGTTTCTTCAGGAAAATTTCAGTACACCATATTATATTTCCCGGTTCAATTCTAGATTGCCTGGATTTTAAGATAGGTTGTTGTTTGCCACTGCCTGAAGTAGCCTGAAAAGCTACAATTAAACAACACTATTACCCTAAGACAACAATCTTCGTTTTTCTAGCAAAAACCATATTGTAAGAGGAGAAAGAAGGGACATGGTGGCTCAGTGGCTAAGATGCTGAGCTTGTTGATCGAAAGATCGGCGGTTCAGCGGTTTTAATTCCTAGTGTCGCGTAAAGGGGTGAGCTCCCATTACTTGTCCCAGCTTCTGCCAACCTAGCAGTTCGAAGGCACGTAAAAAATGCAAGTAGAAAAATAGGGACCACCTTTCGTGGGAAGGTAACAGTGTTCTGTGCACCTTTGGCATTTAGTCATGCTAGCCATATGACCATGGAGACATCTTCGGACAGCGCTGGCTCTTCGGCTTTGAAACAGAGATGAGCACCGACCCCTAGAGTCGGAAGCGACTTAGCACATATGTGTGAGGGGAACATTTACCTTTACCTTTAAGAAAAGAAAACTAATGACATATAGATAGGGACAGAGTACAGAAAGTTTATCAAGAGACATGATTTTATAAGGGCATACAAGTTTTCCTCCACATGGTGAGTTATTTGTAATCACCCTTTGGAAGGACTTAGCTCTTGAAACAGACAAAATAATAAAGAGGCTTTTTGAAAGGGGTGCAGTAAAGATACTATTACAAATGAAACATCTCCTTTTCACCTTGCTTTCATCTCTGTTGAAAACGTAAAAGCAATAGAGAAAAAGAACAAGATAGATCAGAATAATGGATCCTTATTGAATCAGGAAGTGAATAAAGCAGAAAAATCCTTTGCCTCAGGGCAGTGAGTTAACAGGCTGGTATCTGGATGTGTAGGTGGGCATGGTTTACTAATAGGCTGCATTTGGTTCTGATTCATATGAATCATATGAATCTATATTCATATATATGAATATATGGAAGAATTCTCTACTGCACTGTGATAAGAAGACACACAGAAGAGGATTTGTTTTATTTGACTGAAATTCAAGGATGTAAACAGAAGAATACCTGTCTTGAACAATATCTCTTTACAATATTTTAGTGGGAGAAGAAAAACCCTGAATGTTGACAGAAGGAAGGCTGTTTGTTTGATTGATTGTTTTGACTTTTAGAGAAGTAACCTATTCTTATTTGTGAAGACAACAAAATTAAAAGAGTTAGGAAACTGCTTACTTTCAATAAAAAGGAGAACTTTAGCAAACGAAGGTTTTTTAAAATTTTATCTTCATGCTGAAATACATACAAGAGAGAGAGAAAGCAGAGTTAAAGATTAAATGTACACAAGAGAAACTAGTAATCAGGAACATACAAAGAGGCAGCTAAGACAATTCCCAGCAAAAAGTAGTAGCAGGTTTCTTGGCTCAAAACTAGTTCTTAGACCTGTATTCTGTTCTTGTGAAAAACTATAGACTAGCATGATTACCACCAGCTTGCTCAGTATGTCTTAATACTGCCACTGTTTGACTCTAGTATCACTGTGGAAGAAATAAGATTGTTAAAAATAAATAGGTTTTTATAAATGGCTTGACATGTGATCTAAAGTATCATCTTAGTTATTTCTTAATTGTAATATCACAGCAGTTTGCTGTATTTACTTCAGTTATATTTATCTCAAGCTAAGGAAGCTCAAACTTGGACAGAGTCTCAGTGGAGGCTACCAGATAATCCCTGGGTTATTGGCTGGACTGAGATATTGAAAAATATCCAGGAAGAAGGCAATGGCAAACCATTGCACCCTGTTGGCAGTTGAATGACATGGATGTGTCCAGGTGGTCTTCAGCTGAGATCAATTCAAGAAAGATTTTATGTACTCATTGTAATAGGTTCTTAGCTGTCTAGACCCTGTATCCTTTAATGCAGACCTAGATTAGGCAAAGTCCTGTCTTTAAACCTTCTGTGGTTTTGGGTCTTCTTCCCTACCAATTAAAGTTGAGTACAGAATCAGCAGACTGATCTTTCTGCCAGTCATCCACTTTACAACTAATCACAGGGGAAACTCTCTGTACACATTCCAAGAGACTGAAAGTGTGCCATCAGATATCCCAAAAGACAGGGTTACAAGATATATGAACAGGCAAAGGAGGACAATTGAAATTGAAAAGGAGAACAAATGGATGGAAAAGGAACACACATTAACTGTTTAACTTTCCCCTCAGCAAAAATTACAGTGGAATAACTTCCCCCTCATACTTAATCCTACTTGTGCAAGAAATTATCTTTTCAGCATCAGAAAGACTGGTTTTTTAAAAAAATGTTAAGGATATGCTAAAATAGGAAGCAAAAGCCTTCAATAAGTAACTGATTAAAGTCTTGTCAATTTCAGGCAGCAAGGCAAGCCTATTGCAGGATACTGATAAACTAATTAAAGTCACAGAGCTGAATTTGGTAATTTGGCATTAGCATTTATTAGGGAAGCACTGCATGGTGAAAAAAAACCTGCTCAGGAAGACATATTCAAAAAGCCAGACAACAACTGATTTTAAGGTGATACCTGCCAGGTAAAGTCCATTAAGACCTAAAGGAGGACATGAGGTAACACTACCCAAAGAGAAGCTAATGCTGTGGGTAGGGATAGGTCATACAGGTATGTATGATCCTAGTGCATGCTTCTGCATCTTTTTATCTCTAAGACCTGTCTACATACTCTGGAATGAAAAGGATTGTAGAAAGGCCATCCTCCTTTTCCTTCCTCTTCTTCCTTCCTTTTCTTTTTGTAATAAAGAGAACAGCATATTACCTTACTGAGCCAGTAACCTTTAAATATATATTCCAATTAGGAATTCATCTATAAGAAAATATACTCAATTGCTTAAGTATTTGTAATGTCATTTAGAACAAAATTTGATATAAATCAAATTTTAAAAAAAATCAACTGGTTTGTCTTTTTATTGTGTATTGTCTTTTACCACCAATCTCAATGAGCCCAGCCACCTCTATTCCAAATGCTGATTTAATTAATGTCTGGAATGAAATATATATCTATAAGCATGAATGGACTTCCAGGTTAGTAAGTATGATAACAACTCTAATTATTTAAAGAAGTGGAGAAAATACCATTCTTCCAGACTCACATCTATATATATACAGATAGTTTATTTTTGCAATAACACTACAAGAGAAGTTACTGATTGTTATCCTTTTAATGACTGAGCATAGATTTGAACCTGAATCTTTTTTATCTTTATCAAGCACTGTAACGCCTGTATTAGTTGGTTCTTAATAGTAGTTGCTACTGAGCAGATCTGACTTTGAGCCAATGAATACTAAAATTTTCACCACTCAAACAGAATGTATAAGATTAACTTTATTCACTCAGCTATCATGGTAAAGTTTATCCATCACTGGGAGGGGTCATATCTTCCATGAGCTTTAAGTTATCCATGGTAATTCCTCAGGCACATATATTCCTGCTTCCAAAATGATAAGTTGAATGCGCTTGGTATGATTTTCTTGTGCAGTCTAAAGTTAACTAATGTAATCTTGCTGTGATTTTCCTGCTTCAGAATCCTAGAAAAAGCATGCTAAGAAATAAATGAGTTGACCCAAAGGGAGAATATGTCTATATATAGAAGTCAGTGAAAAATATTATCCTAGCCTCATTTTTATCTCTCATGTTTTCCATGTATGGGAATTATTTTTGTGAGAAACACCCTCTTTGATTACAGTTGTAAATAACATCACAGGAGAATTTTTAAAACCACATTATGAATTATTTGTTGACATAGATTTGTGTAGAGTTTCTGAAGAATTATCTCAAATTTTAATAACAAATCAAATCTTCAGTACGGAGTTTCAGCTCTGTACATTTATTTTTGGTCTGTTTTAAGATTTGAGTTCTTTGGATGTATTTAGAAGAGAGACAACATGAACAAAAAAATTCTCGGTGCATCCCAGAAGTAAATCCCTTTGAATCAGTAAAGCTTTATTTCAGTTATGTGGTTTTAGGATTATATAGCATTTCACAACTGGGTTTTTTTACGTAGGCTAGTAGTTTCTGGTTTGACTAGGAGTAAGTTAAAATTATAATTCTTCCAAACTACTGTATTTTCTCTCTTGAAATAATCATAATGACTTGACAATTAAGCTTATATGAAAAGTACTATATAATGGATAGTGCCAGGTATCTACATTTTTGTGTTAATGGGGAGCATGATTTTAAGAAACATAATAAATTATTATGTTTATAGTACTGACAGCTTTGACACAGTGTCTGATATAGTATAGTGGCTCTGAAAATATAGCTGTTTAAATGGTAACAAAACTTAAATATTGTATTACAGCAAGTGATAACTCATTTTGGCTGGGATTAAATTATAATAAAATTATTAACAGAAAACTGAGAAACCGTCATAGTCAACAGGACAACTAATGACAAAAATAATTAAAAATGCATATTGCATAGAATAAGAAAAAGGAACATAAAAGGAGTGATGAAGAATGAGCTTTCAGGAGAAGAATCTATGAGAAATGACATTACAAGAAGAGGATAATCAGAGATGAAGAACTGAAATAAGATAAAATAAAAACAAGAAAGTTGATTAAAAAGTAGGAAAAAATTAGTTGAAAATGAAAAGCAGAAGGTCTGATTCAACTATGAGAAAATAAAGAAAAACCAGAAAAGGACAGAATTACGTATAGTATGGGTAATTAGGAGAAAAAAAGGGGGAAGTAAAATGTACACTCTAGAGCAGGTGTGTCCAAGCTTTTGGCTTGCTTGGACTACATTGAGTGGAGAGAATTGTTTTGGACCACATGTAAAATACATAATATAGTTAATATACACTAATAACAAACTTCCTTTATTTTGGGAAGTGTGTTGTGGGCTGCTTTACTAGCCCAAGGCTGTATGTTGCCCATTGGCCATAAATTGGACACATCTGACTAGAGTACAGGAAAAAAAGGCTTTCCATTTGTGCTTACATTTACAGAAGATCTCTGCATAAGGTGAAGAAGAGCTCATACCTACAAAGAATCAGTTTATTGGAAGGAAGGAGGGAGGGAGGGTTCATCTGAGAAATGGTCACATAGCAAGCTGGTCCAAATTTCCTTGTGCGTTACTTTTTCTTTTTTGCTCCTTTCTGCATAATTGGACATTTTGTGTAAGGCTACTTCTGGGTTTTGTTTAATTTTTCCAGAAGTTTTTTTTTTAAACCAAGGACAATATGTGAGAGTGACAGAATAGCAGAGTCTGGCAATGAGGAGGAGAAAAGCAACTACGATTACAAACCCTGGGGAAAGCCTTTTTTGGCACAAGATTACTGCTGTGTAAACATGAATTTTATTTATACTTTGGCAGCAATAAGAAGAGACAGACCCAGACGACTACAAAAACAGACCCATTGAGCTGTAACATACAATGACTTCAAACATTTTAGTTTTTTAAGTAGACCTCTCTATCAGGATATCCATGAATATTAAAAATCAAGTTTGTATATTTGTTAGATAGGAGACAGTTAGAAGAGGCAGGACGCTGATTCTCAACTAACAGTTCTTTATTCAGTAGATCAGTACAACCCAGCAACTTGCCTGTCTGACAGCTCACCCTTTTATAGGGAGCTGTCAGATGGTTCAACCAATGAAATTCAACTATTTCTCCTGCCGTAATGGCGGATCTGAGTGAAGCCAAGGTACGAAGGCTTCACTCCCTTATTAGTAAGTAACAATATTAAACAGAAAAATAAATAAATAAATAAATACAGGCAGCAGCAATTTAAACAAATGTGGGGGCTTAGAAAAAGATGCAGAATTCTATGTACATTGCCCCTAGCATTGTTAAATAAAAATTGCTTCATGATATCTTTATCAACATTACAGTCTTAAATTCAACCCATGAATATGTTGTATGGAGAAAAAACTTCATTGAAATCTAATCCTTAGTATTAGCCCATCATAATTAATCCCATCTGATTAATTTGGGGAGGAAAAACTTAAGCACGTGTTCCTTCCTGTTGTTATAAATGGAACTTTAAAAAGCTTCATTTGAACAGGGTCATTGCTGAATAATCTCTCTTGTTTATGGGAAATGTGGATAAGTAATTTGAAGTACAGAGCCAACATTAATTTGTTTCACATATTATTTGCAATTTGACAGGAAAGAGGAGGAGGAAGTGAAGAGGAGGGAAGGAAAGAACAGCCTGCACCTTATCCCAAGATGCAACGAGGAGCCAAACGAAACTTGGGAGTTGTTCATCTAATTTTTAAAAACTACATTTTAAATTAGGCCCAGGCCTTTAAAATATTCCATACGTAGCCTGCCAGAGAGCTATCTGTTTCAGTGTAAATTTCTAACTTTACATCAATTCATGAATATTATTTATTTATGACATCTAGTCTGTTTCATTCCAACATTTCAAGGCACATTATTATATAAGTAAATTATTCAAGGAAAAATTGGATTAAATGAAATATGTAATAAAGCCATGGATCTTAGAAGTTAAGGAGACCAGCAAGGGGGAACACAAATTCTACCATATAGAAGAATATGAAACAATGTCAGTCAACTTACTACTTCACCTCCACATCACTTCTTTGAAACATCCGATTTTCACACTATAAATATTTTAATTGATAAAATCAGTTAAAAGAAAGGGGAAAAAAACACATCACCAAGTACTAGTCCAGTGGCAGCAAAAAGTTCACTTCAGATGAAATTCCCTTGTCCATCTTTAAAAATGCTGCACTAGTTCAAATTCTGTATAATCTTCTATAGAAAATATAGAAAATCATTCTGCTGATCAGTGGTGGGTTGCTCCCGGTTCGCACTGGTTCACAAGAACCGACAGTAAAAATTTGTAGTAGTTCGGAGAACCGGTAATAATATTGGCTGGCCACGCCCCCGAACCAGTCCCCGGCCCGGTTGCCGCTCGCTTACCCTGCCTACCTCATCAGAGGCTTTTTTTAAAAAAAACTTTTAAAAGCATTTTTTCTACAACTTCTTCGGCTGAAAAAATGCTTTTAAAAGTAAAAAAAAAAAGCCTCCGATGATCGCGCGGCTTATCTGGGATTGTCAGAGGCTTTTAAAATAGTTTTTTTCTGCAACCTCTTAAGGTTGAAAAAAAAATGCATTTAAAAGTAAAAAAAAAATTGGCCATGCCCACCCAGTCACATTACCCCCACCAAGCCCCGCCCACAAAATAAGCCATGCCCACAGAACCGGTAGTAAAAAATTTTACAACCCACTCCTGCTGCTGATGTATCTTCAAGCTTATCCAAGGGATGGATAACTAGTGGGTTTATACACTGTAGAAGAAGCTGCTCAACAGACATTTCCAGAGCATTGAAAAATTTTCATGATCTGTGCTTTTTCTCCCAATTTTTTATTCTTTTCAGTGCAAAAACTGATCAAAAATACATTACCAAACAAAAGGTACAGGTAGTCCTTGACTTACAACCATTTGTTTAGCGACTGTTCAAAGTTACAATGTCACTGAAAAAAGTAAGTTATGATCATTTAAAACACTTATGACCATTATTGCATCCCCAAGGTCACATGGTCAAAGTTCGGATGCTTGGCAACTTGTTCATAGTTATGAACAAGTTATGTGTTCATCTTTTGCAACATTCTGACAAGCAAAGTCATGGGGAATGACAGATACATTTAACAATCTTGTTACTAACTTAATTACAGTGATTCACTTAACAACTGTGGCAAGAAAGATTGTAAAATGGGGCAAAACTCACTTAACAACTGTCTCACTTAGCAGCAGAAATCTTGGGCTCAATTGTGGCCATAAATTGAGGACTACCTATATCTTCAAGTGCTGTATGCAGTGAAACATTTATTCTATTACATTAATTCCAGATACCTCTGATATATTATTACGGAATCATAGTTCATTACTAAGAGCCTGAACATTCGCAATGCAAACCCTATAATCATGTAAAACAGAAGAACAGCATTCATGAGGCTAAATGTTGCTGAGCCATCCTTCTGTCCACAAAATAACTTATTTAATATATTTTGATGACACGGCTTTTATCTAAAGAATAGACAAGTTTGGATTAGTCAAAATTGATCCAAATTTTAGATTTTAAGGGTGAGAATATTTGCATACAATCCATCTCTTCCATCTCTGATGCTATAGCCTGATTTGGTATAAATTAAGAGTTTATTGTAGTTAAATTTAAAAGAGAACGAGAAATTGCTTAGCTGCAATCCTAAATGGGGGATTGCAACTTGTCAATTGGAAGCTAAACTTCTTAGTCTGTTAGACTTTTAATTATGAATTAAGAGTGCGATAGTATTCAAATAAAGTCTTAGTGGATCCAAAAAGAAAGAATATTCTTACATTTTTCAACAGAAAACTATGTACTGTAGCCTATAACTAAGACAATGAAATTATCCAAAGGGACGTCGTACCGAACCTAAGATAGTCTATGATTCTAAATCACAATAGACACACAGCTGTTAATATCTCCCAGACTGAAAGTCACTAACAATTCCTTTATTGGTGCCATTGAATGAAGAAATTTCTTACATAACCTATATTCTTGGCCGATACCTGAAATATACAGAGCTTGAGGAATTGTGAAACAATTTCCAAAATGATGTCTGCATCTCATCATTCATGCTATTTATGGCAGCAAAGGAAAATCCATGACAAGAAAGGAAACTGGGCTGTGATCCAGATCATGGTAAAAAAAATATTCATGACAAATCTAGATTCATCAGAAACCTCAATATCAGCCTGTTCCTTTCCTACTTTAAGCTGTTTTTGTGTATTGCATAATTGGCCAAGGAATTTTTTCCTGCTTCAGCTAAATGGCTTGCCATAAATTGGATACTAGAATTTTTGCCATTTATCAAAAACATTTGAGTCTGATTATGAAATTATTGCACGGCCTCAAATAACAACAATTATTTTTGCTACATGTCTCAGATCTTTCACAAATACTTCCATACTTTAAAAATATCTAATATTACCCCCAATGGATTGCATTCACAACATAGTCAAAGCTGCTAAATTATTTATGTGAATCCAATCAATCATGGTATCTTGTATTGTGTAAGCAATCATAAAAAATAAAATATTGTTCCAACTATCCCAATATTATTGACTATAAATGAAAATATATTAAAAATAATCATAGGAGGCTTTTTGTTATTTAAATATAACAAATGTATCTCATATCTTATGTCAATGGAAATTGGCAAGGGATTGTCTAGATTGCTCATGTTTGAGTTATGTATTTAAACTAGTTTTAAAAACTATTAATTCATGTGGAATAGTCACTCTATTGTCAATATCTTAAGTCAAACCTCTAGGGCAGTGATGGCTAACCTTTTGTTGTCGCGTGCCAAAAGCGGGAGGAGTGCAGGGGGTCACGTGCGCGCATGTCCACACCCATAATTCAATGTGCCCCCCATGCATAGGCGCGCGGCCCACCTGCACTCCCCCTGCTTTTGGCACGCGATGGCACAGAGGGCCCAATAGGCTCATGGGCTCCAGAGGCTTTCTTGGAGCCTGGGGAGGGCAAAAATGGCCTTCCCCACCACCGAAGCCCTCCAGAGGCCGGAAAGGGTGCATTTACTGACTTTTGGTGGGCCCAGAAGGCCTGAAAATCAGATGGCGCCGGAGCTGAGCTAGGACAATGCTTGCGTGCCCACAGATATGGCTTCAGGTGCCACCTGTGGCACGCATGCCATAGGTTCGCCATCAAGGCTCTAGGGAATCTTTATCTGATGGACTTCCTAATTTGTATACTGTTAAAGCTATAAATTGCTGAGAGAAGAGAAATATCATATGAGTTGTTAACTGGAAGGGGCAGAACAAAAGCTGGAAGAACACATTTTTGGGAAAACTCAAAACAGAATCTATCTGAATCTAATTTTTTAAAAAATAAGTCCATGGTATTTCTTACGTTCTTATGTTCAAATGTTGCTAGTGTTCACTAAAAGTACTATATTATAGATTGAGATGAGAAAGCATAATATGTGCCTATTTGCTTATGACCTGTCCAACCTAATCTATAAAGCTGTTGGCAATACCCAATTAAGGAGAATTTTGTTTGAAAGTTTATGAAGAAATTGGGGGAGATCACAAAATTCTGTTGGCTTATTGTCTGTTTTTCCTAACACAAATACACTGATGTGACATAAGAAATTGTTGTAATTCCTGTTGTTAGCTGCCAGGTTTGTCATTGCAAAACATTGGAAAAGTAAAAAATGTTCTCATTGGATCATGATACTTAAGAGTGTGGAAAATTAGTCTGGCTGAAAAACTAACAATAATAAAGAATACTATAAGTTTACAAATGTGCCATAATAAAATACTGATTATATTAATGCTGTCTTTTTCTTTCAAATAAAACAACTTTATAAATGTTTGTATGTATACAGTGTATATGTGCATATAGAGAAGATTTCATTGGTTTCTTTTTGCCATTGATTTATTTTTACTGATAATTCTTTAAAGATAAGGAATTTATACATTTTAATTATGATTGCATACAGTTTTGTTATATAATATTTCATATTACTTAAAACACACTAGCTGGCATCATCTATTTATGGTTTTAGGCTAGAATTGTTTCAAACCTATCTAAAGATATTAGTGACTTCCCCTATACAATACAGATGGTCATCCCATCAAGAAAACGTTTTGTTAAAGTGTCTAAATTCAAGCAACTTTATTCCAAAATATTTTGTTTGGGATGAACTGCTATGTATAAATATATAGGGATTGTCCTTGAAGAGCATTCAGAAGCTGCAGCTGGTGCAAAATAAGATGGCGTGGGCTGTTTCATACTTCCTCAATCACACCTCTGTTCCCCAAGTGCCATTGGTTGCCAGTATGTTTCCAGATGCAGTTTCAAGGTGCTGCCTATGACCTATAAAACACTATATGTTATAGAACTGGGTTATTTGAAAAACTGCCAGTTGTATGTTCCCCTCCAGCAGGAGAGTCATGTTATGGATCTTATCTATGGGTTCATCTGGGGAGACTCAGGAAGAGACCCCTTTCTGCCATGACATCCATCCTGTGGAACATCATTCCACAGATTGGAACTTTGATTGGCCCTGACCCTACTAGTTTTTAAGAAGGCCATGAATGCTTTTGTTGCTATATCTGGAAGTTTGGCAATAGTGGAGAGTTTTTACAATATCTATGTTGATTGAAATGCAAAAAATGGATGTGGTTATTTTAATTTTCTAAGTGGTTTCTGGTATTTTATGTATTTCTGTATAGTTTGTTTTACTTTTTTATGGATTTGTTCAATTTTCCCTGCTGTAGCCCTCCAGAGGCATTTAGGTGAAATGCGCATGTATACAAATTGAATACATGCATTAATAAAATATGTACTGAATTTATGGTTCCTGAATTAAATATGCAGTCCACTAAGCCTAAATAAGCTTAAATATATTACTCATCCTTTGTGGGATTTTTCCTCCCATAATTCAGCTATATGTCACTGACAGTTGTCGATTGTGCAACAGGACATGGCCATTCAATATATAGTCCCAGTTTACTGATTCCTGACTAGCCGTATAAAGTTACACAATCCTAATAAAGAGGTGGAAGAAAAGATTTGCTATGAACAGAGAGGACCAAGAGGTTCAAGACACGTTTCTATTTAGTTACATATTCTTATACTTTTGGAGGAGCCTAAATCATTACCACAAAAATGCATAATGATTCAAGCTCAAATAACCCCCCAGAAAGCATTAAAAAGAAATGAAGAATTTGATACTGTTAGTTAATGAGAAACATGAATTTTTGAAAGAAAAATGGCATTTGATAAAACCCAGTTCACAGCAGATATTTTGAGGAATTGCATAATCAGAAAAAAATGACCTCTCCTGCTCTGTTTTTTAGTATCTGATTACAATTAGTACTCTTGCTCCTTCTCCCCTTCACCTCCTTGAATCATAGCTTGCTTCACTTAAGCATCAAAGAAGCAAATAGCTTAGACAAAAATGAATTATGATTTCAGCATATGATAATGGATGCAGAGAAAATCAAACAAAAATTCATTTCCAACTTACTGTACAAATGGATATTTATATTATTTTATGTCCTTTAATATACAATTTGTATAGGGGCAGAATGACTTGTTCTCATTTCAGATATGGTCAATAAGTTGATCAAAACAAGCCTCATATAAATGTACAATAAATGCAATGTAATTCTCCTGCCTCTGCAGCACTTTCTGTGCACCTTTAAAGTTTTCAGTGAAATTTCACTCTATCTCAGATAGAAAACAGCAAAACCAGCAGCAACATCACCCAGCATACATAAAAAGGAGTTGAGTTCCATGGATAAATTTTAAAAAAGAAAATGCCAGAAAAGAAAAACTGAAATCCAGGCTGAAAACAGCTCATTAGTAATCTAGTCCAATGTACCATAAGGGTAGTGTTTTGAATTTCACCACAAAAAAGGCACAGGTATTTAACCTGGTATTCACATCAGGCAGCAGGGAAACAATTATCAGAGGATGACAGACATAATCAATTTTAAGAAGGCGAAGCTGGTTTCAGAAATGGTTTCACTACTAAGCATTTAGTATCAACAAATTATCCAAAGGATATCAAGGGAAATAAAATTATTCAGTGAATTTGCAAACAAATGATGTTTTGATGGTACGTATGAACTCAGTGAGGTTGACTTCTGAATTTCACAAACACTGGAGTATTACTAGATCTATTCCTGGCTCAAACGATGATCCTCCCTTTGGGAACTTTCCAAGATTATAATTTTCCAACCTCAGAAGAAGCTAGAGATGAAATTCAAAGCACACAGGCTCAGTGTCAGAGTTGTCCCTCTATGATTGAGGTACTGTCTCCAAACTTGTAAAAGATTAAAAAAAAAAAACCCGATAGCCCAGAGACATAGTCTTCAAGTTTTTAAGAAATAATCTTGAGTATTTAATATTTTAGTGTTAGATGCTGAAGTAAGGTGGGTGGCTTGTTTTTTAGAAATTGTAGAGAAACTCCTAAAATTCATTTCTTTTAAAGGGTGCCTAAATAAAATGATGGTGGTAGTTTTCTAATTATCAAAAATGTTTATATAGTGTTATGTGTGTGTGTATTTATTCACATTGGGAATAAGTTGTGCTGTTTGGCAGACTTTATTTTTATTTTAAAACATGGCTATGATTATAGAAGTTGTTTTGAGGCATAGATTACACTCGTTAAATTCATACGTTATCACTGGGCAAATTCTGCAGTTTTGTCATAAGACATCTGTCTCTTATAATAAACAGGATGTACGAAGTCTTACTAATAATCTGTGCGTATCAATTTACATTCCATCAAAATTTGCAGTCCAAACTCCAAGCAGATATAACATCAGTCAATATACAGAAGAGAAAAACATTTTAACAAGTATTTAGTGTGCATTAATTATACGTTGTTTTCATTAGTTATACTTATTTGGCATTTATAGTGAATTTTGGGAAGGATACATTTTAATCAGAGTAAAATGGCTTTATTAATTTTATGGACATTGCATTAAGTTTTTTTCTCAGCATTTTTAATATTTGGTTTGTATTAAACTTTTGTTTAAAGAAAACGTTTTGCTTTTTTAAAATAAAACTCTAGTTTTTCTTAATTGAAGTAAAACAAATAAAACTTAAAGGAACTTTTTCAGGTATCACTCTAATTATTTAAAGGATTTCTTTATCTCATCTGTTGACCTCTTGTTGATATCTGTATTTTTCCTTTATTCATCTAAGTACAACTTCCTATCTTGTTATGTGACTATGTATTAAGAACTCTATATTATGAAACCAGAAGAAAGTTTCAGTAAACACATTCAGTACAATAAAGTATATGCCAAGTATCACCATGGCTACAGTAAAATACAAGGATTCTTTAAAGGGAAAAAATCCAGATACCTGATATGTGTGAGTTGTAAGGTTAGCAGAAGTTGGTAGTTGGGTAGTGTTTCCAAGTTCTAGTTTAAACATGTACCTGATTAAGTAATATAGGCTAAGTAATATGTGCTGTTTGCCCACCAAGTTGTCATACACTATAAATATAGTTACATGAAGGAATAAACCAAGATTTTCCTGGCATAATAGCCACATGTGCTTATCATCAAAGAACAAATACATTAGAAATACAAAAAGAAAAAAGCATATAAAATTGTAAGTATTACTTGTAAATATAGCTCAAATAATTACTTGTCCTTTAAGGACATTAAATAAATATATCTTTATTGGACAAACTAGGTGATGAGGTGAGCTTAATCTCATTGAGCTGTCTAATTTACAAGTATATTTATCCTTAAAATGGATTTAGATTTGCTAGCTCTTCAAGCAGAGCATTGTCACCAGAAATATAGCCATTTTCTTTTGCAATGATTACCTACGGATTGCAAATAGAAAGAAGAAAATGTAATTGCTAAATATTGCAAAGACATGAAGACTTATTCTGCCACCATATTGGGGTTCTTGCAATGGTAGGGAACTTTTAAAAGGCCTGTGTTGGATTTGGTGCAAGGATGGGATATTTAGGAAACAGAAAAGATGGTGTCACCAAGTAGCATAGCGAATGGTAGTCTGGAAAATAAGAGATACCCTTACATTTATTTGCTGCATGGTTAGTTTGGTTTTAAAGTCATTTTCAAGGTTTTATGTTTGTATATTGGCTTTTGAGTTGTTTTAATTGGATTGTTTTTAACTATTGTGAGCTGCTCAGATTCACTTAGTCATGATGGGTGGCCATGCAAATTGAATCAATAATAATATAATGTTCTTTCCTACCTGCAGAAAGATTCATCTGCAGTTGTTGGCGTACTTTGTGAGTTTATTTTCCGATTGTCTTATTTTAGAATAGGAAGGATTCCATCTTAAACATTTCATTATGAATAGCATTTTTGTTTCTTTGCTCATGATTAAATTGTCATCGCAGCAATTCCTTTTCTTGTGAATAATCGTTTTATTAATGTTTTATCTTTAGTTTTCATAAATCTTTTGTCAGCAAACAATTTACATGCAATAATAAAGTATAAATAGTAATGCAATATACCCACAAAGGAATTAGTGTAGCTGTGAGCTTATATATAAAAGCAAGCATACCTGTATTTAGGAGTTGTTATGATAACATTCCAATGTAACCTCTCACTCCTCGCATAATGTTAAAACCAGTCTATTACTAAACCAAAAGACACTTGTTTAAAAGAAATGGCTATCAAAACCATTCCATTGCTTGAATGAGAAAGAGGCACAAGAATATTGATTTAATTATATAGAGGATTCACATGTAATAGCAATCACTACAATTATTTCATAATATCTTCTGTCATTAAAACTTGTTATCAGAAATGTCTGTATTCTTATATGAGAATGTTTAATTTGTTCCAGTCTAGCCTGCCAGGAACAGAGAATGTAACCTACAATCCTATCAATATTCAATAAATCACATGTTCATTTGCTCATATGAATTTAAAAGCTTCACTTTCAAATTAAAATATTTGGGGTTGGCCTTAAGCAATGTAGAGTAAATGCATGAGGCTGCTGCAATACCTCTTTACTTTTACAGCAAGGAACAGTCATGCTGTTTCTTTGTTCTAAACGTTATCCTGAGCAATGACCTCTCCTCTTCTCTCCTCTCCTCTCCCCTCTCCTCTCCTCTCCACAGCAGTGTAATTCTAAGCTGATGTTGTTCTAAGACAAGTTTATGGTTGAGCAGAATATGGCCATCTAAACAATGTTGAATTATCATATTTCTTTTTCTGGACTACTGAGTAGTGTTGATTTCTATGTATCTATCTGTCTGCCTGCCTATCTATCCAGATTCTATGGAGGCATAAAATCAGGTTCATAAAACCAGGACAAAACAGGCATAGCAGCCTCAAAATCTGGTTTGCTTTCATACCTTTGTGTAGACTAATAACATGAAATTACAAATTTTAAAGAAATAGATTACCATTCCAAGTCATGTTTCTAAATCTTAAACCATTATTACAATAATATCCCCCAAAGTCTGCCCATCTAAGTTATGTTGCATAGCATGCAGGGACTTAGAAATAATTAGCTATTAATCATATTTTAGGGCTAGACTAGGTTTATAACCCAGCATAGCCATAATTTATAGGTCTACTGGGAGGCTGCATGATGATCCTAATGATTCAGGGGTTATTAAATGTTCTGCTTAGGTTTGGTCCCCTAACTTTAATAGCAGCCTGATGTGCAAATGTTAATAGATTAGGAATCCAAGGTTGAATACTTCACCTGTTGTTTCTTGATACAAAGAACTGAAAGTTGTATTTTAAGAAACAGCTGTGGCCTTAATTCAAAAGCACAGTTTAGATCTTTAGTAAGACCTGTATGCCCTGTAGTTTTCTGATAATTTATGAAACCATCAGAAAGCAACATGTGGAGGGAATAGTAAATTAAAACAGAAGAGAGGTCTTTAATTCATTTATTGCAAGACTTCCCTATTGCTTGCATCACTTATGACTATAATTTGGCCCTTCCTAGTTCATAGTAAAAGACTATGTCCCCCATTCTTATCTTAAGCCAAGAAATAATTATGTAGACAGAAGTGAAGCACATTATTTTCACCCTATTTGGCAACCTTGTTCCTAAGCCAGATGTAATTAATAAGCTCAGATGGTGGTCGTGAAGAAAGAAAAGCAGCAGCCCAGGCTAGGCAAGGTGCATTTATTTAGAAATTGTAAGAGCCTGATGTAATCTATGGGAAATATTCACACTGAGCCAGGTCTCTATATTGTGAGCCACATATGTTCCTCAGGGTGTGCTTGCTGTCTTGAAAAACGTACAGACATTATAGATTAATAACACTAGCTGAGATCCTGGAAGTATTCCAGAAATTATATAAATTATCAGACCTCCCTGCAACCTGGGAGAAACAGGAGACTCACTTCCTTCTTGAGGTTGGACTTGGGCCATTCCATGTGAACAACTCACTTCTCCCCAGCTGGGACAGTAGCTTAGTTCAGATTCCTGAAAAACAACTTGCAGCATTCTGATTGACAAGGAATTGGAAAGGTTCAGCACGATCCTTTCTTGTAAGAGCAGAAATAGTGTTGTATGATGACCTCAGAGCTATAAAAGGTAGAAAGGGGTATGTTACCAATGATAAAAACATTGTTTATGTAGCTAAAAATCAAGCAAATAAATATTTCATTTAAACAAGTTTAGGATCAGGCTCCTTTGTTGATGGAAAATAGTTGTTGAAAAAGCCATATTCCCACACAAAAAGAGAGCTAATGTTGAAGATAGAGGGTAAAATTCCAGACCATCCAGTCAGAACTGAAGAAGCTTCTTGGATGAGAAGCAAGACATCTTCAAGCATCTTCAATATATGCTTATATAGAGTGAGTAAAACATTTTTAGCCTTTCATTGCTGTATACTATGTAAATATAAGCTTGGAGACTGGACATTTTAGAATTATGAAGCAAGCGGAATTTTTGAAAAATGGAAAAAGAAAAAAAAACTCATTTCCCTCCCCTTTTTTCTTTGTGTAATGCAGAATAAGATTTTACCATTGAAATTGCAGTGCTCAGTTGGCTGACATTCTGAACAGACCCAATTTCATATAGCCATTGATTCCAAGCATCTGATCAGTTCTTTGGACTGGTTCCAGTTTTTCTAAGAAACAACCAAAGCCACATTCCCTAAACCTTTAATCCTTTGCAAAAATACGAATGTACTTTACATTCTAATTTTGACATTCTTTGCTAATGTAAAAAGCAAATAACGTTTCAACATTGAATGCTTTCCCAACATATTTGGGAACTGACTTGATTAGAAAGTAAAATATGTATGAGTTAAATTCTAGGATTATTTAATCTTTAAAATCACGTCATACAACCCATATATTTTGGTTGGCATTTTAACCTAAGTGGCCTCTAATGCTGTCACAAATACTTACCCATTGTTCATGCACAATATAATACAGCATAATGATAAGGTATTAACTGAAAAGAAAGATTCCATGGAAGTTTGCTTTCTGCAGTTTGATTTCACAATCATATTTGAGAGCAGGAATTAGAGATACCACTATTCCTGATCCAATAAGACCAAGTTTGTTCTAGTGATTAAGGCCCCAGGCTAGATAGAAAGCAGGAATATGTGAATTCTAGTCTTAGCTTAGTCTCTCTCTCCCCCCCCTCTCTCTCCCTCCCTCCTTCCCTCCCCATGTGGTCAGCTTGGGTGCTTAGCCAGTTGGTAAATTCTTGTTGAAACCAATGGATCAACATTCAGTTGATCTGAAAAAAGCAGATCCTGCACTTGTGGGAAAAACTCTCTCTGTGAGGGTGATGGGTGGTTCCAAAATACAGTAAAAACAAAATCAGCCCAATTGGCTTTTATCTTCTGTATACTTGACAAAAACAAGAGATTACAGTGGTTTGTGCTGTCTCAGAAAATTTTCCCCCCTCCCCAAATTTGGAAGATTCTAAGGCACCACAGTCACACCAATATGAAGAGGAAATATTTAATTATCAATCAGTGCAAGAGAGAACTCAAGCATATTATTGTATGAAGAAACTGCCACCAAGGCACATCTTTGTGGAGTCTTTGGATATATTCCAAAATATGAAACATTAGGATGGGATTTTATACAAACTATACATGACCAAAAACTGTGATTCTATCTTTAAAAGTATTACAATTCTAATACATGCAGATTGTGCGGGATGAGTTATTCTTTATGATGGAGGTGTAAATAGTTTGCTTCAGTGGTGAAATTCAATTTTTTTTACTACTGGTTCTGTGGGCGTGGCTTGGTGGGCATGGTGTGGCTTGGTGGGCATGGCAGGGGAAGGATACTGCAAAATCCCCATTCCCCACTCCTGGGAGAAGGATATTACAAAATCTCCATTCTCACCCCACTCTAGGCTCAGAGGTGGCATTTGCCAGTTTTGCGGACTACTCAAAATTTCCGCTACCAGTTCTCCAGAACCTGTCAGAACCTGCTGGATTTCACCCCAGTTTGCTTTCAATTATCCTGGACCTAGGCCTTTATCTTCCCAATAAGGATTTTAGGTTGACTTTTAGGTGAAACTCTAATCCTAAATGACACATATACAATCACTATTCCTCTGAATTACAACCACATAAAGAAACTACTAGTAAACCTGCTAATCCTAGAACTGTAATTGAAATCATTTTATGTATATGCGTTGAAAAAAATGAAATGCTTGTGGATTAGACCTAAAGCCTACTTCCTGCATGTTAATAAAATATTATGAGAAGTTCACAAACAGAAAACGTAAATGAAGAACAAATTGAGATAATCAATTTGTCTGTGTGGGGGACACAGCCTCTGAAAATGTTCATCTCTATTGCTCCATTAGGTGACAATTCCATAGAGTTTGGACATGAAGGCAGTTGATCTGGTTGGTTGGGCAGATGAATGCAGGATAAAGAAGCCCCTTGGATAAGCAGGTCTATAATATATAGATTTATTATAATTGGATTATATAATGGATAATTATACAGGTAGTCCTTGCTTAACAACCATTCATTTAGCAACTGTTCATAGTTATGACGGTACTTAAAAAAGTGATTTATGATTGTTGCAGCATCCCTGTGGTCATGTGATGTGATTGGCAACCATTGTGCATTTACAACAGTTGCAGTGTCCAGTGGTCAGTTGATGTCCATTTGTGACCTTCCCACAAGCAAAGTAATTAGGGAAGCCAGCAGGAGGTGGCAGTCTTATAATGTTTTGCTTAAGACTGCAATGGCGACTGCCAGAACTGCCATTGCTAAGCAACACAGTCATGTGATCTTTTGCTTAATCTTAATCTTTGCTTAGCAACAGAGTTGCTGATCCCAATTAGGATTATTAAGTAAGGAATACCTTTTATTTAACATTCAGGTCATTAAAACAGATCTTTAGATGAAAATACCACTGTGTACCCCATAACTGTAGAAAATTAATATTATGGTATAATTATCTTGGAATGATGATTAAACTAAAAATAAGATTAAAAACTTGATAATAAAACTAGAGCTTTGCTTGGTGAGAAAAATGCAAAACCATATGAAAAAATATGCATGTTCATTTGTTTTTGTTTCATTCCATCACACCTTCATGTGATTGTCCATCAAGACTTCCTGAACAATGGCAACATTTGTAACATGAATTTTCCAAAGAGCCAAATATTTAGGTTCAGGACAAATTTTATGTACAGTCAACTCTACATACTGATTTTCTAATCCAAATGAGTTTGCTGTCATCAAAAAAATTACAATAAATTGAGCATTTTTAAAATAGCCAATTCTTCTCATTTTCTAACCACAGATAGGATCAGTGGTAGGATTCAGCCAGTTCGCACCACTTCGGGAGAACTGGTTGTTCACTTTCTGAGCTGTTTGGTGAACTGGTTGTTGGAAGAAATCATTAGGGCAGAGAACCGGTTGTTAAATTACTTGAATCCCACCACTGGATAGGATGTATCTTGATGCGCCTGCAAAGCATGTCATTAAACCACCTCTGTATTTTTAAGAATTCAAACAGAAAGTTGGTAATATTTTTCTTGCAGGATCAAAAACTTTTCTTTTTTCCTTGAAGATAAACCTTTTAAATGAAGAAATTACACAAAGGGTATTATTGACATTATTTCCTTGGCAACTCCCGGTAACACTAAAAACAAACATAACAAAAAAATCAGCCCAGCAGAATGGATTTCAAGGAGCCAGCGTCTTTAAAAAAATCCTTCCTGAGTAGAATTTCCTGGTCCACTCTGATATCAGAAGTCTCTAATGTATGGGAAAAGACAGGCTGTTTTAATAAAAAAGCAGGAAGGGAATGCTCCTATCCCAATGCTTTGTCTGGTTCTGCTTCCTAGCCATCCGTTCTGGTGATAGTAACCTTGGTTTGATGCAAGCTGAGCTGTAATTGTTTGAGTACAATAATTAACTGGCTTACCTGTACAGGATAGTGGGATTAGGGCAGTGGTGGGTTGCCCCCGGTTCACACTGGTTCTATAGAACTAGTAGTAAAACCGGTGGGAGGCTCCGCCCACTGACCCCATCAAATCACTTCTGCATGAGCGGCCTCGCTGCAAACTGGTAGTAAAGGTAAGTAGAACCCACCCCTGGATTAAGGTGATAATAATTGTGTTATTACAAGAGTCAGTCTGATAGGCAATTGGGTAATTTGACCATCAATCTATGAGTTCAATCTTCCTCCTCCTTCCATTGTCCCCATGGTGTTATATATAGGGCTGGTCATTCTTTTTATTACATTTTTTCACTTATATTTGAATTTTAATAGATATTCTTTAGAGTATTTCTTTTTTGGTAACTCAATAGCATTTTTACTAATTGGCCTTTGCTTATTCCAGTATACAGAATCATAGTGCTCTGTTCACACTAGCATTTAGTCCACAGTATTTCTTTCATATCCTTTCAGTGAGTTGATTGTGCCTTCTGTTTCTTTACATGACTGATGTTGGCACTACATTCAACTGGCAATTCAGTTAAGTTGCCACTGCATTCAACTGGCAATTCATATTTCTAATTAACTTATGATGTACAAATATGATAATAATGGTTCATTTGGCCACAATTGTTCTTCTTCCTTGAACCCTGATATTAACATTTCATCATTTCCTGCAAAAGCATTGAGCTGCTTATTCTTCTTATTATTCTAGAATAAACCAAATGACATTGTTCAAAGTTCAGTCATAGCATTTTTCAAACTTTAACAAAAATCACTAAATAAGAATCAGGATATTGGTTTATTTAATTTTCTTGTAATTGACTGAAACAGTATTTGACTGGTCCGTAAAATATTTACAAGAAAGAATCCTATCTGTGAACACAATTTTTAAAAAAATGATAAGCTAATAATAATGAAATCGTATGTCATGAATTGAAAAGATAGACTTGATTTTTTTTTCACCCACCTCAGCAATGGCATTATTTAGCAAATATTTCAGGCAATTCAGAACTTGGGGCTGAGAAACATATTTTTTCTTAATTGGAAACAAACATAAGTTTAATTACATGCCAAATCGAATCTTTCCAAAGCGTCATCTTGATTCCTACCTCATTCCTCCTTACCACTGCTCCTCTGTTCTCCCTCACTTGAACATTCCTTGCCATCCTTGCACCTATAATGCTACTGCTGTGTAATGATGGTGTCTGTGTCTCTTGTTGCTGCTCACAAGCTAGTAACAATTTAGTTGTAGAAGAAATGCAAAGGGTTCTTCACATTTTTGTCTTTTTTCTAAAAAAATTTCAAGATAAACTAACAGAGCAAGCAGAATGGTAGCTATATTTATGAGAAAGAAAGCAAAAGGCCACAAAAAAGAACAATTGTAGTAGTCTTAAAAGTAATCTGCTTACAGAATCTGTGAGGCAGCGGAGGCTTCTTTCTTCTATTTACCAACAACAAAAGTACCAATTATGTATGTCTAAGCTTAAAGCCATTCCTATCACTGTAGCCTATCATAATGTGTTATGAAACAAAACAAGTCACCACCCGACCCCCAAGACAGACTGATGGACAGAATTGGTATTTAAGATTAATTTTCTAGATAAGACAAATGGCCCATCAGCTACTATATCCTGTCTCTGAGGTCATATCACACCCAGACATCTTGAGAAAAAGAAGCAAAAAAAGCTGTTGGCAAGCAATTATACAGAGCTGAAAATTAGTGCTTATTCTTTTGAGTTATAGATGTTGTTATGATGTTTTTATAACAGGCAAGGAATTTTGAGCAAGACTCTAAAAGTATCTTTATTATACGTTGTATACAGGTACATCAAAACCTGGAAACCAACAGGCATTCTCTGATTGGAATTTATATGGAGTTCTGCAGTCTTGCTGTTAATTCAGAAAACAAGGACACCGTGCTTTGTTATTTTTAAACTTGTTTTTAAGCTTAAAATGCATTAATAATTTGAACTGAATTATAACACTATTTGCAATACTTTTTTCACAACGCACAGTAAATAGAAAGTTCCATATTAATGGGACTAGCAGAGTACCAGTCATAATGTCGACAATTCTGATGAATATCTTTTAATGTAAACTGGAAAGTTACATGGAACCTCAGTAAAAAAAATAATAGAAGAAGCAACTTCATATTATTCTCAATCATATAGCAATGTTACACTAGTCTACTGGAACAGAATTTAGCTGGACTATACTTCATATTTATACTTCATAAATATACTTCATATTTCAGTGCTGAACTGCTGTTGTCAGCAATCAGTTTTCACTGAGTTAAATGGCACTGACTTGACACAATCAGCCTGTGTATTTTTCCTCTATGATCTTTATTTTAACCATATTCTTGTATATGATTATTCAAAGGTAATATTTTTAATAGCCTGGATATCTTAGGGACCATCTGTCCCATTTAGTTTCTACCCTTCCTATCTGACAGCATTTTATAAAGGTTCTAGTTACCAAGAAGTAAGGCAGGAGTAATAACTCCTGTCTTGGAATAATCGCTGCCTGCAGCAAGAATGGCTCTCATTCTCAGGGGCTCCCAGAAGCAGATTTTAAAAAATGGTTCTTGAAGCATTTAGGGTTTCATTATAACCAGCAATGACAGATTCAATAAAATGTACCTTATCATGTTTAGTATTAACTTAAACTGAAACTTATTTGATTACTATATTATTTATATCAATCTTATTGCACGTTACCTGTAAAGCTCTGTCAATTACCTGTATTCCTTCTGACAAACTTCATAAACAAACTAGTTTCTAGTTTCCAATGAACAGGTGTCCACATGTTTATATTATTGAAAAAAATATAGATTGCAGTTGCTTTTAATATTAAACCCTTGAGTGCTAATATACTTGTTTATTCCCCAAGGCTCGTTGTTCCAAGTGAATATGCAGTCAGTTTTTCTGAATGCTGTAAACACTGCCATGAATCATAAGCAGAATAAATTTATAGCAACATATGATGCAAATGATGATTCACATTGTAATTCGATGATTACTTTAAAAGCATCTTTTTTGAATGCTCAGTGATCTGTTTCTCTGAGTCAATTGTACTAGCAAGCATTTTATAGAATGTACGGGATTAGGAGTGACTTAGTTGAAGTTTTAGCATAACATTCAATAATAAAGAATTGGTAATAGGAATTTAGTGTTCTCCTATGACTGCCAATAGTGAGATTTGTTTGCCTTCTGCGTGTTGTCTCACATTATCATCCAGCTCATCTTCAGTGTTTGCAATTGAAAATACTTTCTGCAACTTGAACTGTAATATTCCTGATAATCTAAAACTTTATTAAACTGTTGCAATGCTTAATTAATGATCAAACTAAAAACAAATGGGTTTTTTAGGCTTTATGTATTTTATCCAGTTGCTCTTTATTTAAATTTGTGTAATTTAAGAGTCTACTTCCTCCCAGCCTGAAAGGGTTCTCCCTTTGATTGTTTTCTTTAAGTCGAGAACCTGATGTAAAGATAGCAGTCTGAACAGACATACTTATGTTCATTACCGTATCTGAATTTTTAACAGGGATCCTACAATCAGTCATCCAATAATTTCACATCAGTGACATGTATTCATAGGAAACAAAACCAGTGCTTTGTTAGAAAATGTACCCATCTGCTCAAAAAAGTGGACATAAATAAGATGAAGGCAGGGGTTGTCAGTGAAATTTTGAAAATAAGTTTATTATTTGCACCAAGCAAAAGGATATTATGCTATTGGTCATAGCTTTATCATAGCCATTTGTGTTATCACTTACAATGTGGTTTGCAAGTATACACACCCGACACAAAAAGGTTGCCAAATCCAGCTTTAAAGAAGGATAAGGAAATACTGTGCCATAAAGTTATTATGGATTTTCTCCACAATGATCTGTCCGTAACCTGATCTTTTAGGTCTTACAACAGTGCACTCATATCAACTTTAAGTCATCCATCTTGCTATTGGCTGTCCTCTTCTTGTCTTTCCTTCTACCTTTCCCAGCATTGGAGCCTTCTAGCTCTCACAAATGGAGTGTTCAAATTATAAATCCTACTATAGGTAGTCCTCAATTTACGACCACAGTTGAGCCCAGATTATGTTGATTCATTCATTCATATATTTTTTTGCAAACTGAAATAATGCAAAAAGTGATTTTAGACAGATTGTGCCCATTAGTTTCATGTCCCCCCCCTTTTTTTTCTAGTTACTGTGTGAGATTTATTGCCTATGTTTGAAAGTAATGTTTCAGCATCTAGAAAGTGTTTTCTTGGTTGAATCCCAATTAATTTATTTTCTACAGATTAACTTGGACTATGCTGAAAAAGGAAGTAAAAATGGACAAAGCATTAATCTTCCTCAAGTTTTCTTTTATCTCTTTCACAAAATTGGTATACATCTCTCTTTAAAGCTAGTTGGCAAGTCATAATAATAATTAAAAATAATGCTAAATATAGAAAACATAATATTAAAATGGTAATCATTAACCCAGCCTGGTACCTTCTGGAAATGTGATTGTGGAAATAGCCACCTAGTATGCCCCAAATTATCATTATTTTCTTGCATTTTTGTGATGGCAGTAGTGGAAATGGCAGCAGTGACTATTGTCTCAACCTCTTTCTTGTCCAACAGCTAGTTAGGACATGCTGCAAAAATGTTGTGTATCTGACACCGCCAGTGATTATTTTTTATCAAAACATTCCAGAAATCTGAATAGTAAAAATCTTATACAACCAAATGACTGTAACTGATGCCATCTTCATTTAGCCTTCATATATTCTATTCATAGAGAAGTCATTTTGGAGTCCTCCCAAATTCTGGAAGGCCAAATTTGTACTCTATTGTTCAATCTCATTGGGCAAAAACTCTTTTCAAAAGATTTGTAGGTGTAAGGTTAATGGAACATTGGTTTAACAAGGTCTAACATATAAAAAATTATAATGGTGGACAATCAAAAGTGCAATAAAATGCATTGAAATTTTACAGAGTTCAGTTGGTCTTGGAGATTATTTATAGCCCCCTTGTTCTGTTGAGTTTAAAGACTGCTGGAGACAATGCAAATAAATAGTTATTTCTTGAGTTTTATCATCCAGAAAGACAGCTTCTTGAGAGAGAGAGAGAGAGAGAGAGAGAGAGAGAGAGAGAGAGAGAGAGAGA